>CM060733.1:35559358-36159358 GCA_030704615.1 Takakia lepidozioides
AACAAGGACTGTCAGCATGGCCCTAAAATATCCACAAGACAATCAGATTACTAACATTTATATGCAAAGCCACTGCAAGTCTGTGCCGACTTCCCGAACTGCATATACACGTGGTGATGAACTAGTACCTGCCACCACCAAGTGGCATTGTTCACCAAATCACCTAAATTCCTTGTCCGTTGGGCACACCGGGAAGATTCTTCTGCTGGCCGGCGGCAAATTCCATAGTTTCAACACCCAATCTCGCCTCCGCAGAATCGAGGCTGGTGGCAACCATCTTGAAGTTTCTCAAGTTGCGCGCTCTATCCAGGCGCGCGCAACTTGTTTGTAGTATGTTGTTATCTCTAAAAGGACCCTGTCGCCAGAGGTTTGGATCACAGATAAAACTATACTTGGCAATCCTTGAGTGCCATTTAGTCTTACAAACTACCATATTTGCATCAAGAGCTGATTCCACAATCTCTGCATTCTTCGGGGTGTTGGAAGGTGGGAATACTCTGCCAGTGTATCATCCTTTATCTACCGGAATGACTTTTGTGCTATGAACTCGACAAGGCCCTCTGTCAACCATTAATGCACCCCATTAACAGTTGTATACTTAATTTAGGGTTCGTGTTAGACAGAGCTAGGTTAGGTCCCGAAGGCGCCGCCTAGCCCAAGGGTGCTGCTAGTGTGGATTATAATTTTCTATGTTATAAGTATTTGCGTTTGTAATTTGTAACCAAATTAGTTATAACTCATTGACGTATTTATGAAAACAATAGTCCAAAAATAAGTAATGTGAATGTATAATTACTCTCAGTATAAAGGGTTATGGTTATTTTAGAGGAGAGATATTATAGTGTAATATTAAATTATTCAGTAAACAACAACAAATTAATTTTAATTAACCGACTTTATTATTTCTTTTCTTTTTGAATAACTTTATATGTTCAAAAGATAGAGAGTTATTTACTTTTTACTAGTACACATTAACTTAGGTGAGTCAAGAAGATATGATTAATTAGATCATTATGAGGAAAAGATCAGCCCAACAAACAATATTATTATAACCAAATTAAAGAAGAGAATATAAAACTACTATAGAAAAGCAGTGTGGCGGCGGTGACTAATGGGATTTGAAAACCCAACCTCACATGTGCGAGCGAAATCTCCAACTGATAAGTCCCTCAAGTTATATTCAAAACCAACTTGTCTATCTAAGTACTTATAGGGCTATTACAAAGGTTCTGAACATATGAGCAAAATTAAATAAGTGCAACCAGCAAGAGTTGAACCCCCAACCCTAGAAGTCTGAACAAACAAAGTAACCATCAAACTAACCTAGAGATGTTATTATAAGAAGGTTTCTTTTAGTTATTTAAACACAATAGTCAAATCTCACTCTTGGCAGTTAGAATTCTCTGTTTTCAAAAATTCATAAGTCCCTGCTACATTCTTCGATTCACTTGCTGTAAAGCAGAAGCTCTAACCTAAGCTTTACTCAACAAGATTTTGGAATTAGTTTGTGAATCAAGGTTCATAAAAAAGTTTTTAACTCAAATCGTAGCTACTCATAATAATAACAAAACTATTTGCAGTCAAGAATTGGCCCTGGTAAAAAAATTCATAATTTTGCACTCACCACTTGTTTTCCTTAAATTTGACTCAGATTCCCATTAACATTCTTCCTTCTATGAGATTCAATCAGCACCTCTCTAGATCATCCAAACACTAATTAAGGTCTCAGCTTGAAGTTAGTAATTTAAGCAATAAGACTGGATGTGCTGGGCCAACAAAGAAAACAACTAAGTCACATCCTAGTATGACTTCCCAGTTGAAAATCGATAGGGTGGTATTCTGATGACTAGCCGCCTTCAACTCAAGTACCCAGGCTCGTTACATGGAAAAGATAGAAGAGAACAGAGCAGGGAAAAAAGAAGAAAAAGAAAACAACCAACCAAAACGAGACACTTCTTTACAACGATTTGGCGGTAGCTTAGGAGTGCTAGATTTCCAAGGTCGTTTCCCCTAGCTCGGCGTAAATCTAGGACTGTCTAGGATACCTGAAATTCAGACTCAAGTGTGTCTCTATAGAACTCCAAGTAGGTATAGAGGGTAATCTTATACAAAATAATCAACTACTCGAGGTAGATTTTCTTCACACGGTGCTCACCCGAGCACTAGTCCCAAATTGATGTCGCTGATGGTGCAGGTTTGATGAATTATGCTCACGGACTGATCTGAATTGCTATGGTACGGACGACCTATCAGATTATAAGAGGGTATGTACACGAATACTCAAAGAAATCATAGACAATAACAAGCTTCTCTACTTCAATCATGCAAGTCTTGCTGTACCACACAATTCACGTGACACCTTGATCCCAACGGCTTGCGGCTGTGAGTATTAATCCAACCAGTTCACTATACACCGTTCTTCTTCACTACAACATCTAGCCTACACTAAAACGATGAGGGAGAGAGCGAAGATGAAGAGAGGGAGCGAGAAAAATAAGAACTTGATTGTCTGTTCTCTCTTTTGGCGGCTGATTTATATCAGTCTGTCGTCCTACATCCGTCACTTGTTTTGACCACTTTCATCCATCCCTTTCTTCAAAAAAAATAAATTACTACTGGTGCATTTAACCACCAACACCTAGTTAGAGTTTTTAATTAATTTTTCCTAGAGTGTTCATTAATATAAGATATAATCTTTTTTGTTTTAATCCTTCAGATCTGCGCCCTCCACCTGAACGGACCAAATCGTACCACGTGTTTTTCCTCCATCCATTGACATCCGTCCAGAAATCCAGCCCGTAATTTATCCATCCATGGTTTTATCCACTGATTTCATCCATTTCATTCTTCCTCATAATTTTCATCCATCTGTAACTTTCACCCATCCAAGGACATGACCAACTTACATAGATACATGAGCCGTTTTAAACCCTCATGATGTTGCTCCTCATCTATGACATTCATCCGTTCTGGAAGTGGGGATCGCTACCCTTGATCAACCAATATCCAGCGGTTCACATTTATCCTTGTTTTCCCATTAGCTCCCTTTCCCGTGCTATGTTGAGATCGGGGAGAGGTTCCCATGCTTGAAGTAGCGAGTTGTAGCGTTGTTCTAAGAGTCGTCTGCTGGTGAGATCCTCTAGCAAGATAAGCATATTTTCCTGCATTTGCTAACTTACAAAGAAATCGATCTTGAATCATTTTTGGCGCTGAAGACTATTCATTGATTTCTAGATCATACCTCCATACCATGTAACCTCTAGAAACTTCAAACTTCAATTTGTCAGAAAGTCAAAGGTATAATCCACAGGGCAGTCTAGCAGACATCGCCACCGCGTACTAACGGAATCAAACGCCTACCACTTCCGTGCACTTATGAGAGGCTGTACATTGTGTGCAAGACCAGCCAACATGTAAACCCATTCCTCCTTGATCTCTACCTGTTTGCGAATCTCAATGACATCGTTGCGGCCTTCGTCATCAACCACCGCTAGCGCATTCTGCCATTTCTTACAACCACCTGTCAACGGTACATAATAAGAGCGAGACACCCATTCAACGCATTCTAGTGTCACATGGTCTGTCAATCCCGGAATCAAGGAGTTGTCCTTCCATGTGCAGAACATTGCCACAACCATTATAGACAATGTCTATAATCGGATAGCTGAGTTGCAGGATGATGTGGAAGGGCTGCAGACTCAAGTGGATGACGTGAGCTCCAACATTGACAAAAGAGCCTTTGTTCTTGAGGAACAGCTCATGGCTACTTATCTGCACGCCATGACTTTGATTTTCCAATCTTCATCACAGGAGGTGCAGGACTTACTAATAACATGGGGTACGGTGGTGTCAATATCACAACAACCACAACAGGTTGACACTGTTGATACCATGGCACTGCAGCGACTTGAGGTTTGGGGGGATGTTGCTTTTAACCCACCTAAGACTCCTGCTGCACTTGAGTACAATCGGGCTATGATTATGCTCAAATTCCTATTGTTATGGATTTGGCTTGGAAGGAATTCAGTCCTCCAGAGTCTTTGACACATTATTACCAGATCATGCGCATTTGGTTGTCAGTGGCAACTCGGACTAAGGTTCTTCCGAATAATCGGCCCATTGAGGATCACCATTTTGCAAGGTACTGGTCTGAGGTAGACACCATGCTGAAGAAATTAATTGCCTTCCGTATTGTTCATGGGAACATCTACACCAAGACAAAGGAGGTACCTAGTTTGGTCATGGTTGTGGATTATACTATGCTGCTTGTTTCATTGCACGTTATCACATTGAGCAGTAGAAGATGCAGACGAGATTTCCACGCAGGATTCCCGAGAAGGTCAGAGCACCGAAAGCCCATAGGGGGGAAGATGATTTTGATACAATTGGTTCTATGGGGGAACCTTTTGACATGGCTGAGGACTATGCACTAAACATGGCAGAGAAGAAACGACGGGGATCTCCTATGCCTGAGAAGTTATCGCCTTATCAACCAAAGGAAGAAAAGCTAAATGGATTCTAAAGTTTTGGCATGGTTGGAGCTCGAGTCGTCATCCCATATGACAGATGCATATAGTCAGGTAGGCCTAACAACATTGCTAAACATGGTCCTTTTGACTTCAGTTTTCTAATCCCTTTATAGTGGATTAATTTTGTTTCTCTAACTATTTGTGGGTGAAACACATGTAGCTGTTGTGAGAGCAGAGTTTGGTTATAGTTCGAAGTCCATATACGCTATGGAGTTCCAGGCAGGGACACAACAGGTTGATACAGTTAATTCCCATGTCACAAACGGTGATTTCTTTCTCAAAATGTAGCAAGAAGCATGTCATCTGAAGGAGACTTCTCTTTTTTATGTGCGGAGGTTTGTATGGAAGTTCTGAATCATGCAAAAAATGTAGGGTTGAATCATAGTTTTGTTGGACTTCAGACTGGTGGAAGGGGGTATCATCTTTAACATTAAACATGTATGCCAAATGTGGGAGCATAACATATGCTCATATGTTGACCTACAGCATGCCTAAATAGATGTGGTCTCAGAGTAAAATGAACACTGATATATCCACTGTAGATGTATGTAGAAGTATGTTGAGGCCAAATATCGGAAGGGTGATTCTGAACAGGTTTTCGTCATATGTCTTTTGAATGCAGCTTGTGCTAGCCTAGAAAAGAGGTGAAGACATCATGCAAGCTAGGGTTGTATCATGTATAATTTTGAGAATAGCAAGTTAGATGCAGAACCATATGCGACAGTTTTTTTAAAAAGTTCCAAGCATGGTCGTTACGGACTCGTGAGTTTGTGCAAAGTATGGGACGGTTTTAGAATATTGTCTTAATACAATGTCACGTGTTCTTCATCATGTTTATTGCTTTTCGTGCTTTGATGGGATGCCTTATATGTTCCCCAGTCTCAATCACATCCGCAATGGGATGATCAATGGTTGCTGGGGATTGTGTTGTGTTGTTATTCGGAGACAGTATAAATAGTATTGCACATGAATGAACCACAAGCTGCAGCCCCCAAGTCACTACAACCACTACGAGTGCATGGTTCCCAACCCACAGTCGATGTATATCACTACTGAAGTAGTGCATTTTGAACCTCCAGTTGCATCTATCACTTCAACACTCTAGTTGTCGACTCCACTTGTAAGTCTTAAAGACAACCAACAGATAACTTATTGCGCCACGCGGTGTGGCCTCAGGCATGCACGTGGCCACATCCACGATAGAGATCACGTGGCGTTTCGCCACATAGCCACGCGGTGGTATTTTCAGCGTCGGGGAAATTTGGTCCACATAGCCACGCGACGTGGGGAAGTCGCACCCCTCGTGATATCACCTTGTTTGTGGGGGATTAACAACCAATCCAATAACGGATGGCTCTTGTCCCCATTAGATAAGGGCGAATGCTATCTTGGGATCCAGAACGCTCAGGGGTGAAGATACCATCATAGGTCGCATTTTGATAGAGGTGTGAAGATACCATCATAGGTCGCCTTTTGATAGAGGGTGGACAGCCGCAATATTCTAGAATCGGTCATACAACCCGACATGCCTACAAATACATCACGGAAGCGTCTCTCATGGTCAACAACTGCTTGGAGTTGTAAGTTGTGTCCTTTGGATTTATAGGAAAAGTAATCAGCAACAAATGGCCCCTAAGTTTCTGGATATGAATTTGAGTACAGTCGATCACACCAGGAACAGAAGGAAGGCCACAATAGTCCTTGAACCCTGTTATTACCCGTTCCAAATTATCCCCCTGAGGCCATCAAATTTGGCTCTTGAAGACTATGTTAACAGCACAAACAAATTCGTGGATGACCAAATTGACTGTAGATTTCCCTCTAGCGAAAAGTTCACTACATTAGAGATAATCTGCACCATGAGAGAGTTTAAACATAGAGCACGCTACCCTAATTCCCATAGGAACGGCCACCCTATACTTGGTGTTTTTTTTCTCAAGTAAAGGTGCAAACGCTCTGTCAATTGCACCACAACCTCCCTGGTTACTCGAAAGTGCTCGATCCATCGTTGATTATCGTACTCCGTCATAAGAAAGTTTGAGTACCACGCAATGCTCCTTGCTTTCACCTAGTTGCCTATTTCCTTACTCATGAGCAGTTCAAAATTGGAAGACAACCTAAAGTGATGTAGGATGAGAGAATTTCGAATCGCTTCAAAAGTTAATCTGTTCTCAGGCTCCTAGAAATCTCTTATAAAATCATCATGTTTCTCAGCGTCATGGCACAACATGATTGATCATGTGCTTGCAAAAGTATAGTGATAAATTGGACAAGAAGGATCACCTTTTTTTGGCCTCATGGAAACTGACTGAGCACACAGAAAAGAGCACAAAAACACCAAGGTTGCAGATCCAAATGAGCAAAATCACACAAGAATGAGCACATAAAACACCAAGAACCGAGCTCCAAATGAGCAGAAACCACAAGTGAACTCACAAGAATGAGCACGAAAAACACTGGGGCTTCGAACGTCACGAAAAGTAGTTAACGATATGCAATATTTATCTTCAGGTGTGAACGAAGTTACCTTGGAAGTCGATAGATAAAAAATAATTACGATAAGTAGTTATGATGACCGCTATCAGTCCCGATGAATCCTTTCGCAAAGCCCTTATGGATGGTAGCCAAACGACAAGTGTGAACGTACTCTCTAAGTGTGTTAACGCACGTACAAGGCTCTCTACATAGCTACAAGATAGGCCTATATACTCCGGGCTTCATCAGCAGTTCAAATGCACTACTCCAATAGTAAGTGCTTAGTAACTAAAGGGGAGCTGTAACTCCAGTACGTATTGCCTCTTTAAACTTCTCCATAGCTCTCGGAGGCAGTCCAATCACCATTGTCAAATTCTTCTTTTCCCCCTCACTTCCATCTGGCAATGCAAGGTAAACTGCCTTGCGCTCTCGCATGACAGGTGCAAAGTAAATTGGCTTTCCCCACCCAAAGTCTATCTCATACGCAGCCAACCGGGACCAGTCGGTAATCGTAAAGGAGAAATTGATCTTTGAAGTTGGCATCTTCTTTAACTCCTGAATGTAATCAACTCCGGATCTCAAGTAATTGTCTGTGATCAAAGCAACCCCTTCTTGTATAAGCCCCACCGCATAAGACAGAGGCTTGGATAGGAGCTCTTCAGCTGTGGTGATAGCGAAAGCTACATAAGTTGCGTTACCAACATAGTCGGACGGAACGGGCGGAAAAAACTTTGAACGCACATCAACTGCCAGGAGTAGTCTAGTTTTCTGGGATGGCTCCATTTCAAGTGCTTTCGTGCGTGCTCGCCAAACGTGGGCTGCGAGCGTCTCAAAAGTGGAGCACTTGCTCACATAACCCGGCTTTCCCAATATTTGTTGTCTTAACTCTGTGAGGGTTTCACGGGTGAAATAGAAAGAGTTGTACACAAAATCATCACCCAAGAGATTTTCTGACAGATCCATGTTGTCATATTCATGGTGTGGGAAGTCAATCCGAAGTGGAGATCTTGGGCGAAAGACTGTACGGTCCAAGAATGGAGCAAGTCTCAAAGTGGTACTGTCTCCACGCGCTATAGCAGCCCAAGCATTTAGGAACTGAATGACTGCGATGCCGTCCAGAAACAAATGATTAAGGCCTAAGCCGCATGCGAACCCACCACACCTGAACCTTGTCACCTGCTACCATAGGGGGGGGATTCTTGAAACCAAAACTTAGCTGTTCCTGATTCGACTTGAGGACTCGGACATGCAGAGCATGTCCGACATACAATATTGTGACATATGATATCGAATCTGTAAAACTAGTTGGGTCGTCGTCTATCTACAGAGCAAAACCACCATTGGACCTCCTTAAGAGTGCAAGCATTTGAAGAAAGATGCATTCACATCAGTATCCGTTAATCAAAATTTCCTCTAATCTGGAAGGTTTTTAAGCACTTACAGTGAGCAGGAAGTTTTCACTATATGCCATGCACACATGGCAACCATGAAGCAAAATTTTGACTTCAGTTATGAGTTACCGATGAGTTACCTGAAAAACCAACGCAGGGGTTACAAGTTGCTGATGCAATGCCTCCTGATTCATTGCCTCTGGAAGTGAGTAGACCAGCTGCATCAATCTCGGGTCGGGCTTGCCAGACTTGGTATATTTCTCCAAGTCAGATATGGCGGCATCTGCCTCAGCTTCCACAAACACGATCCCTTCGCCATTACAGTTGACTTCGAGTTCCCCCTCCAAACTGATCTGAAGTCTTCCTGCTAGAGGGTAATAGGGGACAAGTATCTTGGAAAGTGCCTCCCTTATCGCTTTTGCTGGATTGTCATTGTCTTTGGTAGAATTGGCATGATACAAGTTAACAGCCTGTACTGTTGTAAGAAGGGGCTGATCCAGGTTGGAAAGATACATCACATGATTTTTGGTAGGAACAGCTGGAACAACCATAGTTCGGTATTTCAAGATCACTTGCAGCTTTGGCTCAGCTACGATTCCCATGCTTTCTGGAAGTCTATTTCGTCCAGAATGGAAGCGAGAACGTCAATGGGTCACTTCAAACCGATGTCTAAGATGTCTCGGAAGCTGAGAGCATTCAAATAACCTCAAAACGGAAGTTACGAGGTAGATACTTGGGACCTTCCTCCTTCCTCGACCCAGTTGCAGATCTTCGGACTTGAGCTTTCAGCGATACAACTTTCTGTCTGTGCCTATCCTCGATATCGTTCTTCCTTGTGTCTCTTGGCAAGAAGCAAGCTACAACGCCCATGAAAACGTGATGAGCTATTGATCTTGCTTCGCCGGCACCTCTTTGTGAACTTTCAAGTCGCATTTCTCTGTTACTGCGCGTCCCTGCTATGGTTGTTTCAGTCTGGCACTGTACTAATTTCTAGCACATGTGCTAATTTACTGTAGTAATTGGGCATTATGACACCCAGTCCATTAGCTCAGTCTGGTGAAATAGTGACTGTCACTCGGTGATTCATTTGTTCAAATCCTGCTACCTTGAGGCTTGATGTATGTGTTGTGTCTACTTCTCCCTTCCCTTTGGCTTCCGAAATCATGAAGGATTTTTGAGGCAGATTATGCGCTTTAGAGACAAATTAAGAAGCAGAATATGCAGTGCTGCGCATTATTATGCTTTTGCATAATGCCCAGCTTGACTTTCCAAAACGATGTACAGCCGATCCAAGGCTGCAGAGCCGCCCATAATGTGTTTTTTTCTTCACTTTTTCCAAAATCGCCACAAAGGCTACAAGTAAATTCTACGCAGTGCCCATGTGGCGAGAATAACGAGGTGGCAGGGCTAGAAAACTGGCTATATAACAGGTGTCACATTTAACAAGTCCACGTAGGAAATTCTGGCTCCTTTCTGGCGATTTTTTCGATGTTTACTCCCATAATTCCTTTATAAAAGTAGCCGTCCCATTTTTATTAATAATAATAATAATAATAATATTTTTGGGTTAACAGGGTTAACTTTATTCTGAAATATTTTTGGTAGGCGAGGCCCTTACATAGATGGTTAGGAGGGAAAAAATTAAACCCTCTGATTACGCCATAAGGCACATACACCGTAGTCAGTGAATCGGAGCCTAACCACTCATGATGAGTAATAACCAACTATCCAGCCCGAGGCCTTAGGCCTTTTTGCGTAATGCGGCTAAGTGGTGGCGATCCCACCGGATTCGATAATGTATGTTCCTCAAAACCATAGCTGCTAGAGTCAAAAACTAGCTACGACTAGGCCTGCTTCAGCGGATTGCTTGCCCGACGGACCTAGCGGAAAGTGAGCCTGGAGGCTTTTGATGATTGCTTAACGTGCTTCCAGTTGATATTTCTATCAAACTCCGGCGAGGCTGTGGACGGTACCCATGGCGTCTCTCCAAGCCCTCGGGGGCAGTTTGTTCCAGTCGCAACGATCCGGATTGGGGCTGTTGCAGATAATCCCATTCCGCCCCCAGGTCGCAATGAAGGTAGAGTGTAGCTGGGTAGCTTGTTGGTCCGATCGTGCTCTCTCGATATCTGCACATAGTTTTTTCCACGCTTTCCTGGCTTCAATTTGCATGTCCATGTAGATTTTTGCAAGGAGTGAGAAAGTTCTAGTTGTTTTTGCATTGAAAGTTTTTTCGCATCTTATTTTCCAGAGGTGCCAGAGTGTAGCACTTCTAAGAATATCGTAAACTGGGCAGTGATTGGTTTTTGTTTTTGTTGTTGGGTCATAATTCAGCAGAATGGCCGCCGGGGTGAGGTTTATGTTCCCCTGGTTCTGTAGAAGCTTGCGACAAGGGGCCAGACTGCTGCTGATCCGTGACAGTGGAGCAGGCAGTGCTCTACTGTTTCCATTAGGGCAGCTGAACAGCATTTGCAGAGGAGGGCAGCATCAAATCCCAACCATTCCCCCACTTTTATTTCCCTGTTTGCTATTTGCCAAAGAAACGGTGCTACCTTGGCTGGTCTTGTTTTGTTCCAAATTGTCCCCCAGATGGAGTTCCAGTTTTCAATCTGGAAGTTCAGGTGACTCCATCTCTCGTTCCATTTACCCAATAGGGGCTGGGGGTTCAACATTGCTGAGTATGTTTTTTTGGTTGTGTACTCAAAGAATGGCTTGGGGGATGGCCTGAAATTCCAATGCCACTCTTTGGGATCCATGTCCAGATCTTGTAGGGGTCTCCCACCAATCCAAACAAATGTTTGATTAGCCAACCAGCTTATCAGGGAAGTGGTGAGCGGTGGGAGAGGGTTCATCTCCTTAGCTGGGGATGACCACCAACAGATCCTTATGGGGGTGTGGGTGAAGTGAGGGGTGGGTAGGGGTTGACGGTTTTGAAGGGTAAGCCTCATGGAGTTCACTTCGCAGTGAAAGCGATATCCGGAGAATTAATATTCGGTTTTTTCGGTGACAAACAGAATGGTAATAGTGTTGTTGATTATTCCCAATGTCCAGAAAGTGTCATTGGGCATTACTGGGCCTTTAATAAGGTTAGGTAGCCATAGTGCTGACGCTGATCGGAGAATGGTATCATATGACTTGGTGGCTCTGGCTGCAGCTACGGAGATTGCAATTTGATCTTTTGACCGGAAGCTGGCATTCGACCATATGTGTTTGACCTTATGAATGCCATTTACCTCCCAGGCAGACCATTTGGGAGCCTGATTTTTGTGATTTGGATATGGGATATTGGTATTGAGAAACAGGGATTTGCGGAGGGTTTCTTCGTACGATTCCGGGTCTGATTTTGTAAGATAGGGCCTGAGCTTGGCCCATGCTTGCCAGATTGCCGTCCACAGGGGGGATCCGACTTGTTTATGTTTGAAGCCATTTACCATCCATCTATAAGAAGGGTTCCAGACAACCGTCCGCAGCGGAGAGGCCAAGGCAATGTTGTCGCATACCAGGTGTTTCCAGGCCCCTCTTTCTGGTCCCATAAATCTGGGGATCCATTTCGCTAGAAGTGCAGTAACCAGTCCCCCTTTCTTCTTTGGTAGACATATCTGCTTCCACGACACCTGTGGCCTTTTTTTCTCCGAGGGGTGCTTTGCCCCCCATACAAAGTTGCGCAAGAGCTTTTTCATTTCATTCACTTGCATTTCGTTGGGCCTCCATGCTGAGGCGAAATATGATTGGCTACCAGCACCCTACTGTTAAAGACAAATGGTAGCTGCCCCAATGAGCCAGCTTGGTTCTAGATTTGACTTGCATTGCCTCAAAAATCTGTTGATCCGATAGATCTATGCCATACATATAACCTAGCAAGGTTGTTGATTGCCCTGGTTTCAGCCATCTAAGACCTTTATCTTGTCCCCAAATTGGGTCAACTCCCAGAGTTGAGGCCGAGGTTTCTCCCACCAGAACACTTGAGCAGTAGGCTCAAGTGGTAGCCTAGTGGTTAGGTGTTTGTGCCTTGCCTGTGCATAACCTAGGTGATCCTGGGTTCAATCCTTCAACATGTGCCTTCAGACCGTCCATTGGGCCCTCGATGGCCTCTGTGTTGAGCAGTAGGCTCTGTAAATTCACTGGACGTTAAAGAAACTTCTCTTCTTTATCCCACCAGAAAGGCACACGTTTTGCCCCAGTTAATCTTGAATCCAGAGGCCTGGCAGAATGCTTGCAGTAAACTGCTGGCATTATCTAGATTGGAGTGTGTGGCCTGTAAAGCTAGGAACCTATCGTCTCAGAACATGGATTCTTTAATTTGTTGCAGCTGTCTAGTGAAGTGATTTGTAATATATGAAGACAGGTGATGTGGTGGCTTGCCTCCATCATATGGGCCCACGTGTCCACCCCTTTGCCCTCTCCTTTCCTGCATTTCCACTTGGCCCTTCACTACCGTACGTCATGCCATCCAATGGTGCACGTTTTTAAAATTTGGATTATAATTTTATTGTATTACTATCACACACTCCAAGTATTTACAGTGTAATCGGTCACAAGGTCCACATGCCTGCTCTTAACCCTTAATGGACGCTAAAAAAGGGTGCATACCCTTATGGACGAGGGTGTAACTTCTTACCCCCAATCATCCATGTGGATGAACCTTATACTTATGTGCATATCTACTAGATCCATGTCCTGTCAAAAATATACGCAAATTGACCGTTGCATTCGGGAAATTATAACAAACTAATATGCCCCAATTTATAAATATATTCAAAAATTGCATGGAAAAAATTGTTTGACCACAAAATAGAAGTATCGAGTTGAATCGTGACCATACATATGGCGTCCACCCATGCCTGCAGATACCTTAGTGGCCTGCTCAGGCCTTCACCCCTCCAGAGGTTATTTTTTCCTCTTGTATCGCTAATCCCGTTCTTAAAAAAAAACAAAAAACAAAAGTGGCCAAATTGGTAGCTCGTTGGTGGATCTATTGTGGGGAGTGATTTTGACATGTTACTGCCAATGTGGTTGACAGGAAAGTATCAAAAAATAGATAACTACTAGGCGTTTAGGGGTTAGTAGTTAGTATAGTTGTGTTGTCAACCATCCAGCCTGCCCGCCCGTGCAGGTTGTGGGACCCAGACAGGGAAATTTAGCAGGCTGAGGAAGGCCAGGCCGCAAGGCGTAGAGAGGTGGGGGAAAAGCTTGCCGGGCTCCAAGAGCAGTAGGCAGCACTGGAGGGGGACGTTTTTGAACTGTCGAAAATGGAGACTGAGCGTGGGGCCTACCCGTGTCACGGTGACCGCGCGGACGTGAGGCGCCACACTTGGGGCCGTGGCAGCGGGTAGCGGCGGGCCGGCCGGGGCGCGTTCAACTCGTGGCCTTTTCTGTGAGTAGCGATGATTATCGCTTTAACGGTGTCCGCAGAGAGTTTGCTGGGAGGAGCAACTCCTGATTCCTGATACGGAGAGTGTGTCAGTGCTGCAGCCTGCTATACTTCAAACTTGAAATACTCAATCATTTGATTTGCTGTAGAATGTCTTGGGGTGGCCTGCCGCCCACCACCTCATTAAAGATACAAGTTGCTCTATCTGGAGGATCTCCATTTGTTTTTTCACAAAATCGCCACAAGCGCCACATGTAGATTCTACCCAGCGCCAATGTGGCGAGAACAACGAGGTGGCTATATAGCAGGTCTCACATTCTAACAGGTCCACGTAGGAAAAATCTGGCTCCTAACATTAACGAGGTGGCAGGGTTAGAAAAGTGACTATATAACAGGTGTCAAATTATAACAAGTCCAGGTACGAAAAATCTGCCTCCATTGGCGCTTTTTAGCGATTTTTTTTCTTCTTCCATAATTCCCTTAAAAAAGTAGCTGGCCCATTTTCCAGGTCAAAATCTGGCTATCATTTGCCAGATTTAGAAACATTAACTGGGGAAGGACAGAATTTTCTTGAGTTAGAAAACTTATAACTACCTCCATGCAAGTAGTTTCCTTCACTAAGGTATTTGCAAAAACAAGTTAGACTGTCTCAATGGGGATAGTCATAATCAAACAACCACTTACTAGTGCTGATACAGGCCAATGACCGGATCAGGTCGTCTGCAATTGGTGGAAATTGTCTTTGCAGACCAGTGTTGCGCGGACATTTTATTTCGCCTTAGACCCCTGGAGGGTCCCAACTCGGATATATATATATATATGTGGATATGCTGGTGGTCAAAACATTAAATATCCGCCTCCGTTAGGAACAGCCAGATATGAAGCGATGGGATAACCAGATCCGGTTGAGAACCGGGTTGCCTTTTTTTGGTATTTGTTAGTGGCCCAAAAGATGCAGGTTATGAGATCCGACATTTAGAACCAGAGGGTATAATCCGGTTAATAGTTTATTATCATAATCCAGATAACAACCTATAATAACCTTTACTATATTTTTAATACATTATATTTCTAAATTTGGGATATTTTTTATTTAATTAAAATATACTTGTACTTGTTTGATAACCGGATACTGAAGCGTCGCAGGCCATCGACATTTAAACTCCATTTGTCCATAACCGCATAGGCTTTATTTGTTGTCAACCGGCAGGACATTAGAAACAAAAAAGCTCCAAAACTCCTGAACCCGAGGATGTGAACACAAAGTTGAAGTTAAACATCCAGCGTAACCGGCTGATATCTGAAAAATCAAGTAATCATGCAACACTGGACCAGACACACGAGACTCGCTAGTAGTTCAGGAGCATAGCTCTGGATTTGGGATGAACCAATCTTGTCCAACGTAGGGTTGGACGCCAACCTACCTTCTGCATCCAACGCAAATACAAAAAACAGGAAACCACGGTTGGACTCCCAGATTATAAAGTTTGATCTTGGGCCAATGGTGAAATCAACATAGACTGTCTCTCTCAAATGTTGAAATAAACCGTGCAAATGTTTTCCAAACAGCGTGGGAAATTGGGCATGGATTCCCTAACCTTGTGAACAATATTGCTCGCTCTTCTTCTTTGCCATCCAATAGCCATGACCAACTATGGCAAGAGTGCCAAATTTGCATACCATCCAGCTATAAACTTTTCTAAACCAGAAATAGCAAAAACAGAGAATTTTGGTTAAACCCCACTTCATCTCTCTAACCAAATAGAGCCAGTGGCCACATTTGGGGAACACACCAAATTTGTGATTGAAGTGCAACAGAACAAATGTGTAAGTCCTAAAAAGTTGGTCAAAGTTGTGTGTATTGTTTGCAAGGGCATATAAATTTGCCGATTCTTAGAGATACAAAAACGGGAAGGCTTATAAGGAAAGTGAATACAAGGTGAGTGCAAGACCCAAGTGGGAGCAGTGTTTTTTTTTTTTGGCAAAAACTCGCCAAATGGCGACCTCAAAACATTAAAATGGAATATTCTGTCGCAAATTCCCTGTTTTTTCATGGATGAAATCGCCAAACTTCCACAAGGAAAAAAAAAAGATGGATGAATTCGCCAAATGTGGATGATATAAATGAATGAAAGTACATATGAGGATGATTCTATCCAAATTTTCAATGGATGAACAGAATATATAGCTATTTCTTGTAGCCACTCGTGCTATTTTTCAAATTTAAGAAAAAAATCACTGAGTGGGAGTTGAACCCATCAGCATGCCTAGCAACATGCAAAATCATGAGGGTGATCAATCTGTCAAATGGGACAGCTACATACATTCGGCATATATGAATATGAGGGTACATCTCATACAAGTCCAGCTTTGAGGATATCACCACAAACCTCTTTGTTTTTGCACTGACGTCTTTATCTATGAAGCCTTATAATCCAATGCATGCACTTGAAGATCTTGTGTTGGAGTAAGTACTACTGATCCTCTAACACTACATCTTCAGGCCCATTTGAATTTAGGCCACCCCAAACTGCTTAGCTAGTCATGTTTATTACTTCCATGCTACTGTATTTTCGATTAACAAAATCTCCCTGCTCACCTCGCATACGCCAAAGCCTCGTCAATCCTTGGGGCCTGGGATCCTTTCTGCAGCAGAGATATAAAATCACAACAACCAGACAGCACGCAGCATGGAATGGAATAGAAGTCAGACACACACACACACCCTCTGTCGAATCACAGGGCTCAAACAACCATTTGTCTCCCTGCCTAAAGAGACTCATTTCTAGTGGGCATGGAGACCTAACTACAGCAGGTTCCCAATGAAGTTGGCGCCTATATCAATGAGCCCCAGTGTATCAATATCCAGTTTAAACCGAGCTCAGTACAGCTATTCACATCCCCTTGAATAAAAGACAAATAATTTCGAATAGAGTTTCCACAGTGCAGAATTATATTATATAAGTCTCACAAGCATTTGAGCTAGACATCTGACATATCCCCCAAGAGGAGTGCCCAGTGCTGGGAAGCTGCAAAATAAGTTAATGAATTCACAGGCCAAATAGAACCACACAAGTTGCCAACAACAGGACTTGTGAGTCCCTTTAACTGTAATCATCTTGAAAAGAGATTTTGTCAAATACGGAGAGTGAAGCCAACATACCCTACCCCACCTAACTTGCCAGAGAAACTATACTGCATGCTGGTTGTGAGACCCATAATGTTCGACTCTTCTTTAATCACCAAGTTGTTGAGGAATGGCCGTTATGGTACATCAAGAATACAATGTCCCAACAAGGAGCTGCAACATAAGGGCTTCATTGTTAGCTGCTAAGAATTATCCCCAGATGGATGGCCCTCCATACGGAAATGTCCTTCAACACAATCTGCGCATGTGTAGCCCAATGGTTAGGCTACTTGAGGTGGGTCTGATTCCATGCCCTTGCTGACCACATCAGAGGTTCACATGAGTCCAGCCTGCAACAGCAAATCGTGAAACCCTAGCTTTTCAGTTTGTTGGCTTCAAAAGCCAAATGCTTCCACCATACTGTCAAACAATTAGAGAATGTCTACCTCCAAATGGAAGTATGTGTCCTCATCATTCACAATTGTTACATGTACTGGATGGCCCAAATCCAAAGCAATCCTCCAACTTGTGGTCGACAATCTCCTGTGCTTGCCAACATCGTTTCAGCAAGTCATCCAGATGATGCATGCTCTCATTTGACGTCCACGAGGGCAAATCACCCATACTACTACCTGTTCTGTGTGCATGGATGGGGCTCAGCTCCCCAAACCCACCTTGTGGGGTTTTACCATCTTGACAAGCAGTGGCCCCAGGGTCTTTCAACGCACCACTGAACTGAGTGTCAGCAAAACACATATCTGAGCTTGCCCGCCGTTTCATCCAATCCACAGTCGAGCTCAAATTAGCCACCATTTTCTCGAGTTTTATTTCTTCAACTGTGACTGGCAGCTCAAATCTTTGACACAATTGGTCAAATTCCTCTCTGCTCTTCCATGGTGCAAAACTTTTGAAACTAGTCCCTTGCAATGCCCCGTTTGTAAGTGAATGGTTTGCATGGTCCAAAAAAGGGGTTCCAGGAAAGGATGAGGGTTTTTGTTGCTTTCTAGAGGAGGTTGGCACAGAATCTTCCAGCAATCCATCCACCGAGAAAGACCAAGAATGGCTTGGCATGTTGTTCCTCACTTCCACACCTTCCTTGCCACTCGTGATATCCTTTTCCTTCATACCTACTGAGATAATCTTCTCCGCGTGATCTTGGAGCCCAACTTGTTTACAGTTGCTATGTTGGGCATTGGTCCCCACTTCCTGCCCCTCAAACATATCCTCAAACATTAACTTCACCTGGTGTGGAACACCAAACAGGCTGCCTGCCACAATCTCATTACAAAACGGAATGCCTTGCTCAATCTCGTCCAACTCAAACTGCTGCTCTAGCTCCTCATCCGCGATTAACACATACACAATCGGAGGAGGCTCGCTGTTGAGAAGTAGCAACCGGGCTTGATAGATCGCCTGGAAGATAACAGCCCAATGAGGGACAAGCACACGACCTGATTCTGTCCACTCCAGCATGCATGCTCTCTGTACCATGAGTTGTGCTTGCCGAATAGTGGCTGCACTGTCCTGTCTTGTTCCATCAAGTAGGGCCAAATACTGCTGCAATGCCCGCTCAACCACCCCCTATATACAAAGTCGACAGTGATGGATGTGTTAGAGGAGAGAAAATCTATCAAGGATTAATCCAGACAAGCCCTGACACAGGCCTTCAGTGACCACTCTTTAGCTACAGATACTTCGATCTAGAGGCGGAATCTAACTAGATCTGCACACACCCAGGCTAGCACCTCTGCTTTCATGAGAGACACTGTAAGAACAGGATTTGGGAGCAGCCAAGGGAACAAAAAACCTGCTGTCCTAGACTTGGAACTTGCCTTCTGGTGCCGCACGTTCTCCCAGCTGCTTGTTGGTGAACCCTGCCTCAGCTGCTCCAAGGCAGGAAATGGAGGTAACTCGGCTAAGCGTATAGCAGTGAACATGGGATCCAAATTCACTGACTCGTTCCACCCTAGCTGTGGCAAGCCTTCATGGAGCAACTGATACACATCGGACTCCACTTCTGGCGGAGGCCAATGGGGAGGTGCACTATCAACTGCCCTCTGCATTGCATCTGCAGTTGACTTCAATGCACGGTTGAAGACAGCCACACATCTCTCAGGAGTCACTTTGGAAGGAGCACTTGCCAACAGAAGCTTAGAATGCCCATTAAGCTTGTCCAAAACTAGAGTGCGGACGTGCATGGAGCATAAGTTGGGTTGCAACGGTGAGTTGCTAGCTAACCAAACAAGGCCCTGTTTTAGAAAATCATCACTGTAGAGGCTCGCTTGGGAATTTGACGTCACAGGTGACACACACCAACACCTGATCTTGCTACCATCCAAGTCCTGTAGACCTAAAGATGTTTCCAAATCCTTTCCTTCTTTCCCAATTTGGTCTGCCTGTTGTGTGGAAAACAATAGCAGAGGCACACCCGGGCCAGCTGGCAGGGATTGCACGATTGCATGAAGTCGGACCCTTTCTTCACTGATTGGTTGGCCCTCCTGGATCAGAAACACAAGCCCACTGACTCCATAGCCAGAGATGTCTTCACTGGCAGTCTTGCTGACATTCTCCCACCTCTCAGCATTGATATCCAGATCCTTGGCCAGGAACCAGAGGCCTTGGGCATGGCCTTTCTCAATTCCCGCAGGGAGAAGAAGATGGCTGCCTGCAAGCTTGGCATGTAGCCACTGACCAGCCAGGTTGGATGCCTTCGGGTCACCAACTGACAACAGTAGCTTAAAGGTTATCATTTTTGACATCACGTTCCTTTCTGCAAGTGTTGGGGCCACTAGGGAGGCAACGTCTATTGGTGCCCACATTTCCTGAAGCTTCTTTGCACGCTCCTTCACAACTTGATCAAATGCAGTAGTTGTATGTTCAGAACCTGCTCTCAAAACCTGCCAGCAGAATCAGGAGGCAAATTTCAAAGATTTTCTTCCCGCCAATTTGTTCAATATTATTCTCAGGCCTAAGAGGAGGATGTCATGAGATGTTCAGTGGATGGCAGTAGGATCAAGGTTCTCCATCCGAGAAAATTGTTCTGCAAAATCATGGATGAGTTTGAGAGTCCAACAACAAGCAACTTCTGGAGAGGTAAAATGGTGTATAGCAGAAGTTATTAATGGCTCACCACATCTTTGCTAAGAGGGGGGCCAGCTGACAGAGAGCTCAATGCTGCCTCTGCCCTCTTCCGCCGTCGTCGCTTGTCCTCTGCCCTGATTAAAGCTTTGCGTTTCCATCGCCTGCAACAACAGTAACACATATCACCACTTACTTACCAAACAATCTGGGATAGAAAGAAGAAATTGTGGGTGGTCCCAAAAACTTGATCAAGACAAGCAATCGATCCACCAACCACTCTTCCCTTCACTCTTTACAAACTTTTACCCTTTTGCTAAATGTTTCCCACTGGTTAAAGGTCCACATTGAATCCTATCAAATTGAACCATAAAGTCAATTTGCTCCAAGCAGCATGGTAAAGATGCTGGAAGCACACTGGAAGCACCTTGCAATTAACGGTGTGAAGATGTGAAGGTGCAAACTGCACTTTAGACAGGCTTACTAGGCCACCAGAGGTGCCTTGCCATGAACAACTTGGAAGGACTAAAGTCAGCGTCTAGTTCTCAGGAAACAGAATAGGCAGGAACCCTGAGGCCAAGGAATGGAAAGTCAGGTGGAAGGTTGTCACACCTTGTCAGGGTGACAATCTGCTGTTCCTCAATTCATTGGAACAAACACTGTGACGTGTCATTCCTTGAGGTTTGGGGGCAGCCACCTCAACAGCATCAGCCTCTCCCAGGCCAGGAATGGGCTTGGCCATCCATTGCCTGACACCCAACCTGAAAAGCTTGACTGGGCTTGAACTTGCAGGCCCAGTAAGGCTCCATGGAATTGCAGGGCCCAACCACCTCTCTGACGCCTGGTGAACTATCCAATTGAACAGGGAGGACACCCTCTAAAGGAACCCCACTTTCATGCTGTTATTGCCTGGCCTCACCTACAATGAGGGATTGTGACACAACCCAGCTATTACTTGCACTGGCCTCCCCATGTGCCTCCATCAATGCACTAGGAAATGAACGACGACATCCGTCACTACAGCCGGATACAGCATAAGGCATCTGCAGAGACACCTAATCAATTGCTCCTGCCATAAAACCGATCCCCAGATCAGAGATCTGGGGCAAAGATCATGACACATATGTACAAAACAGAAATAAAACCTCCTGTCAGATGGTTGTGTGGATAGATTCCCCTCTTAGTGATATAGTTTGATTTTAAGAAAATCGTTTAGCATGAACTGGCCGCAAAAAAAAGTCAATCAGTTGATCATGTCACAAGTACAGACATAGATTTGACAAAGACCTTAGCCATTGTCGTCTTTTGCCAGCATTCGCCTCTGCTTTGTGGAAGGCCAGAGTCTGTTTCTCCAGTTCCAGTCTCTTGGCTTCCGCAGCTGCAGCTTGCTTCGCAGCCCAGAGTGCTGCGGCAGCTTCGGCTTCCTCTCTCTGGCGTCGCCTTCTCTCTCTCTCCCTCTCCTTCTCCCGTTCAGTCTCCTTCTCGACCTCCCATTCTAATGCCCTCTTAGCCCGCACCTCCTCCATCGTTGGGCTGACCTCTGGCAAGTCATCCTCTTCTTCTTCCACCTCAGCACCTAACTTGGCTACAAGTTTTCTGTCACCTTCTGTGATAGGGACTTCTTTCGAGATGTGCCCTGGAAAAGAGTCATGCATCCACCTTGGTTTTTCAGGGGAAATTACCCCCAAATAGCCTTGATGTGCTGTGTGCCATGGGGGGTTATTTCCTGTGGAAGAATGCCCTGATGAAAAAACCTCTTGCATCCCCTTCAATGGAGCAGAGGCTGCTGTCGAAACCTGCACTTCTTCATTTGACTGCATGCGCCAAGGCAACCCAGGCATCCCACTTCCTGGAGTGTTACCCCAATTATTCTTCACAGCTGGTTCCACAGGGGATTGCATCTCTTCTTCCTCATAGTCTGGCATTTCCTCTTCATGAACAATGGGAGTCAGGGGAGCAGACACCCAGCTGTCTGCTGTGGCCTGCTGCTGCCCTTGGCCTTCAACATCCAACACCACCTTGAGTGAGTGTTTGCCTTCCACCAGCCGAGAACGACGCGTGCGGAAGTCTGCATTTCGGTTGAGGAATGGTCCTTCCTTCACAGCGTAAAGTTTCTCAAAGTGCTTTAGAGAGAAACCATGGTACTTCACAAAAGCCTCGATGTCCTCCCCCTAGGAGTCAAACAGACGAGCAACCACCCAACTTCAGACCAAAAGACACAAGACAACTCAGAGGTGTGCTCAAAGAGGCATGCATTGTCTGTTTAATTCAGCCTACATGAATGATCAAAAGGTGGAGGAACATGGGAGAATGAAGGGAAAAGGGAGATCAAGATTTGAAACATCCGCTGACAAAATATTCTGCACGTTCTCTAACAGGGGCTTATGTCCCATACCTCCATCGCCAGCCATGTCACAACCAGCATAAGGGGGACGCCTTGATTCTTTTGCAGGCCACTATGGAGCGATGCCAATGCTTCCGTTCGAAGCTAAACATCACAGCACATGGCAATAATGAATCGCACTGAATGGCTATGTTCATGACAGTTGCATTTGATGCCACCCTTACTTAGCTAAGATCAAAGCAGATCATATGACAGGACCAAAGCATGAAGTATATTGAATCAAAGCCAACCTAAGAAAATTACAGTTAGGCCAATGCACAGAAAAAGCAGTCCCCAAAGATTCCTGGTCATACTTAACATTGTTCACAATGGCAAAGAGCTTGGCTGATCTATGGGCTGGATGCATTGGGTAACTCTCGAACAGTGACATTGAACCAGATTGCAAATTCCACAGCAAAATCGCTAAAACAAGTACCTTGGAAAAGTGTGCATGCATGAGGCATGCTTGAAGGTAAGTGGCCTTCCTGGCAAGGCGAAAGAAAGCTATATAATTGCCTCCTCGGCACGCCCTAAAACACGAGTTGGACACACCCGCCAAAAGTGAACATGCCCCCCAGTCAAATCTCCAACTTTGAATTGTGCAAGCCCAGTAAGGAAAAGCCTGCTGCAAGCCTTCTGCTCCATCTTCAAGGCTTCTAGTTAAGCCTATGCCAATTTGCAGACAGTGACCATACTAGCTGGAGTACAATATTCTATCATCCCAGAAGCACCTCGCCTTGCCCTTCATCTGAACTCCCAATGATTGTCCAAGGTGCAGTGTTTGGGGATGTCAAACACTGGCATAGTCAAGTGAATTTTGATTAAATCTAAGTGCTTTCCTTCCTGCAAGATTTGGTCATAACCGCCCATGGGCTTGAGCAAGTGCCACACTTTTGATAGCTTCTCACAAATTGGAATACCAGCTGCTGCAACCACATGGAGTGCTCAATAGATCACCAAAGTCCACCCAAAAGTGCGTGCAGATCAGCAGCACATGTCAATGCCACAGAACTGCACTTTGCAGCGCTACCAAAAACATAAATCTAGACCTGTGTGCATCAAGTTGAAGGTCCTTATTGTTGGTAAAATTGCTGAAGTGAGTGAATTGACTTCAGAAGCAAAAGCCAGGTTTGATACTTCCAGAAATACCTTCACCCAGGCAACCCCCATAAAACCTACATATGTATGTGATCCAGTTGGATGGTTGGATAGCTATATTTAAATCAACAGTCTACAGTTTACATCTCTGATTTGATCATGAACTCTGCTGATTGAGTATCTATCTTGAGAGCCGAGGATTGTTCTAACATGAGTAAAAGTTGATGATAAGAGTAACCTACCTTGCAACTTCTCGAGCAAACAGAACTTGTGCGGTGTTCCTCATTTCTGGTGTCATTTTTGCCAGATCCAAAGACAGCTCTGCCGGCTCCACCTATATCAATTGCATGCCTCCAACACTAGTTAATACTTGGGAGGTGGGGGACCCAGTTGCTGATTATCTAACTACAACACACCGAGATCACCTTGAGAGGTGCCACAAGCAAGCCAGGTGTCAAGGAGAAAGAGTAGAGGTAGTCCCCCTTATAGATCGAGGGCAATCAGCTCCACAACATAGCCTCTTCTGTGGAACTGAACATACGTTTATGTGTTATCAACAGGATTTCCCAAAGCTAACCTCCTGTACAATGAGTAACTATCAAAAGACTTTTAACCCATATTTTCAAATCAGCAACGACACATCTGTCTATTTACAAATACTCTTCTTCCATTCTCATGTACTTTGATCACTGAACACTTTGCTTTTCCACTCACCACGTATCCAGGGTGCTTGTCCAGTTTTAAAAGGGCATAATACCCCCTGAACTCTGCCTCTGTTGAAACCGGCATGCCTCTCTTTCGATGGTCATCATACATCTCAAACAGGTCAACTGATGCTTTGTTCATCTGCTCGATGTTCAAATGCGCATCAAAGCCTTCATTCAGGCCCTCTCCTTTGGAGAACTCACAGAGTTCGTGCATGGCAAGGATGTGGAACCGTATCTGGAAAGATTTTAAAAATCCCACCACAAGTCTACAGAGATCAGTGTTTTGGAAACTCCAACATGAACAACTACAACTACTGGTAGAGAGAATTGCCACTTACCGATGATACACAAAATCTAGAAATACATGAGTAATAACCCATGAGAGCAGAGAAAAGTAGAATTGCCAGAGGTGACTCACCATCTGCTCATGCATGGTAATGGCCTCACGGTTGAAGATGTGCTGCATCCGCAAATCCATGCGCACCGCCCTCATTCGGTCCCACAAGAAGTTGTGGATTGTAAGTAGTCCTTCACCATACTCTCGATCAATTAAAGTCAACAAATGGTCAACACTCAACTGCAAGACAGGGAGGGGCCGAATCAATGCAGCCTCTCTTGATGCAGTCCTTGTATACTGCAAAGAACAACAACGGATGCAGCTCTGTAAGTCACTCAGAATTCAAACTCTAAAGACTCTGCAAATTTCTGCCTATTATTCCCAGGATGGGGCCTCTGTGATTCAGCACAGATGTACTGCCGATTGCCTCCTACAACACTATATACTGACTTGAATGTGGTCATAGTGCAGTGGAATCTTGATCTGATCCCTTATTATTGACCAATCAAGCCCAAAGGGCATGGGGGACACAAGAAGAGAGAAAGAGGAAATCCTAGCAACAAAACCCCAAATCAGATAACTCCCAAGAAAGTGTATTGAAACAGTGTGATACCTTCTTAACAGCCAAGTCAATACGGGTTAAGTTGCGGTCACCATCCACTCTCTCAAACCTATCCAAATCACCCTTCCTCTCCCGTTCTTGGCGCTCCGACTCTGGAATGACACAAAACTCAGTAATCAGAATCAGCTTCAAGATCATTTAGTTGTAGGCTGGCTTCCCAAGACTAGCAAATGTTGCATTGTCCAAGCTATTTCCTTCTGATTAGATGATAAGTTCCAGACATAGTGTTCAAAATGTGCTCTTTATCTCCTTCCCCTCTCGTCTCCTCCTTTGTGCTTTGGCGAAACAGAGAGCAGGGCCTGTGTCTACAGCAGGAACAATGGCATCAGTGGACCAACAAGGCGTACCTGCTGGGACCCCCTCCCCCTTCTTTATCTCTCTTCAGTGTCCTTCCTTCATCCCACAGACCCTGGAATTTTATATCACGGGAAGAACAGTAATGCATCAACAGCATACAACAGAAGACTATGTGGCTGGGTGTGCAAATGACGTTGAGATCCACCAGTAAAGAGCGGTGCACCTGCCTGGAAACATCCTGCCTTCAGAAGTAGCCAAAGGAAAGGGTAAGTTAGGATCCTGACCTGGACACATGTCATTGCAGGTTCCAACAATGGCCTCCACGTCAAGGCAATCATCAGCAACAGTCTCAGCCACCTCCATTTCCACCACCTCATCTGGAACATTGTCTATTGGCTTTGCTTGAAGCCTCCTTAAAGGAGGCTCCGGTCTTGGCAGCCTAGATGCTTCAAATCTGGATTGCCTTGCCGTGTCAGCTTTTGGTAGTCCTAGTTCCTGCCGGTCATCACCTCTGCGCTCTCCTTTAAATCGTTCCAGACGACGGGCTTTAGCTTGCTCTTCTCTGCATCAGAATCATTATGGCAATGCCACTCAATCATGCATTAACAGGTTTGATGGAAAGTTCAGGGAATTTATCTTTCCAAAGAGAGTACGATTATTCAGCTACAGCCACAAATCAGACTGTCCCTTTCTGTGCAGTTCTTCCATACAGCTACTCTGTATGTATGATGGATTTTCAATCTTGTATTGGCCAATCTCCCAATGTTAGTTTACTCTGACCGGAATTGAATGGAGACCTAGGTTTCACTGCACATTTTACACTACACCTGTAAAGACCATCTTTGAAGCACTGCTTGTAGTATGCAACTTTCAATGACTTAAAGTTGTCTGTTGTACACGCTCCTTAGGCTGGTACCCCTGCCCTGTAGTCTGAACAAAATTCTTCCAATTATGCATCAAACGAGCCCAAACCAGGAGGTAGGCCATCTGCTGTCTTGCATTTAACCTGTGGCACGTACTTGACTACCTACCTCTTCATCTGGCTCGCTTTTGCGTGGTTCTTGACCTCTTCCACTGATTCCAACAGTTTACACTATTCCCATCGACCCTCACCCCAGTATGCGTTTTAATGTACTAACCTTTGCAGGTCAGAACCTTGCGATGATGATGCCTTCGAAACCTGCTTGTGCACAGCTTGGTGCAACGGAGGAGCCAACTTACGAGGACGCGAGGGACTGGACTTTTTGTTTACTCCTATTCGTGCAGTGTTTCCAGCGCCAGCTATGGCTGCCGCAGCAGCCCGCCCAAACAAAATGCCCTGCGGAGGCGGCACAATGGGGCCGGCCGCTGCCCCTCCCACAGGGAAAGGAGCAGGCCGGCCAGGCGCATCCATAACGCTCACAATCTCTCTATTTCCTGCCAAGATTACTCTGCTGTTGCTCCGACTCTTCAATCCACGACGAGAGATCTGAGAACAAAGAGACGATAGAGTCTAGGGTTAGGGTTTAGACCTCCACTATATTTAATCCAATTAAATATGTTATATAGAGTATGAGAATATCCGCGTATGCGAAACCCTAATTAATGGTTCAGAGTTCCGAGGCTTAAGAGAAAGAGAAGCTTTTCAACTTTTGGCTATGGCGCCTCGCTTTGGATTCAAAGACGCACCAAGAAGCCAGAGCCGCAGTAATGGTGCGTCTGCTAGCTCAGCGTCCTCCATATTGGCAGGTTTTCTTCTTTCTCTTATTGCTGCCTTTCATGCATTTTCCCTGCAGCCATACGGGTAGAGGAAACTATTTTGAAGAAGATCCAAAGTGGCCCTCCCCCCAACCCTTGCCCCCCTCCTCAGTCGGCAGATTGTGAAGAGCCCAGAGAATTAAGTTTTGTTTGTGTCTTTTTTTTCCCTTGTCATTTCTGTTTTGGGTCACATGCGAGGACCATCTCATCTGCAATTTTGCTCTCGCATGCCTAGAGGCAATTTATGCGTGGGAACGAAGGAACAATCACATTCACTAATCACATGTATAGTAGTTGAATGGTTGTGGGTTCCGTGAGAGTCGCAGAGGCGAGAAGGCTGAAGCAGTATGCAGAGAGAAAAGCGGAGGGGGAGGCTAAGCTGGGAGCACTCGAGCAGAGTGCCCACCAGTTCCAGAATGCTCTCACCTTGTCCCTTTCTCTCCCCAGCCAGGAAGAGGCTCTCTTTGACCTTGTGAGTAATCCCTCCCGTCTGCAACACCTTTATCACTCTGGTATTGTGTGGTGTGTGCTGCAACACGCAAATTAGTTATATTTCACAGGGTCCATGGTTGCTCGTTATGGTCGCTGTTGTGACTGCAGAGTGTTACACACTGTGCATCTCTCTGTCTCTGTCTCTGTCTCTTTCTCTCTCTGCACGAGCCCGATAGCTTAGGGCATCTGGGGAGTACCTCTCCATCCTCTCTCTCTCCTCCTCACTTGGTGCTTGACATTCTGTAATTGGGGATGTCAGGGCGAAGTCTACCTGCTATGGTCAGGCGTATTGCAGACTAGGGTGGGCAGTCCTTTTAAAGGAAAGTTTAGCAAGCCTCAAGCACTCGAAGCACAATATCAGGCCTCTATTGCGGCAGCAAATCTCAGCCGGTGGGCAACTTTCCCAAGTTCTTTATGTTCAGACTTAGCTCTCGGAGGAGAAGTTGTTCAATTGAAGGGAGAAATGAATTGAAGTCTTGAATGTCAGGGATCAGTTTAGGTTTGATATTGAAGGTTATAAGTGTGCAGGCAGAGCTTTGAGATGTATGAGAGGGTCTGCGTACTGCAAGGTGGTGGAGAGCTGAAGGAGGAAGCCCGTGTAAACTCTGGGAATGCTCTCTGTGACTGGGCCTCACTTGCAAGAGGTATTCCAGAAGATAAAGGAGGTGGTATAGCTGTTGCTGCTGAGCTTTACAAACAGGCTGATGAGAGGTAGTTTATTCTCCTTGGAGGGCATGCAGATAAGTGAGAGTAGGCTCAACACATTGATTGTGGTTTCATACACAACAGAAATATTGTTTTGGGTTTGTGTGTGAGAGCTTTAGTAGTACTAGCTACAGTTGCAGGACAGAAGCTACTCTGGGGTGCAGGCTTCCTTTGCACAGTTTACTGCAAAACTGTGCAGGTACATGTCCCAAACTAGGGCATGTGTAGGATGGGATTACAGCGCCTCTCCTTTTCTCTTTGGACCTACTGAAGTTTAATGGGTTTCATCCTGAAACAGTGACAACGATGTGAGGGAAAACAGGAGGACATTTATACCTGAACATAATGTAGTAGGCATGAATGTTAAGGAACAGATCATGGACAATGACATGGTAAAAAATGTCCAAAAAGCAATGGCCCCTCCAAGGGCCACCGTACTGACAATGGTGAACAATAGAAGGTGACCAGTGTGTTGTCTAGACTGCAAGCATTGCTCTCTTTGACTGCAGCATTTGAGATGTTCCTAACTAATATATCCAGGGGGGACAAAATTTCAACTCCCACTGTCCCCCACAACACCACAATAGTCACGAAGTTATTGACTGGGACAAACAGTGTTATGTATGAATGGCAGAAGTCCACATGCTAGCATGGCTTCAATGGCAAGCCCCAATTGTTGCATGTGACAGTGTCACAACCTTGTCCTTGCAAAAATCCTGTGGATAATCATTGCCTTTTCATTACTACAATCAGACATAAATTTAGACTTTGGCCTATGAAGTCTGGCCAAGGTGGTCATGTCTACCAGAACATGCACACATAGACCTAGTTGATTTTGTTTGTCATACGCATGTATTTGCCACACTTTCTGATCCATGGGAGATGAAATGCAGAGCAGATATGTGGGAGCCCTTGCCAGTACTCCTGATGATGTGGAGATTCTCACTGACATGGGCGACTGCTGTGTCCAACGTGCTGAGCTGGCCACCATCTTGGTGCAGCAAAGTGGTGAACCCAGTTGTCCTCATGAATCTTGGGGGCGGGCCAAAGTCCTGTTTGAACAAGGGCTGAGTGCCTATGCTGCAGCTTGTGCTAATGCTGATGCACGAATTGGGGATGATGTGGCTGGCCTCCTTCAAAACTGGGGTGCTGGTTTGTCCTCACTGGCAGAGGTGAGAGTTCAAACCAGGAATGTTTGAGATTGCCATTAGTACATATTTAAGTGGTTCAATTGTGTATAGCTCGGATGCAGGTCCATTTTTCAAAAGACTCCTGAGAAAGTATGAGTTGAGCAGGCAACAGTGTGGTTTGCTGATCCTGAACACATGGCACTAACTACAATCCTCCTTTTCTTTCAGCACAAATTTTCATAGAGCTCTTTTGGAAGTTCTCCCAGCATTACCTTCAAGGAGATGAAAATGTGAAAGGCAACATCTCTGTCTTCTTGCACAACTTAGACAATATTCAACATGTTAAGTTTTGGAGTGTGTTTGCAGCGAACTCCGGATGTGGAGGAAGCGAAGGAGTTGTTTAGGGGAGCACAAGAGAAACTAAGGTCAGCTATCAAGTTCCGGCCAACAGATGCCAGCCTCGCCATTGCACTTGGAGAATCTCTCAGTAGTCAGGTCGAACGTTTTTTGAGTGAGCCAATGTTCCAACAGCAGGTTTGCTCTTACAAGGGAGTTCCCTATGCCAATGTTTTCTGCTTGGCGGATATTTTATATCTGGACCTTTATGTCTCTTAAGACTTCCTCTTCTTGATCAGGGCAGTGTTATATGACAGAAGCTTTTCGTGGACCTCAATCAACTTTATTCTGTTGTCTGATGACACAGAATTTCTTTATCTAATATGACACTTCCTTAAACTGAAAACTCAATCTTGGCATGGTAGGCACTGAAGCTTTTGGAGACGGCAGTTAATGAAGGGTTTGATGCTGCAATGAAAATTGACTCGACAAATGTGGAGGCCCTCTTGGGCTTGGGTGATACCCATCTCACAGCTGGTAAAATTCTGTTCCGTTCAGGAAACCCTTCAAATGCAAGGGCTCACTGGGTGCGCAGTGCCGATGCGTACTTACGGGCGGTGAAGTTGCTAGCAGAAGGTGAATGGCATCAACTACTGTTGTTCTATTTACGATAATCTGGTGGTGATGTTGTCATCTTGGCTGGTTTATTCAATTACAAATATATAAGCTCATATAATTGTTCTGTGTCATTAATTTAAGTCTGAAGCTAAACAAAGTTGCACTATCTTTGTGCAACTTTGTGCCTAAACATATTTACTAGCTTACTAGTTTTGTCCTACCTCTTTACTTGGAAAATAACGTGTCAAATGTTTGGCTGCTTGAACTCAACCCAAATCTAGTGTTGTCTGTACTAATGCATCACAAAAGAATATTCAGGATTTTGACAGATGTCTTTCTGAGGATGGTGGCAGATACGGAGAGCCGGTACACACTAAAATTTGAAGAGCAAAGTGATGCGTTATTTAACCTGGCCTGTGCAGCTGCACTTGCCAGCCATGAAGATGATGCAGCTAAGGCCCTCCACCAGCTGGCACAAGTGGATGCCATCTCAGCCAGGGATCTCGTTGATGATCCTGATCTGGAGTGCTTACGGACACGAGATTGGTTTGTTCAGTTGATAGAGAGTAGAAATCGGAACCCATGAATGACACGGTCATCTCCACATTAGAACTCAGGCCGTGTGTGTGGTTGTCGGTGTTCACCATCTCTGAGGTGATCACAAAGATGAACAATCTGTTGTTGGTATACAGAGAATGGAGCTGCCATAGCTTGTTCAATGGCCAATGGTCTTCTTCCCACTTGGAAGATGAAACTGAGCTCTGCCTGGTCTTGCGGGAACATCAAGTTACCAACACGGGAAATAGGAATGGGCAGGGTGCATTTATTGTTCTGGACCAGGAAATCATCAATATCTGTTATCAAAATTCAACAAAGTCGTCAGAACTAGGTGCAGATTATGGGAGTCCTTTGTCTTTAAAGATTTGAAGAATATCAAGGTGGGCTTGTTTAACCCAGTTGAAATTTGTGTCAATTGAATGTGCATGATGGATCCATCGGAACCATAGCCTCATGTACGTGATTCGACCTATTTTATAGTAGTATTTGTAGTATTAGCGCGGAGTCGAAGCTTAGGTGTATCTTACACTGAATGAATGTACACTAGTGAGGTCAAGAACTTCGCAGCTTTGTATGGAAAGTTACATGTTCTCTTAGTTGAAGGTTTTTAGTTTTGATGCACATATACACATAAGCCGGATTTCTTGGTGGACGGTATTGAGTAGTCACAATAATGGGAAATCTTGAGACAAGATCACAGGGCACAAACTGTGTTGGGATCTTCAGTAATAAGGAACATCACTCCTCATCGATTAAAGCATTCCAGAAAAATGATACTGTAGATGCAGAGTTCTCAAGCTTTTTATGGGTGCTCTGACAAAAGACTTCATGCTGACAAAGTTGAAGAGAAGTAGGAAACCTCAAAAGAAAAAGAAACAAAATCGCAGTATGCAGAACGGTCATTATGAAACAGCTCAGGGGGCAGGCACGTCACATTGCTACCGTTGCGAGCCAACGTTCACCTGCCCTGCACTTCGTCTCCATCAATGCCGTTTCCCTCTCTATATCCTCACATTTCCCACCACCCTTCTGAGTTTAGAGTGAGAGGAGAGTGTGAGACTGTAGAATTGTGTTCTTTCTCAGTGGATGCGCATCTCTCATTCCCATTCCGACCTGAGCTTTCACAGCGGCTGTTTAGATAGTTGCATTTCGTCCTTCCGCTTCTCTATGTCCTCCACTTTTTCTTCTCACCCACCTGACTTTACACTGTTTCTTAGTGATAGTGGAGCTTTCATTCCGATTCTTGAGCTTCGCATTGCCTGTTATTGGATTTGCAGTTCGTGCTCTCGCTTTGGAGTAGTGGGTCCGTCATTCAGGTTCTTGACCGCCTTCGCATTTGTTTTCACGCTGTACTTGAATACCTGAGCCTTGATTCCGATTCATGAGCCTCGTTCTTGCGCTTTGGAAAGGATTTTTCGGATTGTCGTGGTAATAGGAAGTCTGAGAGATCTTATATATGCCAGTGAAGTACAGACGGTAGTTCATTTGATCCTTTGAAGAGGACCCAGGAAGCACAAAGAGATGGAAATTCTGGGAGAAGGGGAGAACCTGCCATTGGTTGCAAGCGCCAAAACAGGCGAAGATAAGCACACCATCCCTGTCATAAAAGAGAGCAAGGAGGATGGTGTAGTAATGAAGGCAGCGGTTGCTATTCTGACACAGAGGAACCGACAAGAAGGGAACCGAGGAACACCTCCAAATCCCCTGAAAGTGCCCCCGAAGAAGCTCTTTGGCTACCCCGAGAGGTCCCACTTCCTACCTGCCAACCTGTTTTTCTGCTTGATACTCTTGCTCGGCTGACGCCTCCGAACATGCTTATGTAGACCACAGAGGGAGTGGCTTCGGAAACCGCAATTGAGCTGACGTTTGAGGATATATCATAAGGTTTCAAGAAGAATATAAAGAGATTGCTGCCAAAATAAGCTGGGCGGTTGGATAGTTATGGCAACATAACAACGGCTTGCTACATTGTATGATGAAATCAACAGACACGATTGTATGTTAGCCTTTGAGAACCTTAGGTGTCGTTTTCTCTTGATGGTTTGTTCCCTTCTGTTCCGCCCAAACTGGCAAACAACTTCTTATCAGTACATTCTCTTGATGGCTTTTCTGCTGGATTGACTGCATTCAGGTACAAGAGCCCAACAGACTCCGTGGTCTCACCTGTATCAAGAGGGCTCTTGGCTCGCAACCGCAGACCAGTGCGCACTCTTGCCCCCTTTGTGTCCCAAAAGGTCTACCCATACTTTTCTACTCTTCAATTGCAAATGGTTTGGAAAATTTGTTCTCTCACTACCTGAACAGACTACCTGAATTGCTTACCAGCATTTCATAGTTTCAATACTTTCACAGTTGGACAAAGCAAAATCCAATGGCCAACTGGTGCTGAGGGTTGTGGCTAAGCCATACAGATGTTGTGAGAGTTGCAGTATTCACAATTTAGCTCGGAGATGGATTATAACACCGCCATCTAAACTGACTTCAGTTAGCTCGAAAGGAAGCAAAACAAACAGAAAAGGTGCTCATTCTGTGAGATTTGGCAGAGTTGGATAAGGTAAGTAGATGAAGGTCATTGAGAAGTCTACTAGTTGCGCTTACACTGCACCACGCATTCTAAATCCGAGGTGGTTGGTTGTGTTGTCTGCAGGCATTGGAGAATACATTCCAGGAAGCAGTTCAACAAAGGGAGAGTTTCGCCATTGAGTCACAGAGTAGCAGCACCATTCCTACCATTACTTTGTAGTGAATGTCACTGCGTGTCCTACAAGCAGGAAGAGTAGATTCAATAGATGTCCAGGGAGCCCTAAGGTCAAGGGGGGACCCCTCACTAGTTGCCTGTACAAAAGAAGTGTGCATTTGTGTTCTATAAAGATATCATTCCCTTACCCTGGCCTCCTCTCAATTGCACTGGGATGACACCCGAAGATCCGAACGTCTGGTCTCATCAGCATGCATGATTGAATCCCTGACATGCTAAGAAAATTGGATGGACAACCGGTCCACCTAAAGACTCGTGCCTTTACAATGGAAGGCACTGGTGGCCTCGCTCAGATCGATCAGGGCCACATCACCCAGGAAGATTTGTGGCTCGGGAGACTCTGCAGCCTTGATTGGGGTCTTTTGGACGAAATGAAAGAAAACATTCTGTGGAATGTTGTGGGCAGTTCATATTATATCATTCAAACCAATAACCGAGCCCTTGATCACTTCTCAAACACCTGTCTGTTAACGCACAGTTCCAAAATCAATCAAATGTACTCACTACATTTTGTTGGTTGCCCCTGTGTACTAATGATCTAGAGATGACTATCAAATTTGATGCCAGTGACAGCTAGGGTTTTGGTTTATTCTATGCAGCCACCCTGTGGAGAACGTTAACCAAGTGACATAGGGCTGTGGATGCACAGTACAAAGCACAAGTAAAGAAGAGCAGTCGGAGCCCTTGTTCTATATAGATATCAATTCCTACCCTGGCCTCTTCTCAAATGCACTCTGATGACACTCAAAAGGGTCTCAATGTTGGGGCTGATTGGAACGCATGATTGAATCCCTGACATGGTGAAGACACGTAAATGGAAAACCATTCCACATTCTTTCTTTTCACTCTCAAACAATAGCCAATGTGTCGATAAGTAACCAATGTGGAATCAATTTACAGGGAGCATCCTGCCTACGATAGGCAACTTCAAGAATCTCATGCTGTAAGCACCTCTAGACACATAACAAATGGGAAGCAAATCTTGGCACATCCTCAACATGGTTTCATCGGAGGTGCCTTTACCATGGAAGGCACTGGTCGGTCTCCGCCGGATCGAACCAGAGAGTGTCGTGACTCCGTGAGACTCTGCAGCCGACTGTGCTTGACTGGGGCTTCTGGAAGACAGATCCCACCCAGAAAGAGTGCACACGTAGCAAGGCAATAAAAGAACCACATTAGTGTGGCACCGGGGATTGAGTTACGGCTCCTTTGTATCAGTTGTGCCATCAACAGCCGACTTCTTCCCAAACCAGCCAGCAACAATGGGAGTAAGAGCCACAGTTGGGGGAAATCGAATTGGCGAAGCTGCCTTGTGAGCAGCATAGGCTAAAGCAAATGTTCCCACTTTTCCCCCTGTCTCGCCAGTGTGAATTCCCACCTGTTCCAACAACCAAGCATCCAATTCAGTAAATCTTTTGCCTTCGTTGACCAGCAGCCATGACCAGCAGCTTCATCATCTACAGTTACAATAAAGCCTCTATGAGCCCCAGCAAACAGTTGCCGATTTTTTCCTCTACCAACGTCTTGGGAAGATCTACATCAAACATCTCCTTGGAAATTCAGCCTCCTAAAGATGACACACTAAAATTGCTACAGGGGGGGAAACGAGCTTTATAGGAGAGAGGAAGGGGAGAGAAAGGGCTACCTTCTCAAGCACAGCCGGAACATCAACCCCAGATTGGACGAGAACATAGCACACAGCAAATGAGACCAGGGACAGAGAGATAGATGTTGCCAAATAAGCGCCTCCGTAGCGAGCCAGAAGCTCTTTTGCTTGACTCGTCTTCTTCTCCTTTGATCCATTTTCACCGTCATCTTTTGAAGTGAAAATCTGCAAATCATAAACCCAAATATTTTTGAACAGCGAAGTAAAAGTCCATTCTAAATATCCCTGACGAGATCAGCATGACACTTACAGAACTGTGGTCGTTATGGAGATTTAGGCAGTGTTGCATTGAGATATGGGATGAAGACAGACACTCCTTCTCAAACACATTTCCTCTCAGACCAGCACTTATTTTGTTTGCAGATTGTTCAGCAAAGGACAGAGAATGAATACGGAAAGAAAGGCCCACCACTAAATGCACCTAGAGGGATAGGGGTTGAAGCGCCGACCTTCCAAAGGCCAGCCTCCAGCCCAAATTTGCGAGTAACGGTTTCCGCATCTGCATCCTTCTCCCTCTCCATCTTCAACTCCTTCTCTTCTGTTGCAGCACATTTAGTTTGTCTGCTATGCAATCGACCGGAACGCAGCCCTATACCTAGCCTGGCGAAATTTCCAATGGAAGAACAAAAGAGATCACCAGTAGTATGACTACTTCCAGAGAGTTCCGCAGGTGGCGAGGAGCGCTTGCCACTCATACACATCCCGCACACGTTACTGGCGCTCAATAATGACACAGTCTGCGCCATAGCTGCAGCTCAATTGCCTACCAAACAATCCCTCTCTCAATCAACTCAAGACCCCCCACTATTGAACTCTCTGGATCTTCTTCCCAACTCTGAAACTATCCCCGTATCGCTCTGCACTAATAAGGTATCCTTGGGCGTTGTGCATTTCAAGCACCCAGAAGCGCCACGTCCAAGGCGGCGGGATTATCCGGACTAGATTTTTGTTACCATACATGTGTTCCCGCTATTGTGTTCTCAATGAAGTTCCTGTATTCAAGTTCCCAGCAGCAGAATCCTTGGTGATCCCATAACAGAAGTCCGTTTCCTGTGCAAATCCTGTGTCCGAGCTCATCTCTCTCCTTTCTCATCCTCGCTTCCTTTCATCAGCTGGCCGCTTCAGACATTTACATGATCTAAAGTCACATACCTCGTGGGTTGCGGTCTCTTCAGGGAGCCAAGGGCTATGGAGGAGAAGGCCTCTTTTTGAAGGGAAACCCACCGATTCTTGGAGACCCAAAATGCCGGAATGCTTGGCACTCTGGGGCTCCTCCGCTATTCTCCTATCCCATCTTCATTAGGTATTTGACTGGTGTATTGTCGTTTCTACGTGGGGCAGTATTCTTACTTCTATGTACACAGCAGAGGGAGGGAGATGATGCGCAACAGTGGAAAGACTGGGAATTGAATGTGAAAGTAAGTTTTTGTTCTCGTCTTGATCTAAATGTGCCAAGCATGATGCAAGGATGGTCTTGAGTAGCTCATGGTGATTTTCAGGTGTGGTGCCGTGTTGTTAAGCTCAGCATCCTAGTCATGGAAGAACAGCCCTCACCGCCTGCTTCTTCAGGCGACAACTTTACGTCTTTCTTTAATAACCCCTCCTCTTTTCAAACCCCTCCCTTGCAATCCGCCTCCTCCTTCCCTCCTTCCGTGCCCCCTCTCTCAGTCCCCCATTCACCTATCTCTGCTACCACCCCACCATTAGCTTCTCTCTCACCAGCGCGTTCACCGCGCTATAAATCCGCACCCTTTGAAGCAGAGGCCACTTTTCTGACAGAGGATGGCAAGCCATCCCCCACAACCCCGGCTCCATCGTCACCTACGACGATGTCGCGCTCCGTGTCTCTCTCGGCCTTGATACCACAAAAACCCTCCTTCATGGGCTCCTTTGCCCAAATCTCTTCACCCTGGGGATTATTTCAAAGTGGGGAAGAAGGAGAACAAACAACCACTGTGCGCCATCCCCTGATGGGGCATCGACCTCAAACCAGTGACTCCGAAGAGGAGATTGATCCTTCTGCCTCTGCACAACAACATCCAACTGCCTCTGCGTCATCTACATCCAAGGCCGCATCCAGATCTCCAGAGGACGTCTCTTCCGCCAAACCTGTGGCTGACCCCAGCTTGCTTCCGTTTTCAAATCTCTCCATTTACCAGGTCTCCACCGGCATTATCAGCCTGCGCAAGCTTGCGGTACCCCTCCTCCTCCGCCTCTGCCTCCCCTCTCCCTCTGCAGCTTTTCTTGAAAGCTCATGCAATATAGTCTGGTATGGGTAATTATGGAATGGAGCCTTGTCATTGTCCCCTCCATTCGCCCTCAGGTCTGTTGTAACAAGGCATGATGACTTGTTCAATATTATGTAGATCTACAAAAGGTGACGTCAATCTGGGAAATTGACAGAGGCAAGGGGCATGGAGGGCCTTAGTCGAGAAGGTGAAGGATGCAAAGAAGCGAGGGCAATTGGCATTGCCAGACGAGGAGGTGACCTATGGCACGTACCACTTACTGGCACTCATGAAACTTCGTAGCTATGGCGCTGCTTCTGATGAACTTGCGGCATTGGGTGACCTAGATTCACCTCATTACCGATATGAGCATCACCCTTCGTTATATCCTGACAAATCAGGTCAGTCACTACTAGTTGTAGGTAGGGCCTTCTCTCTCTCTCACTCCCTCTCTTTGGGGCTCCTTGGCAATGTAGACTTGTGTGCACTGCACCCTGCAGTAAGCTCCCAAACATTGTCAGGGTTAGGATTAGATTTACCATTACTTGCCTTCTGGCTTAAGGTTAGGATCTCTTCTCTAAAAATTGTAAGAAAGTAGAGTGTGATCTGTGGTGGAATAAGGTGGTCAAGAGTTTTTATTTTGTTCAAGTAAATATTGTTTGAGGGGTTTGCCCTTTTCCTTGCCAGAGGAGAGTTGACAGAGAGAGTTCATCTCATAAGTTTTGTGTGGAAACAGGTTCCATGGTGCCATTTGCATTGAGATGGATGCATGCGGACCTACCTCATCGAATGGGTCAAACATCGGCCACCCTGGATCGCCTCTATGCTCTCTTAGCGCATTGTAACTCACGGGTCAGTCATGTCTGTTTGACACTTCATTTGAATCACATCTATCATCATGGAGTTTATGGGTTGAGTTGCTTTCATGTCAAGAGCAGCCTACATCATGAAATTTTCTTACAGTTGTGTGAATGGACTGCGTATCTGGCCAGATAGATGCTCTGCAAGCTGCACCCACCGCCAGCCTATCCCCTCCTACTGCTTTAGAGACTGCCATAATTGATGACCCGGGCAGCTCGACGCCATTACCCACTGAAGACAAGGATGTCCACATGACTACCCTTGAGGCAAGTAATGAGCTTGTGCCAGACACTCCAGCTGACAGGAAGGCTGTGGAGGCAGGAAGCAGCCCAGAAGATGATGACTTTGGGGACTTTGTGGCCAGTACCACAGTGCCAGTGGAGCAAACAGAAGCGCAGCCACTACGGAGCTGGCTGAATCGCAGAGATGAAGTGTTGTATGCACTTGTGAGTCATCACTTGAATCAAAAGCAGTTTGTGGTGGCACTTCAATGGCTGAATTGGCTGCTGACCACGTCCCCTTCAGATGCTGACCTGTTATCTAAGGTTGGTTATGTCCAGCTCCAGATGGGTGACCTACCTGGAGCACGACATACCTTTTCTGTTGTGGAGTCCATCCTACTTTCTCCATCAGATTCCCATCTTGTCAACCTGGTGGGCCGCAATCGTGGCCTTCTCCATTTTGCTGAAAAGCAATATTCAAAGGCAATCCAGGAGTTTGATGCTGTTTTGAAAAGAGATCCCCATGACACAGTGTCAGCTAACAATAAGGTGGGCCATATCTTGTCTCTTCTATCCATCTTTTTAGCACACGTTCAGTACAATGTATCTACTTTCTCCCACATTCCGTTTTGAGGAGTCGGCCTTCCGTTCATAAAGTTATCTCAAGCCAAACAATGGGTGGTTTCTACAATGGGTTGACAGGCACTGTGTTTGATGTACTCGCGGGAGCTGGTAGGGGCCACGCAAGTGCTGGAGGAATTGCTCCAGACAAACCCACTCTCCACACTCAACGAGACGGTGGTGCTCAACCTGTGTAGCATGTACGAGTTGGCCTCCATGAACAGTGTTGATTCCAAACGCACACTTAGCACTTGGCTCATGAATCATGCCCCTGATGACTTTGACCTGTCCTGCACCCGCCTATAGAGACAGTCAAAGAGAAACCTGGAATTTTCTATTTAAAAGAATGAAGCCAGGAGGATGGAGGGATATTAGCCCAGGACAAAGGTCTGGCAAGGGTCTCCACCATGTTTTAGTAGCGTGGACCTTGCTTCTCAATGCCTAGGCTACACTCAGCTCATATAACACGTCATTGGTTTCCATGGAGCCCTCACTATTTGAGCTGCCGAAGTCCGTCTGTTGCAAACACATTTTGACTCATGGCTTTTGTGCTTGTTATGCTCTTCACATTTCTTCTTCCAGGGCTTCCTCTGTGAAAATTGTCACACCCCAGTGTGATGTAGGGCTGTGCTTGAGATGCAATGCTGCCTTTGCTTCTAATGTTCCACTTCCCTGCTTTCCACCAACTTCAAAATCTTGAGGCTGATCCTTAAAGACCTGGCCATGTTGGGGTTCGCTACACAGCAGATTGAAGCTGTGTGAAGGGCTTTCCATAGGAAATCTGGATAGCCCAAACTGTTATATCAAGCTAAGTACCACTACTGGAGTGAGCCCCTCACATAGGTAGTGTTTGTTCCCTCTTGTTCTGCCCAAACTGGGCACGGGGTCTATGGCCACAAGGCTATGGCAAACTATGTCTTATGAGTACATTCTCTTTCTTTCTCTCAAACACAGACAGAGGTCACACATTCTTTTGATAGGGCAAGTAATGAATGGGATCAAACTCTTCAATCCAAAAAGCTTGATCTCAAACTTGTCAAGCGGATGATGGCTGACCCTGGCAGAGCCAATGGGCGGAGGAACACACCAAGTCCAGACAGGGCAGGGTAGGGTGGTCAGGCAAACCACCTTCCAAGATACCACAACCCCAGCAAAAGGATTATGAGCCTGGCATGGGCAGCTCCGACGAAGTTGACTTTCTCTCTTGCCTGAGACTCTCCTATGCTGCTTGTTGACCAATTCTTCGGTTTCCTTTCTAGTGGTACTGTGCCACATTAGGGAGTCTCTGCATGATCTCTCGATCATCTTACAACAGTAATACAGGCTTTGAAGCACCTTTTGGTGTCCTTGAGACGTTGATTTGACAAGGCACCGAAGATGCAGACACTGCTTCAGTCTGGGAGGAACTGACAGTGGTAAGCAATCGTCCTTACCTTTCAAGCAAAGGCATGTAATCGAGCAGCAGCTTGAGTAAGCTCCCTGAGGTCAATGTCTTGCATGCGGCAGTGATCAATGCTCTTTCCAGCTTTTGTTGCTCACTACCCTAATTGCAAGGCTTGTGTTCTTCCACTTGTAACGGAGCAAACTGGTGGATGACTCTGAGGATACAGCCATGGTCGGAGCAAGCTGGGAGGTACAAGGAGCGGATGAATGTGGTCGGACCCTCTTGGATGAATGAACTGTACCTCGTCGAAGCTGTTAGATGAATGCAAGTGTTGGAGCAGGCTGATGGATGAACGAAAAGTTGGTGCTGCACGTGGCAGGGCTGTGGCAGAGTAAGCGAATACCCCACCAGTGTGCCTGTGCACCATATCATTCATGTTTTCATTTTTGAGGTTTTTCTTTATTCCTGTATTATTTATATTTATATTTATATTTATATATATTTTAAAGGAAACCTGGGAGCGACTGCTCACAATTCAGGCCCTTGAGGAGGGGAAAAAATTAACCCCCTTTCAGATAAGCCATTAGGCACACAGGTGGGAATCGTCACCACCAGACCAACCGATTACGAACGATCCACAGGGCAGCGGGTTTGAACCCCAAACCACCAGGGCGACACTCAGTGTGCACTTGCCAGCTGATGTGCTATTATATTATATTACCAATATATGAAGCGATTGTTATCTTATGTTTTGTTTTGTTTTGTAGCATCGTTGAGATCTTGGTGGTGTTGGAAAGCCCTCGGTGAGGAGGGGTGTACGGGCTTGGTCTCATGATTTTTGGACCAACGGTGTGGAATTTCAAGTGCTATGGGTCGTTGGAAATTCAAGAAAAATAGCAAAGTGGGCTCTTAACAGGGAAAGAGCCACATGCCATCGAGTTCGTTAGATCCAGCTGATCTTCTATCAATTTCTAGATGTGCTGAGAGTTGTTGTCTAGCCAGACTTTGAATCGCATTCTACCAGCCACGATGAGGTTGAGAGCTCTGGCAAGACAACTAGTAAGAATTTCATACCACCTGCTTTTCATTATGTAGAGAGGAACGATGAAGAACCTCCCAACTATATCATTTGCAGCTCTGAAATAGCCGGTAGAAATATTGTTGGTCATGGTCAAAGTGAAGAGGCGTTGGGTCCTCTGGGCCAAACGTCAAGGTAAAGGTGGCTGATCTGCACTTGGAAGACATGGCATCCTCATCTACCACCAGATAATGGGTTTATGGCACAATCCTGGAAGTAACTTTTGACGTTGTGGGGGCATGTGAACTATTTCTTGTATTATTTTTTTGGTGAAATTGGTGTTTATGTTGTATCTTCCTTTCTCTGTAGTTTTTATTATTTGGATTCTCAATTTCCTTGCTCGGTTGAAGAGGGTTGCATACATGGATGATATGCGCGAATTTGGTCATGATTCATTGGATGGAGAGTCCGATGATGATGATTACGATCCAGGTAAGGAGGTCAGTGTCATGATGTTGATCCGGACCTCTAGGATTTTTGTGACAACACTGGGAATCCCAGCCAGAGCTGGGATTATATGATTTGCCTCCTAGATGGGAGAACTGGCCTGCTCATGACCTTTCTGCTGATGATATGTGGAACTCTAATGCAAAGATTATCCCTGAAATAATGTGGACTGGAGCATACTCTAGTCACGATGTGGAATTGGGTGATGATGCTTCAATTTATGACTTCTTTGCTTTGTTTTGATGTCACGGACATAGCCCAGAAGAACTTACCAGGAGTAAATACCAGAAGTTACCAAGTTACCATGTTACCAAAAGTTACCACGACTTACCGTGATTTACCATGATCTACCATCAACTACGCAATGGCGTGAGCGCGCGAGCGTACGCTCACACCAGCTGACGTGGCGTGAGCGTCATGTTAGCATGTTGATGTGGCGGCAAATGATGACGTGACACTGTCCGTCATCTGCCACGTCAGCATTAACATGCGCCGCCTATAACCGAGGATGGTCCTATGACCGTGGAATTAATGCAGGGAATCTTGCCTAAATAGAATCAAGACTACCATGAGGCCTACAATTGTAGCATCCAACATTGTGCAATTACAAATGTTTGTTTCACTTTTACAATTACGAGGACGAGAAAATATCCTCACAAAGTGTGCGCCATAGAGGCTGCCACGGGAAGACCTTCCTCCCTCCTCAAATAACAATGAGAGTTAGGATCATCTTCAAAAGATGATTGTAGTGCATAGCGACAACAAGACATGTCCGCCGACGAATTGATGTGAATTACACATTTCAAATTATGGTCGTCCCCATACCACATTGCATAGTTGATGTTACCCATGTGTTGTATCCCGCTGCAATAGAGTATCGACCTCGTTGAAACTCATAGTGGCCTGGTGAATGAAGTTGTCACGTTTGGTCGCAAACCATCATCTTCAAAAATATGAAATACAAATGTTTGCAGGGTATGAATTTACCTCTCTTGCCCAAACTGGTTGATAGCATATTCACAAAATCAGGACATGTGTAATTGGGGAAATTGGAAACCGTGATGTCGTAGGTCCTACCATGAACAGCAGATGTGGAAGTGATGATTGTGAATACCTGACCATATCCTGGATCGGGTACTTCCGTGTGCTTCCAACACGAGCTTGGAGCATTCTTGCGGACTCCACTTTGCCAAAGTGTTCAGCGGTTGGAGGGAAACGCCGAACGAGCTTTCCATCTCGTTTGGTTGGCCACAAATCAGGATTTGCCGGGGGGACCCGGGAGGACGCAGAAGTAGTAGCACATGCATGGAGTTGGGGTTGTCTCACAAGGGAAAAGCCTGCCTCTTCCAGCATTTCAATCTCCTGAAATCTGAGATGTGTTCCCACCTTCACGAGCCAAACGGTTGGAGGAGATGGCTTCATCACTACGGAAGGACGCACAGTTCCATGCACACATCTGGCACAATCATCTGCGCAGAACCAGAACTTGTGGTTCTTGGCTTCTGGTTGACCGTATGGACGCATCAAACCCGTGAAAGTAAGAGCAGGAGTTCGGGCACCACCTCTGGATATAGATGAAGTGCACTTCTCGCAATTAGTTGCCCTGATCGCTGTACATTTCACACGAGACCCTACACTTGTGCATTCTATGTGTCAAACGTGATCGGGGCATGCTGACTCAAGCACATCAAGGGGGTTGTTTCTCTCCTGCACCATTTCAGTGGCACTGTTTGATGTTGGAGCTTGTCGTCGTGTTGGAGGTTCCTCCAGAATGGAGGTTCCGGACATGGAGCTGTCATGCAGGGGAACACGAGGCTTCGAGAAGTTATCACGGTCTGCCCTGTGCGAATCGGAATCTGAACCAGGTGGAGTGTTCAATTTCCTCTTACAGGAGCCGAATCTCTCCTCCCCTTCAAGATATGGAACTCTAGAAACAAGTGGCGTTCCCTGGGCATACATGCTCACCGCCCGTGCTATCTTGATTGGATCCGCAGATCTGTTTGCAGCATGCAACATCAACTCCCATTTGTCCGAGCCCTTGCCACCAACCCCACCTCGCAAGAAATCACGGTATCGGGTTTGTTGTTGCAAGGCACGTATCAAATCATCTGTTGTTGCCCCATACAAATTCCGACTTCGTTTCCCAGACTGCTGCAACCATGCGTTGTGCACAGTTTCTGCCAAATTGCAAAATAGCATGTCCGCCATTTCCTCAATGGACATGTTCTGCAAAGTGGAGAACCACACTTCAAAACAGTGAACAGGAAACAACATAAAGAAAGCGAGGAGACAATAAAATGGAAAGTAAATGTATGAATAAAGCAACCCCAATCTTCCAATGCTCTCATACTCTCAAGTGATGCAGCTCCAGAAGAGAACCACCAGGCACGAATTGTCTGGAACAAAGTGTCCGCCTCCTTCATTGTTCTAGCATCTTTGTACTCTTTGCACAATTTACGGTGCTGAGTCTGCATCTCTGGTTTGATGTCTGACTTTGTATGTTTTTCCAGAGATTGTGTCCAATGGAATAGACATGTACGCTCTCTACCTCGCATTGGCATTTTTGGATCGCCCGATCCGAAGACAATACGAATAGCATTGAAATTTGCTTGAGCACTATCCGCCATGAAACCTGCGAAATTTGGAGATAGCAGCCCATGACACGTATCAGGGAATTCCACATGAGCTTCTGGGATTCCGTATCCTCGGATTGCATGTCACAAACTGCAATTGTCATAACTCCTTGGTACACTGGATCGTAGACATGACAAGCCATTGTCGTCCAATCCTTCACTCGTTTCACATGATCAAACATAAGAAAATAGTTCTGCAAGTACCCCGTCTTCTGCATCCGCTTCACGAGGCTAACCCCACTGCCCTCCCCAACAGTCGACATTTTGAAAAGAAAAACTTTGATGACACCTTGACCTGGGAATACATTGTCTTGGATGTAATCGTACTTGCTCACTCGTTTCAACTCCAAAATGTTGTCTATGTAGCCTCTGATACCAGAGCCCATTCTTAATGCATTGATCTAATGCCGAATGTTAGGTGAACTCAAAGTGGAGAAATGATCCATGACCAGGTCCAATGCTGCACCGTCAAGTTTAGTCCCCACAGAATCCCCTTCACTCAAAATATGGCTTTCCAAGAAGGACTTGCTTGCGCCAAGAGCAATTGCAGATGTTGTTGCGGATGGGTTTCTCCCGAACTCTTGTTTAATCAACCTCGATACTGTCTCAACACTCTCCCTGTAATCCCCCTTCGAGACATGATGGTTATGGAATCCGAAATGCACACAAGCTCTTGTCATTGTTTTCAAACGGTGGACAACATAGTACACTTTCGCCGAGGCTCTCCAAGTACTCTGTATCGACCAGGGCGCACTCTCCACTGGCTGACATGAGCCGTCTCATCACGGTTTTGGAAAGAGTATTTCAACAACTTCCCTTTCAAATCGTACACCTCTTTCTCCAAAAAGATGGAGCCATTCTGAAGCTGAAAACGAGTAGCCAAGACATGTGCAAATCCATTGTCAAGGACTTCTTGGGAGAACGGCACTGGTTTGTCGTCAGAGAAGAACTCCACTTCAGAGGAAGTCATCTTCCTTCCTCGCGTACGTTGATACCTTGCTATCGCAGACCTTCAGTGTAAATCGGTTTACTGATGTCTCCAGAACACAGTTGAAGAATGAGCAGAGAATATGGCGGAGGAAGCTCAGACGACGACTGTGCATATTCTGTTATTCCTTCCAGATATGCAGCCGTCCATTTTAATTACTTTTCTTGTGGCCCAGTGGTCAGAGTATCCCTAAGAGCAATGTCGGCAGCTGTTAAACCGTTAATCAGAACCTCATCAATAAATACAATAACAAGCCGACTTCTTGGAAGCATGCCACAGGATCTGAGGGTGGGATTGCAGATTAAGTAAATGTATCTTTATACTACTACCAATGATCATGCGCACCTGGAAAGTACAAAATATGAAACGAACGTGGGGTTGGCTAACAAGGATGAACGTGTATAATATCCCAAAATTTGTCATCAAACTCTCGTTCATTTACATATATTTGTCTAAGACTGGGCGCCAAGATTTTTGGGATTCGCTATTATTTTTAAATATTGAAACCGTTCTAATAAAGAACACGCCGTTTATTTTGGGCGACACACGTCAGACATCGATAACTGAATACGAGCAGCTGTACACTAATTGTTGGCATGTGCACTAATAAGGGAACGACTATGTGTAACGGTCACGCGAGAGGGAATCTGATACTTCTATAGACAAGCAACAACGCACGCAATCCCGCAAGAAATCGGAAGTCACTTCGTTTTTCTACTTTTCGCGCTTAGATGGAGGGTGGTAGTCAAGCTGGAGAAGGTTCCTTCTACAATACGAAAGAGAAGAAAGTCTCTTTATTTTACTTCCCTTAGAGAGAGACGCAGAGCAAGAGAGCAAATGACGAGGCGTCGTTTGTTGGAGAACACAGGGCCAAGGCAGCAGGTGAACGCGGAGACTGATTCACAAGAGCAGACCGAGACTGAGGCAGCGGCTGTGACACAGTCGGCGATAACAGTGCGCGTTGGAAACCAGCCTGTGGATGCAGAGATGACTCGCAGGGAAACTGAAGGAGGTGGAAGTACGAGGAACGTTGAACCGGGAGAAGGTCCAGAAACCCTAGAGCAGACATAAATTCCAGTAGATGTGAGAGGGAAGAGGAAAGCTGCAGAAGGGGATCCAATTTCAAAACCTAAGAAGGCGCCAGTAAGTTTTCTCTAACTTACATTTCATTGTTGAAGATCTGCGTAGAGATTGAGTGGAATGTCCCAGAAAGGGATTGTCGCTACCGACCATCACCATGAAACAACGGTGATTTGCTTTCTACTCCTCTGTTAAGGGTTTACCGCACAATGAGTGGATGACTGACGGTACCGTCATTCATTGTTGTTCAGATCATACAGTCTGTCTGATTACCTTTCAAGTAGTCCTTCATCTTCCCTTCTTTAGCAGGAACATGTGATTGAAGTCTACTGAATTGCGAGCGTCGTTAACGCCATTCGATTCTCCTCATGAGATTTATGTACCTATGTGTTTGAAGAGAGAGTGAGGGTCGGCTACTCAGTCATATTGTTTTGCAATGCATTTTCTTTGCTTAAGGTTGAACAGATAGAGAAGTGGAAAGGCGGTACCGCCAATCAAAGATTTGAAGACCATACTGTAGATTTAGGTAGAGTATCGATTGGAAAGTACTCTCGACATAGACAAGAAACAGTGAATGCTTGCGACGTTCATCACAATGGAGTCAATCTGAATAATCTGCACTTACTGTCCGCCCTAAACTATACTGAATGTCGTTGCCGCCAATCACTTACACATATATGTCATTGCACAACACCGATCCGGCAGGTCCCACTCTTTTGTGATTGTCGTTAACGCCGTTCGCTCTTGCTCAAAACCTTTCTATTCCTGTGTCCCTAGAATCATAGTGTTTTGTTTTGAATTCGGCAGGATCAGCTTTGCTTGTGTAGATGGTTTTGAATTTGTTTCACACCATTCATTGTGAGTTGAGACGAGACAGAGTGATGGTCGTTACCGCCGTTCACTATTTGCACATTACTCAGTCAGATTTGAATGGCATCGTGCAGAAAACTGTGAGGTCCAAGCCTACAGGATCAGAGGGGAAAGGATCTGGAGATGGGGACGAGTTTGGAAAAAGCTCAGAGAATAACGATGAAGCAGATGAATCTGAAGTGCACTACCTTGATAAGGTGAAAGAACTCATGTCATTCCAGAAGTTAAACTCTCAGGAGGTTTTAAGGGACATGCTCATATCTGGAGGGCGTCTGGACATTCCTCTATGCCGGATGATATCTATGTCTGTTGTGCGTCCACCTCTTTCCCATGACATAACAAAATTGGAGAGTGATTTCGTGCATGGATACAGACTTGGTGCACAAGTTTTTTATGTGTCACTGACGGATATAAATGGGAAAAGCACATTAGTGTCTCCAGAGATCAGTGATACCTGGGATGAGTGCTGGAAAGATGCTAATGAGGAGTTCGAGCTGGGCCTCATGATGGGAAAGAACACTTAGCAATTCTGCAACCACATGTTCTACGTCTGGGACGGCAACCACCGATTGCTGGCATGGATGGGATACATTCAGAAACATCATGCGAAAGACAAAGACAAGCATGTTGTTGTGGAGGCAATGGTTTTGGATCCAGGAAACGACATCGCTAGGCTTCTTACAGCTATGCACGACGTGAACAAGTAAGTCATCCTAGAGACTTCATTCCCTCTGTAGTGTCTTGTTAATCCCAAAAAAACAGTGTTAAGGAATGCAATGTTTCCAATGTTTTTGCAGATCGACAGAGAAATCGCATGTGACAACAAGCTTGGTCCACACACTATTCTGAATTCAGAGGATTGGTCTGATGAAGCTGGATGATTTTCGGACAGTACTCCCCCCCAATATAATCAAGAAGTGTGAAACAGGAAGAGCTGCATGCACTTGGTATTCTTTGACTCGAGAGGCGTTTCTGGAGTACATATATGCGGTAAGCCCGAGTCTGTACTCAGTTTACTTTTCGAATACATGTTTATAGTTTCTTCGGTGCTAATCACTATTTGAATCAATGCAGCAAGAACTGGCAGAGGCAGCTGAGAAGGGAAAATCCGAATATTACCGCACTACACCAGAGGAACTAAGGACATCAAAGGGTGTGGAAGCAACAATAAAAAAAGAGTTTGAAATGCGAAGAACCAAATTGATGTCCGCCTTCGGAAAGTAGCGTAGAATAGTAGATCCTGGACTTGGTTCTGAGTTCCTTCAGCAGATCAAATCTCACTATGACAAGCATGTGCATCCGGAGATGCAGCAGGAGAAATTGCACCGGCTGGCCATATCCATGGTCGACCCACAAACAAAAATAAGGTGGCTGGAGATATGGAACTCAGATCAGACAGTAAACAACTTGAATGAGTTCCCAAAGAGCACCATACAGCCTGGCACAAAGGTGGAAGGAATCAGTGATTTGGTGTTTGATAACTGGCTCCACAAGGCTACATTTTGGAGTCAGGTGTGTATTCAAATAAGCCGTTTTCTTTCCTTCAATTATGTGATGAGTATCTTATTTGCAATACTGACAAATATACAATTTGCAGCTCAAAAAGCGCGCCGTCATTCTGATGGATCAGACTTTGAAGGACTTGAACATTTCAATTGTTTCCCCTCCCCAAATGTCATTGGAGGCATACATAAGGAAGTGGAGAGGTCTCACCCGGAGATACTATTTTTTCCGGGAGTTCTCCAAAGATGGTAACATTTTACGGTCCAACGACTTTGACAGTCAGGTTGGAGGAGAGTGGGCCATGATGCGAGTTGTGTACAGGTGCAATATCATACTGGAAACTCTACTGCACTTTTTGGGAAATAATTTGGCTTCATAAGGTTTGTAATCATATATTCAAATTGAATGTCGTTGACGACATTCACTTCTTTGTCTGAGTCATTCTTAAGCGAGAATTTGAATTCACCTGGATTAGGAGCTTAGGGTGTATTTATAGTGTCCCTGATTAGAATTGATAATGTCCCTGAATGGCGTTGACGACATTCACATCCAGAGTTGTTAAGAGGTCCTCAGAGTTATGTAAGTTTTTGTAATGTCCATAGAGTTTACAGTGAGGGTTCCTCACTCCAGTTTGCTGAATGTCAATGCAGACAATTAGTTGTTCTGCAATGCTTTTGCCTCTTGCGAGACATCTTGAGGCTTGATTAGCTGTGTTATCAGAGATCCAAAGTGAATGTCGTTGACGACATTCACTTTTATGTCTGTGTCATTCACCAGCGACAATTTGAATTTACATGGATTAGGAGTTTAGGGTGTATTTATTGGTTCCTTGTTCGGAATTTTGTGAATGGCGTTGACGCCATTCACATCCAGTGTTATTATGAGGTCCTCAGTGTTATGTACGTTTTGAATGTCCATTGAGTTTTTAGGGAGGGTTCCTTACTCGAGTTTCTGAATGTCGTTGCCGACATTCAGTTTCTGATTTGCCTCTTTGGAGAAATCATTAGGCTTGATTAGCAGTGTATTCACAAATCCAAAGTGAATGATGTTGACGACATTCACTTCTATGTCTGTTTCATTCCAAAGCGAGAGTTTGCATTCACGTGGATTAGGGTGTATTTGCAGTATCATTGAATGGAATTTTTTGAATGGCGTTGACGACATTCATATCCAGAGCTGTCGCGTGGTCCTGAGAGGTCCTTGGAGCAGTTCTCAGAGCCATTTCATTCCATGTTTTTTTTTTTTTCATTCTGTGCTACTTGCATCTTACTCACTTCGCGCTTTGGTGGGTTGGGATTTATCTCCTGTTTAACAAGTACACGAAATATGTGCTTATGGAAGGAAATCACCTGAGCGGTATTCCAGACTATCTTGACATGTGGTCGGACCCTGCAAACGATCCAACCATGTATACTGCAGGGATATTGAAGGACTAGAGTCCTTCTCACTTCAGAGACTGTGGCTGGTACCTTGACTGCCCACCAGAGCACACGACCTTTCAAGAACAGCACATGAAATATTTGAACAATAATGCTGAGATGTTGGCGCCTCTGACTGACGAGCAGTACTAAAGAAACATAGCAACATTGGCTGCCAAAGAGTCTGATGCTCAGGGAACGCCGCAGAAGGGAAAGAAGGCGGGCCGCAAACCAAAAGACAAGGCTCTTGATGTCATAGCCATCTCACCAGCAAAGCCAAAGGACAAAGACAAGTCCAAAGAGAAGGAAAAGGACAAGGGGAAGGATAAAGAAAATGAGATGGAAAAGGAAAAGGAGAGTGGGCAGGACTTCACTGCTGGAAGATATACCCGCACAGTTTAGTGCGTGTTCGATGCCAAGCCACACCCTTCCCGTTCTGATTCGGCAGGAGAGATTAAAATTGTCAATGAGGGTTGGCTGGCGATGATGCAGAGTCGAAAGAGAGGATACATTGGGGTGCCTTCGCCTACCTGGGACAACATAATCTCATTTCTCAATCTGGTGAGAATTCCAGTTTATTTCCTTTTTCTCTGAAAGTTTCATTGACAGTATTTCAGTCTTGTTCTTTGAAAACATTCTTGCCATCGTTCTTAAAATAAACATGTCTGTTGCAGGTGAGCACTGGTCCCACCTTCGTGTGCGGTGTGCAGAAAACATATGTAGCTGACATTGTCATTCTCGACTTCCCGGATGGCCAGGCTGTGCCAGAAGTTCTTCCAAAAGGCAAGACGCCAGGCTGGAACAAATTCGAGGACAACTACTGGAGTTGGGTGTTTGGATTCTGTATAATTTCCTCTCTGATGCAGGGACACTTCTGCTTTTTCAGTCATGTGACAAAGATAGTCGTCGGGCATTGGCATCATACCTGAAATCTTCAGGGTTTGAAGTTTTGCGCACATGGAATTGTGTGAACAGCCTCTACTTTGTGAAAGGGGGTTTCCCTGGTCAGCTGGTATGTCGTCTCCCTTCTGCTTGTGCTTTCATGATGAGTTTCAATGTTCTCTGCAGCTCCACTCTAGAAGAATCTGTCATGATCGACACCGATCATCACCGATTTGTGATAAAAATGATTGTTTTATGCCTGAGTTCTGAATAGCCGATGTACACACTTCCACTACAGATTGTGTTTACCACACTAACCTGCTATCTTTGGCAGACGAGGATGTTCGAGGCGATCTGCCTACGGAGGATTCGCACCTCAAAGACACCATCCTCCATCCGCAGCTTTGAGATTTCTGACCAAGGTTGTTTCGTCAACCCCCCCCCCTATGAGCCGCATGTCGATGACATTTTGTACAACTTCATGTAGTCCAGTCAGACTCTGAAGAGACCAGATGGCACTCCCTGGAGAGGTGCAAAGGAAAAATCCCCAGCGTTCATGCAAATACTGTTGGAGTCATGCAGCCACCACTCTGCACGGGTGGTCAATTTTTCTGTGTCCACAGGTTCGTTCTCTCCCTTCCAAATTGATTTTCTTTCACCAGTTCCATTTGCTTAAATCCCCCCACCAAACTGTTCATGTCCTCCTGTCTGGTGCAAGAGCAACTTACCATGCATGCAAGGCAGGCGGAAGAAGCCTTTTTGGCATGGAGGGTGATTCTGACCTCTACAACACAGTGCTCCTCCCCCTTTTGTCTGGCTCCACTTCAGGCACACAAACTGATCGGATTCAAATTCGAAATGATGACGATCCCGAAGATAAGCAGGTCGTCAACGACTTTTCATGTGAGTAAGTGCTAAACCCACTTTGGGAGCCATACTCAAATTTTCAATAACATCAAAGTTACAGTAATAACTTTTTCAGGCTGTCTTTCAGGAAAGGCAGCGGTGGATCTTCAGGAGATACAGTCATTTGTGGCGAGTCTGTTTTCGACAGGCCCCTTCCCAATTTTCTGCTTCCTGATTATGCCGAAGCAATGGCACTTCACGCGGCCGAGTCCCTATCCCCTGAATTTTACTGCCCGGCCGTAGGTGTAGCCAACGTAGATCCGGAGTTCTTAAATACTTAGACTTAGATGCAGAGGAAGCGGGGATACATTGTACTGACTCTGAGTCAGACTGAACTATGTTCTTTTAATATTCTGTTTCATCCTCTTTGGAAAACGTTGAATCCCCTTCCTCCACCGTTGTTGTTCCTTTGGAAAGAAAAATAATCGAAGAATCAACTACCATTTATATTGCAATATGTATGAATCCATCTCACAAACCTCCCTCACTCTTGTCATATCCATTGTGCTTTCATCTACAGTGTATTCATGCGTGCTCCATTCATGAATGTTTTTCTTTGTTCAACATCCATTGTACATTCATCCTCTGTACTCTTTAATCCACCCCACAAACCTACCACACTCATGTCATATACGTTGTGCATTCGTCTAAAGTTTTAGTCATGCATCTTCTTGTCATGAATGTTTTCCATTGCTCAACATCCATTATACATTCATCCATTTGACTCTTATCCATCCCTCATTCATCCATCTACATTCATTTTTCACACTCATCCATCTGTTTATCATCCAACTGTACATTCATCCATCCTTTATTCATCTGTTGCTTTCAGGTGGGAATGACCACTGCCTTTTATTATGTCGTCCAGCTTGTTTCCGCGGTAAATGGTGCCAATCCGCGGGAATACACTCCACTTTTTCTTGGGCGCGTGGTGACGCGGTCTTCAAGTGTGATGACGTGGAGTGAGCCCCGTGATGTGGCATTGGCGCAAGGTGACGTGGTATGAGCGTAGTTGCGCTCACGCGCTCACGTGACCAGGCTCACGCCGAGGCATCCCTGATCTACCATGATTTACCATTACTTATCAAGTTATCGGGAATTTACCAAATTACCAAGGGTAACTTGGGAAACTACTCATGAAGCTTCTTTTGGAGGAAACTTCTCCATCAAGATACCTCTTTTGTTTAAGGAAGCTTCTCCATCAAGAAACCTTTGTTTAATCTTGGAAACTTCTCCAGCCAAAAACCTCCATAAGGGAAACTTCTTGGGGAAACTTCTTAGTAACCAATATATATAGGAGGCGAGACTGGATCGAGTTCCAGTATTTTGTACTCTTGTCCATTGTTATAAAGATCAGCTTGATTCATGTTCACCTACCATGCATTCGGCCACGCCGACCTTGACTTCTTTTCTAGTCTTGTACCTCTAGTCTGATCTCTTGTTTATGTTCTGTCATGTTCTCGTCCTTGACAGTTTGACGGGACTAAAGTTTGTTATTTAATTAGTTAAGATAGAAGGCACATTTGCGGAAATGGTCACCACATTGTAGAGTCTTCAGCTCCAGATGCAAGAACTTCGTACATCTACCGCCCAATTGCAAGCTGATCAGTCTCAAGATCTTGGCAACGTTTTCCACAATTTGCAACAACAAATTTCAGAGTTAAAAGAGTCGAACAATGGATCTTCAACCATACGAGTCTTTACTGCAACAGCTCCTACTGCAACGGTTCCTCTTCAATAGATTACGAGATAACCAAATATTAGCATGCCCGAGAAATTTGATGGGACGAGATCAAGATTTCGTGGAAGTACGACTGTTCCTACGACTACATCCACAACGCTATCCTGATGAAGGTATTCAAGTGGGATTCGTGGGCACCCTTCTGTCAGGCACTGCCCTATCTTGGTTTGCACCGCTATTAGAGAAAAATTCCCATTTACTATACAATTTTGAAGCGTTCATGTCCGAGTTCACTGCAACGTTTGGAGAAAATGATAGGGAGAGAGTTGCAGAGACAAAGATGTGAAATCTTCGAGAAGGAGCACGTCCAGTTTCCGTTTATGCTGCCGAATTTCGACAACTTGTGTGCGACCTTGACTAGAATGAGAAGAGCCTCATTAGTCAGTTTCGATGTGGCCTAAAAGATGATGTTAAAGATTTGTTGCTGACAATGCCAAACGTGAGTACACTGAGCAAATTCATCACCCAAGTCATTGCATGCGATAATCGTTTGTTTGAAAGACGTCAAGAGAAGCGATCTGGATGGTCGACGACGCACCATGCCGCTGCTACTACGGCACCAAATACAACGATCCATCAGACATCCGGTAATGATCATATGCAGATTGTCCGATTCAAACCATTGATGCCACATGAAAAACAAAGACGGCGTTCGAATGAATTATGCCTTTATTGCGGAGAAGATGATCGCATGACATTAAACTGCCCCAACAAGAGAAGATTCAAAGCTCGGGGCACAACTCAAGTGTTCGATACGAGGAGGTCGGAAAACGAAGATGTTCGGTTACAGTAGGGACCATGCGGCTGGACACCACAAATTCCATACCGAAAAAAATGTCTCTTTCTACCTCCAGACCCTGCACTTTGCTTCACAGTTCCGGTAAAAATCAGATTGCAAAATCAAGATATCACTGTAGAAGCACTTTTAGACTCAAGAGTTTCAGCTTGTTTTATGGACAAAAACTTTGCAAAGCAAAACAATTTAATGCTCGTAAAGAAGAAACTCTCGACCCCCGTTGAAGTCATCGATGGACGACCATTAACATCAGGAAATGTAGACCATGAAACTCGACCACTTGAAGTGAAGCTTAAAGATCAAGCATCACATATTGTTTTCAATGTCATCCAGTCTCCAACGAATCATGTGATCCTTGGACTTCCCTGGTTCGTACTTCACAATCCTGACATCGACTGGCGATCGCGAAAATTTTCTGCAAGACAAAACTATAGAAATATCAAAGGTATTCAACCCCTATTCCTTGGAGCTAGAGCTTTCATGAGAGCTACCAAAAAAGAAGCGGCATTTGCACTTTATACGACTCCGATCAAGACCACAACAGACAAAGGTATTTCAACATTACCCGCTTAATATCAAGATTTCAAAGATGTCTTCGAGAAGAAAAATGCAGACATATTGCCAGAACATGGACCTTATGACTGTGCAATTGAATTACAAGAAGAAACCCAACCACCATTCGGCCCAATCTATAACTTATCCCAGACGAAGTTGGCTGCATTACGTGAATACATTGATGAAAATTTGTCGAAACACTTCATCCGACATTCAAAATCACCCGCGGGGGCGCCTATCTTGTTTGTGAAAAAGAAGGACGGATCATTACGCATGTGTGTCGACTATCGCGGTCTCAACAAAGTCACAATCAAGAATCGGTATCCGTTGCCGCTGATTTCTGGGCTTCTCGACCAGGTGGGACGAGCAAAGATTTTCACCAAAATCGACTTGAGATGAGCTTATAACCTTGTACGGATAAAAGAAATAGACGAATGGAAAACAACTTTTCGAACAAGGTATGGACATTTTGAATATAGTGTTATGTCTTTCGGTCTTACAAATGCTCCAGCAATTTTCCAACATATGATGAATGATATCTTTCGAGAATTTTTAGATGACTTTGTAGTCATCTATTTGGACGTCATTTTGATATTTTCATAGAATGAAAAAGAACATGGCCGCCATGTACGCCTTGTCCTTGATAAATTAAGAGAAAAAAGACTATATGTCATGTTGGAGAAATGTCTGTTCCATCAATCTGAGGTCGAATTTCTGGGCTATATTAATTCCGACAAAGGCGTATTTATGGATCGGAAGAAAATACAAACCATCATCGAGTGGATTAAACCAACTTCGATCCGAGATGTACAATGTTTTCTGGGCTTTACAAATTTCTATAAAATCTTCATCAATGACTACTCCAAAATTGCTGCACCATTGATACGACTCACAGGGAAGGACAAATTTGTATGGGACGAGAAGACTGACCAGGCATTTGAAAGGCTGAAGCAAACATTTACAACGGCTCCCATACTGGTACATGCAGACCCATCTAAACCATTCTTCTTAGAAGCAGATGCATCGGACTTTGCACTTGACGCGGTACTCTCTCAATACGGTACAAATGGCCGACTCCACCCTGTTGGTTTTTGTTCTCGCAAATTTCTGCTGCGGAGATCAATTATGAAATCCATGGCAAAAAACTTCTAGCGATTATTGATGCTTTTGAGGAGTGACGACATCTATTGGAGGGAGCTAAACATCATGTTACTGTCTATACCGATCACAAAAACCTCGAATATTTTATGAGTGCTCGTGTTTTGAATCGACGTCAAGCGAGATGGAGTATGTCACTAGCAAGGTTTGATTTTGTTATTACCTACCGTCCCAGACATCTTTAAGGAAAACTAGATGCTCTCTCTCGACGATCGTATCTTGCGCCAAAAGAAAGGGATGTAGCTTTTGACCAACAAAAATCCATCATCCTGAAACCAGCAAATCTCCAATTGAATATGCTATCCATGTCCACCTATGACGATGCAGAGATCATAAAGGAGATTCAGGAAGCATTGAAGAGCGACCATTTTGCTACGACACTACGAAGTCAACTAAATCAACCTCGAGACAACCCACATGTTACAAACGACTTCGAATTCAAAGATGGCTTACTTTACTTCAAGGGACTTCTCTATGTACCTCCAGGACTTACACGACTTCGAATTCTTCAAACATGTCATGATCTTCCGGCTGCAGGACATTTCGGCTTCAACAAAACATTGGAGTTGATATCCAGGGACTGTGGAAACTCGTGAAAGAATTTATAAAATCTTGCGACACGTGTGTTAGAGCGAAGAGACCACGACATCGACCTTACGGCCTTCTTCAACCATTACCCATTCCCAAGGGTCCATGGTCGTCCGTGTCTATGGACTTTATTACGGACCTTCCAATTTCCAAAACCACCGATTCAATCCTTGTTATTGTAGATCGTTTTACGAAGATGACACATTTCATTCCATATAATAAGACGGTTACCGGCGAGGAAACTGCAAGACTCTTCCTCAATAATATCTATCGCATTCATAGACTCTCGAAGGACATCGTATCTGATCGCGGACCACAGTTTATATCAAATTTCTAAAGGGGATTATTTCACATATTGGATACTAAGATCAACCTCTTTACAACTAATTATCCACAGATAGATGGTCAAACCGAACGTGTAAACCAGATTTTGGAGCAGTATCTTCGCTGTACGATAAATTATCATCAAGATAATTGGATGGACCTTCTGTCATTGGCTGAGTTTGCCTACAACAACACTATACATTCTTCGACCAAGCAAACTCCATTTTTCTCCAATTATGGTCATCATCCTCGAGCAAACTCTTTCACATGAAAACTGTTGGAAGCCCTGCTGCAGAAAACTTTGCTACTCATCTTGCTACGATTCACAATGAGTTTACATCCCACCTCGCAGAAGCTCAAAAATAATACAAGGAGTATGCAGATCAACGTCGTCAACTCCAACCCCAGTTCAAGGTCGGAGATCGTGTGTGGCTTCTTCGACGGGACATATAAACCTCGTGACCATCAAAGAAGTTGGATTATCAACGCCTGGGACCATTCAAAATTATTCGACAAATAAATCCGGTCAGTTTTCGGCTTGAACTCCCACGAAGTATACACATCCATCCAGTCTTTCATGTTTCACTATCAGAGTTGTATCATCTATCGAATATTCCAATGAGAGTTTCCGTACCACCTCCACCAATCGAAGTCAATCAGGAAATTGAGTATGAAGTCGACGAAGTCCTAGATTCTCGCATCAAGTATAAACGTCTTGAGTATTTCGTACATTGGAAGGCTATGACATCAGCGAACGAACGTGGGAACCTTGATCCAACCTCGTCAATGCCTCTGACAAAGTCCAAGAGTTTTATTAACGATATCCAGCTAAGCCCCGAGCTACACGTCAATGAGACGTCACAACGATGATGTCAGTCAAGCTAGCTTTCAGGAGAAGACTCCACATTCAATGTACCTGATACACGTTAAGGAGGGAAGAGCACCACATATCAGTATATATAGCTACACTTCCAACACTCTTGCATCTTGTATCGGCAGCATGGAGTCACAAGAACCAGATACATTTGGGTTGTCGCTTACCCAACTACCAGATTAGCCGTTCCGACTCTCACGACCTTCAACATCATGCCGACGCTCTCGAGACGATGGGCCACCAATGCGACGTGTACTTCTTTGTCTGGACCCCGTACGACGACAAGTGGAGCCTACTCGAAGTCTGATAATTATGTTGGAGGTTGAGGCTTCGGACCCCGAGGGCAACGAAATCATGTTTGAAGGCAGCTTAAAAAATCAGAATGTTCAAATTACTGCGTGGTCCCAAGTTCAAGGTGTTGGACACTATCGATGGTTACAGGGACCTATAAATCATTTGAGTCAAGAACGAAGAGCCGAGTACTTGGCAAGTATCATTCGTCGGATTTTGGATTTTCTCCAACTCTAACCAATTCCAAGATTTTACCGCTCCTCGAGGAACTCGGCGCTAGAGGATGGGGTGATGTCACGGACATAGCCCAGAAGAACTTACTAGGAGTAAATACCAGAAGTTATCAAGTTATCATGTTACCAAAAGTTATCATGATTTACCGTGATTTACCATTACTTACCAATTTATCGGTAGTTTACCAAATTACCAAGAGTAACTTGGGAAACTACTCAGGAAGCTTCCTTTGGATGAAACTTCTCCATCAAGATACCTCATTTGTTTAAGGAAGCTTCTCCATCAAGAAACCTTTGTTTAATCTTGAAAACTTCTCCAGCAAAAAACCTCCATATGGGAAACTTCTTGGGGAAGCTTCTTAGTAGTCAGTATATATAGGAGACGAGACTGGACACTCTTCAGTCTCGCCAACACAAGTTCAAGCTACTCTTGTTCCAAGTCCAGTACTCCAGTCCAGTTTTCAGTATCTGGTATTCCAGTCCAGTTTCCAGTATTCCAGTATCCGAGTCGAGTTCTAGTATTTTGTACTATTGTCCATTGTTATAAAGATCAGCTTGATTCATGTTCACCTACCATGCATTCGGCCACGCCGACCTTGACTTCTTTTCTAGTCTTGTACCTCTAGTCTGATCTCTTGTTTGTGTTCTGTCATGTTCTCGTCCTTAACAGTTTTTGTCTATTCTCCTAATGCGAAAGGTGGTCATCACGACCAACATTTATGCCCAAACTCTGAATCCAAAGGAGAGATTTGATGGGGAGTCGGCCCTGATATGCTGTCACTATCGAAGAATTGAGGGCCTGGTTGGCAGTCCACATTCTGATGTGTATCAGAAAGCTACCTGACACCCCGCCTTTATTAGAAGGCCAACCATGAATTCTTCATATGTCCCTCTATTATCCGCATCATGAGTAGAAATAAGTGGGAGACAATTCTCATATGCCTCCATCTTGTTGACAATATACCAATGTGAGATCTGTACTGAGATGACAAAGAGCTTTTCTGGCTACTATGCCAATATTGAGGACCTGGCAGAATTTCAAGTGCCATGAGCCTGTTGCGGTGTGTTCCTACTACAAGCGGACAGCAGCCGGCATCTCCTCGCAGAAGTTGTGGTTACGCAGTCGGCCTGCTTTGAGGTATGGCCATGTAGCCCTTACATCACAATTCTCCTCAACATTTCAGCCTGCACACTTTACCCTCCATGCTCTCAATTGCTTCCACAATAACCTACAAGAGCTCACAACTCGGTGGCTCTAGCTTCATACTTTTAGCTTTTCCATAGGAGTCAGTCCTTGATCTGCTGCTACTTTCATCCTGGGGGATGGTACTCCTCTTTGTCTGTGTCTCTCGGTTGGTGGTCCTTCACCGCATGGTGTAATTGCTTTATGGCCCTGGGGGTTTTATTTTTCCCCTCATTCAAATAAAATAACGGGGCTTCATCCCCTTTTATTAAAATTCTAAAATAAAATGTTGTACTTCATTGAATGTACTATATCATCGGATATTGATTTCTCACCGTTCTTTAAGTACTTTGAGCGTGCTTCATGTTGACAAATATGATGGGGATTATAACAATAAAAAGAAACACAATATTGTCAAAAATAAATGAATAAGTATGTGACTACGATAAGTAGAGTACTTAATCAAAAGCCTGTCGGACCTTTTCTGTCCAAGAGAAATTGTGGTATGTATGGAGCTCTCCTATTAGTTTTTATTGTTTAGTGTTTTTATCTTATTTTTTATTATGGCTTTTGTCCCCTTCTCCAACAATAGCCCGCGCAATCCCATGCTCTCTTTCTCTCTTTCTCTCTCTCTCAATCTCAACCCTCAACAAGTTCCGCGGACGACATTGAATCGATGAACTTGGGGTTGGGCGGAGCTAGACAACACAGATCTCGAGGAAATGAAGATAGTGAGGCGGAACGCCGACACACGAACTATCTCCGTGGCACTTACAAGGGCGGTAATGTCACCATATCAGCATGTTGGCGGCGAACGGGTTGAGGGTTAGAGAGAAAGTGTGTGAGTCAGCATTTTTTTGTTTTTGGCGAAAATTTGCCACTTTTCGAGGAATGAGTTGGCCTCACGAAATCAACAAAAGAATGAATGATTGGCCATTCATGTGGAAGATTTGGAATTTCAAATACTTTTGGTCGCTGGAAATTCGTTAAAAATAGCAAAGTGGATATATCAATATGTGAAGCCTTTGACAAGGGAGATTGTAAAAATAGCAAAGTGTGCAATGACATAGAGATCTCCCAAACTGTAGGTCTTTGGACATCATTGGGGATTGCAGTGGACACTGGAGGTCACACTTGGAGGTCACACTTGGGCCTCTAGAGATGCACATGGATACATAAATAGAAGATTGCACTTGGGCTTAGATTTCAATTTTTCACACATGGGCCAACGACATAGGCTACACTAGAGGTCACACTTGGGCCTCAACATAAGAGAATCACTGGGATAGATAAGAAATTGCACTTGGTCTTAAATAACAGTGGACACTTGGGCATCTACATAGGAGATGCACTTGGATACATCAAAGATTGCACTTGGGTGTAGATGGGCCTCAACATAGGAGACGCACTAGGATACATAGGAAATTGCACTTGGTCTTAGATTTCAATTATTCACACATCGGCCAGCGGCATAAGCTACCGTAGAGGTCGACTTGGTCGACTTGGGCCTCGACATAGGAGACGCATTTGGATACATTAGGAGATTGCACATGGGCGTAGATGACTTGGGCCAACGGCATAGGCCGCTACCCTAGTATATTCTTTAAGGACAGGGGCGTATTAAAATAGTAACATATTGACGGATCCTGCTATCCTTCATTTATATTTTTTTGCATGACTTGGGGTGCATATTATTACTTCTTGTGCGATAATCGCAGAGACCTACTTCGTCAAGCACACTGTTGTCCGGGCGGTTCCCGTGCAATTAGTATGTGATCCCCATCAACAACAGTTTCCTTTGTTTTTTTCCCCTTCCCAGAGCCGACTTGTTGTGTGACTTGTTAGTATGTGTGGACATATTTGTACGTAGCCGACTTGCTGTGTGACTTGTTATGTGTGGACATATTTGTGCGGAACCGACTTGTTAATATTTGTGCGCACTCTGATAGGCTAGAATTCTTATTGGTCCCTTATAGTAGTATCTTTACGTTCTTTCGCTGGATAGGGATAGGGATGAATTTATTGTACAAATTGCTGACGTGGCGCCTATCTTTTAGTGGGACTGCTCATTGGCGGTTATTGCGGTGTGAGTGACCGGTGATGGCGGGCGGTCCCAAGCACGTTGGGGAGGTGACCGGCAGGGAGGGTGGTTAGTTTCAGGCTCCGAGGAAAATCCATGGTGGACACACACTGTCCTTTCTCTCCCTCCCCCGCTTGTTGTTGCTTGTTGGACAGCTGCTTCTTGCGTTGGTGCGCTAGGGTTTGAGATCCGAATGTTGTTTACGAGCTTTACAGGAGCGGCATCCGTCTTTCACAGAGCACAGTGCGGTTGTTTGCACGTTTTGTCTTAATATGTAGAGCTTCCTTGTTGGATTACTTGTCCAAGAGCAAGGGGATTCTTGCTACTGTAACACCGGGCTCAGATTCCTGAGTATATGGACTGCTTGTGGACAACATGGTGGAGGTCTATAGTCTTATGTTCTTATCCCTCGATACTCTGATGTCTTTCGATCTGAGTTCGTAACTAACAGGCTTTGAAAGAAGACTGAAAGATAGCTGGTAGTCGTAAGTTCAATGCTCACAAGAGCCTTGTCACTTTTGTAATTTCACTTGTTACTAGGTGATGCCAGGCAATCCCTTGTCCATATTAGAGGCGGTGTTGGGATTATAGCGAGTAAGGGTACTATGGCGGCGCTGGGGCAATCACGCCTGATAGCCATCACCAATTCAGGGCCTGCCGAAGAAGATGTGCGTTCATCAAGTACAGAAGCATGTGGAAGATGCAGAATTAGCAGTCCTTCTAGTTGTTCAGGAAGCAGATCAGTTCATTCAAACGATTTACTCATGTATACGCCATACCATTCTGGACTGCTATCAACCGGGGGTAGGAAGCGCAATGGTCTTGCTTTGCGCAATCGCGTGTATACCTCTGTTTCAGGAGTGCATACTGAACGATGGCAGGGCTATGGCGTGGCCAGGGCAGGTATTGTAGTTTCCTCTTTCTGTCGGCTGCACGTCTTTACCCTACTGTGTTCGTACCGTACTTGTCTGGCACCCCTGTCTGTCTATGTCCGACAAGATTTCCATGTAGGAAAACTGCTCCCAGTGATGCAGGTAAAGGGGAACAAAATAACGTGAAATTGAGTTAAAGTGGATGTCTTATCACGGGAGAATGTAGAGATATTGCCTGGTCCTTCGGTGGTGGTTGTACTCTGCTCTGATAATAGTACTTTTCTAAGCTGTGCAATGGACTTGATTGAGCCTAGAGATTGTACTCATAAGACGTTGTTTGCCGTAGCCTTGTGGCCAATGACCCCGCGCCCAGTTTGAGCGGAAACAAAAGGGACAGAACCTACCTCTGTCAGGGGCTGACGTTGGTAGTAAGACTTACCTTCATATATAGAATTAACCCGGGTTTTCCAGATATCCTCTAGAAATCCCTTCACACAAGCATCAATCTGCTGTGTGTGATTTGCCCAAAAACTAGGCCTGGGGAGGGCCTGGGCTTTTGGCTCAGCCTCGAGACTTTCAAAGTTGGTAAACAGAGGGGGCACAATTCCCTGATAGATTTGAAGAGAGCGTCTCTTTGGTGAGAGAACCCCGGACAGTGTATCAGAAAATGAATACTGTCTTCAGATTGCCCACACAACGGGCAATTGCACTCTCCCTTTCCTCTCTGCTTCTGTTTGCTGTTCAAAGGTAGGCTTCCTGCCCTGAGTTTAAATTTCAGTCTAGTGCCGAGAGTGGGTAGACCCTTGAGGTCATCCAAGATTTCCTCCCCCATGTCACTGACTGGAAACAAGTTCAGGGAAGTTTTCTGCCTAACTTCATTTTCATCAGACAATCTCATGGCAACAGACATGGCTTTGGACACTACAGCCTCTAAGTCAGATTTATCCAGCAGGGGCAAGACTTGCGGTTCCAGATCCAGGTCCTTGAGAATCTCTTCTACTCTCTTCTGCCAGGACTTGGCCTGTTTGACAGGGCGGTCCTGTTTCCAAGATATAGAGTCGATTAACTTAGGATATCTGGTGTTGGACATATGTTGCAGCTGACCCCACCATCTGACCTTGAATTCATCTCATCGGGAGCTTAAGGACGGAATGCCAAACTCACCCCGAACAGCCACATTGGCTGTTTTGGAGCATGCTGACATACACTCCTTAAGCACCCCCACTTGAATGGATTCTAGAGACTTAGCCTGGTTGGAGTTATCAACCCATATAGCAGATCCATACTCCAAGGCAGGTCTAATAACGCGACAAAGCATGGTTTTCTTAACCTTAGAGTTGACCCCTCTGCAGTGGAAAAATTTAGTGAGCCCCAGAGCTTTGCCCTTGCCAGTTTGAACAACTTTCTGGATATGTGCATCCCAATTAAAATTGGAGGAAAACTCAACGCCCAGGTAAGTGTAGGAAGGGAGGATCGGGATCTCTTGGCTACCCCACTGCCACTTAAGATCACTTCCTCCCTCTCCTCTGTCGTTGAATGCTACCACTGCACATTTGCTGACATTAGCCTCTAGCCCCCAAAGATCAAAGTATCTCTTCGCGCAATCAATCAACTCCTGGAGATTGGTTGGAGTCTCCCCTATGCCTGCGAAGTCATCCGCAAACATAAGGGCTAGTATTGAGCCTAGAGAGAGAGGCAGAGAGAGAGAGAGACCCCAACCCCAATGCTGATCCAAGTTTTCAGCTCACTAGAGTATATGAGATCCCAAAACTGTAATAGAGCTGTCACAACATTGTGTAAAAAAAAAGTAGAGAAAGAGAGAGAGAAAGCTGTAAAGATTTCACTGAATGGGGGGTCAGAGAGAGAAAAGTAGGGAAACTGCATTCACTATGGACTCTGGAAATACAACGCACTATACCTATTACCTCTGCAAATATCTTCTCACCACATAGCTTGCCCTTGTAAATACAAACTACAGAGGACCAAGAGAGAGAAGTCAGCGATGCCCTTGCCATATAGTGGGAAATATGTTTACATTTCGTCCATATCAGAATGGAGTATTTAGCAAATCAATAGCTGGTATGAAGAGCTCGATAACAAGTAAGAGATGGTCAATCACTCTGTGAAAATTGTCTTTGAAGCAGGAATGGAGGATGGGGGACAAGTGGTTACCCCTGCCACAGCGTTGGGGGCTGATGAGTTATCAGTGTCTGATCCTGAAATGTTACTCCATTTGCACCTACAATTGAAGGTTGCCACAGTTCGTGAGGTATGGTATACAGTCGGTGACTTAGGAAGGCACTAACTCCTTAAACCTGACTGAAATGATAGTTACTAAAAGACAGTTTTAGTTCCAAATTTATAACACCATAGAGGGTAATCATAAGTGCTCATTTGGACAGGGTAAAGGAAACCAAGAGCTTCTTCAATACCTGTTTATTGGTGTTGGCAGGACTATGTGGAGGCTGCTCGTCTTCGGGACATGGTTAATGTACTTCAAGGTAAAGACCCTGTGCTGAGGGTGAAGGCAATGATGGAGAAAGCTATTGCAGAGGAACGATACACTGTACTTTACTGAACCCTCTCTCCTTCTCACTTGGTTTTGTTTGAGTTTGGGTAGGAAAGCCTGAAGTCCTGGGATTTCAGGGGTTTAGTTGTGTTGCTTTCAACGCATTATGCTGTCAAATGACTGAAATGTCTTTTAGATGATACAAAAGTTTAGCAGATAACGCCCCGATGTCAGCTGCCACATCAGCTCTACGGCTTTTACCTTGCCACGTGTTCGTATACTTCTTGCTCCTCACTTTTCTCATTCGTATGCATGGACTTTAGAATATGAGAGTTGGAATGGATTTGTGTGCAGGATGCTGCAAAGTATCGGGAAGATCTAAGGAGATTAGCTCCTGAGAAACTTGATGCAGGGCTAAAGTGCTTCAGTGACACAACCACAAAGGTACATGAAGATTGTGTCGAACTTTACTTCTGATAGATCTTCTGTGAGTCTTCCTGTCTACCTATTCCCCATCTGGTTCATGGGAGTTCACTGGTCATGTCCTTACCCAAATGGTACCTTTCCTTTCCTCCCTAAAAAATACGGAGAAGTATATCTCTAGATGAGCCCTGGGAAAGCTAGCTTTGCTATACCACCTTCTGTGGGGAATTTTTTAGTGTGGATATGTACACTCCTAAATGAGGAGCTTAAGTTTGTTTTTCTCCCTTCAGCCTCATACTTCGAGCTTTTGCTGCTTCTGCACAGCTCGTGAGTGTTTTGCAACCTGCCACACCTTAAAAAATAATGCTGTAGGTTCATTTTAGGTAAGGAAAGCACTGTGGAGTTCTGATGGCTTCAGCTTCTTGTTGCAGGGTATACGAGTGCGGGTACGGAGTGTGTATGTGAGTGATCGTAGCCAGCCTTGCAAATGCCAATATTTTTTTGCATACCGAATACGTATCAGCAATGAAAGCCTCCAAGCCGTCCAATTGCTGAGTCGGCACTGGTTTATTACCGATGCGACTGGAAATATTAAACAAGCTCGGTATGTTCCTCTGCCTATCTCCAGTTCTCTTTGAATTGCTTTGGTAATCTGCTCGCATACACCCAATGCTTAAGATTTTGTATTTCCTCTTGATTGTAAGATGCTGTAGTAAATTCCTAGCATCAAAATGATGAGTGTGACAGTGTTTTTTAGAGGGAGGTTTACACTACGTCTGTTTTGTTCTTGTCTCTCTGTCCCAAGTAACCAGGGTGGCGCCAATGTGTATTCAGAGGTTTAGGGGTCAATGGTGAGCAACCAGTGCTACTTCCAGGAACTAGTTTTGAGTACACATCAGCATGCCCCCTTGGCACTTCTACAGGAAAGATGGTAGGTGCCTCAAAACAGAATTTCATTGATGATTGCTGTAGCCCACACTGTAATCATGGTTGCATTTGGAAGTAGACTGCTAGTCTCACATCCTCTGTTTATCATGGGTTCACAAGGAGGGAGGGAAGGTTGGGAGATACTAGTTTATCATTGCCCTGGCATGGTCAACTTCTGAGGGAGCTTTCTCTACAGAGTTATTGGCAGTCCGGAGGCTACTTGCGCACATCAACTGAACATTCCTATAAATCCCCCCCAACCTTCCTTGCTTCAAAGCCTTGTAGTGCCTTATCCCTGTGAAATTATGATTGTGTTTGAAATGATTACTCATCTCGTGAATGGCCTTGGCATGTTCTGGGCGGGCTAGAGTCAAGACCTAGATAGATGTAGATATGAACCAGGAGTAAGATCCAATTTGGTTTGGAATAGATTCAGTTGCAGCTTGGTATTCAGTTTCAGTGCTGAACCTTGTAAATGATAGGTCTCAGCTTCTGTTGGTGGTTTTGGCTATATCACATGGCACTGTCATACAGCTCTATTATTGTTGCCTTCCAGGAGGGAGATTACCAAATGAAGTACCCAGACGAGAAGTCCCCAGCTACATTTGATGTGAAAATTGGACCTTTTTTTCTCTCTCTCAATGGGGATGAGTGGGTGGATTGAGCTTCCCTTGGGATTTATTTATTCAGCTTTCCCACGGTCACATCTGCAATGTGTATGGCCACAGCTTTCACCAAGAGCATGGATTACACAGCAGACCACCTGAGGGCTGCATAACCGCGGGCAAGTCAGTCTGCCAAGGAACATGGAAGCAAGGAAAGACAAACCACCGAAATGCTACGGGTTCTTTTACAATATCTTCTGCAGTAAGTTTGTATGTGCTTCACAGTGTTTTCCATTAATACGGGGTGGGATGAAGCCTCCAAAATTTCGATGTATTTTTTAGTCTCATGAGTGGACAAGCCTGCATTGGTCTTGGTGATAGTCGCCAGTCAAGCAGCCTACTCAGGTAAAATGGATTGTGGTTGAGTTGTGTTGTTTTCTGGGTGGTGTCATTAGTGTACTAAATTCATTTGATCTCCCGATCAAACACGGACATGAGACATGAACTACTTTTTGGGTGGTGTGATGAGATAGTGTAATAGATTCGTTATCTTTTCAAAGACGGGGCTTGATTGAGAATAGCCCGAATTACAGTTTCTAGTTCTGTTGAAGGATGGGCTACTCTCTTATTGTTGCGCTGAGTGTTACAATCCTATCCTGATCTTCTCAAACACTGGCTTGATTGAGGGAAGTCCGCATTGCAATTCTAGAGTACAGTTTGTGATCATGTAATATTCTGTTCTTCTGGATCTTCTCAAATCGGGGTGCTTGATTTGTAATACCCACAAAAACAGTTTCTAGAGTGGCTCAATGAGACTATTTCCTTTAGGAATGTGATTTTGGTACTGACTTGATTCGGAATCTTTCAAGCCCTCGGTTTGATCAACAAAACCACCAATCCTGGATTTTTGCATCAAGCCACTGTCGGTATGCCAAGAGGTGAGGTAATGTGCCATTATCTATTAAGCAATTACATGTAGGGTGTCAAAATGAAATGAAAGAGGGAGACCATTCAGGGATAAGGTAAGTGTCTACCTATTCATGTGCTCTTGGACATTTCATCTTTCTTCATTCCAAATGTTTTGCACCAGCTTTTTTTGTTAAAATAAATTAGTGCCACACAGCACTCTTTCACACAAAGGATAATTGACCACCTGATGTTGTGGCTTACTATGGTTCCTTTAGAGACCACTTGCTTAGTACTCAAGTAGTCCACTTTGCAGTAACAGAGTTTATGAGTGCAATACAACACAGAAAGCCAAACACAAATTGATCTTTGGTCTCAGTCTATGGTAGCTATGGAACTCAAACAAAGACAAGCAGGAAGAGGAAGAGGCAGCATCAAAGAATGGACATTCTGTGGGACTTTGGGAAGATGTCCATAAGAACACCTATAGTACTGGGTGAGAGGCCTTTGAAATCAACCAATGCTGTAACCCTCCCTCTTCCGCCATTCATGTCCATACCTCTTTCTTATTTCTCGAGTGCACATATCTTTGTCTGTGGTTCTCAGCTACTTTCCATTGAACCTTGACACTCTTGGGGAGTTAGACATGGACAGGTGCAAGTAACTTCCCACCCAGTATTTACTCCCGTTACCATCATCCCTTCCAATCATCATCAATAAATATTGTTTCTGGCGTAGATGAGGTGTTGTCAGGTCCATACTCTCCATAGAGATCATTGTCAGCTTCCCCGTCTTCACTACCATAGGAACCCGAGGCCATCCTCCTTCCTTCCTCAACCTCCCCCTTCCATTCTACCTCTTTGCCTCCATTACCATCTCCAACTTCCTCGTCTTCCATCCCTGCCAATCCCTCTGCCTCCCCCTCCTCCTCATCCTCCAAACTGCTGTATGACTTTCCCTGGTTTCTTGTCTTGCGGCGAATATGACAATCGATGCGCTTGGACTTCCGACCCTTGATACCCACCTCCACTCTCAGCAGGTCTGCCTCTTGCTTGAAGTGGTAGGGCGCCCGGAAACAGAACAATGAGAGATCAGTGATCTCTATAACCTTCTCAGTTCTCCTGGATCCCAGAATTGACAAAGCTATCAGTGGGAGTGAACATAACAGAATTATCAACTCGGGGCTAGATAGAGACGGAAAGAAGAGAAGAAAGAAATAGAAAATTATTATGTCAGCAGGAGACCCAAAAGCGGAGCAAGGGGGAGCAAGAAAAATATCAACCACGGGAGGCCCAGAGGGTCTACAAGGCCAAGAAAGAAACTGAATGAAGAATTAATACATCTGTGGGAGGCCCAAAGGGAATACCGGTAGGTTTCAGCATCGGCTGTTTTCTGCATCAGAAGACAACGCGCATAGAATCCCTCATAACCCGGTCTTGCTGACTCCAGGCTTTGCACATCTATAATGCTGTCCACCACATACTGCCACCAGACAACCCAAGTCACATGACCTACTCACTCACGCTCCGGCTGCCTACAACATGCACCGTGCATGGTGTATCAGTCTGCCATTGTTGGAGTGGCAACAGCAAGGTCTATATAGACAAGAATTGTCATAGGAAAGTAATTACAGTGAATGTGTTCATTTTGAGAGTGATAGGAATCGAAGTGCAGGGATTGTGCAGCATAGTGACAGACACAAAGTTACTCAGTCTATGGCTAGAGGAAGTCCACATCAATGGGTACAGCTCTGTCTTACTTTGTCACGCCCTGTTCTTCCTTCCCTTTCCACCTGGTGACATAACTAGCATGTCACCTTCGGATTGGTGTTTGGGACTTACCACAAAATAAGGGCATGGGATTTGGCGACTGTCGATCGTCCACACTTCATCCTTGCCAGGATAGATGAAGTACTTGTCTTCTAATTTCACAAAACTTGTAACCCTGTGACAGAGTCACATGAACATCAGAAGAGCTGCTGAACCTCTCAAGAATCTCGGTCAATTGTATCTGTATGATGCAAGAAGTCATTAATCTCAAAATCATAGGAATCTTGGAGCCTTGAAACTTAAGCAGACAGGCAGAAAGAGCCTTCATAAAATCCGCGAGCGTGTGGGACAAAAGAAAGCAAGAAATCTTACACCTGTCTAGCAAGTAGGACAAAGGTGTGCCGCACGCTGCAGTTTATTCCATATGCCATTCTATATCATCAGGCTATGTGAGCCCGCCCTGAACCCTCCTAATGCCTGTAGAAGAGATGGGGAATGATGTTCAAACAAGTAATTGGGCTGTGAGATTTGCTCTTCATGGAGGCCGAGGTAAGTGTCGCGGTAGAGCTGCAGCTTCTTAGTAAGAGGGTATGACTGATTTCTAAGTCCGCTTGACATGGAGTTTCCTCAGCTCCAGTCTAAAGAGCCATCTTTCCATGGATGGTGAGGAGAGCGTTTCGTTTGCATTTCTCTTGGACGAAGGGAAGGAAAACTTCACAACAACACTGGGGGCACCGGGACAAAGTAGAACAGAAAGAAACCTTAGATCAAAAGACTCCCAACGTCACCCAAAGATGCCTCAGAGGCGGCTCAGTGAGGAAAAAGGAGACCAATATAACGAATGAATCTTGAACCTCCTGAGAACTCAGGCTCTTGAGAGCAGAGTCCCTCAAGATTCTATTGGGTGATGATATCAGGCCTCCCTATAACATCAGAATCTAAAAGAGGGAGGAGGGATATCTAGTGTAGAGAAACATACTTACCTATGAGAGAAAGTAACCCAAGACACTTGGATATCTACCTCCCATCTCAACTCCACAAGTCCAGCTCCCCGGAGTGGGTTCCACTCATCTCCTTCACCCTTAAGATAGGGTCGAGTCATCTCCAGATATTGCCTGTCAGACAGTGAATATACCGATTAAATTGTCTGTGCTAACCTTGGGTTTGGATAGAACAGAAATGGGAAGGGATGGGACAGGATAAAGAGCCGAATGGGATCTACTACCAGCGCGGAGGTTTGCTCTCGGCCTGCTACACACTGAAGGCGAGAGAAAGAAATAAGAAAGAGAGGAACATTCAGTTGACCACAGGAAGCTCAAAGAGGTTAGAGATTAGAAGAAGAGAAAACAGAACAGAAAGGACAGCACCTCTAGAAGATAGCTGCAAAACTCTCCCGGTACTTGAAGCTGACAGGTTTAGGGTTTAGGGTTTAGACAGACAGGTAATCTCTAGGGAGACAAGGTAGACACTTCATAACGTCCACATGCAGTCCAAAGAGCTGATGTGACGGAAGAAGAATGAATGCCCATAACAAGCTTTGGTAGAGTAAACTTGTTGAGCACTTAATGCCTAAAGGCAATCATGTCAGAGCCAAGAATCAGACCAGAACCTCTATTCCCCCACCAAACAGCTCTTGAGGGGAAGCAATGAGCTAAAGACTCTCAGAGAGGCCAACTCACATTTCGATATACAGAGGCCGCTTCTTTCCAGCTTGTGGGATGTGTGAGAACCTGTCCCCAGACCTCTTCAAGATGAGTGCATACCAATTGGGTCGCTCATGCTGGTTGTACAATGCCCACAACTGCCAAAATCAAATGAACTCCGTCATAAATATAGGACAAGTTAAGGAAATGAAATGAAATGTTACTTTATAACGTCTGCCGAAAGCTGAAAGAGCTCATGAGACAAGAGAAAGCATGAAACAAGAAAGTACACACATTTGTGGCATCCACAGGACACGAAGAGAGCTTCTGGAATGAAGAAAATCATAATAGATGCGGAGAGGAAAAGGGAGCCCACTGCCATGGCTTGCTCAAGTAGTGAGAAATACTGATGATTTTTTTTTCTAAGCAGATGTTCTTGCAAATGCTTTCATTGGAAGAGTTACTTTAAGATAAAGAGATGCAATGAAGTGGTTTTGAGGCTTTCCATCCCACCCAGAGAGAGAGGACTCCGGCCAGAGCCAGCGTAACTAAAAGCCACTTCACCTTGCAGCTACTGCCCCCTGTCGGGGGTGGGCTCTATAGGGCAGAAAGTAGCACTGGGCTATAGAGGGGGGTGGGCTCTGTGTAGGCTGCTGCTACTAGGTGGGTTGCTTTCGAGCTTGCATTTATTAGTAATGATGGTTGTTAGGGATCTGATGTCAGTAAGGTGGATTCCTTTGAAGCATCTAGAGAGGTGTTTCTGAGGTATGAGGAGGTCAGAGTGAAGTTGACTTTAGGCTGCATGTGTGGATACCTCCATGCGCGGCAGCCGTGAGCAGGCCTCAGCCATCCTCTGCGCCGTAGGGCTAGAATGAGTGGAGCATATTTTTCTCGTTTGGCAAGTATGGCCTGGTGGGGGTAGCGATTATGACAGTAGGTGAATTCTAACAGATGTACAGTGTACTCCTGGCTAGGTGAGGAGGGGGTCCTTCCCACCCAAGAATTAAGGAAACAAGAGAAAGAAGGACAACCATGTTATATTGTCCACGAAGATGCGTGATCATGTGGAACAAAGAACTAGAACACCCAGGCCACAACACTACAGGGTCCAACAGATAGGAACAAGCAGATCACTACCCTACTGACTAGGAATTCAATGGTTACGATAGGATCTGCCCTGGTTACACATGACGAGGTCGAGACAGAGCATGATTTCTTCTACTGTGTCCCAATCCTAAGGGGTTGTCTCAAGATCCATCTACCTCTCTCAATTGGAAGGGTGTGGGAACCAACTCTGCAATTACCCGAAGCTTGCATGAGTTCTTACATCGTCAGTTTGCATTACAGAGCACTCATTTTCCTTGACAGGTCCCGAGATACCGATAGGACGGCGAAGAGCACGAACTGAGCCCTTTAGAAGAGGACTTGTAAGATACGCAATAACTGGCACCTGTGCCCACACACACAGAAGGAGAACAGTGGGCAGTGACTACATTGACCCCAAAGAAGGTTAGTGGATGTGGTATTCTCCATTTGAGTTCTCTCTCCGGCACTGAACACACTCACATATCGGAGGACGAGCTAGCATAGCAGCACTGAATCACATTGTGGTTTTGAGTATAATGCCAATGACAGCCCTTACATCATACGAATTCCCTCTCTACGGGACAGTGGCTGACTGTTTGTCTAAGCACTTTCCTAGCCCTCCTTGGCAACATTCTCAGAAAACAAACAACATGTACATACTCTCTATCCAGGCAAACAACTGGGCATGATAGAAGCAAGAACAAAACAGGCCAGTGGGGAAAAAATGTTTTGAAGGATTTTGAAGTCAAATTCAGTATTCTAGCAAGTTGGTAAATCAAACATTCATGAAAGTTTGGAGACCAAGAAAGTAAACCCTCTCACTCTCTCTTTCAGCTGAGGACAAGTGCCTGGCAGCCTACCTCCATGAGAAACTCCATCAGGCATTCTTTGATGTTTTCTGAAGTGCTTTCTGTTCTTCCATTTTGTCCGCATGGGCCCTGGGGTCCCCTGTGGACAGTATAAAGTTCCTTTCTTTCTTATTTCTTTCTTCTCTCATTTGAATCCTATGGTGTGCCAGGAAAGTGTGCATCCATGGAGGAGTGCACAGTCCATCCCCACCATTGCACATCTGGGTTCTCTTCGAATCAATGGAAGTTGGCATTGTCCACAAGACATCGGAGAACAGATACTCCGGTAATCCTTGGACATCAAAGTTCCTAACATTTGGAGGACCCACACATCCTCCATCCCACTTTCAGCAACCAACAATTATAGGGTGGACTGCAAAACAGCTTTAGATCACTGACATCTTATTTACAGCCCTGGGGTTAGGCTTAACTTCCAGTTCACTTTTTGAAAGTTCGCATCCAATGCAGAATGCATCAGTATGTAGTGAGATCTCTTAGGTGGAACTCCAAGAACAAAATTGGTCACGTACACTTCAGTATTTCCGGTCAAAGCTGCAGAGCTGAGGCTTTGGTGCCACGTACAACCAGTATGCACAAAAAAGCCCTATCCGTACTTTATGTCAATGAGTTTTGATTCAAGTTCATCAAATTTTCAGCAGTGATGAGTATGAAGAATCTTACTGTAAAGGTATTGCCCAGCAACCTCCATCTAATACTGGTCTTCAGTGGCTCCCGGGATGATGACTCCAATGGGTTAAAGAATCTGGTGGATGCTAGATCCCGACCAGCTGTTTTTCGACCCTTCCGTGGAGAGCTTGAACTGCCTACAACTTCAGGCCTGGGTGAGTACAAACAACAATGGCTCTAAGAAAGCTACTCAAATTTCACAGAAAAAGTGAACAGAGTGTTCCCTTTCTTTCTCTGAGGCGTTGACTCTTAGACAGTAATAGATGCTCTTGGGAAGCTTGTGGCCCCTCTCTCTTTCTTGTTTCTTGCTTTCTTCTTCTTCTTCTTCTACTGCCCTCTATACTACGAGATCCGTGGGAGATTCCACTGTTTATTCAGTGGAACCCAAACTCTCACTGATGTCTTTCACTATGAGGATCAAAAATGCTTGGCAGCCTACCTACACGAGGCCTTCACCCTTAGACAATCGCTAGAACATTAATTGTGGTTTCTGGATTTGTTCCTCTCTCATGTTTTCTTCCATTTTGTCCCGAGTACCATTTCGTCTCTCATTTGAAGGTCACAAGTGCTTGGCAGCTTACTTGCATGAGGCACTTCATCTGCAAGCGATGGCTGGAGTCTTTGAATAGTTGGAGCCTGTGGTCAATCATCTCTCTCTCTCCCCCTCTCTCTCTCAGTCTACTGGTTGTCATATGGACGTAATAAGTTTCTGTTCCCTTTCTTCTTCCACTACCAGATCTACCAATTAAACCCGATCTTTTTCTGCTCTGTCCAAACTGAGTGAGGGTCTATAGCCATAATGCTATGCAAATCAGAATCAATGAATTGCATCTTCTGTCTCTGTCTTAATGTCTCTTTCTCTGTCCCACAAGATCTTTGAGCTTTCCGCGTACGTTATAAAAAACCATGTCATTTCTTCACATACCTGGGGTGTGCATCAAGGCCTTGCCAAAAACATCTGGAAGGCCAGGGAAGGGCTAGTATCTAACTTTACACCATGCTCAATGTTACCAGGGCACCAGTGATTTGTCTCAAGAAAATTTAGGGCACAACCCAGCTTTAATAGCAGCCACCTTAGACATTTTTTACATGACCTTATGCTTCGACCTGGGCTTATGACTACAAGACTAAGGCTTCAATGAGGACGACTCTTTCTTCTTCTCCCAGTCTTCTAACACATAGATGACATCGTTCGACAAAATTCAAGCATAGGAGTAACACCTATAGGCAGAACACTGACTTTTTATTCTCCAGGCAGATCACATATCAGTGTATGTGGATGCCATTTCAACCCTCTCCCCTTCACTTTGGGATCATAATAGCTCCCAAACAAAGTGAAGAGAAAAACTTGGAAGTTCCAATGCATCGAGCAAATCTGCATCGCCGAGAGAGACTGCGACTGCCAGAGGGGACAGTTGGAGTGTTGGCACATTGAAAAAACTAATCAATCTCTGAGCTTCCAGTTATTTGCTTATGATCTTGGTGACGTTTAAGCTCACGATCTTCTGAGACAAGGAGTACATCGATAAATGTGATATTGGCTTTATCATTGATTAAAAGCTGAGTATAAGGTAAGAGAGCAATCAAGATCATGACAGATCCTTTCCTAGTAGAGAAAATTGGGAAATCTCATCAGGCAGGGTAATGAACCGGGATGTTCTTACATGTCCGTAATGTTTGCATTTGTGGAATTGTCAGCTCCATTTATGAGCACATTTGTATAATTGGGTGGATATCCCATGATCAATTCCAACTCAACATGATTGATATACCGCAGCTCGTTTGTACCATTTTCCATCACTAGCTCCACTTGGCCACCATCCCCATTGTAGGAGTTGGCAGATAGAATAACCTAATCCTCCCACCAACCACCCATCAGGAATAAGTAGTGAAATGTTTGTGAGATATGACAGAATGTGCAACATTCTCCGTGCTGTTTGCTAGCATGTAAGTATGAGGGATATCTTTCCAACTCCATCTGACTAACTGTGTGCAGCTGGTTGTGCTAATGTGAACGATTGATTTCACGAGGGGAACGTTGCTCTTCTCGCTGCAGTTTGCTAAGCCTTCCCAACATTTGAACCAACACTATCGTCAGGAGAAGAGAGCCACACACACACACACCACACACAACTCTAGTACGTCCGTGGGTGGCCAGAGAACCCAAGGGACAGGAACCAGTGCGGAAAGAACCATAGAACTAAAATGTCCTCATAAGAAGTTGTTTTGCCAGCCATAGATCCCGCACCCAGGTAGGGCGGAACAAAAGGGAATAGGAACTTACCGTAGAAACAATTTGTTGGGCTTTCAAGATTTCCTCGAGAAAGCCCGTCACACAAGCGTAAGGCAGGGGCTTCCACTTGGGCGAGCATTGTAAAGGAAGACACAGTATCGGCAACCTTGCTACAAGAAGCTTTGCTCCAAGGCTCCTGGTCGCTAAGCACGGTCAATGCCCGCAGCCCCCACGGCAGGCCGAGGTTTTGTTGTATGAGGTTGTTGGCTGCCTCGAGAGGTATACCCTTTGGCTGGGGCCCCTACTTGTCCAGTGATCCGGACATTGAGAGCTTTGAAGACCCGTTGTTGCTCTTCAAGCAAGGTTGCTGAGACTGTCTTCCAAGGAAGAGGTAGCCCATTGTTTTTGTTGGCCGTGTTGAAATTTTGAGCTTTGACAAGTGGAAGCCTCCCCCTTGTGCTCAGAAAGAAACTTTATAACCTCCACAAGGGCCCACGAGAGCCGCGATGGGACACGGTAGCCAATGACGACTTCTGGAGACATCAAGTACGGCACTCAAGCCAAAGGCCTCTCTGACCTTCAAAGCGAAGGCCTCCGCTAACAAATTGGGAATCTCTGGGAAGACTGTAGGAACCGCAGTATGTATGTAGGAGAGAAGTGGTGGTGCTCTGTTTCCTTCAACATGCAAAGTGAGCAGATTATGGCCTCTCGTGTTTATCTCTAGACCATTTCCTTATTTCAATCCGCAGTCCGTGAGATGGCAGTGAGAAAGTGCTAAAGGCTAACGTGAGGGCTGTAGAAAATTTTCCGGAGGTAGGGGGGCATGATTATTCGCTTATGCCTGATTTTGAGAAAGTTGTCTCGAGAATTTGGGAGCTGTCGTGAGTAGTCTCTCCGGACCCATGCCTCACATCTTCTTGACCCTCTCATTCTTTGCAAGTACGACCTCCGGTGGTGGGTTGAATGGAGGAAACCTTGTGGCATGCAAGGAATTTACAGATGAGGTAGTACCAGCAAGTTTTGGATCCTTTCTCAAAAACAAGTGTTTGTGCCCTTGCCGGTAGCCCACCTTGTGGTACTGACTAGTGACCAGATTCAAAGTAGGAAGAGGATAATTCTCAAAATTGCCTCCATACTCAAGAGGTGGAGTGTCTATTTCAGCCCACAGTAAAGAGAAAGAAGCTTTATAACGTCCCTGGGAAGCTCAAAGAGCGTAAGTGACAAATAAAAGGTAGTAAATAAAAAAGTGGGGCCCTCAACAAGTAGCCAGAAAACTAGGATTCAACATCAAGAGATTCTCAGATTTTAGAGCAGGCATCTCTGATCCCCGTAATGAAACACATTGGTTGTCCCTGAATAGACAGCACTAGCCCAAATTTCACAGTAGACTGGGCAAGGAAAGAAGAAAGGGTCATCAATCTCAATCTCCCATCTGGCTTCTCTGGCACAAGTAGAACAAAAGCATTTGCCCCATAATAGGTTATCCCAGTTGCATCCTCAGACTTATGCTATCCAACCTTGAACCTTCCTGGAGCCAGTAGAATACAAGGAGAGACATGCCAGTAATTGGGCTGTAAGATTCTATCGTGGAGGACCAGAAAGGAGGAAGTACGAGCAATATTACGTCAGAGAAGAACCAACGTTGAAAGAACCATATGCCATATGCCCATATTGCAGTAAGCTGCCAGGCATTTCTGATCCTAACAATGGAAGACCTCCGTGAGAGATTGGGTTGACAGTTGAATTTCCCACAGATATAGTATAAAGGGCACAAGGCTAAAAGAGCTTATGGGACAGAAGAAAGCAGTAAATAAGAAAGTGGGGCCCTCAACAAGCAGCCCATGAACTACGATTCAACATCAAGAATTTCTCTAAGATGAGAAAGTAACTTCCTGAGGCTCAAAGAGGCTATGGGACAAAGGAAAAACAGAGAAAGAAAGGAACCCTAGGGGAGGGAGGGAGAAGAAGAAAGAATTAATTACGTTGGCCTACAGGACCCATCACCAGGGTAGTATAGAGCAAAGAGATTAAGAAATTTTTTTCACATCCCTAGGAGGCTTATGGGACACAGTCTGAGTTGTAATTCAAAACTTCTAGAAAGTTGGGTGTACAGGTAATGAATCCTCTTCAGCCAGAGAGAAAGGAACTCGAAAGGGGAGAGATCCCCACTCTCTGTAATGATGCGAAATTCTGGCATCCAGTAACTTCTTACAAGAAGATGTATCCAGACATACCCCAGGAAGGGAGGGGGAAAGGAAGATACCCCGGTTTTTGATTCAAGGGGGATTGCATTGTGGAGGCAACTTGTAAGTGATGTTGATGGGTGGTCTCTCACACGGGGAAGCTTTGTGGGATGCGGAATGTTCGTCCAATATAGACGTCGTCGTCGAGTTGGACTGAGCTCGATGGAGTCCAATTCAAGAGGCTGCACTTTGAGATACTTGGAGATCTCGTCCCGGTCAATCCAAGTCATTGAAGCCACATTCTCAACCAAAAACCTGCAGGACAACAGCACTAGAAAATCTCTCGCAGAGAAATAGAATGGAACTTGTTCCACTCTAATTAGTGAAGGTCCAAACATTTCTTTCTTTCTTCACGATTTGAAGCTTTGGCTCACACTCCTTTTCTTCACAATGCATTGAGATAAGAAAGGTCCTTGGTACTGAGAATACATATTGACATTGGACACTAACACTCATGCTGACAATATAGCTGACTGGCACCCGATCTTAGTACCAAACCGGCACATGCAATAAATGTTTACACAAGAACTGGTGAGAACATACCATTTGGGTTTGAATACTTTGAGCACTCGAAGTAGGTCAAAAAAGAGCCTGCTCCGTTGTCCATGAAGACTGAAATCAAGAGGCAAGTTCATGACCAGATATGGTCCAATATCATGTGCAACTTTTCTGGTTTTCCACTCCACAAGGTTCCCCGGATGGTCCCTCCATACTGAATGGGCTACTTAATAGTCTAGTTTTCATTGTTTACAGCAAGCTAGATTCCAGAAGCACAGCCCCCTCATTGTCTCCCTCCTGCTGATATGCTAGCATGACTGACAGTGGGAGGTATTACTAGTGTTATATCATGACCACAAGGCTACTGGAATCTTTAGCTTATGAAAAATTTAGATTTATCTCTGACAACTAGTGTGTTGTTCTCTCCCACTTCCATTCTTTCTTTTTATCTCTTGATGAAGTGTTGACTCTTAGTCCCTTGAGCTTTAGTTGCTTTTGTGCTGTCTGTGGCCGTGGACGTTATAAAGTACCATTTCATTTCTCTTTCTTGTTTCTTTGTTCCTCTTGTCCCATAAGCTATTTGAGCTTCCCACAGACGTTACAAAGTACCATTTCATTTCTCTTCCACTCCATTCTTTTAACACTCAAATTCAAAACGAGAGATTTTGAGTGTTCATAACAACTGCTATACTACAGGAATCCTAATTAGCAAAGGAACTTCACTTCAAAACAATCAAACTGTTGATGAAATCTCACCCCTCCTTTTTTCCTAGGCAACTGAGATCCTGACATGGGAAGCCGCCCACAACAAGATCAATCTCCTCATCAATGGCCATCCTCTCAAGTTTCCTGACGTCCCCGACATGCTGGACTTGCGGATACCTTGCTTTTACCACTTGGACTGCTGGTGCATTCTGGTGGTCAAATCAGTCCGCAGCTACATTAGTAAAATGCACACTGATAACCACTTCACAGTTGATGAACCTGACGTACAATTGACAGGGTTCTGGTCTTGAAAGGGCTGAAGCAAACTGTAATGGTCACATTGGTATCCAATTCATCACAATGAATCTTGTACTACACGTGACGTAATACTGACAATGATGGTTCAACTACTACCAACCTACTTCACCTCCTCAATTCTCTCCCTCTTCTCTCCACTTTCCAATATGTTGGACAAACAAAACAGTCCCCTAAGAGCAACAGTTTGTACTAACCACTTCAGAGCTGTAGCCAACAAAAGGGATACCAAGACGAGAAAGAGCTGCCCATATGCCACCAATGCCGTCAAAGAGGCTCAGAACCACCAGCTTGTCTCCATTCCACGGCCCGGCCTCGTTCTTGAATGCCATCAGCCAGTTTCCATCTCCATCTCCTTCATAAAACGCCTGAAAGTGCATTATGTTCAGTTGTCTGAAATGTGTGCCCTGAACATTACATGTTAGAGATACCATCTGTTCTTTGTATGCTTACACTCCATCTCAACAGACCCTCGAACAACTGTCAAGTCCATGACAGATTGAAGGGCAGACATGGATTCATCAAGAAGAACACTTCGAAGTCATGGCGAATATGTATGAGTATAAGGCTTCCCAAGGAGATTTCAGTTGCAAAAAGAGCAGAGAAGTAAAACACACCTTTGAGTTTGCCGGGATTGGTACTGATGGAGGTGAAGAGATGTCCTGCCCAAGATTTCTTGAGCTCCAGCCTGCATTGGGCCTTGTGCAATATGTGTCCTGCCTATTTCTCTTAAGATTCTGGGCTGGTGATGGTGTTCCAGGGGAAGGAAAACCCTGTTGACTGTCTCTCTCCTCCTTTAGATTCCAGGCTGCTTTCTCAAGCTCTTGGATTTTCTGGATTAAGTTGTCCATCGCAACTACTCGTCATAAAGCTTCCTCTGACAGATAGCCAGCTAGACCGTCAGAGGGGGAATATATGATAGAAGCCACAACAGAGTGAGAGTGTATACTGAGAACTGGCATTTCTTTCTTGTTCTTTGGAGATGGAGGTAGCTCCATACTGGAGCCCAAGCCTGGATTAAAGGCATTGAGCTAGGACCTTCAGAAACACCTGCAAGTAGGAAACTTCATTAACAAAATAGTGTTTCGGTTACAAATTGACAGAGTCTGATAGACTTGGATCCTCTAGGATGCAAACACCATTCGAAATGAGCACAAAGAAGAAACAAAATGTGGCTCAGTGCCTGCAAGACAATCGAAAGAAAGAAATGAAATGAAATGGTGCTTTATAACGTCCGCGGAAAGCTCGTAGAGCTTATGGGACAAAATGGAAGAAAACATGAGAGAGGAACAAATCCAGAAACCACAATTAATGTTCTAGCGATTGTCTAAGGGTGAAGGCCTCATGTAGAGAGAGAGAGAGAGAAAGGGGGAAAGGACTTAATTACACTCATGGAAAGCTCAAAGAGCTTGTGGGACACAAAAAAGTAGAATACAAGAAAGGAAAGGGAAGAAAGGACATGATACTTCACAGTTACTACCCTGGATCCTGGCCAAAAGGCCAAGAAAGGTACAAATACAAGAAATTAATTGGGGCCCTTAATTCATCAAGAGATTCTAGATATGCTGCCAAGCATTTCTGATCCTATAATGACATCAGCAAAGGGATTGGCTGTCCCAGAATAGTCAATAGTACGAACTCTGGATGCAAAGAATACTCGTTACTGGTGTAAGTTCAACTCATCCGCAAAGAATACTCGTTATAGAAAGAATCAACAGTTGGATGATTGGACTTTACGTATACAAGAAACCTCCCCAACAAGGTAGTGCCCTTCTCTGGCTCAAATTCTCTGAATTGACCATGCTTCATGCAAACGTGGGCTATGGCATAGCCTTGAAAGACATAGTCCCCATGTGAAACTAACCCTCCCAAAGCAGGTTATGGGGCTTCAGCGAGCTATCATTAGACAACGGAAATTGCTGTTCAAAGGTGGCAAGAATCTGGTAGCAAGCCATCTCACACTTAGAGAGATCAGAGGGCGTCGGGGTGTGAGAGAGAGAAGTAAGAAATAAACAAATACCATCCTAAAGAACTTATGCAACAAGAGAAAGAAACTTCGAGAGCCTAAGATTCCTAGAACCCACGAGTGATGAAGATTCCCAAAATCACCAGGCCAATTTTGTTTCAGATGTCCCAAACCAGCGGGATCAAAACTTGTTCCTAGAACTCGAAGAGAGGTTGAGCCTGGATGATCCAATTCTGCATCTACTTGTATAAGCCGAGTAGGATCCTAGAGGCCCTTTGATGATTCATGTTTACCGGCATTTTATGATTAGGTGATAAATTTTACCAGCATGTTTGGTTGGAGTCGCGCCTTATTTCTAGCAGGGATTCACCCAGTGTTGAAGCTCTTGCCAGCACAGAATTTCACTCGAATTTGGCAATATCTGAACCTGTAGATTGAGAGCAGCCGGTTTGATTCTTCTTTCCTGCGACCCGGCATTTGGCAGTGACGGCCACAGAGCAAGTGCATGGTGAACAAAATCTATGCATACACGCGGGATACAGAGAGGCGTGAGCACGACAGGTGATCTGAGTGACTGTCACCTTGGATTCAGCTAACCACGGTCAGCATTTGGGAAGCAGTCCAGCCCAGATTTGTTAACCTGGTAATTCCCTCTTACTCACAGCCGCACACATGTGTAACTGTTCCTGCAACGACTGACCGATTTCTTCGCTCGTTTCACTGCGAGGAATCTGTTTCAGACGGAAGCGAGTTGAGGTGGCAACCGGAAAATGCATTGATACACCTGCATCCAGATTGCACCAGACACGCAATACTTAAGGAGGGTAACGACTAACGACTCATAATCTCTACGAGAGGGACGGAATGGAATTGAAAGCTTAGATTCGTAACCTTCCCACCAGGATTTAACCCACAAAAGGCATATTGAAAGTTGAGACCAAAATGCACACAACTCATACACCCGATGCGGTCACAGGGGATTGATCAGTGTATTGGTTTCCTATACGAGAAATGCCTGTTACTGCAACTCCGGTCACTGTGTGTTACCAACTGGGAATACACATAACGTCCACATGAAGTTCAATGAGCATTTCAGACGAGATTGAAGTGAATGAAGAACGGGGAAGTATGGAGCACAAGGAGTAGGGGGAGATGCACTACTCGTTAATCGTGTCACAGTTCCCTCGACGTATCAATTGTACATCATGCAAAAAGAGACGTATAGACGCTTACCTCACGCTCCCTTCGAATTGGGCATTGTAAGCATGATCGATCCAATTGGTACGTGCTCTTTTTTAAGAGGTCTGGGGACAGGTTCTCCGAGAGCTGTTTGGAAAGCTTGTTATGGACTTTCTTGTACTTTTCTATCGCATAAGTTTCTTGGAGTTATGGTATTTCTGAATCACTAATCTCTCCTTGGCAGAGGTGCCTTCATCTTCAACTGAAGTGCTTATGTGCTGGTCTGCATGAGGCACTCTCTGAGCGACGATTGGGGTTCTCCGATGTAAGACATATCTCTCTTCTTGTATAATAAGCTCTTCGGGCTTCCTGTGGACTTTACAAAGTTTATTTTTCTCTTTGTTTCCCTCACTCCACTCTCTCTCAAGGCCGAAGAAGATGAGTGTTATCCACTCTGAGGAACAGGCTGAGATAGGAGGTAGGTATCCCAAGTGTCTTGAGAGTTCGCTAGAGAATTTTCAATACCCCATGACTGATCTATCGTCCACAGTGTGCAAGTCCAGTGGGGATTGTGAAAACCTGTTGAGTTAAACCCGACAATCAGCTGAGGAAGAGGTTCGATGTTCACTTGGGCAGATGGGTTCTCTTTCCTTTTCCTCATCTCACGTCTTGTGCCTTCCAGAACCTGAGTGCATCAACCTCCCTCCCTCCCTCCCCACTTCTTTGGGTTATGTTGGGAGCCTTCTAATGTGGGAGTGTTTTGTTGTTCTACTTTGTCCCAGGACCCACAGTGCATATCAGTAAGTCTCTCTCTTTTATTCTTCCTGTGTTAGATTCAAGACTAAGGGAAGTCTTAAGGGATTCAAGACTTAAGGGAAGTCACTTAAGACCAGGCCATGAAGGATTCTCCAAAAAAAATCTTATACCCAAAACAGCCCTTGCCACAACCTACCAATATTTCTTCTTGGCTCCAGTATTCTCTTGGCCTCCGTCGATTTAATAGCCTTCTTTCTCTTTCAATTGCACTTTCTTTGGCCCCTTTTTGGGCCTCCTGTGGACCTTATAAAGGTTGTTTATCCCTTTCTCTTGGTAGCTCACCTGCATAAGATACTTTGCCTCCAAACAGTGCTTGAGATGTGTTTCAATGGTTCTTTTGGGTACCAGTCAATGGGCCCTATGAACCTTCTGTGGATGTAATATAAACATGTCTTCTCACATCTGGTAAGCTCCTTTGTAGGGGGTAGACAGCAGCACTAGAAGCATTATCACATTCAATCTTTGTCATGCACTAGCTTCATGTCTCTCCACCCTGTATACCCATACTTAATTCCCTGTAACTGGATTCTTGACTTTGTGTTATAGCAATTTCGAGCCAATCCAACAACAGCTGGCTGCAGGGGAGGTATCACAGTACATATTCAAGGGAACGTCATAGCAGTCCATGGGGAAGGTCAGTTTACTCTTTCAGTCAGCCTGCATGAGGCACCTTATGTTCGGGCGTCGATTGACTTTTTCTGCAGTTGATTCTTGTGGTTCCCTTGGGGCCCCCTGTGGAAGATGAAGTTTATTCCTATCCATCTTTCATCTCTGTTGAGCCAAAGGAAAAGGGATGATGAGGAGAGGAGGAAGATGGAGATGGGACTTAGGGCAGAAGGAGAAAGGAGGATGGCCTTGGTACTCAGAACTGGGATGCTGACGATTGTTAAAACACAAACTGAGAGAGGGAGAATTGAACCTCTTTCCTTGGGAAAAGAATAGAAAGAAAGTGTGGCTAGAATTTTGCCTACAAATAAATTCTTATGACTTACTTCTAGCATGACAGCAGAAATATCACTGGCCTCATCCGTTGGAGGGACCAGGGACCAGAACTACAATACAAAGGAACAGACTTCGAGTGTAAAATCTGTAAGAGTGACCACTCCGAATCTCCCCTGTTCGCTCCCCTCCTCTCTGCACAAGAAAAGGACCACACCATGACTGTATGACTATAGCGTATAAACTGCCACCTGGGGGAGAAGGACAGTCCCAAGATAGAGCTTCCCATCGTGCTCTTCCACCTCACTCACAAACTTCACCACCTCTCCTGTCTGGTCCTCAAGAACCTGTAGCAAGCTGCTGTCAGAGCCGTAGCGGATTACCACACCGTGTGGCTTCCCAGAGATTGCCCCATACAAATACTTCTGAGGGATGGGGAGCCTGCCAGCAATATATCGAATCCATGGAAGTTCACCGATAATCGAATCGATGGTGTTACGGCGGCAATGGAGGGCTACCCAAAAGTCACCATTTTCATTCCGGCGCACATTGTCTGGATACCCAGGCAGCTCTACAAACGTCTCGGAGGTGCCTGCTTTGGGTCCTTTCAGCCAGTAGCGAATCAGTCTGAACCCATTGAAAAGGACAATGATTGTGTTATAGAGCGCCGAGGACAAAATCACACCATTAACCACATGATAAATGCTACCCTCTTCTTTGAAGATCCACTTACAAAACATAGTAAGCTCCCCTGCTTCTGTTCTGAAGTAGCCGCAATTGACTATGTATACCTAGCTCACAAATCATGAACAGAAGAAGGGATACCATTGACTCTATGTATACCTAGCTCACAAGTCATGAACAGAAGAAGGGATACCATTACTCTATGTATACCTAGCTCACAAGTCATGAACAGAAGAACGGATACCATTGACTCGATCATGCGGCTATATGAAAAGAACTAGCGAGAAAAGGTTGAAGACTCCCAAGTAAAGCAAGACAGTTTGGCTAATCAAAAGATTGTACTCATAAGACGTTTGCCGTAGCCTTGTGGCCATTGACCCCGCGCCCAGTTTGAGCGGGAACAAAAGGAACAGAACCTACCTCTGTCAGGGGCTGACGTTGGTAGTAAGACTTACCTTCATATAAAGAATTAATCTGGGTTTTCCAGATATCCTCTAGAAATCCCTTCACACAAGCATCAATCTGCTGTGTGTGATTTGCCCAAAAACTAGGCCTCAGGAGGGCCCGCTTTTGGCTCAGCCTCGAGACTTTCAAAGTTGGTAAACAGGGGTACAGGCACAATGGCTAATCGAAAGAAACTACTATGTAGCCCCACTCTATTTTATTTTTCTTGCTTCCAGTGGGTTCTCTTCAAAAATGAACTCCACCCTTGTGAAAGATACAAACCTAGCAGTGCGAGTCTCAGCCACCAACAAAAAGGTTCCATCCTTGCTGATAGCCACTCCGTTGGGGAACCGCAGCCCCTTGATTAGCACTGTGGTCTCCTTGGTAGATGGGTCGTACTTCAAAAATCTCCCCGTGTCCTCACCCTCCAGAATAGAGAGGAAGAATCCTCTGCCAGATTTCCAACCAGCATTTTAGAGAGATCCAAAAATGGCAGTGTTGTACAGATGGAGAGAACACCATGAAGACAAAGAAACCTCGTTCTATGCAGTTGCTTCCAAGTTGTAAATTAAGAGAAAGAGCAGCAAGCCATTTACAGAAGAATCATGTAGACAGACATTCTGTTGAAGACAAGCAAACGTCTCAACCAACCTTCGGTGATATTTAGTGCTGCTGTCGGTGAAATATATGACGCCATCCTCATCAAGGTCAAGGTCATTAGCAAACTTGAAGGGAACACCATCGAGCTCGGTCACAACTGGCTCGGCCAGCCCACCTTGGGGACCCACCTTCATAATTCCAAAGTAAGCATCGGCAATGTAAAGATCACCCGTCTTTTTGTCGAATCGCAAACCCAAGGGACGGCCACAAATGTGCTCATATGCCAGATTCGGGCGTGGCGGGGTCTTGGGATCACAAATGTCTGACCTGATTGCATCCAGGAGTGAGTAAGTTTACTATCTGCGCCCTGTGAACTTCCAGAAAAAAAACCCCTCCAGTCTCGTTCAAAACAAGCAGGTCTAGGGACTGTTAGGGACAAAATCGTCAACCGAGAGTGAACATTCTGTCAGGATTGATTGGCGGTGGCTGAATTGAGTCACGTTCAGCTCCAAGGCAACCAAAAGTAAGTTGGAAGCCCTTGCTTGAGCGGAAGCAAACGTATCGACCAGACGGGAAGAGCGCAAAGTAGGGGAAAGAACAACTACTGCAGAAACTGAAACCAACATAGAACGAGATATCACAGATGGATTATTACCGATTCTTGGAAGTAATGGCAAAAGTGGTCCATCCAGCCTCAGGTCCATCCCAACGAATCACCCGACCATCACTAATGCCTGTGTAAGGACCCCTCCCTTGTGGATCAAATGTGAGACTCTCGGGTCCTACAAATTCATTCTTCCATACAATCTCTGCCTTCCGAAGCTTGTTATCGTTGTCCCGCGTCAAATTGCTGTAGACATCAATGGTGGGTCGCGGAATGTAGTGTGGCGTGAAGTTCACCACTCCATGTAGTGTGGAAACCTTGAGAGGGTCTGTTCCCAAAAACCATGCTAGCAGTGCCACTAGCAACACCCAGAGGGCAGTTAGCGCCATGCTCCAACCCTCTCCGCCTCACCTCAGCCCCCACAATCAAAGCTTGAGCTTCTCCAGCTCCCCCCCTCTTCAAGCTCCCAGTCTGTCTTCTTCCCCACCTCCGGACACCTTCTCTTGTGCTTTCTGAACCTACTCCTTCCCACACACCGACAGAGCGACAGTACAAGGCTTTTCCCTGTTTCATATTTCGTGTAATACTAAGTTTCTCATATTCGTCAACTTTGTGTAAGAAGAAATCATAAAAATCTAAACATTTGTCTCTTGGGAACAATCCACGTGAAATTATTCCAACCATGGAAGAAAGACTGGCAACCAAGACACGGTTGACGAGGCGAATGATTTCTAGAGGGATGGTTTCAGTTAGAGGGCGTTAAGGGCGAAAAGAGAGAAGATAGGACTCCAGCCGAGGCCGGCGTAACGAAGAGCCATTTCGCCGTGCGGCTAATGCCCCCATGGGGGTGGGCCCTCTAAGTAGAAGGGCGAATTGATGTAGATCCAACCATTCATTCTTGAAAGGGGTGTTGATAGTTGGTGGCCCGGCCACTGGACGCAAACGTCCCCGATGCAGCTCCCACAGTGCGGGGCCTCGGGGCGCAGTTGTCTCAACGCATCTCGAGGCTGCCGGCGCAGCATCCGCCCGACGAATTTTCAAGAGCCGTCGAGCTTTGCGTCCGTCTGCAGAACGCACGTTCCGGGCCCCACGGCGCATACTAGATCATGACACATGTCGAAGATGAAGTCTTTTCCAGATTAGTAAAGACGCATGTTGATGTGTGACAAATGGTCAAAGGGATGGTCCGCACATGGGATGCTTGATACAGCCACTTGAGGAGGTTCCTAGTAGAGAATGGTTGTGTCCACGATGCCTTGGACATAGGTAGTAGGCATGACAATGGTGGAGTTGACAAGTGATCCAAGGTCTAGCTGGTGGGAGCTCAATGTCATGGATACTCGATTGAAGATCATGGATTGCAGGAAGACGAGTAACGATGGGGTTACTTTTGCATCCGGCTTTTTGATCTATTGACTAGATACTGGACATGTGCGATTGAAGACCAAGCGACGATATTATTGAGATGGATACTTGTCAGCTATCCGGTGTTAGAGGGATCTAATCACCAACTATAGGGGCGATTGTGGCATAGCTTTCTAGGATTGTGTACTTAGAATGTATGGTGGACAGCAATGTATGTTGTGGCACGATGCTTAGGTGCATGACAGCTGTCATGGTTTTAGGCATTGTTATCTAGAATTACCTACTTCTAGTTAACTAGGACATTTTGGATATTTATTTTTGTATTTTGTGTGTTGGGACTTCATTTGGTCTCACATGCCAAGTGAGGTGTCAAACCTCACTTGGGACATGGGGTTGGGTTTTCCCCTTGTGAGTGTGGAGGAGGGCTTGTAGTTGAGCCTCTATGAGCCTCTCCCACTTTCATAATTCTAGGTATTGAGAGGGAGTGTGGTGAGAGCTTTGTAGGGTGGATTCCTTTAGCAAAGATGTCATTGGCTTGACTTAGTTTATGTGATTGAGTGGATTCATGAGTAGAGTGTTTCCATTGTGTTCACTTTCATTATCATTGTGGCATAGCTTTCTAGGATTGTGTGCTTAGAATGTATGGTGGACAACGATGTATGTTGTGGCACGATGCTTTAGGTGTACGACAGACGTCATTTTGAACCGTGAGCAGAATTTTGCTCAAGGAAATTTTCACTCATGCTATACAAATGCCTGATACAAATGCCCCTATGAATCTTTCTCTGTTTAGTTGGAATGTCTGCGGTCTAGGGTCTGTACACTCAGCCCCGGAAAAAAATAAAAATGAGGAACTGGGCTGTGTCCTTCTTAACTCGTCTTTCTATAATCTTTCTTCAAGAGCATAAGTTGTGGCAGGTTAAAATAGATTCTTTAGGTTCCTCCCTTTGGCCTGCAGCTACTGTCACGGACATAGCCCAGAGGAACTTACCGGGAGTAAATATCAGAAATTACCAAGTTATCATGTTAAAAAAAATTATCATGACTTATCGTGATTTATCATGATCTACCATGATTTACCATTACTTACCATATTACTAGGAGTTTACCAAATTACCAAGAGTAACTTGGGAAACTGCTCAGGAAGCTTCATTTGGAGGAAACTTCTTCATCAAGATACCTCTTTTGTTTAAAGAAGCTTCTCCATCAAGAAACCTCTATATGGGAAACTTCTTAGGAGACTTCTTAGTAGCCAGTATATATAGGATGCGAGACTGGACACTCTTCAGTCTCGCCAACACAAGTTCAAGCTACTCTTGTACCCAGTTCCAGTACTCTAGTCTAGTTTCCAGTATATGGTACCACGGTCCAGTTTCCAGCATTCCAGTATTTGAGTCGAGTTCTAGTATCTTGTATTATTCTCCATTGTTATAAAGATCGTCTTGATTCATATTTACTCATCGTACATACAGCCACGCCAACCTTGACTTCTTGTCTAGTCTTGTACCTCTAGTCTGATCTCTTGTTTGTGTTCAGTCATGTTCTTGTCATTGACAATTTGGTGAGACTAAAGTTTATTCCTTAGTTAGTTAAGATAGAAGACACATTTGCGGAAATGGTCGTCACGTTGCAGAGTCTTCAGCTCCAGATGCAAGAACTTCATACTCTACCGCCCAATTATAAGTTAATCAGTCTCAAGATCTTGGCAACGCTCTCCACAATTTGCAACAACAAAATTCAGAGTTAAAAGAGTCGGACAATGGATCTTCAACCATATGAGTCCCTACTGCAATAGTTCCTACTGCAACGGTTCCTCTTCAACAGATTACAAGAGAACCAAAGATCAGTATGTCCGAGAAATTTGATGGGACAAGATCAAGATTTCGCGATTTTGTTCAACAAATACGACTATTCCTACGACTACATCCACAACGCTACCCCGATGAAGGTATTCAAGTAGGATTCGTGGGCACCCTTCTATCAGGCATTGCCCTATCTTGGTTTGCACCGCTATTAGAAGAAGAAAAAATCGCATTTATTATACAATTTTGAAGCGTTCATGTCCGAGTTCACTGCAGCGTTTAGAGAAAATGATAGGAAGAGAGTTACAGAGACAAAGATGCGAAATCTTCAACAAGGAGCACGTCCAGCTTCCGTTTATGCTGCCGAATTTCGACAACTTGCGTGCGACCTCGACTGGAATGAGAAGAATCTCATTAGCCAGTTCCGATGTGGCCTAAAAGATGATGTAAAATATTTATTGCTGACAATGCCAAACGTGAGTACACTGAGCGAATTCGTCACCCAAGTCATTGCATGTGATAATCGTTTGTTCGAAAGACGTCAAGAGAAGCGATCTGGATGGTCGACGACGCACCATGTCGCTGCTACTACGGCACTAAACACAACGATCCATCAGACATCCGGTAATGATCATATGCAGATTGATGTTGTCCGATTCAAGCCATTAACGTCACAAGAAAAACAAAGACGGCGTTCAAATGGATTATGTCTTTATTGCGGAGAAGAAGATTACATAGCATTAAATTGCTCCAACAAGAGAAGATTCAAAGCTTGGGGCATAACTCAAGTGTTCGATACGAGGAGGTCGAAAAACGAAGATGTCCAGTCACAGTAGGGACCATGCGGCTGGACACCCCAAATTCCTCACAAAAAAAATGTCTCTTTTTACCTCCAGACCATGTACCTTGTTTCACCATTCCAGTAAAGATCAAGATGCAAAATCGAGATATCTCCGTAGAAGTACTTTTGGACTCGGGCGCTTCAGCGTGTTTTATTGACAAAGACTTTGCGAAACAACATAATTTTACGCTCGTAAGAAAAAAATTCTCGGTCTTTGTTGAAGTCATCGATGGAGGACCATTAGCATCTGGAAATAATGAAACTCAACCCCTTGAAGTGAAGCTTAAAAATCAAGCATCACAGATTGATTTCAATGTCATCCAGTCTCCAACGAATCCTGTGATCCTTGGACTTTCCTGGTTTGTACTTCATAATCCTGACATCGACTAGCGATCACGGAAAATTTCGGCAAAACAAAAAATGTAAAAGTACAAAAGGTATTCAACCCCTGTTTCTTGGAGCTAGAGCCTTCATGAGAGCTACGAAGAAAGACGCGACATTTGCACTTTATGCGACTCCGATCAAAACCACAACAGACCAAGGTACTTCGACATTACCCACTCAATATCAAGATTGCAAGGATGTCTTCAAGAAGAAAAATGCATACATGTTGCCAGAACATCAACCTTATGATTGTGCAATTGAGTTGCAAGAAGGAGCTCAACCACCATTCGGCCCGATCTACAATTTATCTTAGACGGAACTGGCTGCTTTACGCGAATACATTGATGAAAATTTGTCAAAGATTTCATTCGACATTCGAAATCACCCGCGGGAGCACCTATCTTATTTGTGAAGAATGACGGATCGTTACACATGTGTGTGGACTATCGTGGGCTCAACAAAGTCACTATAAAAAATCGTTACTTACTACCGCTAATTCCTGGACTCCTTGAACCACTTGGACGAGCAAATTTTTTCACAAAGATCGACTTGAGATGAGCTTACAACCTTGTACGAATAAAAGAACGAGACGAATGGAAGACTGTTTTTCGCACAAGGTACGGACATTTCGAATATAGTGTTATGTCTTTCGGCCTTACAAATGCTCCAGCAATTTTTCAACACATAATGAATGACATCTTTCGAGAATTTTTAGATGACTTTGTAGTCATCTATTTGGACGACATTTTGATATTTTCACAGAATGAAGAAGAACATGGTCGTCATGTACGCTTTTTCCTTGATAAATTGAGGAAAAAATGACTATACGCCAAGTTGGAAAAACGTCTTTTCCACCAATCTGAAGTTGAATTTTTGGGCTACATTATTTTCGACAAATGAGTCTTTATGGATCAAAAGAAAATACAAACCATCGTCGAATGGATTAAACCAACTTCGGTCTGAGATGTACAATGTTTTCTAGGATTTGCAAATTTCTATTTAATCTTCATCAAGGACTACTCCAAAATTGTTGCACCATTGACACGACTCACAGGGAATGACAAATTTATATGGGATGAGAAGGCTGACCAAACATTTGAAAAGCTAAAGCAGATATTTACAATGGCTCCAATACTGGTACATGCAGACCCATCTAAACCATTCTTTTTGGAAGCAGATGCATTGGACTTTGCACTTGGCGCGGTACTTTCTCAATACGGTACAGAAGACTGACTTCACCCTATTGGTTTTCATTCTCGCAAATTTTCCGCTGCGGAGATCAATTATGAAATCCATGACAAAGAACTTCTAGCGATTATCGATGTTTTTGAGGAGTGGCGTCATCTATTGGAGGGAGCTAAATATCAGATCACAGTCTATACCGATCACAAAAACCTCGAGTATTTTATGAGTGCCCCTGTTTTGAATCGACGACAAGCGAGATGGAGTATGTCACTAGCAAGGTTTGATTTTGTTATTATCTACCGTCCTGGACATTTTCAAGGAAATCCAGATGCTCTTTCTCGACGATCATATCTTGCGCAAAAAAAAAGGGATGTGTCAATGACGAGAGCATGACTGAACACAAACAAGATATCAGACTAGAGGTACAAGACTAGACAAGGAGTCAAGGTCGGTGTGGCCGAATGCATGATGGATATGAATCAAGATGATTTTTATAACAATGGACAAGAGTACAAGATAATGGAACTTGACTTGGATAATGAAATGTTGGAAACTGGACTGAAGTACTAGATACTGGAAACTAGACTAGACTACTGGAAGCGGGACTGGAGTACTGGGACTGGAAACAAGAGTAGCTTGAACTTGTGTTTGCGAGACTGAAGATTGTCCAGTCTCGCCTCCTATATATACTGGCTACTAAGAAGCTTCCCTGAGAAGTTTCCCCTATGGAGGTTTCTTGCTGGAGAAGTTTCCAAGATTAAACAAAGGTTTTTTTATGGAGAAATTTCCTTAAACAAAGAGGTATCTTGATGGAGAAGTTTCATCCAAAAGAAGCTCCTGAGCAGTTTCCCAAGTTATTCTTGGTAATTTGGTAAACTCCCGATAACTTAATAAGTAATAGTAAATCATGGTAGATCATAATAAATCACGATAAGTCATGATAACTTCCGGTAATACGGTAACTTGGGAATTTCTGGTATTTACTCATGGTAAGTTCCTCTGGGCTATGTCCGTGACATCACCCCCTTCTTTAGCGCCGAGTTCCTCGAGGAGCGGTAAAATCAATAGTTGATGAAACTCTTGGACTTTGTCAGATGCATTGGCAAGGTTGGATGAAGGTTTTCACGTTCGTTCGCTGATGTCGTAGCATTTCCAATATACAAAATACTCAAGACGTTTATACTTGATGCGAGAGTCTAGGACTTCGTCGACTTCATACTCGATTTCCTGATTGACTTCGATTGGTGGAGGTGGTACGAAAACTCTCCCTGGAATATTCGATGGATGATACAACTCCAATAATAAACATGAAAAGACTGGTTGGATGCGCATACTTTGTGGGAGTTCAAGCCGAAAACTGACCGGATTTATTTGTCGAATAATTTTGAATGGTCCCAGGCAATGATAATCCAACTTCCTTAATGGTCGCGAGGTTTGTATGTCCCGTCGAAGAAGCCACACACGATCTCCGATCTTGAACTGGGATTGGAGTTGGCGACGTTGATATGCACACTCCTTGTTTTTTTTTTTAGCTTCTGCGAGGTGGAATATAAGCTCCTTGTGAATCGTAACAAGATGAGTAGCAAGGTTTTCTACAGCAGGGCTTCCAACATCGACATGTGGAAAGGGTTTACTCGAGAATGATGACCATAATTGGAGAAAAATAGAGTTTGCTCGGTCGAAGAATGTATAGTGTTGTTGTAGGCAAACTCAGCCAATGACAGAAGGTTCGTCCAATTATCTTGGTGATAATTTATTGTACAACGAAGGTACTGCTCCAAAATTTGGTTTACGCGTTCGGTTTGACCATCGGTCTATGGATGATTAGCTGTAGAGAGATTGATCTTAGTATCCAATATGTGAAATAATCCTCTCCAGAAATTTGATATGAATTGTGGTCATCGATCAGATACGATGTCCTTCGGGAGTCCATGAATGCGGTAGATATTATTGAAGAAGAGTCTTGCAGTTTCCTCGCCGGTAACCGTCTTATTACATGGAATGAAATGTGTCATATTTGTAAAACGATTTACAATAACAAGGATTGAATCGGTGGTCTTGGAAATTTGAAGGTCCGTAATAAAGTCCATAGACACGGACGACCATGGACCATTGGGAATGGGTAATGGTTGAAGAAGGTCGTAAGGTCGATGTCGTGGTCCCTTCGCTCTAGCACACGTGTTGCAAGATTTTATAAAAAAAATTCACGAGTTTCCACATCTGCAGCCACCAATAGTCCCTGGATATCAATTCCATTATTTTGTTGAAGCCGAAATGTCTTACAGCCGGAAGATCATGACATGTTTGAAGAATTCGCAGTCGTGTAGGTCCTAGAGGTACATAGAGAAGTCCTTTGAAATAAAGTAAGTCATCTTTGAATTCGAAGTCGTTTGTAACATGTGGGTTGTCTCGAGGTCGATTTAGTTGACTTCGTAATGTCGTAGCAAATTGGTCGTTCCTCAGTGCTCCCTGAATCTCCTTTATGATCTCTGTATCGTCATAGGTGGATATGGATAGCATATTCAATTGGAGATTTGCTGGTTTCAAGATGATGGATTTCTGTTGGTCAAAAGTTGCATCTCATTCTTTTGGCGCAAGATACGATCGTCGAGAATGAGCATCTGATTTTCCTTGAAGATGTCCGGGACGGTAGGTAATAACAAAATCAAACCTTGCTAGTGACATACTCCATCTCGTTTGACGTCGATTCAAAACACGAGCACTCATAAAATACTCGAGGTTTTTATGATCGGTATTGTCAGTGACCTAATGTTTAGCTCCCTCCAATAGATGACGTCACTCATCAAAAGCATCGATAATCGCTAGAAGTTCTTTGTCATGGATTTCATAATTGATCTCCGCAGCGGAAAATTTGCGAGAACGAGAACTAACAGGGTGGAGTCAGCCATTTGTACCGCATTGAGAGAGTACTGCGCCAAGTGCAAAGTCCGATACATCTGCTTCCAAAAAGAATGGTTTAGATGGGTCTATTTGTACCAGTATTGGAGCCATTATAAATGTCTGCTTCAGCCTTTCAAATGCTTGGTCAGCCTTCTCGTCTCATACAAATTTGTCCTTCTATGTGAATCGTGTCAATGGTGCAGCAATTTTGGAGTAGTCATTGATGAAGATTCTATAGAAATTTGCAAATCCCAGAAAACTTTGTACATCTCGAACCGAAGTTGGTTTAATCCACTCGATGACGGTTTGTATTTTCTTCTTATCCATAAAGACGCCATTGTCGGAAATAATGTAGCCCAGAAATTCGACCTCAGATTGATGGAAAAGACATTTTTCCAATTTGGCATATAGTCTTTTATCAAGAACAAAGCGTACATGGCGGCCATGTTCTTCTTCATTCTGTGAAAATATCAAAATGTCGTCCAAATAGATGACTACAAAATCATCTAAAAATTCTCGAAAGATATCATTCATCATATGTTGAAAAATTGCTGGAGCATTTGTAAGACCGAAAGGCATAACACTGTATTCAAAATGTTCATACCTTGTTCGAAAAGTTGTTTTCCATTTGTCTTCTTATTTTATCCGTACAAGGTTATAAGCTCATCTCTAGTCAATTTTGGTGAAAATCTTCATTCGTCCCAGTTGGTCGATAAGCCCAGAAATCAGGGGTAACGGATAACGATTCTTAATTGTGACTTTGTTGAGACCGCGATAGTCCACACACATGCGTAATGATCCGTCATTTTTTTTTCACAAACAAGATAGGCGCCCCGCCCCCGCAGGTGATTTTGAATGTCGGATGAAGTTCTTCGACAAATTTTCATCGATGTACTCACGTAATGCAGCCAACTCCGTTTGGGATAAGTTATAGACTGGGTCGAATGGTGGTTGGGCTCCTTATTGTAACTCAATTGCATAGTTATAAGGTCGATGTTCTGGCAGTATGTGTACGAGAAGACATCCTTGAAATCTTGATATTGAGTGGGTAATGTCAAAGTACCTTGGTCTGTTGTGGTCTTGATTGGAGTCGCATAAAGTGCGAATGTCACATCATTTTTGGTAGTTCTCATGAAAGCTCTAGCTCCAAGGAACAGAGGTTGAATACCTTTGATATTTCTACATTTCTTTCTTGCATAAATTTTTCACGATCGCCAGTCGATGTCAAGATTGTGAAGTACGAACTAGGGAAGTCCAAGAATCACATGATTCGTTGGAGACTGGATGATGTTGAAAACAATATATGATGCTTGATCTTCAAGCTTCATTTCAAGTGGTCGAGTTTCATGGTCAACATTCCCTGATGCTAACGGTCGTCCATCGATGACTTCAACGGGGGCCGAAAGTTTCTTCTTTACAAGCGTTAAATTATGTTGTTTCGCAAAGTTTTTGTCAATAAAACATGTTGAAGCCCTTGAGTCCAATAGTGCTTCTACAGAGATATCTCGATTTTGCACTCTGAATTATACCGGAGGTGTGAAACAAGGTACAGGCTCTGGAGGTAGAAAGAGACTTTTTTTTTTGAGGAATTTGTGGTGTCTAGCCACATGGTCCCTACTATGACTGGACATCTTCGTTTTCCGACCTCCTCGTATCGAACACTTGAGTTGCGCCCCGAGCTTTGAATATTCTCTTCTTGGGGCAGATTAATGTTATGTGATTTTCTTCTCCGCAATGAGGCATAATCCATTCGAGCGTCGTCTTTGTTTTTCTTGTGGCGTCAATTGTCGCGCACCTCACTTCGGTAAGTTCCCCACTGGCTTCAAGAAAACCGCAAGATGATGTTTCCATAGCTCATGTGCAGGATGGGGCACAGCAGCACAGAGGGATCCGCCACTGCAGTCATATCCCGCTTCTGTTTCTTAGACTGGTGTTGCCCCGCCATTCCACCTCACTATGTGAAGAGCCCTGCTCTTCAATTGCAGTGGTTACTGTCTCAAACACGCCCATCCCTTACGTTCTCGCGTATCAAGTATGCAAGAGTCAAGAATAATTTGGGCAATGACTGGGCCAGACACAATGATCGGAGACTTAGCAGCAGTGCCCTGCAACCTTTTCATCTCTTCCACCAGACCATTATACATTAACTCTGCCCAAGCTACATCCTCTCCCCTCAAAGCTTTTAGTATCTCCTCTGTGAATGATCTGCTCAAATATTGTTGGTTCTGTTTCATGGCAAACAAAACGTTCAATATTTGGCCAACTTCTTTGAGCCCTGGGTACTCGGCTTTGGTGCAAGCGTAACCTTGAGTCTTAAAGAAACTCCTTCTTGGAACAAATTCCCTATCTGCAATCTTGCCATGTGCTCATCCACATCCACATGACCCCATAACAATTCAAACAATTGCTGCAAGTACTGGGGAGTAATCTCTATATCTACTCCCCTCACTTGTGTAACTCCCGTCCGAGGCTCAAAGTTCTGAAGAAATTGAATCATATACTGTCGATGATGCAAGGACCAGTCCTTGCGTAGTAGCCCCTCCAATCGCAACTCCCTCAGTAGCTGCACTGCCTGTGGTGTAGCAATTGTTTGCTTCTGCAGAATCGTGGTGCTTTTCACCCTGATATCCTCCATTCCCCTCACTCTCTTTATTCTAGACAAACAAAAAGAGGTAGCCTATACTATATGCGCACACAAATGCATGCATATGGAGGAATGTATGCGTGCATACAAATTTTAGATATGCATAGGAACAATTTTATATGCACAACACTTAAATAAGGGTACCCAAAAAATAAAATAAAATGTGATTCATCTAATCTCAGGGTCCATAGTCAAAATATCAGAGGATTGAATAAGAATATTCATTGTATTATTATTCCACATGGGTGAGTGTAGGAATGGGAGATGAACATGTTGCTTTTATGGCTTTCCAACATGAGAAAAAAGGTCGAAAAATTAAAAAGTGACGAGGCACGGCTCCTTGTTAGATACAAATGGTGAAGGTACGGGCTCTTCCAATGGTGGGAGTCTAGTTTGAAGTTCAGAATGGAGCAATGCTAAGGGAATGCTAGGGAGCTTGACAATGCTAGGGAGCTTTGTTACATAGGTTTTGCAGTATCTATATATCTATCTTCTGAAACATTTTTATTTTACAAAAACATAATGTCCATCAGAGATAGAACCCACAACCTATCGGGTATCAAGCCTAGTTCATACCACTACACTACCCATTCAGACTTGAAACACTAATGAAATGAAACACTAATGAGATAAAGATAGTCACCCTGTGTGTACATAACATGCCACAATACTCATAAGGGTTCATCTTACTAATGATGAAATTTGATAGTGCTGAAGTGCATGTCGAACTTGCATTAAGGTAAAGGGATATATGAAATGCAGTAGAGATCTATGTACAAACTATTACATAGATAAATCAAATGACAGGAAGATAACATGAAATCTGATTTCAACACCATGTCATTTGCCCCATTTGTTTTACCTTACACTAGAGAGAAATACATGTATCATAAAAAATAACAAAAAATTCGGACTGACAATGAGGACAATGTATTGTATATGTAATTTCTAACTACCTACATAACATCATCAGCTGATACTTCATCATCCGTGTCATAAGCCTGTGATTCAGAGGCATACACATCCATGAAAGCCTCAACTCTACGCAACCTATCCACGGATTGTCCAACAATAGCTGCTCTTCGGTCAAACAAGAGATCATTGGAAAGACCTACATCACGTTGTTGATGTATTGAATGCAAAGCTTGGGACTCGGCATACGAAGGTAGATAAAACGATGAAAGAGGACTTTGGGGTAGACTATCATAGATGGTCCGCACAATCCCATCACTGCATCACACATACATGTATACTTATGTTAACAAATCAAATGGGAATGGTTTGCTTTGCAAATAATATAGAGATTGCAACAAAGGGAATGGAGGCGAGACATACTCACTAGGAAGTACTGCCGAGATGAAGACCAAGCTTGCGCGCCACCTTAGGAGCGGGGGGTTCCAACAAACTCACAGGACGTTGAATGGTTGGAGTTACCACAGATGAAACCAAAACGGGTTGAGTATTTTGAAGTGCAGAGAGACGTGCTGCATACAACGTCTGGTCCCCCTCAAGACCAAATACGTGACGTCCAGACTCGCGGACAGCAATAAATGTAGAACCTGCAGGAAAAAAACATGCAATGATGATATTATATCGGATAACAGTTAATGATCATGAATCAGCTCAGAAGATTTTAATTACAAAATGGAGACCAATGCAAACCTGTGCCAGCTGTGAGATCCAAAATGCGAGAGCCAGGAGGTGAGCATGTCTCCAACAACACTTGCATGAAGGCGGGACTACGGTCTCGCGCACCCCTCCAGGCTTGTTGAGGAGTTTGCATGGGTAGTGCAACATCTGGAATGTGGTTGTAGATGGCATCCAACTCAACAGGGTCTGCAAGGGGGTCCACAACTTTGCCAGACTCACGCAGTTTGAATAGTCATCCTTGCTTGGTGAGGACATGGGCGTGGAAGAACATGGTCTGTTAGACGTGCCATTTCCACAAAAATAGTGCACCCGGATGGTTTAATAATATGTATGAGAGTAGGAAGATGAAACATCAAACAATGAGATATTGAAGAGGGATGATTTTTACCTTTCCTGTCTGAGTGTGTAGAGGGGTGGTATTGATGCAAGTATATTTCCTTGATAATACGGAAATAGAGCTGCCCCTGGAGTAAGAAAAGAGCTCCAATGCAAAGGAATCATCGGAGCCCTGCAAGAACACCAAGCATCCATTGTCATCCAACAGGTCATTAGCAATGGAGAATGCATACTCCCAATACCGTTTATCAAAAGCATTCCAGGGAGGAACCTGTACACCATCCAAACAGCCCTGTACAGGCATTCCTGTTGGGCAGTCCACGATGATCATGTCCACAGCCACATGCACGCTTTTTCCATCCACAACACTAGACCAAGTTCCTGGCAACTGCAAACAACATACAGAAAATGTAGGAGTCAATAGCCGGATGATGAGGATATAAAAACATCGAAGAATTCCTTACATTCAAGTTTGTTTGTTGGGGGAAACTCACATTTTTTAAGAACTCCATGAGCTCTTTCAAGGTCGCATCAGGAGATGTACTTGAGGCCTCCACCATATCAATGAAATGAGTAGGCATGATCTTCATGCGATACATGCTAGGTGCACCACCAGAAAATGACACTGCACTGTAAGGATGTTCGCCTGCCTTTGGCTTGTTTCCTCGAGTAGTAGGTGCAGGCACTACAACCAACTGATTTGAAGGATGTGAAGAACTACCAATAGGACCAGCAATAGAAGCCACACCTGCATTGGGGCCACACCTGCATTGACATCCGCACCTTTTCTTTTTCGTGATTTGCGTTTTGGTACACCCACAACGGCAGGGACCACTTGGGCTACAGCGTCAGCGGCCTGTGTAGCAATCTGTTCTGCATGCTCCAGATCAAGAACAGGGACTTCAGTGGAGATACCCCCTTCATCACTCACTGACTGCCTGCGAACACATTCCTTATGAAGTCCCATTTCTGCATAGGGGATAGTACCCTTGGGCATATCCAAATACCAACCCCCCCCTTCCCGGTGTTCCACACCCCAATCTTCCTCAATTGCAGGTGTGTACATGGAAGCTTGTTGAGCACCAAACTTCCAGGCCATCAGAAACTTGGGCTCAGCCTTAAGTCGATCACTCGGTACAAGCACAAATCTCATGTACCTAAAATACAAACACATTCAAAGTTATTGTGGAGACAAATATTTATGCAACCTGTTCAACAATTGAACAAGCACATTAAGAAACATGTATATCCCAATGTACTAGAAAAATACTTGAAGCATAGACATTTTTGACTTACAAGGTGTATACACTATCCATGTACAATGCAATGGAAAGATGGTACCTGAATAAAATCCGTCTCACCACCTTCTCCCCACCTGTTTGTTGTTCCCAATCATTGCCTCTGAATGGCCCCTTTGGCAATGAGAACTCTCTATGAAACAACTCATTGAAATGAGTCATCTTCCATGTATCCATGTAGTCTCCCAGACTCTCACTCTCTCCTTCCTCCAAGGCAACATGAAATTGGCCAAGCTGAGTGGTGTACAAGGCAAACTGAGCCAAGGCAACCTTGCGAAGCTGCCAGAAAATACAGTCAGTTAAATAACTATGTTAATGTGTCATCAACAAAATGAATTAATTGCATTGAGAAGATAGTGATTGTATATGTACCTGCCACCAAAAAGTCCTTCTATTCAGCCAAGGATCAAGTGTTGGCCCACTGATAGGCCCGGGTGGAAAAAAATTACGGTCGTGAAGTGTTTGGTCTCCATTCCATATATGTAGCCATTCCACCTTTTCTTCAGGATCCACCCGGGCGGTAGCAATGTTCACCATTTTCTCTTGGGTCATTTCCTCTGATCCTGCCTTTACACGTGACCAATGCAGTTTAAGTTCTTGGAGAAACCCCTCTCCAAGGGTTGGATCAGCAATAGGAAGCAACTTCACAAGCTGACTCTTGTGTTGCTCCCTTGCTTTCAATCCAGCCTGTCTCATTGTATCTTCAAGGCCCTCTTGACTCTTTGGCCCCTCAGCAAGTTTGTAAGCTTCCCCCGCCATGCGTTGGGCCTCAACAATATCATGCTGCCAAAAGAACCAAAACAGTTCATAACATGAACCAGAGGTGAATCTTGTCTATGGATGCAAAGAATGAAACTTGGTTAAGACATGATGTTACCTTGTACAAAATCTCTGTCATTGCATGGACTGTCAGGTTATACCAAGTCTTTCCTGCTTTCTTGATGCATTCGTCGTATTGCTCTTTCCTCAATACATTCTTCCATTCAGAGACAGGTGTAAGGCCAATCATATTGACCTTGCAAACCAAGTGCACAAATTTGGATGTAACATGTGCCCTCTCTGTTGCCCTGCACATATAAAATATTCATTAGAAAGAAGATGTGTATATGTACATCCATTGAGCAAGAACATGACAACATTGAACATGAAAGTAAATGAAGAATAGAAAGGAAACTCACACATTCACTCCATCCATGATGGACCTGAGGGAACCACGATTTTCAATGTCCGCATTGAGCACCCAACTTGTCACACAGACATGTCTTGACAAGTTGGCCCCATGAACTTCATTGATATAGGGATACCATGCTTGAAGCCTATGATTCCCATCCCAGACATGAAACATCTTCCCCCGAAGATGATGCAACTTTGGCTTGGACTCAAGATACTTCTCAAACTCATCATTGACTGTTTTCCAATGACTATCCCATGTAGAGATGATATCAGGACCTACATCTACAGTAGATCCATCAATCCCCTCAACAGAAACATAGAACACGGCTGCTCCTGGATGGTATCCAGAATAGAAGTCTCCTCTAAGCTTTAGGATGTCGTTGGCAAGGGCGGGCCTAACAACCTGCATAGAAATCATGCGACACAATGGAATGTCCATAACTCCATCCTCAATGAGGAGGGACCTGAAAGTTACATTCAGATCTTGTTTCTTTTCCAGAATAATTGCCTGTTTGGCATCTAGAGAAAGAGAATCACTAGATGTTGTATCCTCTTCATACTCATCTGCCCCCCAATTCCCTGCATCAATGTCGTCAATAATGGTTGCAAGCGTCCCGGCCTCCACAGCTTCAGTTGTAGTAGTAATTTCCTAATTCCATAGACCAAAACAGTTCAAGATGTCAGTGTATGAGAAGAGCACATGTGTGAATGTATAATATGTAAAAAGAGCAGTTCAGTGTCATGGTTGCATGAAGAAAACAAATGAATTTGGATAGTCAACTAATTCCATGAATATCCTTGTCTTTCAAAGCTTACAACTTGGAGCAGAATACAGGCGTGAGCATCCCGACAGAGGACCTCCGACCACCTACGCCGGCGCATATGACACATATGTGCAACCAACTCAAAATTTGACAAGATTTGAGGCCCTTGAAGAAATTTTTGCTCAAGGAGCTCCAAGCATATGCGCCGGCGCATACCATGGAAGGGAGGTTGTAGCCAAACATACAGGAGCACCTTGAAAGATCAAACTAGGCCTATGGAAGCATGTGGAGTTGTGGAGGTGGCAACGTAGAAGCTTTGAGATACTTGAATACTGTGATCAACCAAAATAGGGAAGGTTCCCCAAGCGTCTGCGCCGACGGAGGTGGCAGCCTCGACACTTTGGAGCTTACGTAACACAAGGAATATACAACAAAAAACCAAGCTCCAAGCATCTCCGCCGGCGGAGATGCTTGCATGAGGTTCCTGAAACCTAGGAGCTAAGCAAAAAAAGATTGTGCTCAATGGGTATGCGCCGGCGGATATGGCAGCCCAGCCCGCTCGGAGCATCAACAACTTATGAGAATGCGGAGAAACAAAAGAGATGGAAGGGGGGGAGAACTTCCTGAAATATGTGAGCAGCCCTGCTGCACGGGTCTGTGTTGACAGAGGTGGCAGCCTTGGCGCTTTGGAGCTTCCGTAACACAGGGAATATGCAAAAAAAACCAAGCTCCAAGTGTCTCCGCCGGTGGAGACGCTTGCAGGAGGTTCCTGAAACCTATGATCTGAGCAAAAAAAAATGTACTCAATGGGTATGCGCCGGCGGATATGCCAGCGCAGCCCACTCGGAGCATCAGCATGCGGAAAAACAAAGAAGATGGAAAAGGGGAGAACTTCCTGAAACATTTGAGCAGCCCTGCTGCACAGGTATGCGCCAGCGGATACGCCAGCCCAACCCGCTCGGAGCATCAGCAACGTATGAGCATGCAAAAAAATAAACGGGATGGGAGTAGAGGAGCACTTCCTGAAACATGCGAGCATCCCAGCTCCAACGGTATGCGCCGGCGGAGGTGGCAGCCCAGCCCTTCCAAGCATCAGAAAAAACCAAGGGGAATGAGCTGTCTCCGCCGGCGGAGACGGTTGTGTGTATGTGTGGAGATTCGCAAACTTGTGAGACTTGAAGTGACTTAGGCATCTGCGCCGGCGGATGTGCTAGATAAGGAGCAGCTTGGTGGGGCTTATGCGATGGCGCATATGCCTAAGTGCAGGTCATGAAAAAAAAACAAAACTACAGCTTACCTTCTCCGTCCGCAGCTTGCCTCTACCACCACCACCACCAGCAACGCCTCCCCCTCGAGTGTCCTTCTTCCTCCCCATCGCCGCAACAGCTCGTTGCCTCGGGGTGGTATAGTATAAGGCCGAGATGCGGCGCCTCCGTCTCCTCTTCGCAACGGGAGTCTCCAGGGTGTAGAGACTAGAGACGTGTTAAGTGCTTGTGTAGTTTGTGTGTGTTTGTTTGGGGGAGTGGCAAGGGATAATGTGCAAGTATACTAGACTACGTTAGTGTAGTAATGATACCGGGTTAGTCATGTAGTAATGGCAACAAGTTTAACTGAATAGAAACAGTTTATTAACAAAAAAGTAGAGGTTGTTTCATTGAATAGAGCATGGCTTGTTGGTAAGGTTGTGGTGTATTTTCCACTAGGTTGCGGGTTCAAACCTGCCCCCGCCAAGGAGAGCGGGGGGAAAGGGGGGCGAGGGCGAAGGCTAAGGCCCTTAAAAGGCCCAAATTGGCCAAATCTGAAATGTGAACATTTTTTATACACTCTGGCGTTAGTGTTTTTTGGACTACATGGGTTACACGTGGATCCTCAGAAGATGGTTGTACGATTGACATGTTACTTTGTGGCGGCGCCTTCATAATACAATATAAAGTAAGTGATAAAGTAACTAAATATTTTGTTATGGGTGTCTTAATCAATTTATTGGTTTTAGAGCCAATTGTCGCCACAAATACTTGTACTCATTACTCATACATGAGTAATCAAAGAACAAATCAACATACATGTCATGGGATTTGATTGTAAATAAATTGTGTCGTCTAGTGTGTCAGTTCATAGTTGGACGATTAATCAACGATTGGTTGTAAAATAAATGGAAACATGCAGAGCATTTATGTTTCATATGCTCATAAGAAGAAGGCAGTACATTGGATTCTAAGATCTCAACAACGGCGCCGTCGTCTTAAAAATAGGGGATAGTCCATTTAGTTGTTTCTGTCAGAGAATAATATGGATGGAGCACATGCCTCAAAAAATTTGGACCTTCTGGATTGATGATACACATAAGTAATGTAAGCCATTTAATGTATTTGCATAAGGTCTTGCAAGATGTGCGCTTTCATTCATTTTGCATCTTCTCTCAAACTTTGAGGGCATTGCCAAATGTCTACACCAAAATATGCAGTGCTTTCATGTCCACCTGATGCAAAAGTGGTTCGTTATCCTTGCAATGGAAACAAGTGCATTATCCCAGAACCTTGGTTATGCAATAGATTCAAACTTGTTCCGGGTTCAGTTTTTTTGGAGGATGATGGAGATGATGATGCCTCCACAGTGTTGCTTCCAGTTTTCAATGACGGCCAAAAGCAATGGGAGTTGTTTCCAGACACTTTCTCCAAGTACCGTGTCACAGGTACGAGCTATACACAGTCACATGATGAGAGGCACACTTCTATTGCAAGAAAGAACGATCAAGCTGCAACAAATGGGAGTTGTAAATTGAAGGAGGAGGTTGCAGATTCGGCGAGCTTGGGGTCTCATAATTCGGATTGTGTTGAGGTTTCTAAGAGTGTATTTTGTGGATCTCAACCTTCCTCATCTGCTCATACGGTCTTGCTTCACGACATGAAGCCTCGGAAAACTCCATTGGACAACACCACGTCTGATTGTTGCGAATCTGCGAGGGGTTTATCTTCATCTCCACGACTAGCAGGGGAGGCTACATCTGCATTTCCTTCTGGTGTGTTGTCCATTTTGAGTATCTTGGCCACTGCTCGGAGGAATGGATCAAAAGGAGAGCTTTCTACCTTGGACTATAGTCACATTCCAGTGCATCGTGTTCGGTGTCTTCCTCGAGCTTTTGATGGAAGAAGTGATCCACGAACTCCCCCCCATGGTCAAACTACGTACGGACCGTGGTTCACAGTCCCTCCAAGGCATGGACCGCAAGTTTGATGGTCATCCTTGGTGCAAGACCAATACCTACAATATGTCTGGTGTTCCAGATCATGTGAAATGTAGTAAGGTTCTTTGTGTTGGAAAGCTCATATGTCAAAGCAGCACTTGCCCCTTCTTCAAGAAAGAAGGAGAACGGAATGACCGCTATTGGGAAGGCAATGCAGACAAGGTGTTCATTGCAGGAGCCCAAGTTCCATTCAACCAGTTCAAGTGTAGTTTCTGCAAAGAAAGACCTTTCTGTGAGGCGCATTGTGGGGCAAGAATGTACTATGTCACAAGTTCCCTTCCAACATATACACGTGTTGCAGTTCACGTTGGGTTTCATAACCATCCATGTGCCAAGGGCGAGAATAGAGAGGCTGCGGAAAATGCATCAAGCATGATTCAAGAGCACGTTAAGATGAAGCCATGGTCGACCCCGGGAGCTATTTCCTTGTCAATGGCCCAAAAGCTCTTGATTGATCGAGTTCTTGTGGCTGATGGCACAGAGACAGTACGTCTTGAGGGAGAGGCTTTGGAAGATATTCTTGAAGAGTTTGCCCATGTTTGTAGCCCCAATGTGAAAAACAAGGTCGCATCTGCACGTGTCAATTCCATCATGTCCATATTGGAGTTGAAGCGTCTGAGTACATACCATTTCATTCAGCAATCTCCTTCCAGGCCAGCATACTTCTCATCTCCCCCATGTTTTCAAGATGTCTGTTGCTGGTCCCGGGAGTGGTGTTGATCTTGTGCGTCGCATGAGTGAGGGGGATCTACGCACAAGTTGGGTAGTATTTGACCATGTCAAACGCATCAAGGATTGGACAACTCTTGCGTGTCATGTCTATGAACCATATGTCAAGCGAATGATGACCATTGCCATTTGCGATATGAAAACAGAGGATGCAGATGCTCAGGTGTTATTCTGGGAGATGATCAATGAACAAGCAAAACTTGCTGGCTTGAACAAACCAAATTTTGCTGGCTTCATGGCGGATGCAGCAGGAGCGAATTGGGCTGCTGTTCGAAAGGTTTATGTCCCAATGTCCCAATGTCCCAATGGAAGGTAAAGAAAGAACATGTTTATATCATTGGGCTGAAAGCCTCCGAAGACACACCAACGACTATATCTTGGAGGACTTCCGTGAAAGGCACACTCAGCTCTGTTATGAATGGAAAGATAGTGCTACCTTGGAGGATGCTACAACCACATACATTGCAATTCGGGCTTGGTGGCTCTCTTCAGGAGCATGCACAGAAAAGAGTCTGCCAAAACTAGATTCATGGCTTGCATGGTGGCACTACAGATATCGAATGTGGGGCCAATGGATGAGAGAGGACATGGATGTGGAGGCAGATGCAGATATGCCTACCACTAATTTGTCTGAGGCAGTCCATTCTGCTTGGTGGAAGACAGCAGGCAATGGGAAAAAAATGAAGGTGGATCTATATGAGGCCACCATGCATGACATGTCACGAGCTCTTTTGCAGCAGGCAACATTTTACAGGCACACCACAGGAAAGACATGGGGGCGGGGCCCGACAAAGAGGAGCTCATGTTGCGTCAAGCAGCTAGATCTAATAGCCCAGCAAAAATGGGTAAGGTTGTACGTGGCATAGTAGCTGGAACACCCATGCACACAAGGGGGGTTCAATTGGAGGGAGACAATCGCACTATTCCAGTCAAACGCAAGTTAGGCGATGAGCATGGTGGGCCAAACGAATCTTGGAGGTGTGATATGAATGTAAAGACTGTTCCAGTGCGCGCCACTGGGATGCCCAGTCCACACCAGCCATCTAGGTTCGTCAGCTCCAAATCAAGTCATGACATTCCTGGTTCTTCGACTTTCTGTGAGACAAATCCACATGTTGCTATCCCTCCTCAGCCAATGCAATGGGGAAATCCAGTGAGAGAGACACAAGACTTTTCCGATGCATTGTTCAGGATTCAGCGGACAGGTCCTGCTTCCATGGTTCGTTGTTCTGCCTTGGTTGGAGTTTCCAAAGATAAATGCAAAGCGCTCATCAGGAAAGGTAAAGGAAGTCCTGCACCTTGCTTCACTGGCAAGTTACTAGCACCGAACATGAAAGAACCAAAACTGCAAGTTTTTTGGTTTTGCCCCACAGATGTTTTGTCGTGTGTCGGAGGGACCGTGCCATCCTATTGCTTGGGAAAACCGGGTATACCTAACGTGTGGCCTGTGAAGGTTGGAACCAACCTTACACAAGAAGAGGTGGACAACTTGACCCTTGCAAGTTTTCGACTAGTCCATCCTCCCAACGTTCCTGATCCGAACTTTCCTGTGGGACCACTTCCAGTGGAACAACATATGCATCAAGGTGTTGTCCTTCCTGTGGGTAAGTATCCCACTACACGCTATGGGGTGCGCATTCGGCGTCGGGATCCGACTCCTCGACACTTGAGTCGCCAAGAGTCAGCGGAGACTCTTATTGCTGAGGTTCGTGGATTCAGAAATGTGCCTCAGCCAGGTTATGGGAGAATTTACCAGCTACAAACAGAGGGATCTACCAGAGCAGGATTGGTTTACAATGTATACATTGGTCAGTTTCCATCTTGTGATTGTCCCGACTTTGATGAGCTATCTGTCAAGAAGAAAAAACAAACATATCTACCTTGTAAGCACATGTACTTCATGTACAACGTGCATCTAGGATGCGCCGGGGCTTATGAGATCCACCAACCTTCCCTTAGCCAGTTAGAGGTTAGGGCTATGCTAAAGAAGGACCCTAGTTCAACTTCTTAGTGACACATGAAATGCACAAAAAAAGAACCTCTAACTTGTGCCGTTCATTTTCATGCATGTGACATGTAATTATCTTGTTACTACTTTATTCCAAACATGACACATAGCATTTGTTAGTACAAAAGTTCATATTTTGGTTAAAATGGAACTTGTGTACCTGTCATACAAGTTTTCAAATTATAGAACTGCTTGGTATTACAAACAGACATACAATGTGGTGGTTCCAAACATGACACATATGCATTTGTTAGTACAAAAGTCCATATTTTGGTTAATATGAAACTGTTTTCCTTGAATACAAGTTTGCAAACTATTACTTTGGCCAGGGATCTTGTATTCTCTTCAGTTTAAGGTGGTGCATTAGTTGGAGTTAGTGGTCACATGCATCTTTGACCATTGACTACTGATTTTGTTAGCCAAGATTTTTATTTTATTTTTTTCTATATACATATGATGTAACATTTGCATATGCAATAAATACGTCGTATTCTATGTTATATAACTCCACTGCATACAATCTACAATGTGTGCATACAAATTTGTCACATGCATATATAATAAGGGATTTTGTGCATGCATGCACGCAACCTGTGCATATGGAATAGCAACCCCCAACAAAAAGGCCTTGTTTGAAACAGCTGTAGGAAAGCTTGCAGGGTACAGAGCATAAAGGTATGGTTGGCACAGAATGGAACGGGTAAGTGCGTGTAAGCCTGTGGGGCTTGCAAGTATCGAGTGAGAGAGAATGTACTCTCAACCCGTCCGTCCTTGCGCCACTGCGTGAGAAGTAAAGCTAATGTGTAATCCGTAATTTCTGCCATAGCTACAAAGCTATAGCTTTGATTGCCCCTCCTGCCGAGACGCTGGTTATTCGGAGCCACCCCGACTCTTGCGCTCATAACCCTGCTAATTTCTTGTTCTTGTTTCTTGGAGGAAACCACCTGTATGTAATTCTCGCTCGTGATTGGCTGTTGCCTCCTTGGGTAACTTCTTAATTTAACTCCCCTCAGTGGACATCCCCCCCTGGAATGTCCACTAGGACAGCACATGTGGCAAAAATCCCCCTTTTCTGTACTCGTAAAGGGTTCCGTTACCTTTGCCCTGAATGCATTAATGGGCCCACAAATAGTTTTGGTTGATGTATCGGGTAGGTACTTTGACGGCCCAATTTGTCTTCTTGCATGATGACACCCGATTTTGTAATATATGCACTGCGGTGTACTTCGCCCTAGTGACCACGTGTTCGTTTTTAGACCTGCCTCCGACTTCCCCTGTCCGCATGGCACATTCTCCGAGTTTGACTTCCAAGCTGCTCTTTCACTTGCCAGCCACTTTTCTGAAGTTAACCCACGTCCACCTGTCACTGATCCTATGGACTGTGCAACCTGCGTAAGCTGTGTTGGGCTGTGATAGGCTGTGTCCAACTGTGGTAAACTGTGATAGGCTGTGTGATGCTGTGATGGGCTGTAACAGGTTGTGTGATACTGTGATGGGCTGTGGTAAGCTGTGTCATACTGTGATGGGTTGTGGTAACTGTGTGAACACCTGTGCTCTCCGCCCAGGCCATACACATTCGGCTTTACAACAAATGCTTCGTGCTCCGTTGGTATTACCGGTGCAGCCCGTGATTGTTTCTGTGTTTCAACATGCAAATCCAACTGCAATGGTTTGTCATGGATACCACTGTATCCCTTCAACTTATTGGCATTGACTCTTCCCAACATCTCTTTGTTAATGGTTTGTAACATGGCGGTGTTATTATCATACATCTTCTGTATGACATAAGGTCATTTCCATGGAGATTTAAGCTTAGAAGCTTTAATCTTACCCTTCTTCTGCAACCACAGTATCAAATCACCCGTCTTAAAAGTCTTTAATTTTCCTTCATCAAACTGATCCTTCCTCTTCATCTGAATTCTGGTCATGTTATCCGCTGCATCAGCACGTACTTCTTCCACATGGTATAATTCATGTTTCCTGACCTTAATTGAATCTTCCAATTCCATTCTCCTTCCCCATTCAGTTCTCATGGTAGGTAACAAGAACGCCACTGGAAGTAAAGCTTCCATACCATAAACTAATTGGAATGGTGTATACTTAGTGGTGACTTTATATGAAGTCCTGTATGACCATAAAGCTGTCAGCAGCTTTGTATCATAATCTGTTCTGTTCGCATTGACTATCTTAGCCAAGATAGTACATAGTATTTTGTTAGTAGCCTCTACCTGCCCATTACCCTGTGGGTAATAAGTTGTACTCTTTCTATGCACAATCATGAACTATTTAGTCAATAGCTCTATGGTCTCATTAATGAAGTGACTTCCCTGGTCACTGATAAATTCCAAGGGACAGCCAAATCTTGTAAGTATGTTCTCATATAGGAACCTTGCTGTGGACTTAGCTGTGTTGTCCCTCAGAGCTTTAGCTTCCATCCACTTTGTAGTATAATCAGTGGCTGTGATTATATACTTGTTCTGTGTATTTCTGGCTGGTGGGTTAGTTGGTCCAACAAAGTCTAGTCCCCACTTCTGAAATGGTTGAGTAGGCATCGTAGGATGCAAAGCTATCTTCCCAGATCTCTGCAATGGTCCTAGCCTCTGACACTCATCACAACTCTTGCAATACTTGTGTACATCCTTGAACAATGTAGGCCACCAGTAACCTGCAAGTATTATCTTGCTACTAGTAGTCTCTTCTCCAAAATGACCTCCAGCCACTCCTTTATGAACTTCCTCAAAAACTTTATTTACTTCATGGTGGTATAAGCATCGTTTAAGTACTCCATCAGGTCCTAGCTTATACATTCTGCCCCCTATCATAGTATAGGGTAAAGCCTTGATAACTATTCTCTTCCTCTGCTCCTTCCGATAACTAGGTGGGCACTGACCATGAGTAAGGTAGTATCTGATTGGCCACTGCCAATCTAACCAATCATCTGCACTTCCCTGCACCTCCACTGCAAATAAACTCGCATCAGGTAGTTGGTCGTCTACTCCTGTGGCGGGCTCTCCTGTTGATAGGCATGACAAGTGATCTGCCACAAGATGCAAACGGCCAGGCTTGTAAACAACTTTGAACTCAAACTCGTGCAAGATTATTAACCACCTTGCTATCCTTCCACTTATCAAAGGCTTGTTCACTAGATAAATCAGAGCCTGATGATCCACATAGAACATAAACTTTCTTCCCAATAGGTAATGCCTGAATTTCTTGACTGCATAAATCATTGCCAATGCTTATCTTTCAGTTGTGCTATAGTTCCTCTCAGCACTGTTCATCAACCTGCTAGCATAATACACATGTGAATCTATGTTTCCTGTAACATTTTGGGCTAATACTGCTCCCAATGCTTCTCCTGAGGCATCACAGTGAACATGAAACACTACATGCCAGTGGGGGTTAATCAGCACAGGTGTAGTTGTTACTGACAGTGTAAGTTCCTCAAAAGCCTGTTGACATTCAGCTGTCCATGCAAACACTGCATCTTTCTTCAGAAGTTTGCTCAATGGTGCTGCTATCTGTGCATACCGTCTGACAAATCTTCTGTAATAACTGGTTTGTCCAAGGAATCTCCTTAGACTTTTAACATTTCCTGGTGGTGGAGAGGCTTTAATGGCCTCTGTCTTTCTGGGATCCACAAGAAGTCCCCTCTTACACACAATGTGTCCCAGAAGTACCCTTGAGTTCACACAGAAAGTACACTTCTCTGGATTCAGGCCCAGACCTCTCATCCTACATCTGGCCAAACATAACTCCAATTTATGCAAGTGCTCATTCTTAGAGCTGTACACACTGAAATCATCCAAGAACACCTGCATGAAATCATCCAGATACTCATGGAAAGATTCACTTATCACTTTCTGAAAGGTTGCTGGTGCATTACAAAGTCCAAAAGGCATGACTTTGTATGCATAAGCACCCCAGTCTGTGATGAAAGCTGTCTTTCCCTGGTCTTCTTCTGCCACTTGCACTTGGTTATATCCACTGAAGCCATCCATGAATGAGTACATCTCATGGCCTGCCACAGTGTCCAGTACCGCTTCTGTGAATGGCAAAGGGAAGGGATCTTTCTTTGTACAAACATTCAACTTCTTATAGTTCACACAGACTCTCAGTTTACCATTCTTTTTGGGAACTATCACAATGGGTGACAACCAAGTTGTATACTCTATCGGGTATATAAACTTAGCCTCAGCCAACTTCTTGATCTCTTCCCCAACCTTCTGTGCATAGTTGGGATTCATTCTGTACCTTGCCTGTTTGATTGGTACTGACACTGGTTCCAGTTCAATCTTATGCTGACAGATCTCAGGTGGTATCCTTTTCAGATCCTCATAGCTCCAAGCAAATACATCTCTGTATTTGATGAACAGACTCTTAGCTTCCTCAAAGAATTTTGGCTCCAAATCAGCCCCTACTTTCACCATTCTCGGTTCCTTCTCAGTTCCCACATTCACTTCTCTCATTTGCTCATCAGCTGTGATTGTCCAACCGGTCACTACTTCATCCTGTAAACTTACAGTGGCTGGTTCTTCTAGGATTTCCATTTCCCCCTCTCTTTCTTCATAGAAATGTGGTGGGTAACTGCTTGTTTCACCCTCAATTGGTGTTGCTGTCACTACACCACATCAGATACCTTTTAAACAACTTAGGCCCTCCAGTTGCATTTCTGCAACCTGCTCCCACTTTGGGTGTGCAGCAAACAGGGTAGCTTCCTGCTCCTCATCAAGTCCTCTCCTCCAATCATACTCTCTGACTCCCCGAGGTCTTCTCGTAGCAGGTAGTCTACTAGATTTCTTTGTGGTGATTTGTATCTTGTGCTTCCCATCATGCACAGTTAGTAACTGGGAATTCCAGTCATGGAATACCCTGGCCTGTTTCAGCCATGGTCGACCCAGCAATAAGGAGTAAGCTTCCATGACATCATCCATTTTCAACACAGTCATTGTGATCTTAAAGATCATCTTTTGAATCTGTATCTTAACTCCTCTTATCAAACCCAATGGCTGAACACTTCTTTGATCTGCCATTGTTACTGTGAATGGGGCTGGTTTCATGTTACTTAAACCAAGCTTCTGCCTTAATTGGTCTGTTATGATATTCACTCCAGAGCCTCCATCTATCAGTACATCAGTCAAGTCTGTGCTTCCAATTCTCAATTGGATTACTGGCATAGAATCATCAAAGTCCATGACTGTTTCTTGCCTTTCTGGCTTCACAATATAGCTTGTCACTTTGCTGTTCAGGTCTGTGTTCCCTGTCACATGAGCAATCTGATTAATTGCTTGATACAGTTTGTGCCTACAATGAGGTGCCACAGCCAATAGCTGTCCAATGGTAATCTCCGCTTTGGACTGGCATATTACTTCAGCCAAAGTCCCTTCATTACCCTGCACTTGTACAGCTTCTTTCTTCACTTCATCCTCACTTACTTCATCTTCACTTTCAGAATCAGTGGAATCTGCCATAGGGACATCAGTACTCTTCTGCATTTCCCTTATGGTATCAGCCACTTCCTTGTGCAGTTCCTTCTGATCTCTCCAAGCCTCATCATCTTCAGGCACATCACTACCATCTTCATTATCATCATCTTCCTCATCTACTGGAGGTATTATTTTAGCTTTGCTTCTGGTTACTATCATTGTACTTACTTCTGGTACAACACATGGCCTAACCATGTGAGCTGCCACCACTGGGCCCTCATTCACATGAGCTCTCATCTCATTCTGGTGTCTGATCCAGAATGGACAGGCTGCTTTGCGATGTCCTGCCTGATTACAATAGTAACACAGTTCTTCACCATTGGGTCCTCGTCCTTGATCTGCTCTGGGATTATTTCTATAATCCTGATTCCCTGGCTGGTAATTCCCCCTTGGATTACCCTGATAGTTGCCCCTGGGATTGCCTTGGTAATTCCCTCTTGGATTACCTCTGCCTTCCATACCATTGTTATAACCACCAGGCCTACCATAGTGGTCCCGATCACTGTTTCTTCTTGGCTGGGGCTGCACTTGATGCACCCTTACTTGTCTAGGTTCTCTTGCAGCTGTCCTTCTGTTGTAATAACAATTCTCAATAGAATGGTTATCCATTTTACAGATAGTACAGTGTTTCTCCTTCATGTGGCATTCAGCTGTGGTATGGCCTTCATTCTGGCATTTTGCACACCAAACACCCTTCCTCCAATGCGTTGTAGCCTCTGTGGCATACTTCTTTAAGATTTATTCTAATCTTCTCTCATAGTTATCCCTCTTCAACTTTTCCTTCTTCCTACTCTTCCTCTTGAGCTCTTGCTCTTCTTCCTCATCTGACTCATCCTCAGAGTCCTCATCATCCATTTTCTCTCTCCTGAGCATTCCCAATTGCTCAATTCTGTTAGCTGTTTCAAATGCTTCCTCCACCGTATTATGGGGTAGCATATCCACCTTCTTTTGCAACTCTGGTCTTAGTCCACTCACAAACCAAGTCTTCTGTAATCCTGGTGCTGGTACAGCAGCCAACTTTTTCATCATCAATTCCATCTTTTCCATGTACTCTTCAACAGTTTCATGCTTCTTTTGCTTTAACTGTTGTAAACTTCCATACACTTCATCCTCAGTTTTACTTGTCCTGAACCTATTTTGGAATGCTGTACTTAAGCCATTCCAGGTTAGGAAATGATTATCTGGAAATCTTGCATACCATTCACTTGCTTTCTTGATAAGTGAACAAGAAAACAGTCACATCTTGGCATCATCGCCATTCTCATTGTTCACAATACACATGTGCTCAAATTGGCTAATGTGTACATCAGGATCCATTTTTCCTGAATATATTGGAAAAGGTGATTTTGCCCGTGTTGGTTGTAACGCCATCTGTGGCCCTACTCCCTGCCCACTGACAGGTGCTGGCCCCCCGGCTCGTGCTGGTCCTTGAGGACCTGTTGTAGTTGTGGTGGAGCTTCCACCAAGTGCTGGCCCCTGAGCACTCCCTGCTACTGGCCCCACTATATTCACAGTATTCCCAGCTCCAGTTGCACTACTTCCCACACTCCCTGTCCCCCCAGAGCCAGATCCAGGCTGCCCGCCTGATCCCCCTGAGCCGACACCTTCGTTGGCCTGTGATCCAAGTGCTGCACTTGATCCAGGTCCAACAGGTTGGGATGTCCTGGTTGTAGTCTCAACCTCAACTGTTGGGTCTACTTCTTCATACTCTTCATCTTCCAATTTCTTCTCTCTATTTTCATCTTCCAAGTTCTGCCCTTGGGTTTCTTCTTCTTCACTCATGTAACTCAACTGAAGTGGTGTGGGAGAGTCTGAACTCTCCGTTGGCTCTGCCACATCCTCACCTCCTTCTTCGTCTTCCGTTACAGAAACTGGAGTTCCTGCTTTTGGTGTTCCATGCCAACTCTTATCAAGCTACTCACTTTGATGCGCGCACCTAACTCCCAACCTGGCCGCCGGGCCAACTTGGTGTTTCGGCCGCTCACCGGGTCATAACGGTCCCCCTTTACTCTTCCAAAAGACCCTCCACCTATTTGGGCCTAGTGGAAATTCCCTTTGGTAGATGGCAGTCCGGAATAGCTCCCCACTCCTTGGTCGCTTTCCAGCTCGCTCGCTTACTCACTAGTTTTGGTCACCAACGGGCTTGCACAGTTCTCGAGGTTATTACTCCCTATATATACTTCTGTGATTGTCCACGGGGGTTTTACAAACAACCATGTCATCTATGGCGAACCACCACGAAGACCCTCGATTCACGGTGAGTCTTGGCCCACCCACCACAGCCCCATTGGACCGTGATGAGTCCCAAGACTCCCCACGATTCCCACCACAAGGTCTCCGCCCCATGGTGAATCATATGCCACCCCCACTAAGTTCAGTTAAGCTACCACCACCCCTTGTGGAGCCACCCCCACCGCAACCCAGTGTGCGGGGCTCCACCTAGTGAGCGCCTCCGCCTCCTTGAGTGCCTTGGGCACTCAAGGGTGCTTCAGCCCCCCGGACCTATCGCTGCCACTGCCCCCACCACAGGGGCAGCCCCTCCTGCGTCCCGACTCCCTGCCCTCAAGGCAAAGGGCCGCGACATCAATGGCTTGAATCTGACAACATCAATCTGCATATGATCACTACCGGATGTCTGATGGATCGTTGTGTTTGGTGCCATAGTAGCAGCGGCATGATGCGTTGTCGATCATCCATATCGTTTCTCTTGACGTCTTTCAAACAAACGATTATTGCATGCAATGACTTGGGTGATGAATTCGCTCAGTGTGCTCATATTTGGCATTGTCAGCAACAAGTCTTTTACATCCTCCTTTAGCCCACATCGAAACTAACTAATGAGATTTTTCTCATTCCAGTCAAGGTCGCACGCAAGTTGTCAAAATTCGGCAGCATAAACGGAAGCAAGACGTGCTCCTTGTCGAAGATTTCGCATTTTTGTCTCTGCAACTCTCTTCCTATCATTTTCTCCAAACGTTTGCAGTAAACTCGGACATGAATGCTTCAAAATGGTATAGTAAATGCGAATTTTTTTCTAATAGCGGTGCAAATTAAAATAGGGCAGTGCCTGATCCAGGGGTGCCCACGAATCCTACTTGAATACCTTCATCGGGGTAGCGTTGTGGATGTAGTCGTAGGAACAGTCGTATTTGTTGAACTAAACCGCGAAATCTTGATTTTGTCCCATCAAATTTCTCGGGCATGTTGATCTTTGGTTCTCTCGTAATCTGTTAAAGAGAAACCGTTGCAGTAGGAGCTGTTGCAGTAGGGACTCGTATGGTTGAAGATCCATTGTTCGACTCCTCTAACTCTGAAATTTGTTGTTGCAAATTGTGGAGAGCGTTGCCAAGATCTTGAGACTGATCAGCTTGTAATTAGGCGGTAGAGGTACGAAGTTTTTGCATGTGGAGCTGAAGACTCTGCAATGTAGCACAAATGTGCCTTCCATCTTAACTAACTAAGGAATAAACTTTAGTCTCGTCAAACTGTCAAGAACGAGAGCATGACTGAACACAAACAAGATATCAGACTAGAGGTACAAGATTAGATAAGAAGTCAAGGTCGGTGTGGCCGAATGCATGATGGATATGAATCAAGATGATTTTTATAACAATGGACAAGAGTACAAAATACTAGAACTTGATTTGGATACTGGAATGTTGGAAACTAGACTGGAGTACTAGATACTGGAAACTGGACTAGAGTATTGGAAGCTGGACTGGAGTACTGGGACTAGAATCAATAGTAGTTTGAAGTTTTGTTGGTGAGACTAAAGAGTGTCCAGTCTCGCCTCCTATATATACTGGCTACTAAGAAGCTTCCCTGAGAAGTTTCCACTATGGAGGTTTCTTGATGGAGAAGTTTTCAAGATTAAACAAAGGTTTCTTGATGGATAAGCTTCCTTAAACAAAGGAGGTATCTTGATGGAGAAGTTTCCTCCAAAAGAAGCTTCATGAGCAGTTTCTCAAGTTACTCTTGGTAATTTGATAAACTCCAGATAATTTGGTAAGTAATGATAAATCATGGTAGATCGTGGTAAATCACGGTAAGTCGTGATAACTTCCGGTAACACGGTAACTTGATAACTTCTGATATTTACTCCTGGAAGTTCTTCTGGGCTATGTCCGTGACATGATGCAGCTTTTGACCAACAGAAATCCATCATCTTGAAACCAACAAATCTCCAATTAAATATGTTATCCATGTCCACCTATGACGATACAGAGATCATAAAGGAGATTCAGGAAGCACTGAGGAGCGACCAATTTGCTACGACACTACGAAGTCAACTAAATCGACCTCGAGACAACCCACATGTTACAAACGACTTCAAATTCAAAGATGGCTTACTTTATTTCAAGGGACTTCTCTATGTACCTCCAGGACCTACACGACTTCACATTCTTCAAACATGTCATGATCTTTCGGCTGTTGGACATTTCGGCTTCAACAAAACAATGGAATTGATATCCAGGGCCTATTGGTGGCCGCAGATGTGGAAACTCGTGAAAGAATTTATAAAATCTTGTGACACGTGTGCTAGAGCGAATGGACCATGACATCGACCTTTCGACCTTCTTCAACCATTACCCATTCCCAAGGGCCCATAGTCGTCCGTGTCTATGGGCCGACGCTCTCGAGACGATGGGCCACCACTGGGACGGGTACTTCCTCGTCTGGACCCCGTACAACAGCAAATGGAGCCTACTCGAAATCTGATAATTTTGTTGGAGGTTGAGGCTTCGGACCCAGATAGCAACAAAATCATGTTTGAAGACAGCTTCGAAAATCAGAATGCTCAAATCACTGCGTGGTCCCAAGTTCATGGAATTGGACACTATCGATGGTTACAGGGACCTATAAATCATTTGAGTCAATAATGAAGAGCCGAATACTTGGCAAATACCATTCGCCGGATTTCTCCAACTCTAAGCAAGTCCCAAGATTTTACCGCTCCTCGAGGAACTCGGCGCTAGATGAGGGGGTGATGTCATGGACATAGCCCAGATGAACTTATCAGAAATAAATACCAGAAGTTACCAAGTTACCAAGTTACCAAGTTACCGAAAGTTACCATGATTTTACCGTGATTTACCATGATCTATCATTACTTACCATGTTACCAGGCGTTTACCAAATTACTAAGAGTAACTTGGGAAACTGCTCAGGAAGCTTCATTTGGAGGAAACTTCTCCATCAATATACCTCTTTTGTATAAGGAAGCTTCTCCATCAAGAAACCTCCATATGTGAAGCTTCTTAGGAGACTTCTTATGATCTTAGTAGTCAGTATATATAGGAGGCGAGACTGGACACTCTTTAGTCTCGCCAACACAAGTTCAAGCTACTCTTGTTTCCAGTCCCAGTACTCCAGTCCAGCTTCCAGTACTCTAGTCCAGTTTCCAGTATCTGGTATCCCAGTTCAATTTCCAGCATTTCAGTATTCGAGTCGAGTTCTAGTATCTTATACTATTCTCCATTGTTATAAAGATCGTCTTGATTCATATTTACTCATCGTGCATATGGCCACGCCAACCTTGACTTCTTGTCTAGTCTTGTACCTCTAGTCTAATCTCTTGTTTGTGTTCAGTCATGTTCTTGTCCTTGACAGCTAATTCTTTTTGGAGCCCCACAATCGCTGATTCCATAGGCGGGACGACAGTCCTTGTATCTCGACCCACTTTGGGTCCATCCATTCTCTAGGTTGATGTCTGGGTCCAGGGCAGCATTCAATGTCTAGTTCTCTCTGCTGCCAATCACATTGGAAAAGTGGGTCTGCTTAACATCTATGCCCCAAACTTGACATGCGAAAGGATTGAGCTTTGGACCTCATTAGGCTCAAACTTCTTGGTCATAGAGATATCCACCACTGGATCATGGGTGGAGACTTTAACATGGTTGAAAATGTCAAAGACCGTTATGGACCCAGCTCTAATAACAGTATTTCCGAGCACGAAAGAAATACATGGGATTCTTTATGTGTGTATGTCTGTAGGATTGATTGATGTTGCGTATCCAAAGCCTAGGGAGTTGTATTATACTTGGTCTAATAATAGGGACCCACCAGACATGGATCTTGCCCGTCTTGATAGATATTACTGCTCCATGGCTCTGCTAAGTTGGGCTAACGTTTGTCCCCATTGATCCGATTCTCCTTGGGTTCGACCAATAGGACCAGGTAAGGGAGAGGGCATAGAAGCCATTGCAATGTAATTGTGTTTGCTTTAAAAAATTGGCTTCAAATCATGTTTGCATTGATTTCCAAGCCTCATCAAAAGAAACTTTGGGCCAGAGAAAAAAAAACAAAAAAACAAATGGGCTTCGAATCATGCTTTCTGGAGGCTTCCTCGAAAGGAACGTTGACGCAAAGCCTGATTTCCAGGCTTCCTCGAAGGAAACTTTGGAGAAAACATTTTTTTAAAAATCGAATCATGTTTGCGTTGACGCAAGCCTAATTTCTAGGCTCCCTCGAAATGAACTTTGGGGGAAAAAAAACAATAAAAACAAAAACAAAAACAAAAACTTTGAATCATGCTTGCGTTGACGCAAGCCTGATTTCTAGGCTTCCTCGAATGGAACTTTTGGGGGGAAAAAAAAAAAAAAAAAACTGGCTTCGAATCATGCTTACGTTGACGCAAGCATGATTTCCAGGCCTCATTGAAGGGAACTTTGAGGGGGGGGGGGGGGGGGGGGGGGGGGGGGGAACCTTTGTAAGTAGTGCTGGCTGGGAATATAAGCTGCTGCTGCTGCTGCTACATTATGCAAGGATTGATTGCCTAATACCAACCAACCAGAGAACCAGACTATCTCAAGCTAATGCATAACCGTAAAGCCTTTATTTCCCCCAAAATGACGACACAAGAAAAAAAACCCTTCTTCCTAACTCGCCACCTGCTAAGTAGTCTCCTAGCTCTAACTAGTTCATCAAAGGATCGCCGCCCTTGGCAGCTGCCCTCCGACCGTCTCCATGTATTGCCCACTGCTGCAAGCCTTCATCTCTGACAATATCAACGAGATACAGCTACTGAGCTCTAATTACATACTGCCAAGCATAAAGAAAACGTCGCAATAGCACTGCAATACCCTACCCACACCAGTTCGAGCTATAAACTTAAGCTCGCAGAGTGAAAAGCTTCTGGCAAGCTGAAGCTTGGCTCGCGCCCTGCCTATAGATTCATAGACTAGCTATCGCGATGGGCGGAACTCGGCTGCCTCTGCAGTCATCCATCCATACAAAACATCCACGGGAGTCATCCATTGTCATAGCCCTCGCGGATCATCCATAACCTGCATCCACGAGAGATCTCCACGGTAGTTCATCCACAGTGAAGATCCCCAGAGTTCATCCTTGGGTAACAACAAGGACTTCATCCTTATAAAATAATAAAAATCCAAGTTGTGTTGGAAGTTTATGTCGCGGCCCTTTGCCTTGACGGCAGGGGGGTCGGGACGCAGGAGGGGTTGCCCCTGTGGCGGGGGCAGTGGCAGCGATAGGTACGGGGGGCTGAAGCACCCTTGAGTGCCCAAGGAACTCAAGAAGGCGGAGGCGCTCACTAGGTGGAACCCCGCACACCGGGTTGCGGTGGGGGTGGCTCCACAAAGGGTGGTGGTAACTTAGCGGGTCTTAGTGGGGGTGGCATAGGACTCACCATGGGGCGGCGACCTCGTGGTGGGAGTCGTGGGGAGTCTTGGAACTCATCACGGTCCAATGGGGCCGTGGTGGGTGGGCCAAGACTCACCGCGACTCATCACCGAGAGTCGAGGGTCTTCGTGGTGGTTCGCCATAAAATGGCATGGTTGTTTGTGAAACCCCCGTGGACAATCACAGAAGTATATATAGGGAGTAGTAACCCCGAGAACGGTGCAAGCCCGTTGGTGATCAAAAACTATTGAGTAAGTGAGCGAGCCGGAAAGCGACCAAGGAGTGGGGAGCTATTCTGGACTGCCATCTACCAAAGGGAATTTCCACTAAGCCCAAATAGGTGGAGGGTCTTTTGGAAGAGTAAAGGGGGACCGTTATGTCTTGGTGAGCAGCCGAAGCTCCAAGTTGACCCGGTGGCCAGGTTGGGAGTTAGGCGCGCGCATCAAAGCGAGTAACTATGACTTGAAGGGGAGCTTACCGAAGTGAGGTGCGCGACACTTGGTATCAGAGCTTAGAGTTCAGTACGCAATCGTCCTTGGGATTGGCCTCATCATGGGGTCGGGCAAGCCAAAGCGAAAGCGGAACGGCCCAAAAGATGATGATCCTGGTGAGCTCGATGGGGGCGACGTGTCACCGAAGTGGCCATTTGAGGAAGCGATGCATGCTTTTGAAAACGAGGCCGCTCAAGAATGGGAGAAATCTGAGGAGTCGGAGCCCGAGGAATTCCTGAGAGCTCCGACAAACCAACAGATGCCTCCTATGCCGGCAGCCTTTTGGGAAGGGTTGTTGGCGCAATTTGGCGGGACGTTGAAAGACATGTTGAAGGCGGTTAATGTCACTTCCACTAAGGCAAAGTTTAAGGTGAAGCCTAAGGAACCCAAAATCGGAAGGCACTCAACACCTGGCTGTTGGAGCTAGAGCAGTACTTTCGGGCGGCCAAGTTGAGTGACGAGGATCGGGTGGAAGTGGCTCCCACCTATTTGAGGGGCTATGCTCAACAATGGTGGCAGAAACGCCTTCACGACCGAGGTCCAAACCCGGAAACCTTGAACTGGAGTGGGTTCAAGGAATTGATGAAGAGACAGTTTGTGCCCCTCAACGCGTCCTAGTTCGCCCAGGACAAGATGAGGAATTTGAAGCAAACGGATGACATTCAGGGATATGTTCAGGCTTTCAATGTGCTGTTGCTCGAAATCACGGACATGGTAGAGCCAGAAATGGTCCCATGGGCCAGGCGGAAGTTGGAGGAGAAGCCACCTAAGATTTTGAACGTTGCGCCTCTTATTTTGTTTGGAATGGTGATGCATGGTATGGTTGGCTAGTGTGTAGAATGCCTTCTAGCTTACAAAAGTGGGAGAGGTAAATTGAATTAATCGTGTGTTTGCGCAGTGCTGAAATCGGGTGACTCCCATCTAAGGGGCAAGGAAACTTGTGCCTTCTTTGGGAGTTCACGTGCTAGTGCGCACCTGGCGCGTGCGCATACTATAACTGCGCTACCGAAGGGGTTGCCTTGTAGTGCGGGCTAACGCGGAAGCTACGTGCTTCCGTTCACGTATTATAATCGTGTAGTGCGGCTTCGGTGTGTTCCCGTACCTCAGGCCAACATTCCAAGGCGGACCCAATTGTAATGATTGGGACGCACGGTTGGTTCAAGGTTATTTTCCTAGTCAAAAAGGGTTCAAGGTGAACCCTTGCTCAAGGTGATGCCAAAATCGGCATCATGAGCGGTCGCAAGCAATGTTGTTGCAGTAAGGCGATTCGATCCTCGGGGAGGATCGTTCCTTGGCCTTGAAGTAGGCCAAGAAGAGTGCACTGGGTGGGGCTTGAGAGGCTCCACCCTTGGCCGGGACTTGGAGGAAGTCGGCCGAACTAGCTAGTGGAGAGTAGAGTCAAGTGTGGGGTTTGGTTCTTTGCCATGGGACGCCATGGTATGGAAACAAACTCCTCGATGTGGAACGCCACAACTTGGATGTTCGTTTCTACAAAATGGACAAATCAATGAGGACATCGACTCCCTATTGGTAGGGGTGTGTGTCGCGGCCCTTTGCCTTGAGGGCAGGGGGGTCAGGACGCAGGAGGGGCTGCCCCTGTGGTGGGGGCAGTGGCAGCGATAGGTACGGGGGGCTGAAGCACCTTTGAGTGCCCAAAGCACTCAAGGAGGCGGAGACGCTCACTAGGTGGACCCCGCACACCGGGTTGCGGTGGGGGTGGCTCCACAAGGGGTGGTGGTAGCTTAGCGGGTCTTAGTGGGGGTGGCATAACACTCACCATGGGGCGGAGACCTCGTGGTGGGAGTTGTGGGGAGTCTTGGGACTCATCACGGTCCAATTGGGCCGTGGTGGGTGGGCCAAGACTCACCGCGACTCATCACCGGGAGTTGAGGGTCTTCGTGGTGGTTCGCCATAAAATGGCATGGTTGTTTGTGAAACCCCCGTGGACAATCACAAAAGTATATATAGGGAGTAGTAACCCCGAGAACGGTGCAAGCCCGTTGGTGACCAAAAACTAATGAGTAAGCGAGCGAGCCGGAAAGTGACCAAGGAGTGGGGAGCTATTCCGGACTGCCATCTACCAAAGGGAATTTCCACTAAGCCCAAATAGGTGGAGGGTCTTTTGGAAAGAGTAAAGGGACACCGTTATCTCCCGATGAGCAGCTGAAGCTCCAAGTTGGCCCGGCAGCCGGGTTGGGAGTTAGGTGCGCGCATCAAAGCGAGTAACTATGACTTGAAGGGGAGCTAACCGAAGTGAGGTGCGCGACAATTTATCTCTCTCCAAAAACGAAAATAAAACAGGGCGCAAGGATTTTCACCACAATTAATCTTCTTGTACAATCAATTTTATTTAAGTCATCCATTCATCCAGTCATTTTTCATCCTACATTAATCCATCTTTCATTCATCCATGATTCATTTCATCACACATTCTTCTCGTGCATGCATGGAGCTCAACATCTTTGGTCCCATGCAGCTTATATTACCCTCCATTTCACACGAGTTTGCGTCCACGACAAATATAGGCCCTGCTTTTTCCACGGTTATAGGCTCCGTTTCCTTTATGTGCTCACGTTTAGAATGTGATCATGCTCAATGGAATCTGCTCACGCTTAGTGCGTTCACATGAGCACGCTCATGCGTTAGCTTCTTTCTAACTTGAGCAACCCATGGAGCAAGTTAATACAACCTTACATGAAGGGAACAACTCCAAAATCCTCCTCCCGGTGGACTTCTTCTCTGAGGTGGTTTGTGCATTGAAGGAATACGGTGACCAATCTGGGCTTCAACTCCTGGAAATCCATCTAGAATGTTTGGCCCTCCATTAAAGGGTCCCTTACTCAAAGAATGCCTTTTACCTTTGATGAGTGTAGATCAAACAAGCTCTCTTTTGGAACTACAACATGGACTCGGGCTCCTTAATCAACCCAAGACCCAAATGGGCATACTGGGAACATGCGGGCTTTACCCACATTGGTGGCTTATGGGAAAATGGGGACAAGTTTCTATCTGCGTAGACGGTGTCCACATTGGTGGGAGACAGGCGTGCTGCCTCCTGGCCGTCCCTTCGCTCTCAAGTGCCTCCATACATGTTACAAATATTGAGTGATGGGACTGGCTATTGGCAACCACCCATTTGGATGGCCTCTTCCTTAGATGTTCCAGCCAATGTTATTCTCGTTAGATCTCCCTGGATGGTTCAAGGGCCCAAGGGTTGGGCTTCAGTGCGGATACATTGGGAAGGCTTCGATTTCAAATTTGGAATTGCAAAAGGAGTCCTTATTCCAAATTAGGGTGTTCGACAATCTGGGGAAAGTAAACCCTGTCTCCCCCCCCCACCAAGGGCACGTCATCCCCTGGGTAACGCACTCTCATTTGTACTGGTTCCTTAAATACGTCCCTCTTGCTCGGCTTCAGTTTGACCCAGGGGAATGGTGTTGGATGGATCATGCGCACTCCCCATTCTTTGCTCACTCCGTCAAGATGGGTTACTCGCTTTTAAACCCTGAGCAGTCCTTCACTGAACTAAATGGCAACACAGCTGGAGACACCTCGGGAACTTAAATAATTTTGATTGGAACTACATCTGGAAAGACATTTGGCATAAGACCGTGCGGCCAAAATCTTAGCCTTCCTCTGGAAATTGGCACATAGAATTCTTCCTGTCAATGCTGTTGTGAATGGGACTGCTTCAGATTGCACTATCTGTAGAAGAAAGCACGGAGTAAATAGAACATTGTTTATATATTGCCCGCTGGCCTGCACCATTGGATGAAGATTCTCGCCTTCTATTCACCTTGGGAAACTTTCCCTTCAATCCCCTACTCCTTCCCTACTCAAGTTGTTCAATCTTCTGCCAAGACGACCCCCTATCAATTGCCCGGTATGGGCGTGTTTGAGGACACACACTCTCTAGAATCTTTGGAAAGCCATATGTTCTTGGATATTTGAGGGAAACCCCCCCAGTGTTAGGTCATTATTGTTTGGCATCTACTTTGACCTGATGATTGAGGGGAGAACTTAGGGCAAGGTCTCCTTATGTGCACTTTTTCCTAGAGCTTCGGACCAACGCAGACATCAACTACTCCAAGAATTTGATCTCTCATGGGGCAACAGTGGCTCCTCGGCAACCGTCTTTCCAACCTGAGGAATGGGAAGTCTCTAGCTGAGACAGAAGACAAAGACTGCAATTGGAGGCACAAAATGGCACGTGATCCAAAGCTTAAAACTCAGTTGCTGTTATAGGCGCACCCCCGCATCATTCTCATCAATCCTCTCTGATCTCATACCATTATTTCCATTTGAGCTCGACTCTTTAAGACTTTTGACCCTAGACTTCTGATGCACTGCTGCTATCCCATCAGAAAATTCCCACACCTCTCCCTTTTTTTCTGCATTTATGCTACTCCCCACCGCTGCTCTCTTTTGCAACCGCTCTCTATAGTCTGACGTTCTCCTCATTTGCTGGTAGCTAGGTCCTGGGATGTCACCCCTCAGTAAGCCTTCACGGCCTATTTCGGTGGTTATCTTTTCCACCTTCTGTACTCTGCAAATATTTTTCCCTCATTTGTAATGTTTTTGAAGCCAATGTCCTTCTGTCAATTTAAAAAAAAAACGGCTGTTCGTGTGTCGAGAAAGACTTCCAAGTGAGCTGAGGAATGCTGTGTGGCACAATCAGCTTCAATTTCTCTGAAAGAGTGTCGATTTGGTGCGACGTATGAAGATTTCTACCCACATGGATATGTCATTTTTGTTCATATCATGGCTTCTGTCAACCTTGCACACAATAGGCCCATGCACATGCGCCCAAAAACTGGCGAATTCGTCTGTCAGTGGGGCGAATTCGCCATGGCAGGGCGTGTCAACACGGCGACTGTGCTGAAGCAAACCCCACGTTCGCTTCGTCGTTTCGCCGTAGGTAAAGTGCATTATTTTTCTATCTTGTGCAATAGAAATCCTATTTTACTCGGTAAAAATGGAGCTTTGTCGTCTCGCATCTATTGCGGCGACCCGCGCAGAACCTGTCATACTATACCTGCTAGGGTTTTGAGTTTTTAGGTGTATGCTCCTATACAATTAGCAAACATGGAAGATTTTCTTCCCAGCTCATTCTTAGGTTATCTTTTAGAGGGAGTTGAAGGGTCTTCTTCTTCCTCTCCTCGAGGTGTGCAAAAAAATGTGCAAACTCTTCAAGCTCCAAACCATTTGCAGGAAGTCCAAGCTCCAAAAAATCATGTACAGCTAGTCGTCGCAGTTCAGGGAAATGGTGGGAGACAGTGGACAAATCCCTGCATTGAGGTTTTTGTTGGATTTGTGGGAGGAGAAACATTGGGAGTACAACCAAGGACACATGAGAGAAGTGAACTGGAAAGAGTTTGCCAAGTTGTTGAACCTGAACTTTGCAAATCATGCGCAATGGACATGGAAGCAATGTAGAGACAAAATCAACGAAATGAAGGACAAATACATGGAGGAGAAAGAGAAGACTAAGGAGACAGATGCCCGCCTTCGAATTGGCCTTGGTTTGACATATTTGACAACATTTTGGGAGGAACCTCAAAAAATCAATGGTATCTCTCATGTTGTCGATCGAGGAGTTTATTCTAGTCATACTAACACTATGGAAGTGAGTGATGATGAGGAGACTGTTCCACAAACTCAGCAGGAAGATGCGCCGAGGACTCCTAGTGAGCGCATGACTCCTATTTTTGGTGAAGGTGTTGAAAGTGTTGCACCTGAGCAGGTTGCCTCAGCTAATTCACCAAGGACCAAAGCTTGCAAACTCCCTGGTGTGCAGGGAAAGCTGAATGGGAAAGCAAAGAAGAAAAAGAGGCGTTTGTCTTTAGGGTCCTCTGCAATTGCCAATGCTATCAAAGACTTCAGCGATGATGTGAAAGAAATTGAGAAGTTGAAGATGGAAATGACTAAGAGACTCACTACTCAGATGCTTCAGAGTGCATAGGCAGGGAGAGCGATGATACTGCAAGGACAATTGCAGATGGCTGCCCTCTTTGCAGAGGTTCTGAAGCCTAAAGAATAATGTAGAGCTTAGTATAGATTATGGTGCTTTAAGTTGTTTGTGGGAAAGCATCCAAATGTTGAGTTCCAGCTGCAATTAAAAAAAAAATCATCTCAATATCAAATGGAGTACAGAAGAAGCGTTTAGGCCTCAGCAGGATTATCTATCAACTACTGCTCAAACAACTTTGTTCGTAATCTTTGTCTTTCTGTTTTTGCAATCTCTCCATCTCTCAAGGTCGGTAATCTCTCAATTCCAAAGCCCGCCAAATGATCTCTTCTAGCTGGGGCATTGGCAACCTTGGCTCAGGACCACCCCACAACTCACAATAATTATGCAAGACACAACAAGTTATCGCAATTTTAGCAGCTCTGTCTACTCTGGAATTAAAATATTTTAGAATACGCCATCAAAAGTATTTTCTATTGCCACCCTGTCTGAGTTCATGCTAGAATCAAATCTCCTCTTCTCTATGTCAGCAGGATTGCGGATTTTCCAGTTTGTGGGTGGGGATAGGATAAGATGCATCTCCAATTAAGTACGGAGTGCATCTCATGCCTCCAACTATGACCACTAGCTCTCGAAGAATCTCACGAGCCCTCAATTGTCTACACAGGCCTGATATCTTGAACTCTCCTCCATCATGAACCCCTCCTGGTTGGCCCCCACACACATTCCAAAATCTCTTGTCTACATCACAAACGTCTTGCAGCACAATATTGTGGAAATTTTTTCTATTGTAAAAATCACTAACTGCAAGTGTGACTCCTTTATTGGAAAGCTTAGCTAGTGGAATGTGACTGCCATCAATTGCTCCACAAATGTTTGGTAGTCATGTCAGCTCCTAGAAACGGTTCGTTCAAACGGTCACCTGAAATGATACTAATGTACTTGCTGAACAATTTATTGGCATTAGTTACAATGTCACAAACAATATCAACATACTTTCGTATGGTTGATGCACCCACATTGAAATGATCTGCCATATGTGTAGCACTATACCCATGGGCAAACCTATATAGAACAATGGCCACAATTTTTTTGATCTGTAATTGTGGCATTACAGGATTAAGACATCGAGATTGCAAGAAATGTGTCAATTCTACCACTAAGTTGTTGAAAGCTTCAGAGCTCATTCTGTAAAACATTAAACATTTCTTGTCTCTCATCTCAGGTGTAGTATGCCATACATTCCTTTCTACATGATCCCAATGTGTGTATTGTCTAGGTTCTTTCCACCATGTAGCCGAGGTAGATGTCTCTTTCCCTTTGCAATGACACACACAATTGGAAGGAAACTAAACCCTATTGGCAATTCATTATCTGCAAACAAATGCCAACAACCGCCTCACTCTGGACTTGACCATTGCACAATTTCCTAAGGTAAGAGTAAGAAGCATCCAAATGAGGAAAACCTTTCCCATGAGAGATCGGTCCATTTTTCTAGTCTTGGTTTTGATAAACAAGCCTGAGCGTGTAATGGCAAACAACTAAACGTGCAATGGTTGGCTCTTGAGCATATAAGGGCAAGCACCGAGTTTCTGTAAAACCAACTCCAAAGGGAAAAATGCGACAGGGCCACCAACCGTTTGTTGCATGTGGGGGGTACGGCCCTTAGCTTTGCTCCCTTGACGTGGGGCCCGCCAGTGGCGAATTCACCAAGCGAACGGGAGTTTGCAAAAGTGCATGTGTGCGGGCCTAATATTGCACTAATAAAACCTTATGTATGCAGCTAAGTTAGCTCACCACAAATACGACCCTTTGTAAACAATCATTGCCCTTCATGGGAGATTCTCTAGCAAATTAAACCTATTTATGTCACTGCGATTTCAGAAGCTACAGTAAAATGTTTGTATATATATATCTATAAGACATCTATTTGAATAAAATTTCAATGCCTAGAAAAACACAAAACAAAAGACAAAACAAGACCAAATTTAAAATAATAAAAACATTGAACATTGCAAAATTATTCTTGAAGACTTGCAAAGTAACTGTACCACCTCTTGGCCAATTGTACTAAGAGAAAGAAATACCAATCTTGAATTTCATGGACGCTATAAACTATTTTCCTTTCTTCGCTTCGAACTATAATTGTAGCCACATGTATACAATTTTATTCAGATAGAGGACTAAAGTAGCACTAAACAGATTGACAGTAATGATTCCAATGGCGTCGAAGTGTGACAAACTAAACAGAGACAAAGGAAGGAGACAATACGAATGATATGAACACAAAAACTAACGATTAATAGCTAACAGCTACCCCATTTGCGTTTAGAAGTCTGAAAAGAAAGTTGTATTTTAGTTCTGTCTTCATAAAAACTCCTTCTATGTGTAGCTCCCCCCATCGACTCGCAAGAAAATGGGTGCTAGGGTAGACATGCCTATGACCGTTCATCTATCGATGGCGGAAGATCTAACAATGAATTTTTATCGTTTTTACCCCGGATAAAATTAATAAGATGCCCCACATCCTGGGCATCCCAACACACTTGGAAGTGCGTGATTTCATGAAGTCCAGACAAAGTTGTGGGGTTTCAAAGTTCAACCAATCCAAATGCTTGTGTGGACCTTGAGCCCAATGACCAATCACATTTTTTGGGGGGTTCTATCAAACAACTGTTTGCCAAGTGGCAAAAATGAGCGGTCTTGGGCCCATCAATCGTAGCTCATAGGGCCTGACCCAAGCAGTTATGAGGTGACCGGTCACAGGCACTAAAACGGTCATAGGCCAGTTTACCCTAAAAGAGCTCCCAATAAGTACGGATGGAGTTGTTCCATGTAATTCTTGGTTTGGATTGTCTTGCGCACATCATCACATTTTATCAGCAGGTAGCTGCCGAAGACTGAAAGATGAGGAGCACTGGACAATCACGGTTCCTGGAGCAGATTAGAACTCAAAACGTAGATAAGCAATAATAAAGATTCATAGTTCATTAAATAACATTGGTACTAGTCAAATGAGATCAACAACACAAAACACATGAGGGAGGTCGTAACAATTTCCAACTATTAAAGACGCTTACTCACTGTGCTTGAGCTCCGTTGAGCATTGCCGACACACAGAGCAAAGCGAGAACCGCTATCTTTTGCCATGAATCAGCCATGATATTGATCTTTGCTAGGAGCTTATGTCGAGGAACGGATCACTGGAGACCGCTGCTTGCAAGTGTAGATCATGATACCATATATCAACTCTGATCAGAGCTGATATATGGTATCATGATGGGAAGCTACTAGTGCTGGCTCCTTCTTACCGGCTACATATTCCGTAAATGACATGCCGTCCAACATGGTAACAAAATAAAATGTGGTTACTCACCAACTTCGTTACTATTTACGCACCACCCGTAAATGACATGCCGCCCCACATGGTAACAAAACAAAACGTGGTTACTCAACGACTTCGTTACTATTTACGCACCACTCGTAAATGGCAGCTTGTTCCATAGTATTGGAATATTCACTTAATTCTAATATCCGCCGATTCTCAATAGTACTATGATTATTTATGTGTGGACGGGTAACAATAGGACGGGAATTCCAATCGTAATACCAAACCCAGATATAAATAATTAAAATAACAATCAATCATTCGGCCCATTGTTTAAAATTAGCATTAATTTGTCGAGGTTGTCAATGCCAAGTCGACATTGCCCTACCCATGTGCTAAAAAATGAGAAAGAGTGGCAGGCCCTTGGGGCTGGACATGCCCTAACCTAGGTACTTGCTTGCCTAATAAAAGTTTTTGGGGCCATTTGGCAGTTGGTGAGAAGTTTTTTTAAATTAGGCATCTTGGATGTGTAATTTTTTCAAATTAGGCAACTAAAAATAATGATCAAAACTATAAAAATACAGCCGTTGCCATGGATGAAAATTGAAAATTGAGTCATGGAAATGAATATAATTTTAAATGGATATCATTGTTAGATTTTGTTTTCTATTTTATATTTTTTTTCTCATTTAAATTCAAGTTTTTATACCATATGCACTTTTAGAGACAGTTTTGAAAACTAGGCACTCTTTGAAGATAATTATTTTAAATTAGGCACTCTTGTCAAAATAATTTATTTTTATTACGCGCTTTTTTTTCGAATTAATTTCTGCCTAACCGGCTATCCCACTACGATATACCATATGTATAGTCCTTATTTTTTTTTTTCCATAATACGGGTATTGCATGGATATTGCCTTTGTCAATACCAAAGTATGTAGGGTATTGACCTAGGTATTGGAATTGTCAATACTAGGCGGTTCGGTACTAACCTGAGTTTTTTTTTTTTAGGAAAGAAACCGGGGAGCGACTGCTCACAATTCAAGCCCTTGAGGAGGGGAAAAAATTAACCCCCTTTGACATAAGCCATTGGGCACACAAGAGGGAAACATGAACCCCAGATCAACTGGTCACGAATCAAACCCAACCCGCAGGACAAAGTAGCAAATTTGAACCCCAAACCACCAGGGCGACACACAGTGCACTTATCCAATTGAGCTACCAGCTGCACACACTGGGAGGTCACCCATGCTGCACACACTAGGAGGTCACCCATCCCAGTACTATTATGGGCCAAAGAAGCATTTTTGTCAAATCTTTACTTTCTTGTGATTGATTTCATCACAATTTGCCGAAAGTGGATATGGATGCATGTGGATGTACTTTCTGAGCATTGAAAGCAAGTTTTCATGTTTTTTCTACGTGCTTACTTGACCAGAAAATGTTGTGGAGTATATACCAATGTTGTGCGGGTCCGGGTTTTTGAAGGCAGGTACCCGGCGGATTAGGATCCGGGTTACCCGGACCTGCACCCGGACCCGTGCTATCACAAAAAACCCGGACCCTAACCCAGATTCATTTCTAAAATGAACCCGGAACCGGACCCGGACCCGCCTGCTGGGTCCAGAACCCATTAACCCCTAAACGCCCGCTGGCCCAAAATTGGTCGTTTTTTTTACTAGGTGGCTTCATATTGTCCCGTCACTCTTTCAAGATTCATTTTATTTTCAAAATTGAAGCTAGTTTTTCAGGCCAAGCCCCGCTTTTTGGTAAAAAGTCAACGGAGGCCTACGGGCGTTGAGGGGTTAAACCCGCTACCCGTGGGCCAATGTAGCGGGTGAGGGTCTTAAATTTAGATGGGAGGGGACGAGCAGCAATAGGCCGCAGCAGCAAGCCCCACCATGTTGTAGCCCAGCGGTAATGCCCACATAAGGTAGAAACACCCAAATATGAGCAGGTCTCAAAATGGACCCCTATTTTTGGGGTGTAAAGTGGTTTTGCCTGCCCTTAAACGGCGACCTTACTGCCAACGGGCTGATTTAGGTTCCTTCATGGGCATTGTGGGCCCCATGGTGCTTTGTTAGGTGAACAAAAACGTACTGAATACTGTGACCAGCGTATTTGCCAAATGGAGGCGTATAAATAAAGCTGAGTGCTAATGTACGCACGTTGTTATTCTAATTAACTCTGCATGGGGTTTACGATTGATCAGATATGCTCTGATTTGTTTTTTAAAATGCCTTGGCGGCTGCTCAATTTCAAATTCACAGGGTTCCATTCACTCTGCCTGCATGTATAACTTCGTTATGACTATTGCACACAACTTCGCAACTACAGGTTCTCATTCATGTGCAGAGAGCATAGTTTGGAGATTGGCTCAACATTGATTTACACTTCAGTTAATCCAGTCCATTACTATTGATTGATGTGCAGGGAGCATAGTTTGGAGATTGGAATCCCATTAGTTTACACTTCAGTTAATCCAGTACATTATTACTAATTCATGTGCAGGGAGCATAGTTTGAAGATTGGCTTAGTTTACACTTCAGTTAATCTAGTTTATTACTAAGTGTATAGTCATGAGTGAGGAGTGTGCAACAGCGATGGACTTGAATTTCAGGCCCAGCCAAGCTTTTTGATTGTTGCCAGATACCGAGGTAGCTGATGATAGCGATGGAATGCAGATCAGTAGCCAACCACTCACAAGTGACTCAGATGACGGATACAATGAAAGGTATAAACATGCAAATGATGGAGGTCAAAGTGAGGATGATGGCCTTGAAAATTTCCAGTGGGGCCAGGGAGAGGATTCCCAAGTTGAATTTCAGGTACCAGACAACAACATTGCCAGAGACAAATACTGAAGGACCTGCCGACATTAACACTCTTCGATCTGATGGACCTACTATGCGTGGGGGCTGCACAAGGAGAGGGAGGAGGCCTCTCAAGAATGGAAACTGGACTGATGAACAGTTGCGAGGTGCCGTGGCTGCCGTTGACCGTGGAGACAGCATCGGATCCGTAGCAAGGATGTTTGAAGTGCTTGCAACAAGTATGAGAAACCACGTTTATGGCGTTACTACCAGTAGGAAGAGAGGCAGCAAAGGGACATTAAACGCCAAGGAAAAAGCTGAACTAGTCCAGTATATTGAAAAAATGCAAGATATCGGGCATCCCTTGACACTAACTCAACTATGTCTGAAGGTGGCTGAAGTTACGCAAGAGAGAGCCACACCTTTCACAAATGGAATCCCGGGCTGGGGGTGGGTGAGATGGTTCAGGTCACGACATCCACATCTTTCATTGAGAGTAGCTCAAGGACTAGAAACTGGGAGGGCCAAGGGACTATGTCCAGAGAACGTAAAGACGTTCTATGCTAACCTGAAACTGATGTATGAGAAGCACAACTATGGGCCAACAAGGATATGAAATTGTGACGAGTCCGGGGCCCAAGCTGGGCGAAACGGAGGTGCTGTTGTGTTGGCCAAGACCGGATCCAGATCTATTCATTCTATAACACCAGATCAGAGGGAGTGGCTGAGCATCCTCACCTGCATGAATGTTGCAGGAAGTTACATCCCAAACTTCTACATATTCAAAGGGAAAAGATTCCGTCGCAATTACATTCACAAATGTGAATCTGGAGCAACAATGACAATGCAAAGAAAAGCATGGATGACTGCAATATTGTTTCACAAGTGGATATCACATTTTCTGGAATCAGCAAAGGCTATGGGCAATGACATTACCGTCACAAACAGGCATTTGCTAATTCTGGATGGTCACAACTCACACGTCACCCTAGACGTTGTCAAGCAAGCAAGATCAGTAGGACTTGATGTCATTACAATTCCTTCCCACACATCCCATGCACTCCAGCCCCTTGATGTGGCAGTGTTCAAGCCCTTTAAGACTGCCTTCAGGAAATATAGAGATGTTTGGACCATGGCACATAAAGGAAGAGGAGCGTTGAAAGAAGATCTGGCCCAATGGGTCTCCCTTGCATTGAAAAAATGACTAACCCCTACCAACATTGCCAAGGGATTCAAGACCTCTAGGATCTGGCCTTTGAATCCAGAAGCCATGGCAGGAAAGATGGGGCCGGCAGAATGTTTCTCAGGGCCGGGGACACCAGACCTGCATGCCGAGGAGATCAGGCCAGAATCAATGGACGAGGATACACCTGAGGGGGAGGTAGAAGACGTACTTTCTGCCCTTCATGTGGAAGAGGTGTTGGGCAACCATGTGCCCAGCATACAAGAGAATCACCACCACTACTTTGTGGTGGTCGAAGAGCCAGTTGAGGATGGGCGCAATGACCAGGAAAGGGGCGATGACAACTAGCCACACTTTCGCATTAGCCAGGAGTCCTTAGTGCAGCTCGATGATGACGCAGACTGGGAGATGGTTCCCAGCCAGCCAAAGGTCCCTTCATCAATCTCCCGATTCTTGACGCTCCCAGAGGCTCCTGCAGTCAATCGAAGGGTAAGAGCATCAGGAGATGAACCTATTATAGACTACAACAAGTCAATTATAATGACATCTGATGTATACTTGGCAGCACTAGAGCAAAAAGTGAGACTAAAAGAAGAAGCAAAGCTCATGAGCAGAAAAAAGAGGAGATCCTGCAAGGTAAAGCAAAGCGGACAGCCGAGAAGATCGAGAAAGATGCTCTCAAGAAGGCCCGAACACAAGAGCGACTGGCCAGGAGGGCCTTCGACGCCAAGTGGTCGGCACGAGCCTGCAGCGAGGCAGGAGAACGTCTGCATGCAACAATCAAAGCAAACAACACCTCCCCCAAGCATGCATGGATCGCCCCATTGTGCGGGTGGGCTCCACCAATTTGTAAACACAATCAAAAAATTGCTATTGCTAAACGTCGGGCAAAGGCCCGAGGGGAAGACACAAGTCATCTGCAGGTCGTAGGAGTGCCATGGGCGCATCAACCAGGTTCGGGACCACCTGTTGTAGAGTGAGTTGCTGTCATGGCGGGCCATGGTGGGAAGGAGTTGCTGGGAGGCGACAGAGATGGCGGGAGGAATCAAGGTGGTGGCGGGAGAACAATAGGTGGAGAAATTAGTGCAGCGAGAGGGAGGTTTCAGGCTGGAAAAGCACGCAGTTGGGCACACTTTGGATCACTACGTGCTTAAATAAGAATCCAAATCTAGGAGAGTGGGGTCCACTTTACATGGAGGATTGACCATTTGGCACACATTCACGGTTTCCTAAGGGCTTACTGGAGTTCATGCATCCGATCTCCTTTATTTCGCTACTGCACCATAGGATACCTTTTGCTCTTCTGGGCCGAGATGTTGGGTGAGTTATTGGGTGTAGTAGTTGGTGTGTGGGGCCATTTCAAGTGCACATCTCGTGCATATCAGGTCATATGTAGGCTTCATATTAGATAATATTTCAGTGAGTTATGGTATCCTCTATAGCTTAGGCATAGCATTTTTGTGCCCTGCCACTTTGATAATATATATCAATTAGCCACTTTGTCCAAAATTCATGCAATTCATACCACAAGCTGTTTGTTCAATTGCTAATCCAGTCATATAATTTTTCCCCTTACTACACCAATTGTATGGGCATATCTGCTTAAACGCTCACATTTGGGTATAACTACCTTACCACCTCAAAAGCGGTTGTGGGTTCATCCCCAGAGTGGTGTCACAAAGTTGTGCCCTTTGGGACCATAATTTACACCTTCCAAAGGAGACGTCATATATTATTATTATGCCAGGTCCCACACATCCATGCTATAGTGATCTACCCTTGAGGCATATTACTATTCTTAACATGTTTAAAGAATTGATATTGAAAAATAGAAAATGGAACTCAAACTTAATTTAATTCTTATTCATGATATACATATTCATATTCATGGTATATTTTGAAGGAATGTCTCTTAAAATAAAATTCATTATTAGGATTTAAAGTTTTTCCAGCCAAAAATAAATATATCCCTAATTAATCTTATTTTTTCTAATTTATTTAATCAATAAATTAGGACCCGGATCCGAACACGTGAACCCGCTAATATTTCCCAACAACTACCCGGACCCTAACCCGAGTCCGTGTTGACAAACCCGGACCCGAACCCGGACCCGGATTTTCCAAATTTCAAATCCGGGATCCGGACCCGGACTTGGCTCCAAAAAAAAAACCGCACCCGGACCCGGTGGGTTCCTTAAAAAGGCAGAACCCGCTCAACACTTGTATATACCACTGTTGTGCCGATAAATAGATTTTTGCTTATCCTATGGGTAAGGGTAAGTAGAAATCAGAGGGTTATTTATCCTCCAGGTAAGGGTAAATTATTTGTATGTCCATTTATCTATCCTACGGGTAAAGGGTAAAGGCCAAATATTTTTTGACCGGATATACCGGGTAAGGATAAAAGCTTTTTGGGGTTTCTACACCTGCCGGGTAAATAAAGGATGTATTGAAGGATATATAGTTTTTTGGTTTGTTATGCTCAACTCAAAAAATATAACTAATTAATTAAGGTAATCAAATTTTTGGTCTATTATTTGCTTTAGCATGAGGCTGATTATATCATATGTTGTGAATAATATGAGGATGATCATGAGCGTGTTTCTTCACACCAAAGATAATAATCAAACAAAGCCAATTAAGACCATGTATGAGTGCCTCGTCCACGAAACTAGTGCCTCCAAGATCCAGGTTGAGTTGATAGCATTGGAAACTGCCCGCCCGTGCACTCTAAGCAATGTGACTCTTGACACAAACCCAAAGCTTTTCATAGAGATGAAGCCGCAAGACATTGACATGCCCCCTGATGTGGTGCATGAGAATGGTATGCCCTTGGAGATGGTGATAGGTGGAGGATGCTTGCACAAGGACCCTTGAGTGAAAGCCTCGTGTACTTAGGGATGAAGAAGAGTTTTTTATTTACCCTTTTGCTATTTACCCTCCAAAAATTTATATTTATCCGTGGGTAAAGGGTATCTGAAAATTATTTACCCTTCAGACAGGTTAGGTATCTCAGATTATTTACCAGTCTGAAGGGTAAGTGTAAGGGTAAATGAAATGGGCCAACCCGGGTAACTCATTTACCCTTACCCTGATTAACCCATCGGGTAAATCCGAGTAAATGATTTACCCACACAATGCTGGTATATAGTATATACCTTGACGCCCAGTTCTCCATCTTCATGAATTGTAAAGCTCACGAAGTTGATGTACATGTATATATTGCCCACAAGCATAAATAGCCATTGCTTGCTTTCAAGTAGTGTACCCACTCCACACAATTTCTCCCACATCTGTTTTCACACCAGGAACAAGAATGGATTGACAAGCTGCAACAAAATGAAATGCCCACACCAGCATATAGGTTCATCAAATTGGCAAATTCTCAACTTTACGTACTTGCACTGCCGTGAGGTTTCAATAGCTTCACCTCTTTGGCGTAGAAATCAAAACCAGTAGCAAATTTGGCCACTGATTGAAGCAATCACTAACAAAGTGCTTCGTGCGGACCCAGACAAGATATTCTCGTGGTGGAGTCACCTTGCACATCTTTGTTCTTTTTTTAAGGACTCCATTCCCAATCGCTACCAGTCACTTGTTAGTTGAGATTACAAGAGTTGTAACAGATTTGGCTACTGACCGAATGAGTAATAATGGAGACTCAAAGCTCAATGTTGGCAACTCTGTATGGTTTTCAGTTGATGAAGTCCTGAAAGGAGCAGCCTGTATAACACTACCTTTCAAACTGGGAGCCACCTCTGTTAGATCATAGCTAATGTCCTTGTTTTTGCCTGAAGTATTGGTCAAAATGACTACTACTGTACTTCCCACTGGATCAACAGCTGTGACAAGAAAATCACGAAGGTTCTCGTTCCGCCAGACCTGAAATCCTGGGCGAATCCACCGAGTGAAATGCATCATCACATAGTATTGCTTCTTGATCTGGACAGAAAAAGGTACGATACCATAAGTCAGAGGAGTCTGCAACAGGCCCCACAGGGAGCCTGGCACTTCGAGAGCTTGCCAATAACACCAGGCTGATGGTTGCAGGTCATTGATATCAAGGGTTATGTGCCGTCCTAACGCCAATGCAACATCATGTTCTTCGCCACTCCAGTTAAGGGGCCCATACTCAGACATCCACAGCTTTTTCCCATGAGCCACAACATTTCTCTGCACCTGGAGAAAGGAAAGAGAGATTAGTATAAAAGCTCAAGTCAAATGCTATTGCTTCTCCTGAACCGCTAGATAATTGCAATAGATCTGCCACCCATACAACAGATGTCTACTGAAGACAGTTCGGTGGCCACTGAGAATCCAGCAGATACTCATGCCTTACTGGTGTAATATATGATTCAAGTGTCCAGCTTGGTTTAGAAGTATGAGGCCCGAGGGGAAGAAGATATCCATGTACAGACATCAGATTATACCTCCTTACGCCGGGCATCGTCTTCTCGTTGGACAAAGGGGATATAGGTGTGCACATTCACTTGCTCAATTGCTTCCAGAGCTTCCTTGCCAATCCCGCGGAAAGCTCTCACTGTGTTTGCACTCCATGCATCAAACGCACTCACTCGTGTTGACAACCCCTTCTCAGCTAGTGACTTTTTGACTAAAGAAATCACCTGCAAATAACAGGTACCATCATTCGATAATTACAGAAGTTCAAAATCGTTCACTCAGCATAAAGCTCCTGCACAATTGTTGGAGTGGGCACAAACATCTGCAGTGCAATGTAGAGACTTACTTTCATAGGATGCCAATCACCTGATTGATTCCTGAACACCAGTTGCACTAAGTTCTCTGCATTTGTATGCAGCATGTATATGGTTGAGTTTTGAGTATTGCACAGGTAATCTCACTGACCGTCTATACGGCTTAGGGCTATATCTCACACAATCCATAATTCATGTAGCAGACGCAGAAGCAAACTAATGTGGGTGTGAAGCAAAACCATACACCTCTCCCTAGAACCAGGTACGCACCTTGTCCATTGACTGGATAGAGAAATTACAACCCTCTTGGGCAGCTTTCTTGCGATCAATATACCACCAGCCTTCACAGGGCTCATTGAATGGTGCCAGTACATCAAAGTGTAAGCCCCATTTCCCATACTGGCGCACCACCTCGGTCAAATAGTCGGCAAAAGCAGTGAAATATCTTGGATTGAGGTTGTCCTGGCCCCTCCTCCAGTTTCCTGGAACGTGACCCACCTGTCTCTGGTCAAATTGGACTACTGATCCATGGATAGCTCCCACTGGCTTTTAATACTTGGTCAATCATGACCACAGCTTCCTTCAACCGGCTGTGGTCATGATTGAGACTTTAACATCTCATAAATTAGATTTGAACTTCAATATACACACATCGTGAATCATGTAATCCCTTCTTGTTGACCCTGATCGTGGGTGAGATTTCAATGAGCCTGAATTACAATTCCATTGAGATCAAAGTATTGAAGCTGTGCTGCTGATAATGGAAATTCATCTTTGCCTATGTTATGAGAATTGGTGCTTGAGAACTCCATAGAAAAGGAGAGTTTGTATCAGGTCTCTTGATCAAACAACACTGCAGACAATACTGTACCATGGATCAAGATAAGTGAGGTCTGGAAAATACCTGTCACGGATCCACTGACAGTCATCCAGCACGGTGGTGAGTTAGAGAAGGCTTCAAACACATTTGCACCCCTCTCACGGGCCCCAAAGAGAACATCCCTCTGCCGCTTGTCAGCAGACCAATCATATGGTGCTTCAGGGCCACCTGGCCGGAAGCCTGGCATATCACCAAATGGCCGAAGGTTTGTATCAAAAGAGAGATCGGCACCCCCACCTATATTGTACCGAACAATAGTGAGGCCAAGACCCTTACGAGGATCAAATAACAAATCCAACACAAAATCGCTGTCACCTTTAGGTAGCCCTCCCACAAAATTTGCCCACCTGTGCCAAAATATTTCGCGAAGTTATGTCTGAGAAACCACTCCCAATTCAGAGATACTACCTAACACCCTCTACTGCTGCCAACGACCCGATACTACAGTTCTTTACGACTGAAACACAGAATTGGGGACAGAGAGAGCGACAAATACAGAGGGCATTTAGGATGTAGGGAGAGCTCATGTCATAGGGGATGTGCACACCAGCATAGTGATGTTCCCCAACCCTCCCACGTAACTGGGGTGCACTCAGGCTCACTTAGCACCTCTATAAATTCTTCCTGCAAACCACCGGCTACCTTGTCAATCGTACAAGAAAACCTCTGAGACTTGTGAAAATAAATAACTGAATTTCTGGGGACTGTTCACCACCCACACGACTGCCAGGCAACGTTTCAAGTTGCTGTGGCCCCATAGCTTTCGTGACTTACCCAAAACATTGAAGGGACTTTCGGACAGATGGAATGTAATCAATCATAGAGTGCTTAGATGGTCAACCTTTCCAAGACAGACAGGTAGCAACAAGTCTAAGAAGTTCCCCTAGCTTCTCTTTTCTTTTCCAGCATTGGAGGTATCCAATGGGGTCCTACTCGTAGCAGCAGGAAGGACATTTCCCGTTCCAGAAAAAAGGGTCCTTCAACTCAGAGGAAAAACTTTTCCCAGAGAAGCTATGATAGTTTAGCAGCCAAAAAAAATGGGCACTCGGGCACCCTCGATTAAAGTTATCACAGATTTCACCTTTTGAGTAGTTGCATGTGCTTCGTGCTTACTTGTATAAAACACACAATGTATGCACTCATGGGCTCTCTGGGAAATGGTGCACCCTCTTCCTGGACTCTTCCAAGCCAATCACTACAGGCTACTTCAATATTTGGTAGGAAAACAACCGTATTATATATAAGAACGGAGAGAAATGAAATGGTACTTTATATGTCCACGGAAAGCTCAAAGGGCTTATGCGACAAGAGAAAGCAAGAAACAAGAAGGAGAGAGGGGCCCTCCACAAGCAGCCCAAAAACAACCATTGTTCAAGGGATGTCTAAGAGTGAACGCCTCATGCATGTAAGGAAACACGCAATCCACTATATTTCGAAGAGAGAATCCAGCGTGATACCAAGTGGAGACAAAACAGAGGGCTCGCTAACCTTGTCTGGTACTTGAGGCCAGAACCGAATCCATCCCACCAACGTCTGGAGCTGCCCAAGAAAGCCTCTCTTCTTCTCCACTTTTATTACTTTCTCTTTCTCCACCTCCTTCTCACCTGTCACCTCCCCTCCTCCGTTACAATCTGTTTTCTGGTCATCCCTCATCGTCCCCACTGTCTCTTCCTCAGTGACGGTAGTCTTTGCCCGAGAGCCCACCACATTATCGTCCGAATTCGAGATTCCCTCCTTGTATCCCGCACCCAAAATTTTCTGCGTCTTTTGGCTTCCTTCTCCAACCTCAGCTACAATGGGTTCTGGAGTCGATCTCAAACACAAATTCCATCCCTTGTCCTGAACATTTCTCCTGTCTCTCTCAGACACCCTCTTTCCCTCCCCGACTACCTGGTACACCTTCCCCCCCTGGGCATGCTTAAACATCTGGCATTCTTCCTGCAAGCGGCTCAAATGTGCTCCCCACCTTCGATAAGAGCACACACGACAAGTGGTGGGATGTAAACGGAGGCCTGCTTGACCTTGACTTGTAGTTCGGGTGAGAAATGAATCCATGTCGCCAATTTGTGGAGCTTCCCGCTTATATCACTCTCTTCCACTGCTCCTTTCTCCTCACCAAATTCCTCCCCTGCGACTGCTGCTCTCCCTCACAGACAAGCCATCTCTCCTTGTCTGAATTTGAGCTCCCATCCCAAAGCTCTTCCACTCTCTTTGTCGATCCTTCGCTCCGCATCTCCAACTCTGCTCAAGTAGCATCCTTACGTTGCGGCTGGAATTGTGAACTGGCAGTCCCCCCCACGTGGCAGTGAGCTAGTCCAAGTGTTCCTTTCGGGTCAGCCCACCCTATGGCAAACTGGTGCAAAACTGCAATCAATTATATATTAACATTATTACTTGAGTAGGTAGCCCCGTGGTTGGGTATTTGTGCCTTGCATAACCTGGGTGATCCTGGGTTCAATCCTTTAACATGTGCCTTCAACTGTCGAAGGGCCCCTCGATGGGCTGTTGTTGAGCAGTAGGCTCTGTAAATTCACTGGACGTTAAGCATACTTTACTTTTATATCTACTATTACTAACCAACTAATTCAAGCCTATTAATTCAGAAAACGACTGGAGAGAGAAAGTTAGGTGTGTGGATATTGGATTATTTCTTACATCTTATAGCTAACTGCTTACACCACCCCAACAGTAAGCCCATAGCCTGATTATTGCCACTATTTTTGGATTATCTTGATGCCAGCAATGAGCTTGTGAGCATAATAAAAAAGTAAAACTATATTTATCACTAATGTATGAGAGGAGGTAAGTTCAACAAATTTAGAGACTTTTGCCCCTCTGGGCCGGATCCAGCTGTTAGCACAACCATTCATCTAATCTCAGTATTTTGTCATCCATGAACTCAAAAATATATATATATATATATATATTCGAAGGGTCTGAGGCGGAAGATAATAGGAATAATGTAAGAACTTAATGCGAGAGCGCGTCAGGACGGTCCAGCCCTGACACCCGTGCCGCCGGTTCTCCGCCTCTGGCAGACATCGAAAGGCAGCCGGCTGGGCTCGGTCAATCCCTCCCCACCCCCGCCCTCATCCCATCGGCGTCGTCGCCGCCTGCGTCGTCGTTCTGCAACACCAGTCCGCTGCTTCCAGCAGTCCGCCAGTTCCCTGAAACCCCCTGCACGTCAGCCCCTGTAACCCCCGCCCCGGGTTCAACCCTCACCCCCATGTAACCCTCTGTAACTCCGCCGAGTATAACCCACACCACCATGTAACCCTTTGTAATCCATGTAACCCTTTGTAACCCATGTAACCCCATGACCCTCTGTAACCCTCACCACCATGTAACCCTTTGTAACATCGTAGAGTGTCACTTCCACCCCTATGTAACCCTCACTCCATGTAACCCTCTGTATCACTTTGCAACCCATGTAACCCTCTGTAACACCACAGAGTGTCACCCTCACCCCTATGTAAGCCTCACTCCATGTAACCCTCTGTGACACCGCAGAATGTCACCCTCACCACCATATAACCCTTTGTAACCCATGTAACCCTCTGTAACACCGCAGAGTATCACCCCCACCCCTATGTAACCCTCACTACAGTGTAACCCTCTGTAACACCGCAGAGCGTAACCCTCACTCCATGTAACCCTTTGTAACCCTTTGTAACCCATGTAATCCTCTGTGACCCTTTGTAACCCTCACCACCATGTAACCCTCTGTAACACTGCAAAATGTCACCCTCACCCCTATGTAACCCTCACTCCATGTAACCCTCTCTGACCCTCTGTAACCCTCACCACCATGTAACCCTCTGTAACCCATGTAACCTTCTGTAACACCGAAGAGTGTCACCCTCACCCCCATGTAATCCTCACTCCATATAACCCTCTGTGACCCTCAGTAACCCATGTAACCCTCTGTGACCCTCTATAATCCTCACCAGGTGTAACCCTTACCACCATGTAACCCTCTGTAACACCGCAGAGTGTAACCCTCACTCCATGTAACCCTCTGTAACCCATGTAACCCTCTGTGACCCTTTATAACCCTCACCACCATGTAACCCTCTGTAACACCGCAAAGTGTCACCCTCACCCCTATGTAACCCTCACTCCATGTAACCATTTCTGACCCTCTATAACCCTCACCACCATGTAACCCTATGTAACCCATGTAACCCTCCGTAACACCGCAGAGTGTCACCCTCACCCCCATGTAATGCTCACTCCATATAACCCTCTGTGACCCTCTGTAACCCATGTAACCCTCTATGACCCTCTATAACCCTTACCACCATGTAACCCTCCGTAACCCATGTAACCCTCTGTAACACCACAGAGTGTAACCCTCACTCCATGTAACCCTCTGTAACCCATGTAACCCTCTGTGACCCTTTATAACCCTCACCACCATGTAACCCTCCGTAACACCGCAGAGTGTCACCCTCACCCCCATGTAATGCTCACTCCATATAATCCTCTGTGACCCTCTGTAACCCATGTAACCCTCTGTAACACCGCAGAGTGTAACCCTCACTCCATGTAACCTTTTGTAACCCATGTAATCCTTTCTGACCCTCTGTAACCCATGTAAGCCTCTGTGACCCTTTTTAACCCTCACCACCATGTAACCCTCTGTAACACCGCAGAGTGTCACCCTCACCCCTATGTAACCCTCACTCCATGTAACCCTTTCTGACCCTCTGTAACCCTCACCACCATGTAACCCTCTATAACACCGCAAAGTGTTACCCTCACCCCTATGTAACCCTCACTCCATGTAACCCTCTCTGACCCTCTGTAACCCTCACCACCATGTAACCATCTGTAACCCATGTAACCCTCTGTAACATCGCAGAGTGTCACCCTCACCTCCATGTAATCCTCACTCCATATAACCCTTTGTGACCCTCTGTGACCCTCTATAACCCTGACCAGGTGTAACCCTTACCACCATGTAACCCTTTGTAACACCGCAGAGTGTCACCCTCACCACCATGTAACCCTCCGTAACCCATGTAACCCTCTGTGACACCGCAGAGTGTCACCCTCATCCTCATGTAACCCTCACTCCATGTAGAGTTACACTGCTAGGAGTTACACTTCTAGGAGTTACACTACTAAGAGTTCCTATGATAAGAGTGACACTGCAAGGAGTTACACTGACAAGAGTTACACTGATGGATTGGGTGGCATTTGATGTGTGAGCGTGCACGGAATCGTTTGGGGACGTAGCAATATTTCTATGCCTTTGGCATGTTCGCCGCGCTTGGCTGAAACATTCGTGGCGTAAGATGCCCGATCCATACACTCGTAATGTTGTTTTGAAATAGCTTGACGACGTAATGTACGGCATTAATGCCTGTGTGGGAGTCACCCCAGAAGAGTGGGCGCTGGAACGACTGGAAGATTTGCATTATTCATATCCGCTTGTGCGTGACTTCCTACATTACATCAGAATGGAATGGGTCCCAAAATTGAGCATGTGGATCACGGGGACTCGTGATATTCCCCATGCAAGTCAGGATACTAATGCCGTAATTGAATCTTGGCATGGAAATTTGAAGGCTCGTTTACGTTCGGGAAAGCAAAGGCTTGATGGCAGGAGAATTGATTGGCTGATCAGCGAACTCGTGGGTCCTGTTCTAACCCACTATTGGTATAGAGATAACTTGAAATCAAAAGGCTTCAAAAGGAATGTACGACAGGAGGAATTTATCAGTAATGTTGTTTGGACTGCGAGGGAGATCCCTGATGTCAATGTTCATTTGCCTACTGTTCCTGGTCATCCGACGATTATGGATAGTGTTCAAACGGCTGGTCGAAGCTACACAATCTATGCACCTGCAACCACCTGGGCTTGTTGCGATTGTCCATGGGCTTTGAAGGGTAATTTGTGCAAACATCAAATCCACGTTCTTCAATTGATGAAGCCAAATATGAAGGAAGGGCTTATTGTGAAGCTCTGTGGCACAAAGCTCGGGACCATTCATGGAGGTCTTGACATGTTGATGAAATCGAAACTTCCAGATATTGATGCAGGGGAGGAAGTTGTGAATTTAGTAGAGCCTACGGAGTGCTCAGCATCATCCCAGCGTGGTCGGCAGGAGCCATTGGATGTTTCATCAATTGAATCTGAGATGAAGTCCCTGTCGCTTCTTGGCAATGAGAGTGAAACAATGCGCAAACATCTGCTTGCCGAGCTTCGTTGTGTTCGTGGGAGGCTGTCCACTTTACAAGTCAGAATCGACAAAGGTCTGTTGCACCCTCTTCAGGCAGTTCCATTCATAAAAAATGATGATGGAAACAACATGTCCCTTGCCAGGAAAGTAGATTTTGTAGTCCGGTTCCGTAGTAAGTGACCATTAAGTCCATTGGCAATGACACTTATTTTGTGATCACCAGCTTTAATATGAAGTACATGTCTGTTCATGGGTTGTTATTCACTTTGCCATTCCATCCACATTCAACCTATGTAACCCACTCAATGGGACACCCATGGGCCGGGGTGACACAACGCAGGGTTACACCGTCTGGGGTTTCATAACGTAACATAGCTCTACTTAGTGTAACTCGCATCTGTGGTACTCCATACAGTGTAACACAGACGAGTGTGAACCTCTTCAGTGTAACTCATTGTGGTGTAACTCCAAGTGTAACTGCAATGTAACTATCAACAGTGTAACCCAGTATGTAACCCCATAGAATATTGCTGTCAGTGGTGTAACACTGAGAATTATAAGTCGATGACTACAATGTGACTACAGGGTCTGGGTTAGTCTGCCGGGGTTACATGACCCTTCAATATAGAGTGGGAAGACGCTGAAGTCGAGCACCTTTAGTCGTCGCCAACACTAGCCCCTGTATGTGTAACCCCTCTATGTGTAACCAATTTAGGTTTATCCCACCCTGTATGTGTAACCCCTCTATGTGTAACCCAATTTGTGTGTAACCCATGGACGTGTAATCCATGAGATAGATAATCTTTCCATTCAACCTCTGTTATGGACCAGTGTAGCCCTCCGGAGTGTAACTTGTTGTTGTGTAACCCCAAGAAGTATGTATCCCGACCACATGTAACCCCCACTGATGTCACCCCATCGCATGTAACCCATTGTACAATTTGGGGTGCACACTATAAACCCTGATGCTACATCACTCCATCTTATGTATCCCCACGACACGTAGCCCTTGTATAGGCAACCCTGCCCACTTTCACTGTGCACAGTGTAACTTAGAACTGTGTAACCCTCTTGAGTGAGTGTAACCCTGAGTGTTGTAACTCCAAGAAGTATGTGGCCCGACCAGATGTTACCCCCACACTATTGTGACCCCATCGTATGTAACCCATTGTACATAGCCCTCATGTATGTAACCCCATGTAGTATAAATCTGAGAACTTCAGTGCACAAACATTTCAATGCGAAAAAAAAAAAAAAAAAAAAAAAAAAAAAAAAAAAAAAAAAACAAGTGCGCATAGTCGAGGTGGGGTTACATGCCACGAAACTATACTGTTTCAGCAACGTGACCTTGACATAGCCAGGAAGGCCCAACCATGTAACCCTGAGAGGCCCATTGCATGTAACCCATAAGTGTAACCCCACGTTGTGAGACCCGGCACGGTGTAACCCATCACTTATGTGTGAACCCACAGAGTGTAAGCCCATTGCCCTAGGGCCCAAAGGTGTACCCAAGTACTTGTCTATGACTCCACTTCATGTAACCTTATAAGGTGTAACCCCATGTAAGCCCATTGCATGAAACCCAAACTGTGAAGTGTTACAAACAAACCACATAGAAGCAAAAATGCATCAAGAGACGCTATTTATTTCTTTGGCCATCTGACCAAGTCTTTGTCCATATCGTCACACAACCAACTAATCATATGAGTACGGGAAGCTATCATGGTTGACTCGTTGAACCAACTTGCAGTAAACGCCCGTCTATGACGGGTTCGATCTTCTGTGGTTTTCACATTGAACTTCCACTCCAAGTAAAATTGCACAAAACAAAGTGCATAATAGCTGTACTCCCAACAGCTCCGTTGCTGGGGGACACTGGCCTCAAACCATTCCATCCTCTCCATGACGTAACTGAAGTCATCAGATCCAGGCATGAAATCAAAGAACGCTATGGCAAAATTTCGCAAAATTCCTTCAATGAGTTTGGGTCGGGCAATGGTTTTATGGGAGTCCAAATGTACTATCCGACCTCGGCGCTCTAAAACAGCAACAGTCCAGTGATCACTGCAACACAAACAAAGCCGTTACGTCAGAATATGAAAAAAAATCTCCAATAAAACCCATTGTGGTGTAACCCGGTTGTGGTGTAACCCAGTAGTGTAACCCTTTATACTGTAACTCTAAACGGTGTTACACAACTAGTCAGCAATCACTAGTGCAACTCAATGTAGAATAGAGGAGTGTAACCCAACATGCTCAGTCAACGCTGAAATTACTTACTCGAAGACAATAGGGATGACAACCACGTCCACAAGATCTCGATTCTTTATATGAACACCATCCCTCGGGCATCCTGAGTGTACCATTCTTGCACCAACCCGAATAGCGTCTGCAGATCGTTACCATTGGTACGCATGACATGCCATTGGAAAGGAGCACAAATGACAAACTCAGGTGCGATAGCCTTAAACAATTTGGCCTCCAGAAGTTTGTTGTAACCCGAGAGCAATACATCTGTGACAGTTGCTCTTATTTTATACATCGGCTCAAAATCTGTCTCTTCCAAGTAAAACTGTAACGGGCTAGAAGCCAGGAAGGCATCGCCATAATAAAACTTCACTTCGGGCGCCCTAGGAGGGTCCAACACCATTCTGAACTTTGTCAAGTACCGTTGTTTTAGTCTGCACAACAAACCACACATTACGAACATTACGATGTATCATACAAGAGTTATAATCAATATTCAAAATCAGAGAGGATCAAAGTACAATGAGGTACCTCGAACGCTCCCGCAAGTGCTTGGCAATGACCTCTTGCTGCTAGACAACGTCAACCTCCGAGACCCCTGCACTTTTGCCTTTCGATTTGGTTCGCTGTTTTTTGGGCGACAAGAACATGTACTTCTTTGTCAGCGCTAGGGGGTTCAGCCAACCGCTTTCTTTGAGCAGGCGGCCATTTTGACCTCCTGGGATTCTCTGCAATCCTGACAATGCCGTTGGTAGGGGGAATTTCTGAGCCAGAGGTGCCTTGTTCTGAGTTTGCTGCAAGTGCTAAAGACTGCACTCCCTCGTCTGAGACGTGCTGGGGAGGTGACTGACCAAGGGCAGAAGTGTCACAGCTCACCTCCTCGGTGCTACCCCTGTCAGTGTCACCCTTCTGTTCAAACCCCTTGTCAGAGTCATGCTTCTCAGTGTCACCCTTCTCTTCGGCTACCTCCTCAGTGTCATGTTTCTCAGTGTCATGTTTCTCAGTGTCACCCTTCTCTTCCGCTACCTTCTCAGTGTCACCCTTCTCTTCGGCTACCTCCTCAGTGTCACTCTTCTTAGTGTCACCCTTCTCTTTGGCTACCTCCTCAGTGTCACGCATCTCACTGTCACCCTTCTCTCCGGCTACCTTCTCAATGTCACTGGTCTCAGTGTCACCCTTCTCTTTGGCCGCATTATCAGTGTCACTCTTCGCAGTGTCACCCTTCTCATCGGGTTCCTTCCCAGTGTCACCTTGCGGAGTAACAATCTTATGTGTGTCACCCTTGGTAGTGTCACTCTTCTCAGTGTTACGATGCTCCGCAACATCATTCTCTTCGTGACTCTCCACAGTGAAACGCTTCTCAGTGTGACCCTGCTCTGTGTCACCCTTCCAACTGACAACCTCCTCGGTGACACCCTTCCCCGTGTCACCCATGTCGATGTCATTCTTCTTTCCATCAACCTCCTCAATGCCATCTTTGATTGTGTCGCCCTTCTCCGCAACCTCCAAGACCATGTTGACTAGCGGAAGAGCGTCATCCGTCGCGACTAGTGGCCGTGGCAAATGAGTGTCACCCTCCACGACTAGTGGTAGTGGAATGTCATCCATGGCAGTGCTACACTCACGGACATCTGCCATGTGGGTTGGCTGTGGGGTGTCACCCCTATCAGTGTAACCCATGTCAATGGCACTCTCAACGGAAGTTGCAGTGTTCACGGGCAATGGTGTGTCACCCACGACAATGTCCCTCACGGTACTGTCAGCCACACCGGTATCCGCAGTGTCACCCTGAGGTGCAGTGTAACACTCCTTCCCTATTGCTCTTCTCTCCGCAGTGTCACCCTCAGGTGCAGTGTAACCCTCGGTTTCAGGGCCTCCTCCCCTTGTAGTGTCACCCTGCGCATCAATGTGACCCACGAAGGCTGGGTCATTCTGAGAGAGGTTGACCACATGATCCTGACAAATACTTACATTGCTGCATGGAGGGTTCAACCCAGCATCTCTAGATTCAAAGTCATACACAGACTTTGGGTCAAGCGGGTCCCCGATTCTTCGATTAAGATCTCCAAAAGAAATGACTGGGGCTGCGGACAAAGAGGTTCGCACTTGGGTGTTCCACCTTGATGTATCATCTCCAGTATCAGTATCAGAATTCACGGGCAAATCCCGCGTCAAGTCTGCTAGGTTCACCCATAAGTGCAGCTGGGTTGAGTACAATTCACCAACCTGCGACAAAGATACAACGGCAGATCGACTTGGAATGATGTCCTCGTCATGTACATCGTCGCTCTGCGGGGCGGAAATTGGCCCATCGCTTGTCTGTGCGCCCCCTGCGCCCCCTGTATCGCATTGTGGAGGGGCCCCATACACAACTTCGTGAAGCTCACGTTGAGCCTCAAAAAGGTTTTTGAACGCATTGGCGACTTGATTGGTCATGAGCTCGGACTCATCTGCATCGGGGAAAAGACAAAGGTTTTTAGTCGTGGAACGAGGTTTTCGAAAGTGCAAGGGTTACACTATGTAAGGGTTACACTGACTAGGACAAGACAGTGGTTCGGATTACACGATGTGGGTTACACCACCCTGTTAGAAACAGTAGTTTGCAATGGGTTACACTACCTGGGTTACACTACTGAGATTACACAACGAGAGGGTAACAAATCTAGGATAACACAGCGAGGTGTACCATTAGGGGTACACTGATTACAGGGTTACATACTCCGAGGGTTACACTGATTACAGGGTTACACACAGCAAGGGTTACACTGAGTACAGGGTTCCACATAGCGAGGGTTACACTGATTACAAGATTACACACAAAGGGGTTACACGACGAGAGGGGTGACAGTGGATGGAGTAACACTTACAGAGATACCAAGGCACTACAAACCCAAGGTCTCTCATATACTGGATGCCCAAACGCGCATTGAAGTCCATTTCTGTTGGTGATTCGCTGAAGAGGCCACAACACCAAAGCTGGATAAACGATTCTTTCTGTTGGATCGCAAAGTGATGGGCGGCGCGACGACGGTTTGCCTTGCAAAACTATATAGCTCCGTTGATCTTAATTGACCGGTCATCCCACTCTTCTGTACTCAAACTCGATCTTAAGTCCTCGAGCTCAGAATCAAGGTCGCAATTCCGTCACCAGGTTATGCAAAGTACATCAGACTAAAGCCGTAATACTCATCGACCAGGTCCTTCACCTTTGAGGCTGTAAGAGCACTTTCCAGAAGTTCAGCCGTGAACCCCAACCTGGGATGCATTTGGGAAACTGACCTACCATGATTTCTTACATCGTTGTGGGCTAGAATTCTCAAAAGGAGTGGTGGCGGTCCAATGTGCGGTTTGGTGAGATTCTCCATGTGATTGATCAATCCTTCGGCAAAACCACGAGTGAATTCCAACGGATCTGGAACAACCAAACCTTTGATTCCATCTACAGTAATTGTGATGACAAGAGGATTTGAAGTTCTGGCATCGTCAAGGTCGGTATTGCCAACAACTGGTTCGTCCATCATGTCATCATCATGTGAGGCTTGGCTCTCTCGATGGACTCGTGTAAGTCTCACACTTTTTTTCTTTTTCTGCTTTGGCATGTCAGGATGCCCAATGCTCTCTAAATACTCCTTCACCCGATTCAATTCCTCTATCATTAACAGACCATGATCCGGCTAGACTGGCGCCTTGTGGGCAGCAACATCACTGTCCATATCATCGCTTCTAAGATGATGTCGAGCTCCCTACGCAATACAGCGTGAGCGGTTACACCAGAGAAAAGGGTTACAGCACGAGGGGTTACACATGAAAATGGGTTACAATGAAGGTGGGCTACACGGGGTTACACAGAGGTGGGTTACACACCATAGGGATTTTTAAAAGGGGTCCTCTATAGGTGGGTTACACTCTGGGTTACACGCCACAGGAGAGACAGGGGGGGTAACACAAGAGGTTACACGGATAGACAACAGCCCGAAATTTGAAAAACAGAGAAATGGCAGGGAATCCAACTTGATTGTCTGTCGATAGAACCCAACTTGATTTTGCAGCTGTCGCATGGATTGCACCCTCGCCTCGCGCAACAAATTCTTGGAATGCCGGCCAAAACCCCTTCTCATTGACATTCGAAAATGGGAACTGAGGAATAAGGCCATGCGGTAGCAGAAGGATTGAGCCTGGACTTCGCTTTCGCAAGATGAACCTTGAGCTCCGGTTTCCCCGGTTTCCAATGTTGATTTTCTTTGCAATAGGGACAGGTGGAGGCGGGCTCAATCGCCGCTTGTCTCTCTCTCATTAGAAACCTGCCGAACAGAAGGACCAGGGATAGAAACAGCGGGAGCACCAGAAGATGGAACCTCTGTAGTAGAAGTAGCCGAAGAAGGTACAACAGCAGGCACTTCAATAGGATCTGCAATCTCACCCAAAGCCACCCTATTTTGCAGAATCCATGCATGATATGCATCCAGCGTAGCTACGGCGTGAGCCCAGCCCCGTGAGCCTGGGAGCTGAGCTCACGTTGAAGCTTTGAAGCGTGAGCGGCATAAATCTGCTGGAGAAGCAGGTCCTATAGGCGAGGATTGCAGGAAGAGGGCCTATTACCGTGGACAAAACAAAGGAGGCCACCATGCACCATGTCTGCAATGCGTGCCAAAAAAGAGGAATATGTAAATATGGCAGATTTGAGCTCAGAATGATTGACACAGTTTATTTCAATTCACAGAGAGACGCTTACAATGAATCGCAAGTGCATTTGCCCTGGTTCCGTGAACGAAATGTATATGTTTGTCATAAAATGAAAAGTCTTCACACGGCAACCTGGAAACCAGCATGGGAAGCGGGCATGGCTCGTATGTGTTCAAAGAGAAGTTGGCGGAGCCCTACGCGAGGTGTCCCGCTGCAGAAGGGTGATGACTTCTCCGTAGCCTAGTGTGGCTTGGTGAATGAATTGGTCTCTCTTACCGTCGCAACACATAATTACAAGGTATATGTAATATTGATGCTTGCAGGGGACCCACTTCCCTCTCATGCCGAGAGCGCCCTCACGCATTGTTACAAAATCCGGACAAGTGCACGATGGGAAATTCCCGATGGTAACCTGATATTCTTTGGCATGAAGAACTGAGCCAATTGACAGCACTGTGTAAATCCGTCCATACCCCGGGGAAGGGACTTCGGTGATACGAGTCACCCTAGCCTGCAAAATTCTAGCCGATTCCATCTTGCATTCGTGATCTGCACCCGAAGCAACACGGCGCACTGTTTTTCCATCTCTTTTTGTTGGGTGGGAGTCGGCACCGGGTGGAGGCATTGTCGGAGCATGTGGCACATCTGTGCCGACAGTGCATAAGGGCACCACCCGGGACCGTGCAAGACAAAACCCTCCCTCCTCCAGCATGCTTATCTCGGTTGAGGACAGCGATGTCCCAATTTTCACAGGCCAAATTGCGGGGGGAGGGGGCTTCATTATCACGGAAGGACGAACTGTTCCCTTCACGCATCGTGCCATATCGTCTGGGCAGAACCAAAACTTGTGCTCTTTTGACTCCCCACTATGGTAAGGTCGGAACAACCCTGTGAATGTTGGAGCTGGAGTCCCCCTGGAGCCTTTGCATATTTTTGATTTGCATTTCTTGAATGAGGGGGTCCGAATTGCCATGCAAGCCACTCTAGATCCCGGTGGGGTGCGTTCTATATGCCAGTCACTATCAATGCAATCAGATTCCTGCACCATGGCCACCACCTCCTCCAATGGGATTTCCGCTGCTATGCTTGCATGTTCTGCACCTGCTCCACAGGAGGAGGACCCACCTGGGAAGGGGCCGGCACAGGACTTAGTCTGCACTGGAGACACCTTTGGCACAGAGAAATTGACCATGTCTGGCCTATGGGAATCTCCATCTGACCCTGGAAGTGTGTTTAATTTCCTTTTGCATGATCCAAATCTTTCCTCGCCTTCCAAATGGGGGAGCCTGGATTGCAGAGGGGAGCCTTCAGTGCACCTGTTTAGAGCTCTGGCCATCTTTGACGGGTCTCCGGACCTACTCGCAGCCCTTAGCATCAACAAAGTCGTATCGGGGCCCTTCCCTCCACCCCGTCCCATCAGAAAATTGCAGTACCTGGTTTGTTGTGTAAGTGCCCGCACCATGTCATCAGCAGTGGCCACATACAAGTCACGACCTGCTTTGGTAGACTGTTGCATCCAGGCGTTGTGAACAGTCTCTGCCAAATTACACGATGGCATGTCGGCCAAGTCCTCCAAGGACATGTCCTGCAGGAGGCATTGCATGGAAATGTGAGGAAGGAAAAGAAATGGTAGAGGTTCTTCAAGTGACAATCGAACAACCCCAAATGAACAGGCACGATGCAAAGTGCAATTTGTGTTTAAGGAAAACTTGTGAGGCTTACCGTCGTCATGAAAGCTCCCCACTGTCTGTACCTGAAGTGCCAGAAAACCAACCAGTCCTCCAACTCCTTCAGGTGGATACCTGTAGCAGCACCAGAGGAGAACCACCAAGCCCGGATTGCCTGGTAAGTGCTCTCAGCTTCTCCCATTGAGGTGGCATTCTTGTACTTCAAACAGAGCCTTCTATGCTCCAACTGAAGGTCAGGGCGAATGCAGCGCTTTGTATGACGTGCCAGAGATTGACTCCAATGGAAGAGGCATGTGCGCTCCCTATTTTCCATTGGGACCCTAGGATCCCCCGAACCAAACACGCGCCGCACTGCATTGAAATTTGCCTGTGCACTATCAGCCATGAAGCCCGCAAAATTTGTGTTCTGTATTCCATTGCGCTGCATGACGGCCAGGAGGGAATTCCACATGAGCATCTGGGATTCAGTGTCCTCCGACTGCATATCACAAATTGCTATGGAGAGCACACGCTGGTACGCTGGATCATACACATGGCACGCCATGGTTGTCCAACCCTTCACCCGTTTGCAGTGATCAAACATTAACCAACATTTAGCCAAATCTCCTCCAGGTTGCATTCGGCGGACAATGCTCACACCACTGCCTTGGCCCACAGTGGACATCTTGAACAAATACACTTTGGACGAGCCCTGGCCAGGGAACATACTGTTTTGAATGAATTCATAGCGACTCCTCCGTTTGAGGTCCATAATGTTGTCCATGAATCCAGTAGTGCCTGTGCCCATTCTGAGTGCATTCACCTGGTTTCGAATATTGGGAGAGCTCAACACGGAGAAATGGTCCATGACTGCCTCAAGGGAATCTGCATCCAGCATTGGCTGTGTCGCATCCCCTTCACCCAGTATGTGTTTTTCCAGGAATGCCTTGCTAGCTGCAAGCGCTATAGCAGAAGGTGTTGCACAAGGGGCATTGTGGAACTCTTGCTTCAGTAGATTTCTAGCGATGTCCACGCTATCCCTGCAACTCCCTTTGGACACAGGATGCTCGTGTGCACCCATATGAATGCAGGCACGAGTCATTGTCTTGCATCGATGTGCCACCTGATACATACGAGCGTGGCAAACAGAAACACAGGACGGGGAAAGTTTGCAGAACCTGCACACAAAAGTATTGGTCTTGGGAGGTGCAAGCCCTGGGGTGAAAGGATTCAGGGGCACACCTTCCCACTCACTTTCGTTTGGCTGAGCGCTGTTTCTCAGCCGAGGGCAAGAAATATTCAGGCACTTGCAATGCCCAACGCAAATCGACCTCCGAAATTTCAACCAATGTCGTTATGGATGTTCGACGTTTTTGTCATGCACCAAGGATGTCCGTCATGTTTCTTGTCCATGCCCTGCAGAAGCCCAGCCAGTCCACTGGAAGACGTGGGAGGGTTGAGCTCAAACAAGATGTCCCCATCAAACTGAGCTGGCACGTATTGAACCCGTTGCACTGGAAGGGACTCCCAATCAACAAAACGTAGCTCGCTCTTGCACCCAGGCACACCTGCGAGGGCTTTCAATTTTGGAATGACACTTGTTATCTCTTGCAATTCGTCATCATGCAATAAGGGAGTTTGCACTAGCGGAGGAATCTCAGAAACATCCTCCGAGGACGAGTCCGAAAGAGTCACGAAGGTAGTGGATGTGCTCACCTCTTGTTTCACAGGAACTGTGCCCTTCTGTTGCACGACCGATGCTGCAGTGCCAGGGGTAACGACTGATCCTGCTGATTGTCTTCTCTCTTTTCCAAGGACACGGTATGTTCCTGGAAGGACTCTCCACTTCCTTCCACACTCGCCAACCAAGGGTTTCTCCAAGTGCCCAGAATCCAAATTCCCATCATCGTCATACACCTCTTTCTGAACAAGCAGAGAACCCAACTCCAGCGGGAACACTGTAACCAGCTCATCCTCATGAACAACTGCATACCCATCGTCGTCTGCAGTGGCAGTCAGTGGAAGAGTACCTGCATTGGAATGGAATCGAGCGAGTGCATCTCGCTCCCTCGACATGTTTTCCATCACTGAACGAAACTGGCGATTCAGAACGGAATCCCCGAACTGAGAGCCCGTAATTATCGAAAGTGGAAATACCACCAGCAAACTGAGGTCAACAAGGGTAGCACCAAACCAAAGGCTGCCGGCGATGCATGCCAAGGATGTAGGGATGACGTGCACCTTCACCTCCCACCAACCAGAAAAACCGTTTTGAAAGACCAGAGCCACAAGAAACCGTGCTGTTTTTGGATGGAAAACAAACCCTGAAAATGACATGAAACCATCCATTATGAAATGACGGCAACAACCCTGGAGAGCAGTAAACAGGAAGATCCGATTGTAATGAGATTGTGTTGCGCCAGAATAGCACAGAACAAACACTGACACTCCAAAAGATACCTCGCACGAATGTGTGCAACACATGGTCATATCCGACAAAATCCTTTATACCGAATGACCCCATGGGGACGGTCACGGCATAAAAAAAACCACAGGGCATGCAGTACAACACACGTGGATGCATATGTGAAGCATAACAATTATTGCGAATCTGGAAGAACTGCTCGGAATTGAAAAAGCACTACATTTCTACGGCACATTCGAATTTGAAAGAAGGCAAGGAGGCCGCCATGTATTGGCAGGCGGCGAAGTACATCTGACATATATCGCAAATGCATGCAACGGATGTTCTTTTTCTTCGGCGCTTTATTAGCTGGGTAATACAAAGACGCCAAAATGGATGAATTCCGTTCGCACACAATATCAACACCCGCATCCAAATACGGTTGACAACGTCCATTTTTATTTTTGTTACATGCGATACCAGGACTTGTTGCAAACGTCAAACTGGAGAGCTCCAGGGGCATCGTGGGGAGCCCTTGTTTCCAGCGGAGGAGAAAGAGAAGGAAGTCATTATACTTCACGAGTTCTAGAAACAGGAATAGAGCTAGATATAGAATGAGGATGGAAAGAGTGGAGGAAGAGGAAAAGGAGGAAGAAGAGGGAATACAGGAAAGTGTGGCGATGGAGGAGCAGGAATCTGGAGAAGAACAACAACCCAACATAGTTCCAGGAACAGGCGAGGAGGACACTGCGTCTGAGGGAGAGACAGACGACATGGAGGAAGATGTTGACACTGGCCTCACGAAGAATCTGACCACGGGAAAGAGGAAGGGGGAGAGGCTCACCTACATAGTCGGCGAAGAGAGCAGCCCGATGCGGAAAGGGTCCCCGGCAACTGGGGAGTCTTCTCGAGTACCTACGAAAAAGGTACAATCTACAGGACCCACATTTGTGAAGAATTCGGCTTTCAATGGCAGGTATTTGAGAAAGAAAGAACCATTCAGTGGCAGCTCAAACAGTGTGCGTTGCCGCACACTGTTTGAGCTGCACAAGTCACTGTTTAAGGGTGCAAAATTCTTCCTTCAACAACACCTTTCTGAGGATGAAATGAACCCCGCACTTCCAACTCAAACAGTGTGCGGCAACGCACACTGTTTGAGCAAGTCTTCTCAATGTTTTAGGGTGCAAAATTTGGCATTGGAGTCAGTTATCTGCGGGTGAAATGAACCCTTCACTGCCAGCCCAAACAGTGTGCGGCAACGCACATTGTTTGAGCTGAACATTTCAATGTTTTAGGGTGCGAAATTTGGACTTCAGGGGCACCTTTCTGAGGATGGAATGAACCCTGCACTGCCAGCGCAAACAGTGTGCGGCAACGCACACTGTTTGAGCTGAACATTTCAATGTTTTAGGGTGCAAAATTTGGACTGCAGGGGCACCTATGTGAGGATGAAATGAACCTTTCACTGTCAGCCCAAACAGTGTGCGGCAACGCACACTGTTTGAGCTGAACATTTCAATGTTTTAGGGTGCAAAATTTGGTCTTGCTGTCTGTTATCTGAGGGTGAAATGAACCCTTCACTGCCAGCTCAGACAGTGTGCGGCAACGCACACTGTTTGAGCTGAACATTTCAATGTTTCAGGGTGCAAAATTTGGACTTCAGGGGCACCTATAATAGGATGAAATGAACCCTTCACTGTCAGCCCAAGAGGTGTGCGGCAACGCACACTGTTTGAGCTGAACATTTCAATGTTTCTGGGTGCAAAATTTGGACTTCAGGGGCACCTATGTGAGGATGAAATGAACCCTTCACTGTCAGCCCAAACAGTGTGCGGCAACGCACACTGTTTGAGCTGAACATTTCAATGTTTTAGGGTGCAAAATTTGGTCTTGCTGTCTGTTATCTGAGGGTGAAATGAACCCTTCACTGCCAGCTCAGACATTGTGCGGCAACGCACACTGTTTGAGCTGAACATTTCAATGTTTCAGGGTGCAAAATTTGGACTTCAGGGGCACCTATAATAGGATGAAATGAACCCTTCACTGTCAGCCCAAGCAGTGTGCGGCAACGCACACTGTTTGAGCTGAACATTTCAATGTTTCTGGGTGCAAAATTTGGACTTCAGGGTGACCTGTTTGAGGATGAAATGAACCCTTCACTGTCAGCCCAAACAGTGTGCGGCAACGCACACTGTTTCAGCTGAACATTTCAATGTTTCTGGGTGCAAAATTTGGACTTCAAGGTGACCTGTTTGAGGATGAAATGAACCCTTCACTGTCAGCCCAAACAGTGTGCGGCAACGCACACTGTTTGAGCTGAACATTTCAATGTTTTAGGGTGCAAAATTTGGTCTTGCTGTCTGTTATCTGAGGGTGAAATGAACCCTTCACTGCCAGCTCAGACAGTGTGCGGCAACGCACACTGTTTGAACTGAACATTTCAATGTTTCAGGGTGCAAAATTTGGACTTCAGGGGCACCTATCTTAGGGTGAAATAAACCCTTCACTGCCAGCTCAGACAGTGTGCGGCAACGCACACTGTTTGAGCTGAACATTTCAATGTTTCAGGGTGCAAAATTTGGACTTCAGGGGCACCTATGTGAGGATGAAATGAACCCTTCACTGTCAGCCAAAACAGTGTGCGGCAACGCACACTGTTTGAGCTGAACATTTCAATGTTTTAGGGTGCAAAATTTGGTCTTGATGTCTGTTATCTGAGGTTGAAATGAACCCTTCACAACCAGCTCAACAGTGTGCGGCAACGCACACTGTTTGAGCAGATCTTTTCAATGTTTTAGGGTGCAAAATTTGGTCTTGCTGTCTGTTATCTGGGGGTGAAATGAACCCTTCACTGCCAGCTAAGACAATGTGCGGCAACGCACACTGTTTGAGCTGAACATTTCAATGTTTCAGGGTGCAAAATTTGGACTTCAGGGGCACCTATCTTAGGGTGAAATGAACCCTTCACTGCCAGCTAAGACAGTGTGCGGCAACGCACACTGTTTGAGCTGAACATTTCAATGTTTCAGGGTGCAAAATTTGGACTTCAGGGGCACCTATAATAGGATGAAATGAACCCTTCACTGTCAGCCCAAATAGTGTGCGGCAACGCACACTGTTTGAGCTGAACATTTCAATGTTTCAGGGTGCAAAATTTGGACTTCAGGGGCACCTATGTGAGGATGAAATGAACCCTTCACTGTCAGCCAAAACAGTGTGCGGCAACGCACACTGTTTGAGCTGAACATTTCAATGTTTTAGGGTGCAAAATTTGGTCTTGCTGTCTGTTATCTGAGGTTGAAATGAACCCTTCACAACCAGCTCACACAGTGTGCGGCAACGCACACTGTTTGAGCAGAACTTTTCAATGTTTTAGGGTGCAAAATTTGGTCTTGCTGTCTGTTATCTGGGGGTGAAATGAACCCTTCACTGCCAGCTCAGACAGTGTGCGGCAACGCACACTGTTTGAGCGGAACATTTCAATGTTTCAGGGTGCAAAATTTGGACTTCAGGGGCACCTATCTTAGGGTGAAATGAACCCTTCACTGCCAGCTAAGACAGTGTGCGGCAACGCACACTGTTTCAGCTGAACATTTCAATGTTTCTGGGTGCAAAATTTGGACTTCAGGGGCACCTATAATAGGATGAAATGAACCCTTCACTGTCAGCCCAAATAGTGTGCGGCAACGCACACTGTTTGAGCTGAACATTTCAATGTTTCAGGGTGCAAAATTTGGACTTCAGGGGCACCTATGTGAGGATGAAATGAACCCTTCACTGTCAGCCAAAACAGTGTGCGGCAACGCACACTGTTTGAGCTGAACATTTCAATGTTTTAGGGTGCAAAATTTGGTCTTGCTGTCTGTTATCTGAGGTTGAAATGAACCCTTCACAACCAGCTCACACAGTGTGCGGCAACGCACACTGTTTGAGCAGATCTTTTCAATGTTTTAGGGTGCAAAATTTGGTCTTGCTGTCTTTTATCTGGGGGTGAAATGAACCCTTCACTGCCAGCTCAGACAGTGTGCGGCAACGCACACTGTTTGAGCTGAACATTTCAATGTTTCTGGGTGCAAAATTTGGACTTCAGGGTGACCTGTTTGAGGATGAAATGAACCCTTCACTGTCAGCCCAAATAGTGTGCGGCAACGCACACTGTTTGAGCTGAATATTTCAATGTTTTAGGGTGCAAAATTTGGTCTTCAGGGTATGTTATCTGAGGTTGAAATGAACCCTTCACAACCAGCTCAAACAGTGTGTGGCAACGCACACTGTTTGAGCAGATCTTTTCAATGTTTTAGGGTGCAAAATTTGGTCTTGCTGTCTGTTATTTGAGGGTGAAATGAACCCTTCACTGCCAGCTCAGACAGTGTGCGGCAACGCACACTGTTTGAGCTTAACATTTCAATGTTTCAGGGTGCAAAATTTGGACTTCAGGGGCACCTATCTTAGGGTGAAATGAACCCTTCACTGCCAGCTCAGACAGTGTGCGGCAACGCACACTGTTTGAGCTGAACATTTCAATGTTTCAGGGTGCAAAATTTGGACTTCAGGGGCACCTATAATAAGATGAAATGAACCCTTCACTGTCAGCCAAAATAGTGTGCGGCAACGCACACTGTTTGAGCTGAACATTTCAATGTTTTAGGGTGCAAAATTTGGTCTTCAGTGTAACATTTCTGGGGATAAAATGAACCCTTCACTGTCAGCTCAAACAGTCTGCGGAACCGCACACTGTTTAGGCAGAACATATCAATATTGAAGGGCGCAACCTTCAGCCCTCATGGGCACATATCTGAGGATGAAATGAATCCTTTACTGCCAGCTCAAACAGTGTGCGGCAACGCACACTGTTTGAGCAGAACTTTTCAATGTTCTTTCCCTGTGAAAATCGGGAACATAGGGCAGGTCCGTGAGGATCAATGAACACTTACCTGGCAGCTCAAAGAACACTTACCTGTTTGATCCCACTTTTTCATGCATCAATCGACGTTTCATTCCTCTCTTATAAGAATTTGAGTGAACAACCTTGCAGGAGAAAATGCAAAGTGTGGCGGATGAGGTCCCTCTGGGTCAGGGGAAGGAGACCATAGTTGATGTTGACGATGAGTTTTATGAAAGCAAAGCCGCTGAGATGCTGGGGGGTCAAAAGGTGAACTCTCAGCTTGTGGTTCAAAGTATGCTTGCTCCTGGTGGGAGGTTGAAGATTCCCCTGTGTAGGTTGGTTTCCATGCCCGTCGTTCCTCCACCCCTTGTCAAAGACATTCTCAAGCTGGAGGCCGAGTTTGTTCATGGGTATTTGGATGGATCCGCAGTCTTTTACGTTTCTACTAGGGATTCTAGAGGTAACGAGCTCCTTGTGGATGAGTCAATCGTCGACTCCTGGGACCCCATTTGGAGACAGGTGAACGAATCCTTCGAACTTCTTCTCTCCAGGAAACCTTCCACCCAGGTATTCTCGGGGAAGATGTTTCACGTTTGGGATGGCAACCACCGGTTGCTTGCATGGATGGCTGTCATTGGGAGGCTGCACTCACAGGAGGAAGAGTGGCATTACTCTGTTCGATCGATGGTGCTTGATTGTGACGACAACATGATGGGTCTTCTGACGGCAATGAATGATGTGAACAGGTTGGTTTCTCATTGTACATGTTGCACTTCTGGTTCCGTTCTTCCTTGATTCAAGTCCTTGAATTACATTCTGAAATTCAGATATCATTCTGCAGAGGGACGGAGACATCGCATGTCAAAACGAGTCTGGTTCACACACTGTATAGGATACAAAGGATCGGGCAGATGCCCTTGACCAACTTCAAGACCATCCTTTCGGCAGAGATGTATAAGAAATGCGAAAGCTCCAAGACTTCGGAAACATGGTACTCGTTGACCCGTGAGGCTTTCATGGAGTACATGTACACGGTGAGATACATCTTCCTTCATCTGGCCTTTCCATATTCCTGCTTCCACATGTTTGTTTCTGTCTGTCTCCCTTGACCTTGGATTGATGCAACTCTCTTGCATTCCCTTGCAGCAAGACATTGCAGATGCAGGGGAGCGTGGCAAACTGGAATACTATAGCTCTACCCCTGAGGAGAGAAGGACAGCAAAGGGGGTTGAAAGTCACATCCAGAAGGAGATGAACGCTACAAGAAGGACAATAATGAGTGCTTTTGTGAAGCAGTTGAGAATGGCCGACCCATCATTCGGGCCGCAGTTTCTCCTGGAGATAAAAAACCATTATAACAAGCCAGGCAAGCCGGAGATGGCCCAGGAGAAGTTGCACAGGTTGTCTACCGCCGTCGTGTCTTCTGAACAGAAGGTGAAGTGGCTATAGATATGGAACTCCGATCCCACAGTTAGGGATACCCACATGTTCCCAAGGCTAGAGAAAGAGAAGAAGACCCAGCGTGTCGTTCCTATCAGTGACAATGTGCTGGACACCTGGCTTCACAAGGCCACTTACTGGAGCCAGGTGTGATGTCCTCTCGTATCTCACTTTCTTTTCTCTTTTCCTGTCCTTCTCTTCCCATTGCCTCTTACATTCGCTGTGACTGTTTTTGGGTTCATTCTTCCATTTCAATTGTTTTGCAGTTGGAAGAAAGGGCCCGATCGGTTCTGCATACTCAGCTGGCTGACTATGGCATCACTATGACAGCTCCGAAGGTCTCCTTCGAAGCTTACATGAGGAAATGGAGAGCCACAGTGTGGCACTCTGGTTTCTTTAGAGAGTTCAGCAAGGAGGGTGGCATCAGTCGAACAAATGAGCTTGACCAGCAGGAAAAAGGAGAGGAAGCCTGGAAACGATGCCTTTACAGGTGCACACCCTTGCACTCTTTACTTGTGTTGTGGTTGCAATGTGTTGTGTGGCATACTGTTTAAGGGGGTCTTCCTGGTGTGTTGAAAAAGCTGGGAACAATATGTGCACTGGAAAATGAGGCTGTGTCTGTTCCTGCAGGTACATTAGGTTTGTTCTCTTGGAAGAGAATTGCTTGGACAAACATCCAGATTTCGTGGACCTTTGGCTTGTCCCTGCTGGCAACCAGACCATGTTCACTGCTGGGATCTTGCATGACTGGGGCCCAGACCATCTTTCTTCTTGTGGTTGGTATTTGGATTGCCCTCCTTCAGAGACCCCAGCTGTAGAGTTGTCTTTGAGGAGAGAGAATGACCGTATTGCAGCCACTGCCGCAGCAGCGGACCTCGACATTCATGAGCGTAATCTGAGGACTCTTGCAGAGAAGGAGCCTCCCGCTCAGGATACCCCGGGTAGAGGAAGAAAGGCAAAGGGAAAAGATGTTGCTGGTGTTGTGGGGAAGGGAAGGGGTAGAGGGAAGGTGGCACAAGGGCAGGGAAGTGTTGCAGCTATTGGCCCTGTGGAGCATGTCCAGCAGACTCCACCGCATGGTAGGGGATCCGGGAGAAAAAACAAGGGGGTGGTTGATCCCAAGGACCCGTACCATGCAGTGGAACATCCCACGAGGGTCATTCGTCCAACCAGGTTGGAGATTGCCAACGTCGGGTTCCTTGCCATGATGGAGTCGAAGAAATCTGATTACAAGGGCGAGCCATCACCAATGTGGGAGAGGATTGTCGAGTTCCTCAGCACGGTGCGTGTTCTCTTTGGGTTCTGTGGCTTCTGCTCTCTTTGTCTGCTGTGGGCATGGATCGTTTATAAACTTGTCAGAATTCCATTGTATTTTTTTTTGCAGGCTAAAATGACCAAATCGTGGGTGAACGGGAAGGAGAAGCCATATGCAGCGGAACTCATCATCTTGGACATCCCTGATGGGTTGGCAGTCCCGGATATCCCTCCATCGGGTGCTTGTCCGGGTTGGAATGCATTTGATGAGCGCTACTGGCGGTGGGTTTTTTCCTTTTGCAACTTCTTCCTTTCCGATGCAGGTGTTTTGGTTCTCATCCAGTCCATCGATGTTCGGTGTCGCCGTGCCCTTGCCAGCTATTTGAAAGCCTCGGGCATGAGAGTCGTGAAGACATGGAATTGTGTGAACAGCATGTACCTTACGAAGGGGGATCGTCTGGGAGAGATGGTGAGTTTCCCTTCTTCTTCCTCTTCTTTTTTGTTCTGGGATTGTGTTGTATAGGTCGCTCGAACTCATATGTAGGGGCCCGATTTTATTTTGGTTCTTAGTTCCTTGTGGATGTCATGTTCGCAAACTCGTCTGTTTGAAGCTGTTTGTCTCGTCCGGGTGCATCCACCAACGACTCCGGCCGGCATTACGGAGTTTGCCATCACTCACGGGGGCAAGTTCATAGATGACAGGACAGATCCTCCCACGGATGACATGCATCACAACTACGTCGACAGCAACTTGTGCTTGCGAAGGGGGAATGGGGTTCCTTGGAGAGGGGCGAGGGAGAGGAGCCCGGCTTTCATTCAAACGATTGTGGAGTGCTGCACCTACACAGACGCCAGATTCTGGATTTGTCGATGGGCACAGGTTCGTCTCTTCAACATTCACATTTCATGAGGTTTGATTGAGCTTGCACTTTCAGCACTTTCCACCGTTCCGAATGTGTCTTCAATGTCTGCTTACTTCATTCTATTCCACTGCAGGTGCTTCGTACCACGCTTGCAAGGCCAGTGCGCGACATGTCTTTGGGATTGAAGGGGATGCTGAGATTTACAAGAACCTCCTGATGGGTTTGGGTGGACACACTTCTCAGGTCCTTCCGAAGCCCCGTCCCGCTGATACTGGTACAGAGGAGACTTCTGACAAGGAGCTGGACTCCGACTTTGCCTGTGAGTAAGTTCAACCTGTGCATGCTTGCATTGTTGTTTCAATATCGAGAATCGCTGTTCTTGAGGCAAAGTGCACATGGGAGACATCCTCTTCGTTGGACTTGTGCATTGCATCATTGTGTTAAAAATGGGATTTTGTGGACATGTGTAGGAGTCCGCGTGCTTCCACTTGCCCTCCTGGGCTATCACACCTATTTGGACTTGTTTTCAGTCCTCCTCGATCTTGTGTGCTACCTGTCTATGCGGAGGCACTCGCAGCAAGCATGTCCGTTCATGGCACTCAGAGTCCACCTTGCGATGGCCTTCGTAGAACACGTGGTGTTGGGGCCAGAATCTTTGTAGATGACATAGCACAGGAGGTGGACACTGATTGTGATGACTGCGACACTTGATATGAAGTATTCTTTTGGTTTAATTCTGGGACAAATTTGAAATGGGATGGTTGTGTGTCCTTATTGTCCTCTTTGCAATGTGTGCGTGGAATTCACATTCATGGTTCCAAACTATTGTTGGAGATGGGGGTTGCATGGACTGCCCGGATTGTTCCTTCAATATATTTGTTGTTTTGTGGACCTCACAGACTTGAGTACATTGCAAAAACAAACAAACCACTTTGTTCTCAATTCTCAATTCTCCCCACATCAACCCGCGGAAATAGGTGACACCACTCGGAAATAGGTGACATCCGCGGAAATAGGCACTGTTTGCATGCTGACGTGGCGTGAGCCTGTGCTGAGCTCACGCTTTCCTGGGCTCACAGGCTCACGGAATAGCACCCCCCATATGCATCAACAGAAGAAGCTGGAACAGAACTCACCACATTTTCAACTGCCATGGCATGCTTGAGCTCCGCATCAGGAAACGGTTTTGTTCCTTTCGGTCTGGCCATACATACGACCATTCCATCGACAATATGCCGATTCAATCTGCTCTTATCTACCTTTACTTCCCCACAATAAGGACATTTGAACTTAGGCCGGCCCTTTGCTCCCTCCACCTTGGCCTCTCTACACCTGGTGTGGCAGTACGCGATCATTGTAACATGCTCATGCTCAGTGTACCAGAAGCGAACTCGTTCGCCATCCCTCTTCAAGTGATCAAATGGAATAGTAGCCTCTCCAGGGAACAGATAACAATCAGCCATGGCAAAAGAAAAAGCTGACAGAAGAGAAAAGAAGAGCAAGAGCATGACAAGACAATGACCAAGACCAAGAGAATTCCGAAGAATGCACAGCAAGGAGCACGCACAGCAAGGAGTGCAGGAAGAATAGGAAAGGCTGCGAGAAGGGAAAAACTGAACAATGATCAAAGAACGAAGAACGAAGCTAGCTAGATGTCACCCGTAAGGCACGTCGGTTAAGCGAAAGACGGCGGATCATTAAAATCTGGTGGCTTGCAATCAATTATATCCGCACTGACTCACACGTGTATGAGTTGCAATCCCGGTGTCACCCAGAATAGCGGAGTGTAACCCGTAACCCTACACTTGTGAGCGCGACAAACCAGCCGTTACCCGCATGCCAGACACGTCGAGTGTAACCCTCCGTCAGGTACCCACATATGATGTAACCCTTCGTCACAACCTCATGTACCCCTAGTCTATGTGACTCCCGAACACAACATTGATGTAACCCTGTCATATCAAACCATTAGTATGCAACCTCCAGGTAAACATGGTCAATGTAACGCCCCGCCCATGTAACCCTAGCCTATGTGGCTCCGCGAGTGCAACATCCACGTAACCCATCAAACATGTCAACCCCATCTAAACCTCCATTACTAAACTGTCTACCAAGCCACCATGTATTAAGAAAGAAAACACCGTGTAACCCCCTGTGTGTAACCATAGCACACGTGACGCAGTCATATAAACCATCAGACATGTAACCGGTTGACAGTGCTTGCAGAACACGCATGATTCGATACGTATTGCATCCATAATAGCGATGAGTAGGCTGCCCCGGCTGGTGTGTGGACAAAAGATACACGAGAGGAGAGTGAATGGGCATCCCGTCAAATGAGCGGCTGCTTGCATGGCTAGACCGAAAGAAACAAAACCCTTTCCTAATGCCGATCTCAGGAATACCATAGCCATCGGGGACGGTGACAAAACAACAAGAATGACATTGAGAAAGAAAAAGAATAGAGACAACCGTATCAATTGTAGAGAAAACCGTAGTAATAGATTTGACGGATCGCTGCGTGGAAAGCGTTGTCTTGTATGTTGCTGGGAGGACGATACTGAACTGAATGAACTACAAATCTTTCACATTGATGTGTGAAGCCGATTGGGCGCCATGGGAATTGCAGAAAGCTGATGCCCCAAAGCAAAAAAACGAGCGAGCTAGGAATCTGGAAAATGGATGGGGAGAGCAAATTAGGGTTTTGGCCTCTACATGGGTCACAGATGGTTACATGGAGTGAGGTTACATAGGGGTGAGGGTGACACTCTGCGGTGCTACAGACGGTTACATGGGTTACAGAGGGTTACATGGTGGTGAGGGTTACACTTGGTGAGGCTTACAGAGGGTCACAGAGGGTTACATGGAGTGAGGGTCATATAGGGATGAGGGTGACACTCTACGGTGTTACAGAGGGTTACATGGTGGTGAGGGTTATAGAGGGTCACAAAGGGTTACATGTACATATGGGTGAGGGTGACACTCTACGGTGTTACAGAGGGTTACATGGTGGTGAGGGTTATAGAGGGTCACAAAGGGTTACATGTACATAGGGGTGAGGGTGACACTCTACGGTGTTATAGAGGGTTACATGGTGGTGAGGGTTACAAAGGGTCACAGAGGGTTACATGGGTTACAGAGGGTCACAAAGGGTTACATGGGTTACAAAGGGTTACAGAGGGTTACGTGGAGTGAGGGTTACATAAGGGGTGAGGGTGACACTCTGCGGTGTTACAGAGGGTTACATGGCTTACAGAGGGTTACAGAGGGCTACAGAGGGTCACAGAGGGTTACATGGGGATGAGGGTGACACTCTGCGGTGTCACAGAGGGTTACAGAGGGTTACATGGTGGCGAGGGTGACACTCTGCGGTGTTACAGAGGGTTACGTGGGTTACAACGGGTTACATGGTGATAAGGGTTACACCTGGTGAGGATTATAGAGGGTCACGGAGGGTTACATGGGTTACAGAGGGTTACATGGTGGTGAGGGTTACATAGGGTCAGAGAGGGTTACATGGAGTGAGGGTTACATATGGGTGAGGGTGACACTCTGCGGTGTTACAGAGGGTTACATGGTGGTGAGGGTTACAAAGGGTCACAGAGGGTTACATGGGTTACAGAGGGTCACATAAGATTACATGGATTACAAAGGGTTACAGAGGGTTACATGGAGTGAGGGTTACACTTTGCGGTGTTACAGAGGGTTACATGGGTTGCAAAGTGTTACATAGGGTTACATGTAGTGAGGGTTACATAGGGGTGGGGGTGACACTCTGCGGTGTTACAGAGGGTTACATGGGTTACATAGGGTTACATGGTGGTGAGGGTGACACTCTGCGGTGTTCCAGAGGGTTACATGGAGTGAGGCTTATATAGGGATGAGGGTGACACTCCGTGGTGTTACAGAGGGTTACATGGGTTGCAAAGTGTTAGAGAGGGTTACATGGAGTGAGGGTTACATAGGGGTCGAAGCGACACTCTGCGATGTTACAGAGGGTAACATGGTGGTGAGGGTTACAGAGGGTCATGGGGTTACATGGGTTACAGAGGGTTACATGGTGGTGTGGGTTACACTCGGCGGAGTTACAGAGGGTTACATGGGGGTGAGGGTTGAACCCGGGGCGGGGGTTATAGGGGCTGACGTGTAGGGGGTTACATGGAACTGGCGGACTGGTGTCGCAAAACGATGACGCAGGCGGCGACGACGCAGATGGGATGAGGGCGGGGTGGGGAGGGATTGACCCAGCCCAGCCGGCTGCCTTTCGATGTCTGCCGGAGGCGGAGAACCGGCGGTACGGGTGTCAGGGCTGGACCGTCCTGACGCGCTCGCATTAAGTTCTTACATTATTCCTATTATCTTCCTTTCTTAACCCCTAATATTTGTTATAGGTATTGTACTTTTTTTTTTTTTTTTTTTTGGTACAATAGAATCCTACCGTTACGGGGCAGTGACTCCTTTCTCATCCTTCATGGTTGTTTCCTGTGGTTATTTTTTCCTCAGTTTTATTAATAAAATTCCCCTCTGTCCCCTATTCTAAAAAAGAAAAAAAAAGAAAAAATCCTACCGGCCATTGGGTATTTGGCTTTTGTATTTTCAACACTCCTTCCAACAAATTATGCCTTCGGCGAAGGTTGCACAGAATTGAATCGGGTGGCAATGGGGCGGGCCACGTCAGGGAATTTCAAAGGTAATTACTAATTACCTGCCCGCTGCGCGAATGTGGTTGCCAGGGCCGTCCTGCAACCCAGCCAAAGGGAGGGTAAGGGGTGGATGAACGGATGAACGCCCGCAAACAGAGCGGCTGTGAGCTTATCCATATTTTAGGACAAACTTCCCAAATGGACAGGACGACAAAATTCGATACGAGTTGTGCGCGAGTCGAATTCCACATTGAAGCCCGCACAAATGTTATGATCTTACGATCCAAACGGTGAAAATGTACGAGATTTTATGTGGAGATAGCGGATGGAGGTCGGAACACAATTCAACGGTTCATTTCTGTAGATCTAAGAATTTGCAAAGCTATGGTCAAAAAGGTGAAATTTGGTCTGGAATCCGCAGTAAACTAGGTGCGTGAATGTGCACGTTAGTTTATGTCGAGAATCCTGGAGGAGGAGGAGGGGAAGGTGAAAGGAGAGCGATGGCGGTGGGATCATGCCAGCCATTGCTGTGGTTGACTTCGTTCGGCGCTTTCCTAGGGCGGGAGTTAAGCAGCTGGGAGACCTGGCAATCCTACATTGGACCATTGTTCAACAGAGATTACTTGATACTTCCTTAGAGTATCATCCTCCAGAGTCTGTTGCATTTCTCTTGTTGCCGTGCGAATTGGTCGGATGCGCGTGTTCATTCTACCTTGCAGGACTGGTTGTGGTTTTGGTTTTGGTTTGTTCACAGTGAAGACGGGAATAAGAATGAGAGTGAGATGTTGTTCGCTGAGATGTTGTTCGTCTGAAACCTTTTGTGAAGTCAACGGGAGAGAGATTCACGCACTCATCTGATTTGAAGGACAGATAGAGAGGGATTTTTAGTTTCATCATGACGGGATCTTACATTGATTTCCAGTTGAGTAGCTTGTCAGTTTTTCATGGCTTCCTGGGACATTTTGTTCTCGTTTCCTTAGACAGTTTTACACATGTTTTTTTTTCAGGCTATCGCATTGCAGGTTGATCACGATCTCACACACAACGAATCTCAGTCACCTAGGAAGGTAGGTAGATCACTGTCTGTTTTACATTGATAGTATGAGTAGAATTTCTGACTCGTAGGCTGGTTCTAGATAGTTTGAGAGGGATGCCTTTATTCCTCGGGAAGACTCTGAGCATAGAGAAAGACTTCCAATTGTGAAAGCGTGTCTATGAAGGATGTCTAGGAGGTCCTATGCTGATGGATGCGTTTACTCTGCCGAAGTCACCAAGAGCACACACACCAACCACGAGTACTGGCATCTAAAGATGGGAAATGGTCGAGGACCGCACTCTTGAGGACTTTGGAAGGAGCGTAAGGAGCTGCCTCGATGGAGACGATGATCGTAAGGGAGCGGCGATGGCTGCTGCCTTGTCATTACATGAGAAAGAATCCGTTGAGTATGGCAGGAGTTCGCGCTTCAGTCTTGCTAATGGGCTGCTTACTGGCAGCAGCTGTAGGTTTGGTGCTGTACAAGGGGGCGCTCGATGCGAAGCAGGAGGAATTCCTGCTCAAATGTATGAACCGGAAAGAGGTATTTTTCAGTTGATTACTTGAAGAAGTCTGTTTGAGAAGTCAAACTTAGAAATTTCTTAGAACGAAGACTAGTGACGGGATGTCTATAGGATCGGTCACCTTCCTCGTCCCAACAGAAAGGGTTTAATGACGTTCCTCAGAGGTCCGCACGTCATTCTTGCTAGTCGTCAGAAACGGTGCGAACGGTGGTCAAGGTGGGTACCACATATCAGGAGCAAGATGATCACATGGAACATGCCCAATAATTTGCTCAATGAAATGTGACACCGAGCTTGTCAACTTGGCACTTTTTCCAGCTGAACCTCTCTGAATTTGGAGTGTGTACTTTGCATGCAATGTCCTTGTAAACATAGCTGATACTCCCATAGGTTTCATGTGTGCCGATCCCTTGTTGTCTCATAATTTTGGTGTAGGTCAGTCGTTTTTGGCCGGATCGATGAATTTGGCAGTTATTCCCCCCTATGTCATTCTTTTGCCAATCTATTGGTGAAGTATGGTTTTAAGAGATAAGATCATCATGGAGGAATGTTCCATGTATAATAATGCACCTCTCTAGCTTTTGCTACTTAGCATCATCATGTGAGAGCTTAAACATCTCAGCTGCAGAGCTCAGGGCCCTTTGAAAATGCTCACCTGATAGGTCCTTGAATGTCTGGTCTTATGTGGTTTGCTAGTTAGGTCCTCAATGGAATGTGGGAAGACTCCTGAGTGTTATGATACCTCAAGGGGCTTGACTAACTTCCTTGGGTGTCATGATAATTCTTGCAGACACTAAGGTCAGAAGTTGAGAACAGTCTCAACTCCTCCTTTGTGATATTGGGGTTGGTAGCAAGTGTGCCAGGCTTGAATCAAAGCAATTGGCTCACTTTTACAGCACAGACGCTCTTTCTCCGCCCCAACGTGGAAAGGCTCGTCTACTTGCAACGAGTGCTTAACACTGAAAGGGCTGCTTTTGAGAAGAAAATGAACAGCTCCATATTTGAGGTAGACAATTCTCTGAACAAAACAGTGCGGAAGGTGGATACAGAGTATGCTCCAATTGTCTATGAAACTGCGGATATACACTATTTTATGGTGGACCCATCGTCCTTTCCAGTTCTCAAACAGGCACTTTATATAACACGGACAACAGGCATGTTTACTTTGTCACCACCAGGTACATATGGAGGGGTTTGGCGAATGGGGTCTTACCAGGCTTATTATGGGGCCACTAATGTTCAGTCTTTGACAACCGTTCAATCTCGGGAGCAGGCTTGTCAGGGCTATGTCGGGACAAGTCTGGATGTGCAAAAGGTTTTCAATGCAGTGCTTTCAAGGTACATGAATTCGTGTTCCGAGATTTAGGAGTTAGGAAGGCGAGGCAAGAGGCAAGCACCTCTATTCTAGAAATTTTTGCTACAACTGGGAATATGGCAAAGGTTTTGAAGGCAGATTTGAAGGTCTTGCAGGTTGTTGGCATTCTGATAGGGCTGCATGCTGGTGCTTCCTCTGATAAGTCTATGCAATTGAACCTTGATTGATGGCCGGTGTGTTCAGATTCCAAGACGACATTGACATGAATGTCGTTGTCATATATCTGGTAAATCAATCTGCGGGCCTAAATTCATTTTACAATTGTGGTGCCGTGGCTGTCTGCACACTAACACTCCATGACACTGCATCGAGGGCAAGTGGACCACCCACTGCGGTGGTTCCGTGGACTTATGGCTCCCAATTCTTTGAAGTGCGGTGTTATGCAACACAGAACATCAAGCTCTATGCGGTGCGAAGCATTATTGCATGGCCTCTGCTTATGATTATATTAGTACTGCTCTGTGCTGTTATTGTGCACTTGGTTCTCAAGAGGATGCAAGCCATTGAGAGGGATGTGGCTATTATGGAGAAGATGAACACTGATTTAAGAGCTGCCAAGATTGCTGCTGAAGCTGCAGACACGGCCAAGTCGAGTTTTCTTGCCACTGTTTCACATGAGATCAGGTACTAGCTTTGCACTGTCTTACGGTAATGTCTTCAGCCTTTACTCAATCGCATTCAAACCTTGCGGCCAGACTAACCTATGCCAGTTGCTGAGCCTAGCCATTACAATTAGGATTAATCCAGCCTCTCTCCATACAGTCCCACAGAAACTGCTGCATTGAGAATGAACATGCTATAACGAAATATGTCAGAATTTGCTACAACATTGAACAGCCAACTCCCAATCCATGCCAACAACAACAGCCATACCCCTCTAACTCATATCTTCAAGCAGGGCAGCCATGAACTCAACCAGAAAATTTTGGAATCAAAATAAGGCACACTCAATTGCTTGTTCATACTCTGTGCTGATGTGCTTGCGCTGTTTGGTGGGTGCAGGACTCCTATGAATGGAGTGATTGGTGAGCATGAATTGCTGAATCTTCCTTTTCTGAGTTTTCCTTGTCAAGTGTTGGGTGTATGTCTTGAAAGTTTCTAGGATGTGTTGAGAATTGTTTTTCATCAACAACAATTTTATATTCCCGAAAGAACCTGGAGACAGTGTATAGTAACAAGATGTAGGGTATGCCCTGGTCAAAATATTGCAGCTCCATCCCCGGTCTTCCATCCACCAGAGGCTCTGGAGGACTGTACCTTGAATGTTTGAAACTACCATCTGCTTGAAGTTGGAAATCCCAAACAGAAGAGGACTGAGGTGTCCTTGCATTGTGATTTTCCATGGTCATGCTGAAATACTTCTCCTTGGCTGACTTTTGGATCACACAAGTGAAGTTGGCACCCGCAAAAATGCTGTTGCTTGAGAAATTAACTGCCCTCCAACAGAGTTCAATCACTTATTCCTGTGACAGAAATGGGCATTTTTTGTATCATCCTCGATGCAGCTTATTTATATCCCTCTTTCTTCCACTAGTGCAGTGCAATGGATGCTTTGCAGTTAGTCCTCCTTTGTAACATGTCCTGGTTTCTCTGTTGGTGTTCTGGGCAGGAATGACAAACTTGCTGATGGAGACAGATTTGACACCCCAGCAGCTGGAGTATGTCAAGATTTCCCAAGCCAGTGGAAATGCACTTGTGTGAGTAACTCAATCCCTTCACCCTTCATTGGAAGCTATTTGGCAGTATAAGCTCTTTACTTGTCAGCAGAAAGTTTCATGAGCAACTTCATTATACCAGGTATGAGTCTAAGTTTCCTTCTTATCCCACATTGGGTACAATTCCAGCTTTAACGATGTCATCATAGACCTCTACGGTCTGTTCTAGGCTGTCAGACTTGCATTTGGCATGTTAGAAACGTGAACGTGGAAAGGATCCAAAATTTTCATCTCATCAGGTCAGAGGGGCCAAGTTTACCCTAAGAGTACCATTCCCCCATGTTGTCATTCTCCTCTTAACTTCAAAGTTCTGAATTGCTGGCTAATCTACCAACTTCTGTTGCAGGGCCCTTATAAACAATGTACTAGATCTGTCAAAGATTGAGGTGGGCCGAATGGAGATAGAGTCTGTTCCATTTGACATAAGGGCTGAGGTGGATGATGTGCTCTCTCTCTTTGAAGAGAAAGTTCACCAGAAGCACCTTGAGGTAGCCGTGCTAATCCATGACACTGTGCCTTCCTGTGTGATTGGGGATCCTGGAAAACTTCGCCAGGTAACTTTTTGTCTTTTCTCAATACTGTATGTTATTTTCCCCCCTCAGATATCATAGGTGGATTGTAAGAGATAAACCTAGCTGCAAATGAAATGTGAAAGGGTGCTAGGAAATACTGTGGACTAGTTTTGTACCAGCAGGCAGGTTGTCCTTTTAGGTGTTCTTTGGTGGGATGATCAGCAACAAAGATAATTACAAATAGAAGGACTGAGAAAGGATTGCTCCTCTAAACAGGCTAAAAAAATAGAAAGTTACAGGATATGTTGTGCTGGTTTGTGGAAGCTCTCCTGGGTACAGAACAATGATATTTCCTAACTTACAAGGAGAGTACCTATCTAGTGTTCTGATAAGGATGCTCTGCATGATACTGTGCGTGGTTCTTTGCAGGTTCTGATTAATTTGGTTGGCAATGCTATGAAGGTGAGAGGCATGTAGCTGTTTTGAGTGTGCATCTTTCCAAAAACCATGCAATGGATCAGAGCCTAGAGTTTCTGTGGCAGTTTGTGGCAGCTTCGAATTACCTTAACTTCCTGAGACAGCATTGGTGGTCTTTATTTCTGTAGAATTTGCACTGAGATATAGAGAAGTGCTGCATCTCTACAAAGATTTTAGATGAAGGGAGTGAATGGTTTTATTCACAGGAAGATGCAATAACAAGTCAATGTCCCTCACTTGCGCGAGGTAGAAGCTCATCTTGTCTCTGCCCTTTTTCTCATTCTTGCAGTTTACAAAAGCAGGAAGTATCTTCTTGTGTGTGCGCCTTGTTGATGACAACCAACGAGATCTAGGTCAACCTCTGCTAGCAGAGAGACCCATTGCAAACGTGAACTTCAAAGATGTGGTTTCCAGGGATGTCTACCCGTCTCAGGTAGTGCCCGCAATGCCCAGCAATGTGAGTGTCCGACGGCACCGGCGCAGTCTAAGCATTGACAGGTGTATTAATGGTGAAAGTCCAACTGGAGTCGTAGGTGCTGAAACCTTCAGACTAGCTAGTTCAAGGTGGCAAGGCTTTAATGTGGTGGCACCAAGGTTAAGCTTGCAGCCGCAGAATTCAAGCTCCAAAGAGACTATCTCAAAGTGGAGGGGTTGGAAACCAAGGGCGCATATCGAGGCTATGAGTCCAGAAGTTACTCTTATCATTTCTGTTGAGGATACAGGTACATTTTGCAGAGCCTGTAAATTGTAGAAGTTGTTTTGGCATACGCAATCATGTCTTCTAGGATTCTGGAGCTTAGGAGAGGATGCAGGTGAGAACAAAACACAAACTATACTTTCATACGTGTTGTGTCACTTTGCCTCATCACGAGATAGAAACAGGAAGGAGGGAGAAGAAAGAAAAAGTAGGGAGGAAGAAAGAGATAATGTCTGGGGCAGGCCCAACGTGCCAAGGGAGATAGTAGAACAACATAGTAGACCACAGAAGCCAAACCATAGAACCCTTAAAATTAAAGGAGAGATTTAAATCCCAAACGATGCATAGGTTAAATGGTTCATCCAGGTAATCCACTGAGGAAGTTAAGAAGCAACTAAGAGCGACCTTACACAAGGCAAAAGAGAAATGACATAAAATGGAACTTTGTAACGTCCGCTGAAAGCTCAAAGAGAGAGAGACACAGAGAGGCCCAAGAGACACAATAGAATAACAATGAACCAGAGCATTTAAATCCAGTAGTAGAACCACACAGAGAAATGTAGAACGAAATGAAATGAAATGATACTTTCTAATGACCACGGAAAACTCAAAGAGCTTATTGGACAGGAGAAAGCATGAAACTAGAAAGAGAGTGGGGTCCCCATGAAGCAGCCCAAAAACAACTATGGATCAGGGGAAGTCTAAGATTCAACACCTCATGCAGCTGCCAAGCATTTCTGATCCATACAGTAGAACACCTCTGTGAGGGATCGCCTATCTCACAACAGAGATCTCATAGATCTCATAGAAAGAAAACTTCAGAATGTCTGCAAGGGTCCATGGACACATTAGGAAAAACAGACAACATTAACATTACTGGAATTCAGATGTCACCAGAAGAGAACGTGCTTGTAGGTCAAAAAAGAGCAAGAGACAGGGAGAGAGAGAAAGGCTTGGGGTTGGGCATTATCCCAGCTGGGTAGCAGGACAGGGGTCTTACAATGTGCACTCTGTGGTCAATGTCATTACTGGACGTGATAACAATGATTTGCCAAGGACAAAATCTAAATACATCTTCCCAAGTATGATTGCAGGTATTGGCATCCCCTTGCATCTGCAGAGTCGTCTTTTCCAACCATTTCTACAGGCAGACAGCAGTACCTCAAGGGAATATGGGGGTACTGGCATTGGTTTATCTATCTCTCAGGTGAGTGCAGCCTGTGTGATATAACTAACTAGTGTGTTTCTTATCAGATGATCATGGTTGATACTCATTATCCACCAATTTCACAAATGGTTTAATTCATGAGGTCGTGGGTTGGCTGGTATGTGCTTTTGCAGAAATTAGTTAAATTAATGAATGGACAGCTCACAGTTTCTAGCCAGCCTGGAGAGGGAAGCGTGTTTGAGTTTACACTCCATTTGTCTGAAGCTGGAAAATCGGACAAAGTGCCTTCTATTTGCAAGCCTAAGCTTCCAGAGGAACAGCTGAGAGGAACAAGAGTTTTAGTAGTTGACGAGCATCTTGTCCGACAGGTAATGAAACGCACATGTATGAGGGGTTTGATTATTGATGTCTCTCTCTCTCATCCTATGGAGGACCGCCTATGCCCAGCTTGCACTGGGCGCAACCAGGAAATTGGAACTGAAGAACACTTCTTCTTTATTGCCCTCTATATTATGAGATCCGTAGGAGATTCCACTGTCTATTCCTTGGAACTCAATGTCTCACTGAAGTCTTCCACTATAAGGATCAGAAATGCCATTCCTTTTCTTTTCTTTTCTTTTTCCTTTTTGCTGAAGAGAGAGAGGGTTGTTCACCATGGTCTGAAATTGCTGTTGGCTTAGTACTATTACAGAAAATCGAGAGTTGTATACATCTCTCCTTAGGAGTTTTGTTTTATGGCATTTTGCACAGAAATTCATAATGGGCTATGAATGAGTCAAAGGTTTCTAATCAAGCTCAATTCCCTCCAGCAATGACGACCTTGCAAATCCTAGATGAATGAGTTGGATAGTTAGGGTAATTGGGCATGTGGCTGCAACAAACGAGATTCGTAGCAATCAACGCCATAAATTCCAGAGGTACTCCGAACTCAGGCCTTTATCCAATCATGACTGCAGGAAGTAACAGCAAGCTATTTGCGGAGATTGGGCATGGTGGTTGAGGAAGCTGAAGACATGCAAGTAGCCTTAAATGTATTAAAGAGGTGCAAGCTCTGACCCTGCTGTTGTTTTGTCCTTGCATGGATCAGGAAGCATTGTGTCAGGTGCTGTATTATAGAGCTATACTTGACCTGACTGATTCCTCTCCTGCAGCCATGTTGACAATGGGATACCAGGTTTGATTGGCTAAGATGGCAGGGTCACACTGATCTGGTTGAGGGCTTCTCGTTCATTGATGCAACTGAAATTCATTTGGAAGTAGTGACAAGCTGCAGGAACAGTTTCAGAGGGCATGTTGGTGTTCTATCACAGTCAAGAGTCATTAAGCTTCATGATCCAGCTCTCTAGGATGGAATTGAAAAGGCTATTGTAGTAGCACAGTCTGAAAGGACAAGAACCTCCAAGTACAACTCTCTAACAGTTGGACTCTCTACAGTGAAATTAACTCAAACCACCATGGTGGTAATGACAAGAAATTCTGGTTGGCCCTTCAACGTTTGTACAAACCGAAAAACGGTCAGCAAGTACAAGCGCTGAAGACTACTAAAGGTGCAGTGGTGACTTCATCGGTTGACATTGTCAAAACCTTTGAAACTCACTACAGTATCCTTGGCAGAACTTCTAGGTCTAACAGTGAGGGGTCTTCTGCTGAATGGAGGGACACAGTTGGAAAAACTGTTCCTATGATTCAAAACAGCCCTGATGAACTGGAGTATATTTCAATGGCTTATAATGCTCCCATTAGTTCTTCTGAGATTGTGGAAGCAATTGAACATTTAAATGGATATAAAGCTGGTGGACCTGATGGTATTGTCAACGAGCTTATCAAGCACGGTGGCGATCCCATGATAGAGGCCCTAGTTCTCCTCTTTAACCTTATCTGGAAGACTGAAATGATCCCCTTTTGCTGGCGACAGGGGGTCATTGTCAATCTATACAAGAAGGGTGACAGAGAAGAACCGGGGAACTACCGTGGCATCACGCTCCTCAATGCTGTTGGCAAGACATTCTGCAGAGTTATAAGTACTCGTCTCGAGGTTGATCTGGAGTCCAGAGGTTGTTTCCACGAAGGCCAAGCTGGCTTTCGGCGAAACAGGGGCTGTGTGGATCATATCTTCACTCTAAGCCAGATTATCCAGGGAAGGAAAAAAGAAGGGAAACCCACTTATGTCTTTTTCCTGGATGTCAAAAAGGCTTATGACACAGTGTGGAGGGATGGCCTATGGTTCCGCCTCTGGTCTTGTGGGATCAAGGGAAAGATGTGGAGAGTTGTCCACAACTTGTATGCTCACACCAAAAGCTGTGTCACTGTTAACGGACAGAAGTCCAACTTCTTTGACATAGACCAAGGTGTAGCTCAAGGATGTACTCTCTCCCCTCTGCTCTTCAATGTTTTCATCAATCAACTCCTCGAGGATGTGGAAAGTGAGGGATTTGGGTTAAGGGTGGGTGATACCACCATACCAGCCCTTATGTTTGCGGATGACTTCGCAGGCATAGGGGAGACTCCAACCAATCTCCAGGAGTTGATTGATTGCGCGAAGAGATACTTTGATCTTTGGGGGCTAGAGGCTAATGTCAGCAAATGTGCAGTGGTAGCATTCAACGACAGAGGAGAGGGAGGAAGTGATCTTAAGTGGCAGTGGGGTAGCCAAGAGATCCCGGTCCTCCCTTCCTACACTTACCTGGGCGTTGAGTTCTCCTCCAATTGTAATTGGGATGCACATATCCGGAAAGTTGTTCAAACTGGCAAGGGCAAAGCTCTGGGGCTCACTAAATTTTTCCACTGCAGAGGGGTCAACTCTGAGGTTAAGAAAACGATGCTTTGTCGCGTTATTAGACCTGCCTTGGAGTACGGATCTGCTATATGGGTTGATAACTCCAACCAGGCTAAGTCTCTAGAATCCATTCAAGTGGGGGTGCTTAAGGAGTGTATGTCAGCATGCTCCAAAACAGCCAATGTGGCTGTTCGGGGTGAGTTTGGCATTCCGTCCTTAAGCTCCCGACGAGATGAATTCAAGGTCAGATGGTGGGGTCAGCTGCAACATATGCCCAACACATATTAATCGACTCTATATCTTGGAAACAGGACCGCCCTGTCAAACAGGCTAAGTCCTGGCAGAAGAGAGTAGAAGAGATCCTCAAGGACCTGGACCTGGATCCGCAAGTCTTGACCCTGCTGGATAAATCTGACTTAGAGGCTGTAGTGTCCTCAGCCATGTCTGTTGCCATGAGATTGTCTGATGAAAATGAAGTTAGGCAGAAAACTTCCCTGAACTTGTTTCCAGTCTGTGACATGGGGGAGGACATCTTGGATGACCTCAAGGGTCTACCCACTCTCCGCACTAGACTGAAATTTAAACTCAGGGCAGGAAGCCTACCTTTGAACAGCAAACAGAAGCAGAGAGGAAAGGGAGAGTGCAATTGCCCGTTGTGTGGGCAATCTGAAGACAGTATTCATTTTCTGATACACTGTCCGGGGTTCTCTCACCAAAGAGACGCTCTCTTCAAATCTATTAAGGGAATTGTGCCTGTACCCCTGTTTACCAACTTTGAAAGTCTCGAGGCTGAGCCAAAAGCCCAGGCCCTCCTGAGGCCTAGTTTTTGGGCAAATCACACACAGCAGATTGATGCTTGTGTGAAGGAATTTCTAGAGGATATCTGGAAAACCCGGATTAATTCTTTATATGGAGGTAAGTCTTACTACCAACGTCAGCCCCTGACAGAGGTAGGTTCTGTCCCTTTTGTTCCCGCTCAAACTGGGCGCGGGGTCAATGGCCACAAGGCTACGGCAAACAACGTCTTATGAGTACAATCTAACAGTTGGACCTAGTTGGTTTGTGCAGGAAGGACCAGGTATCCCTGCAGGCAGTGGTTGTTGACTTGCAAGGGCTTGAGCGCTCATCTGCTCTGGACTTGGCTCGGTTGGTTCGCAAGGAGCCTGGTCTTGCGACTCTGCCCATAGTGGCTCTCTCATTCTTGCTCAGTAGTGGTGGCCAGAAAGAGCTTCAGGAAGCTGGGTTTACATTCACCGTGCAAAAGCCACTTCGGCGTGCAATTCTGGCATTTGGCTTGTTGCAGGCCTTGGGGGTGAAGCTCCAACCCTCTTCAGGAAAAGCAAACATTAATTCCAAGATGCTTACTGGAAAGCGATTACTTGTGGTATGTTCCTCATCTTATTCTTTGCCTTCCACGTGCAGCAGAAACATGGTGATGGAGAAGTGTCTGGGGCCAAACTTTGTCTTGGTGGTTGTGCATCTATCTCTCTCTTTCTGGCACCCTTATTTCTGATGTTCTTGGGTCTCCCACAGAGGTAAGACATCTTTCCTTCATTTCATTTCTTGGGCTGTAGTTTTTGGGCTGCTTGTTGAGGGCCACACCCTCCCTGTTGAGGGTTCCACCTCCTCTTTGAAGATGCGGAGATGTCGTGATATTGTAGGTGGATGACAATGCGGTCAACCGAAAAGTTGCGTCATCAATGTTGTCCCGATATGGAGGGACAGTTGTGAGTGTGAATGGCGGAGTTGAGGCAATTTCCACTATTAAAAAACAAGAAGCAGGGCAGCAGTTTGATTTGATCTTCATGGATATTCAGATGCCTGAGGTAACTACATGTGTCTGTGGACATGATCTTTGCTGAAGTGTCAGCTTCTTGTTGCATGAAGGGCTTCAATTGGATTAAAATGTACTCATAGGATGTTGTTTGCCGTAGCCTTGTGGCCATTGAATTCAATTGGATTAGAGAGTGTGCATCCATTTTATGTAGCAATGAACTACTCCTGGAGGAATGTGGGCCAAGACATATCCTATTGTGGCTGGTCTAAAACAGAATTTACATTTGTGATGACATTTTAGCTGTGGTGTTGTTAGGGAGTTGCATTGGTTTTTTTGAATGGTGGCATGTCACTGTCATGCAGAATTCTGTCTCTAGAAAAGTGCCTCATTGCAGTGTGAGAACAGGTTTAAAATATTGCTATACTTGATTGCCATGTGTTCAAAAAGATGATGGATAAGTAACAGTAGTTCTAATGATCTTTTCTCGATTGCAGATGGATGGATATGAAGCCACTCGGCAAATACGCATTTGGGAGGCTGCGAGTTGTGAGAAATGTCAGACTTTGGGAGGTAGCGACCCCATCTCTCTTGCTGGCAGAGGGTTCTGTCCTCACAATCGGATTCCTGTAGTTGCAGTCACTGCTGACGTCATGAAGGGGACACACGAACTTTGCTTCAACGCTGGCATGGACAATTACATTCCCAAGGTATGATCCATTCTTGTCAGGCTGCTTTGGCATCTCAATCTTGAAAGACTCTAGACTTCCTTCAGCATGTAGTCACGTGGAGTTTCTGACATAAGTTTTGAAAGTGATTGGGGATGTAAGAGTGAAATCCCCATGTTGGCGTCTGAGAATGCGAACTTTATGTAGGTCAGACTCCCTTGCATGACCACAGGGTACTGGACGCAGGAGTGCGTTAGGGTCACGACTGTCTTGCTTCTGGTGTTTTGAAGCTTCAGTTTTGTCTCCAGTTGGAAGACTTGCTGCAATTAAGTCCTTTTGTGGTTATGTTTTCCCATGTGTGCATGAAATTTGAAGCCTTCCTCATGTATGTTGTTTTTGTATGGTACGAATTACAGCCTCTGGACCAGAAGCAACTGCATGTGGTGCTGGAAAGGTTCCTTGGCAACAACGGGGCAGACGTTGGAGGGAGGACTTCCGAGTGATTGTGCACTTGACCCCATTACTAACTCATGGTTTTTGAAGTGGTTTATTGACAAGGTTGTCCTCTTGTCAGAGCACCATCAACAGTTCTGGCGTATTTCCTTACACACAGATGACCTGCAATGTGTTTTCTTGCCTAAAATTAGCAAAGCTGCTGCAAATGCTGGCAGCTTGCTAGGCTTCAAAGGAAGGAAGTTCTTGGTGGATTTGTTTTTTATGGCGCGGTGTCAAAATTTGACATGTGGTGAATGGAATGGCTTAGCTGCCTATTATCAGGCAATGTGGGCGACTGGTTGCTACCCTATGTGGGGGAGCTTCCTTGTGTACAATGAAATAAGGCAGACCAAGGAAATAGGCATAGTTATGAAGTGATGAGACTTTGGAAAAGCCACAACAGGAAATAGAATAGATGGTGGTCTGTGAAACTTGCCATGCCCAGGTGAGCACCAGTATGCTGATCAATGAGCATCTGTCATTTCCTCACCGGTGCGTCTGATTGATCTGTAAAGTGCATTCAGTAATATCTTTTGTACAAACTGTGTGCCTGGCCTAAGCTTCCCAAGCCTAGGGGGGAAGAAAGATGCTCCAACACTGAATCAGGTCAGCTCGTGTGCCCTCAAATTTTTCAGTGTATCGTTTGCAGCTTCAGTAGCTTACAAAACATTGGAGAGACTATACATCACTCCGGAAGCATCTTGGAATTAATTCGGTCCCACAATTCCCATGAGGTTTGGGGAACAATAGTATGTGCTCAAATGAACATAAAGGTCCCAATCCTACTTTCTGCTGGGTGTAGGCATGTTCAATTTTGCTGTTGGAGTTGGCAGTGTGTGCGCAGGCAAATTAGACTGGCTGCTGATTAACCCTTAAGAGGTTCTCAATAATGGAAAGCACAAGCTGTTGTATGTGCAAATCTTGTTGACGACGATCTTGTTTTTGTTGGGATGTGTAAACCGGGGGAATTTGATTGCAGCTCATAGCGTGTGTCACAGATTGCAACAAATTAATGCCCTTCCTGTCTTTTTAATCTGAGCTAGCCACCAATCTGAGCGAGCCACAGCACAGAAGCTCCTTCAGACTCCGACTCCGCCCTCTCAATGCTCTCTTCAGCAGTTGATCAAGAGCAAGTTGTGAGTGAAATGCCCAAAACAACGCAGGCACTCGCTGGTAAAGCTGCAATGTTTATAAGCTAGTCGGATTTTGCTGACCTCGAGGGTCGGGGGCGGTGGAAGCTGAGCTCCTGCTGCTGACCTAAAATTCTCTTATGACTTAGCCGCAATTCCCAAGTCAGCATATCTCTGCTACATCCCCAACTATATGCTAACTTTTAGGTCATCTCTAAATATTGCTACTTTTCCTTCTATATTCTTTTAGTGACTCGGCTATTCTGAAACACGTTACCCGCGTATCCAACTATGGTGGCGATGCTCAACACATCTTTGTCTCGGCTTCACACCCCCCTCTGCTTGTTGGTCATACACGAACAGGATCGCTATGGCAGGAACTCCAGCATTCACTATCTCCATTGACTTGGACAATCACGTCAGAACGGTCAGCAGCAACTCTGCACGAAATTTGCATATCAACGCGCCGCTATCAGCTACGATACGAAACAACGCACAACAGCCATACGGCAGGAACGCTAACACAACTTGGCGGAGCATATTTTGCAATTTTGCCGATCGAGAGAACTGACAGGGGTGTGTGGAAGGGTTTGTGGAGCGGTTGTTATCATGACACGGGCCAGTAATGTGATGTGTTATTGGGGAGGGACTAGATGTGGGGTAGTATTGGCAGTTACATTGGAGGCGAGGAATGGTAATGATGTTATGTGCTAGGCTGGCTGATGGTTGCGCCATGTGCTTCGGGATAACTTCCCTTAATTGTCCAATCAGACAGATCACCAGTGGGTATTGTTGCCTTAGTTTCATGGCATGGGTTGTGATGGATTTTATAGGTGTACTGTTGAATGTGGTATCAGAACATAGGTAATATTCCAATGCTATATCTGCATACAGTAGTTGCCAGGCATATGGGTATGCGTTTGTTTTTGTAGCATAGGTATATGAGGTGGTTTTTGTTGGGGCTTGATGTGGATGCAGTTTGTATCAGTACTGGTTGTACCTGTTGCGGTGGAGCAGGGAAGTTGCGTGAAAGTTGATGTTGGATCAGCTGAGGTATTTTGTGGACATAGCTTTGTTGAGGAGCCTGCAATGTCTAGACTGTGGGTTGTGTGGGGATTTAGTGCTGGCTCATGTGGGCTATTTTCTTGGTGTTCTATGAGAATTTCATGCTTCAGCCTAATTGCAACAGATGGACCTACGTTGTTTCGCAGTTCTGGATAGCAGTGAGAATCTGCCACATTCCAGGAAGGTACCCACTATGTGCTGGATGACGGTTGTAATTGGTGCTCAGTCTGCCTTAATCGCGCAATTTTCAGGGGCCATTTAATGAGGGCTAAGGTGTGTCTGGTTGTAATTGGTATGCGGTAATATAACCGCCTGTGTATAGGTTGGGTGGTGTGTGTGGTGCTTAGAAGGGTTACAATGTTTCTTGCTTGCGTGTTTTGGGTTTTAAACATATTGCTGAATGTGGCGTTTGGCCGCAGGTCCTTCAGTGCTGCGTCTGCATAAAGTGGCTGCCACTTATATAGGTGGGGTTGTGTATAGTTGGCCATGTGTTCATAGTAATTTTTTGTTTGTGTAGCATTTGGGGGGTAAGGTGGTGTGTGTAGGGTAGGGGAGGTGGTCAGGCATCGAGGGAACCAGTGCTGGGGCTGTGTGCTGGGGGTAGTTGTTATAGTTAGTTCTTCCTTAAATTTTTTTTAAGGTTCGTGAATGTATCTAGTCTGTTTTATGGGGAGGAAGCTTTGGCATTGAAGTAGCCCGCATGTATAGTGATAGGAAGACCTTGGAGCAATTGGTGTAATGACATCATGATGCAGTAGTAGACAAGTAAAATTCAGCAGGTGATCAGCAGGCTGGTTGTTGTGGAGCCACCCAGTGAGGGAGTGTCGTCTGAATGTGAGACAGTGGTTGTAATTGGCCGGAGAGATAGTCCTTCCAAATTGCTTGTTAGCATACTTCAGTGAGGGGATAGGTAGTTGGTATATTGTGTGATCAATTTGCAGCCCACAGTTTTGATTTCCGAGTTGTATTGTGGGTATAGGAGTTAGGGACAGAACATGGTGTAGTGGTCGTGTTTTCAACCTAGTTATGGCGTTGGTGGCCACTTTTTGGTTTTTGTAGATGGGTGATAAGCAGTAAGGTAGTGTAGTCAATGATAGTGAGCCCGGGTGCATGGATTGGCTTATGGAGCAGTAACTAGTACAATTTAATCCATTAGTGTGATGAGTTGCTGGGGTGAGGACAACATGGATGCGGGTATAGGGCTGCAGGCACTGAGATACAAATTTAGAAGTGATTCTGTAACGATTTTTTGTGTGGAGGCTCCTGCATTCTTTAATATGAAGAGGTTTGTGTTGTCTAGAAGTATTTTTGCTTCTTAGGGGGGGGCTTTGTGAATGAGGCCTTATTATGTCAAGGCAGTTGGGCTTTGGGCCACGGTAAGTGGTTTTTTTCTGATAAATAATGAACTGTGTGCATAGGTGTGATTATGAAGAGGTATTGCTTGCTTGCAAGATTGCAGATTGCAAGGATGTAAGATTGCTACTGGCATCAATGTCTCTATAATATAGGGGGTGACATAGTGCTTGTAACTGATAGCGAAGAGTTGGTTCCTTATTTTGGTGCTTACCAAGAGTAAGATCGTTAACATGGATAATGCTGCATACTCTAAACTTCCATTTTACGGGTTGCCTGTGTGCTGGATAGTAGTCCCGGCATAGATAGCTGGTGACTGGTAGCTATAGATATGAAGTGGTAGCCTTGGTGGATGCTTTCATGAGGTTGAGGAGAATTGTTTTTTTCCTGCAAGGGGGAGTAATATGTGCTATTGTGATGAGTGCTGATATCGATTGGGGTTAGTATGTCATCAATGGTAACATAGTGCAGATTCAAGACAAAGGCAAACAAGAGGCATTGCACTATAGATCTGAAGTGGCAGCCTTGGTGGGTGCTTTCATGAGATTGAGGGGAATTTTTTTGATTCTGCAAGGGGGAGTAATATGTACTATTGTAATGGGTGCTGATATCGATTGGGGTTAGTACAAGAAGGCAACATAAGATACAATAACTTTGAAGCGAGTTGCTAGAGAGGGAGAAGAGCAACTTAGCAGAGTAAGTGGGCGAGTGTTGTGTAAGCATACAATAAGCGGTAGGAATGTGAAAGAGGTTACTGATTGCGTAACTTACCAGGGGTTGCTTGTCAGTGAGGCGTAATATTGGGTTTGGTGAGTATGACATAGCTAGCCACAAGATCCTTCGGGCGGGGTCAGATCTCAATCTCCCCTTGTTGTTCTCTGGGCTCCAAATGAGAGGGGTATCCCTGGCGATATATCGTTGAGGGTAGGCGAGGCCTGTACTTTGCAATATCTGAACGTGCATTGTAATCGGGTATTGTTGTGGGTTCTGCTGGCGGTTGGCCTGTGTGGAGAATGGGACTTCTCTATTATAGCCTCCAGGGTCCCAGCAGTCCGGTGCTGGTAGAGTCTGTAAGAGCCAAAAGTTTGCAGTTTGTGTGGAGCTTGTGTCCCTTCTACTATAGCCACCTGGGTCCCAGCAGTCCTGTGCTGGTTGAGTCCGCACGCTCCAGGAGTTTGTGGTAAGTTCAGGTAGAACCATGTCTTTGCCTTCGCAGCTCGGCGGATAAGGACCATATGTGCTGGTCAGTCTGGTTATTTGGGGATTTCCATTCCTGCAAATGTGTGGCTTGTAAAAGATCGTGTGAGTCCGTAGTGTAAGTGGCTACCACGACCATGTGCCAGTGTGTGGTGCCCATAATCCAGTAGTCCACATGTGTCGGGTCTGATCCCCATTCACGGACCATGACAGCGCCAGTAGGAAGACCATCAAGCCAAGTGTTGGCTCTGTACCTATATACTCGTTCTTCTTCAAACTTAATCGCTGGGTAGATGACCAAGTCACCTTCTGTTGCTTGGGCTTGTGCTGCAGGGATGCCAGAGAGCATTTGATGGTATCCAATGTCGAGCAATCCTCCATGTCCAAACCGCATGAACCATAGCAGGGTGGCTCCTTGTCCATGGATGAATTCGTCCAACCATAGCTTGTTAATTCTGTGGTGCTGGCCAGCGTGCGTAGTGGCTCCATCATGGTCTTCGAAACAGATGTCTTTGGATAGTCCAAGCTCCCACCAGAGCAGGGGTTCTCCTCTTAGCAACTTTCTCTTGATTTCTGTGGGGGGTAATTTGTAGTTGAAACGTTGGTCAACAATTGCTGTGACTCTGCTGAGGGCTGATGTAGGTGGGTACCGTCCCCATTCAAGTGTCTGAGATCTGGCCTTGGAGGTTAGTTTGTTGAACAGTCTGTCAGTTGCCAAGTTGGCCAGTACTTCAAACCTATCTAGCCAGACGCTGTCTTCTGCTGAGAACTCAGAGATTCCAATCCATTGTGCTTGATTTACTATCGTTGGTTGCCCTGAGTCGACAATATGATGAAGTATGCTCTCCTCGTCTTCTAACACTTGGTCTTGGAAATGATATAGTCCTGGTGGGTAGTTAGGAATTGTATCAGAAGATTGGGGACTAGTATATGATGATGGTGCGTGTCGTGCACAGAATGCGATAAAAACTCTTTCTTCCTCGGTTGAGTAGCCTGTTGGGTATTCCTCGCTTGTATTATTGTCTTCAGATCCGCTGTGAAGTGAGTCTTGTTCTTGGTTGTTGTGATTGGAATTGCAAGCGCTGCGCCTATGCCATCTCTGATAGGGCCACAATCTGGGCATTTGAGCCAGCACCTCCTCCAAAACATCCAAACCTACAATCCAACTAAACTGTCGCCAAGCATCCCGCCCCCCCCCCCTTCTCTAACCCACTTAGCTTCACAAATACAAAAACATGCACACACTACTACCTCCTCATTACAGGATCAACTTACACCTACTTTCAAACCAGGAGACCACAAGTGTAACATCATCACATCCACATAGTCATGCTAAGTTTCGATATCAATACCCAGCCCACTCCCCTAAGCTCCCACTATACACACACAACAATGACTGCATATAATAGACCAAGGTTAGAACACCAACATGACCTTGACCTCGAACAAATCCTTGAATGGCAGCATCAGAGAACACTAAAGACAGGTAACCAAAGCCCAATCGCACAAAACCGTGTGTTTAATACCCATCATGGTCCACTTATCTACCCTCACAGTCATCACATCACTATATATAAATCCATAATGCAACAAAACTATGCAGCCCTGCTTAAACACACACACGCCCATTCTATACAGACCCAACCAGACACACATCCATATCAGGAAAGGGCTAGCATTAATCATATACCTCAACAATACTGCACACAAACCCTCAATATTTGCAAACCAAAGTATTATGATCTGCCCCCCCAACCAGACTCCCTAATAATGCAGTCCCACCTGAACACCGCATCTGTACACACACAAGCAACTATTATTGTTACCCTTCTAACAACCATACACCTCAGGCAACCTATATACAGCATGTCACATGACCCCTTCCAGAAACCCAAAATGACCGACAACCCCATGCCAAGACAAACAAAGCACACCTCAACCCTCATTAAGCAGCCCCTGCTAATTGTACGCTTGAGGCAGACTGAAAATCAATTACAAACTCCTAAGTACACTATGACTCCAAAAACACAATTGCATAATATGCTGCCTCAAGATGATAACCTTAGCCCCACTTATCGCTATCAAAATACACCCATATGCATACTTTCACCACAGCATGTCATTCAAAAAACCCACACTACAACTGCCAATATATGGTCTCGCGCTAATACTAAATATTGCCAATACAACTCAGATTGCTCCCCCCGTGACACCTTTCTCTCAATCAACATTGCATACCCCTCACTTATAAGTCAACAGAAAATAGAAATTAACACAAACAGCAAGGAGGCTACATCCTGGCCACAGCCCTTATTACCTCCACATACCAGAATCTGCAAACAAAACTACCAGCATCCACAACACAAGCGGTTAACCTCCATATTGCCAGCTGAACTGCAATCCGTGCTGCTTGACAGCCAAAAGTGCCTATCATATTGCTTACTGTGGCATAAACGCGCACATACATGGATGCAAACGTTGCATGGCGCTTGGCCGCTACAGTTAAAGGAAACAAACAAAGCACTAATGACAGACTTGGAATCATTTAGATATTGGACCCTAACCCAACATATCGCTCTAAGCATTCAACCCGCCCATACCTTAGCCTTTCTCGACCCAACAATCAAGCTCCACCTCCACCATAATGCTGGCTGGCTAGGATTACACGTAACTTGGGTAGCTTTTCGGCTCCAAATGTCTACTCCACAATCAATGCACTGCAACTATCCAAAATGTCCCATTCGGCTGATAATTCAACCCCATCAACACTACGCTTATCCTCACTTTGAGTGCTTCTTGATAACCACCCTGCGCAGTAACACAGCCGCCAGGCACTTCGCCCAACATGCAGACATAAACAGCCCTTATACTCTATCCTCCAGCAAGGTGAGAGCAAGCTATGTCTTCAACACTTCAACATGCACCCATAGTCACTTCACCAAGCAACACTTCATGCTTCAACCCCCCGCTCTCCCCCCCTTGCACCTTACCACTAGTTCTGCGATCACACCCACCTTATCGCTCACCATGAACACAGAAACCCAAAGCACCCTGTCGGGTGTTGACGCTGCTCTCAATGTTCCACCCTTACAAGATGAGAGAATGTCCCCAACGAGCTCGTCTACCTTCAAACGCAGTCTCGATGACCTCCATCTCGGAGACACGCTTACATCAAATAATGCCCAGTCGATACTCCTCAAGTGAGCAACAAGCGACGATGACAGCTCTCAATCAAACCACACCACCACCAACAAGAAAGGTCGAAGCAACTCGCAGTCACCACAAACACAGAAGCAGTATTATGTCCACCTCTGGCTTGGGTATCCTACTACGGAGAGCCTGGCAAGGGAAGTTGGTGCCCCTATTGTACAAGACTGCAGATCTGTCGCTGAACTATTGCAGCTGGGCATCTCCGAATCGGAATGTGTAGAAATACTCCAGTGTCCAAAGGCCTTCCCCAGGACTCACCAGATACTATATCCATCGCAAAGGCCGGACAGAAGAGAAGGACAATTCTATCATCTCACGCAGCTCCCCAAAACCGCAGACTGCAACCCTGCGACTGGGCTCTCATTTGGATATCACATTCTAATCCGATTTGAGAAAGGGCGCCCCATGAAATGCACAGAAGTCACGGCAACAAGGCTATCCTAATGGGAATACCACTTGGCAACGAGGTGCTGCACCCTGTCTCAGCTTTTGGACATAAGAAAGACCCCACCGTGTGGTCAGGTCTTATCAAGATCTGCCTCAAATACCCAGAAAAGGATGACATTGACTTGCTCTTGGGCAACCGAGCATTCATACTCACCTTAGCGGAAGGCAATCCCGTGCAGGGCAAAGTTGAAAAAAGTTTCGAAACTGAAAGCACGGGAGACTGGCTATCCCTCCACATCAAGGGCTCAACGATGGAATGGCTGCCAACTACTCAGATCACATCAAATATTATCTACGAGGCATACAACGCAGGGATCGACATGGAAATCCTATATGTTGGTAAGCCTACCACACAATCTAATTTTGGATTTCTTTACACAACATCGGAAGAGACTCGTGCGTTCTCTCTGTCACATGGATTGCGACACGAGCACGAAATGCTCGAGGTGGTCGAACGATACCAAACTCTAAATGGCACGGACATCCCCCCCAAAACGCTCAAAGCTTATAGAGAAGCCCTGACCGTAGTGATCAGGCACCTCAAACTGACCACACCACAGAAGGTTATCAGCGATGCTATACTGCACATGATCGGGAAGGATAACGTCACCAACATGTTCTTCACCAACGCTCAGTCAGAAAAAGTTTTGCACGTTACATGTAAGAATGCAACAGTATACAATCTTTGGCAGGACAGGCCGCATGTCAACTTTATGGGTCGAAACATCAAGTTCACTCCACATGCCCAAAGCTTAAACGGTGATACCCCACCGGATCCAGTGACGTTCAAGAGGTTGAAGATTATTGATATCAACAAAGCACTTGCTAACACGGTAGGTCACTTCAGTTTCAGGCTTCCCCCAGCACCGGTTCCCTCAAACAGGAATTGCTATCAATCATGGAAAAACAAAATGTGGAGCACAAACGGGAGATCGCCAACTTCAAGCATGATGTGGTCCAGGGGATTGAAGCGCAAACCTTGAACTATATGAACTCCCTAAAAGCCAAGGTCTCGGATGAACTGGCGCTCAGTATGTCAGCCTACCAGACTCAGTTCGATACGCTTATGCACAAACTCCCAGAGTTTGCTCTTACCAAGCTCCGCTTGACTGGGGTTTCAACTCAGCAGACACTGGCACTTACCCCATCCTCAACTCTTTTCAAGTACCAAGTCCCCACAACCACCAAGGCTGACGGACAGATACAAGACCAGGCATCCCTTGTAGACCTGGAGAAAGCTGACACATACTCACCTAGCACCTCGCGCAAGCGACTAGGCAATGAGTGACAAAGGTCAGAACCCCCACTACTCATGCTATAAAGATCTCGCCCAGACCCGGAATAGACACCAGTCTTTGGGTCAATTTTTTATTCTGTTTGTTTTACCTGTACTACTTCTACTTTCAATGCAATTTCATGTGATGCACACAGGGATTTCTAAGTGTAGATACACAAAATCTCTTCTGTGTGACTCTTGTAACCAGACCCCTGTTTCTATGCAAGTTATGTCAAAGCTAATGTCCCCATATCACACAACACCCCCTGGTTCCCATGCTGCCTTACATTTCACCAGCCTACCATTACAAATTCACTGTTATTGAGCACTGTACCAATTTATTTATTCCTCCATACCAAATACATGAGTGGACACCACTCTACCTCTATCTAGTTGCACTACTGCAGCCAGCCCTACTAACATCCTCTGCCTTTGCCACCAATATGCTGCATACAGTACCAAGTCAACCCCTCTGCCCTCATGTTCATCTCCACCACAAACTCTTGCTGACGTCTTATCTTCGTACATATACTAAGCACCATAATTGGAAATATGCTCCACACTACTGTGTACAGTTAACCTCAAGTAATTTAAATACTACCCAACATAGAGTCACCTCCTGCCATCATCTTATATGCCCACTGAGTTGTCCATATAAACAGCATATAAGACCCACAGTTGCTACGCCTATGCTCCAGCCTATATTGTTCAGCCCCAACCTGCTTGTGAAAATACCACACCCAACAACACAAATCCCATCCAAAAAAACGAGCTTCCCAAATATACATGCCCTCCCCATTAAGTGGTTTCACACAAACTCATTATCTATCCCCAGTCACACATAGCATTTTCACTATGTGCAGTCAAGATAACTATTGCTGCATAGTTCATCAAAACCCCGCCTCCTCCAGCCTTATATCTGAGGGACTACATAACTCTGTTTACATAGTTTCTACCTTATCCCTGAATATTAAAACTAAAGGCCCCCAAACATTGCGCCCCTCAATAACAGCCACTTCTTCATACAACCGCCGTCACATTCAAACCCTTCAACCAAACGCCCCACTCCAAGTCATCCACAAACTGCACATATTTCAGCAATCTGCCACCTATCTGCTCATCCTAAATCTTTTAAAAATCCGACCATTCCTCTCTCCTCAGCACAGTCTTAATACTACAAGTGCTCTTAACTACCACTTACAAATGCACTGTAGCACCCAGTACTACATACTTACTAGCTCTAGTAACTCTGTTCCACCCCACAACTTACCAAAGCGGTCTAACCCCACACTAAATCCTACACTCCACACTTTGATTCTCAATTTGCAGACCAGTTGTCACCAAAAAACACCTAACTACGATATACTCACAAAGAAGGAAGTGCAAACTATGCAGCTCCAAGACAGTAGTATCCATTCCCCTTACCATTTTCAAACTCCATCTGTGTACACCCTGTCACGAAAATCTGTCACGCAACAGAAGCTTGCACCAAATAAAATCTGGCTCTGCAACGTCACTCAATATTATCCGTACATTGAATGCCAAATACAAAATAACACTGTTCATACCTCTCAGGCCCCCAAGCAGACTACAAATATTGTCAAGCAGTTATTACCACATGCAGGTAGCTCTGTGTCTATAACTGAGGCAACACCTCCTCCCAAGCAACTGCCATGCTACGACACACATCAGTTCTGTAGGCCACAGATTCCTCATATCCAAGGGTACCTCACATTACAACACAACCAATGTGAACTAACCCCTCCTGCAGCACTTAAAATAAGCACCCACCCTCTGAGGAAAAACCAAGAAGGCAGCTTGGTCTTGGCCATGCTGATGCTAACCATCACGCACTATCCCCCTCATGTCCATTTCCAAAATATATCCATATACACACTGCCGCCACAGTTTGACATTCAACAAGAGCTCATACCAAATAAAATAGGGCCTCAACTCACCACTGAATATTGCCCATGCGCTGCAAACTGCCCCCCCCAAATACACAGCTCCGAGTTAATTCCACTATACTATGCCCTACACCAAAGTTTCCAGCAAGATCCCCCCTACATATTCACCCTGACTAGCACCTCCGGCTACACAGGGCTAGCAAAATCTAGCCACATTACATCTAACATTAGCCCGCAGGATCTTGGCAAGCCAGAACACAAGCAGCTATGCTCACCAAAACTCTGCCCCCGAGATAACATCGCTACCATCCCTCACAGACCCATGCTGGCTGTAAGTAACATTCCACCCTTGCTGAACATAGGGAGCTCTTTGACTACACTCCCTTATTGCTTATTACCCACTTACAAAAATCAAAAAGTGGCCACCAACGCCATGCCCAAGCTGCAACTCAAACATGCCCCCACGCACAGTCTTAACATGCAGCAAAAATGTATCTCCATCACACCCTATTATATCATCACAACGCTACTGACCCATCTGACTGGGCAATCACGGAACATTACCCCAAAACATCTGGTGCACTCGTTAACCTGCATGCTAAATACAAACTTTTCAACCCTTCACCTCCAGTGCACTTGCCAGTACTACCACACAACTATACTGCCCCCATTCACTAGGCGGTCTCAAACAGCCAACACTGGCCCTCATTATCTTGTCCTGTGTCACACCATCAGCCCACACCCTAGTCAAGGTCACTTTTGCTTCACAAATCAAACAACACCCCAAAACCACCAAGCCTACAACCAAACTACACTGTCAATGCACATGACTGCCTTAAATCCCCACACACTACACACACCTAGTGTAGTGTATATATATTGCCAAACACAAATATTATATACCACACTTTCCTACACTACAACTAGCATTACCCCACAGAAAAATAACAAACCCGAACATAGACATTTCTGCTCACCAAAACTCGGTCCACAAATTACCTTAGCTGCTACTCCTCCAAATTCATGTATGCAAATGGTAAGTGCCAAGCAACCCTTGTTTAATACATATGGCCTGCTGTGCCTGAACACTGTAACATCCCTACTACCTTGGCCCACCATAGAAGATACAATACTTGCTGGAAGAAAAAACTACATTTACACAAAACCCCCAACATTAATCAGATCATCTGACTATGCTACACATCTCCTAGGGTTCAGACATATATACCTGCTGGCGATCTCTCATACCGTAACAGCACCCCCGACCTCTCTGGTTGGCCACATGGACAACATTACTCGGCTACTAGAGCCTCTCTGTCTGATAATGCATCACGCTGTACTAACCCCGCTTGCCCCCCCATTCCCCTATCCATACAAAAAATGGACACTCCAATTCCAAAATTCCACTACAAAACAAATTGGATACAATCACATGCCCCTTCAAAAATCATATGTATGGCTTGCTACATCCACTGACCATAATATAAAACCCCAATGTTGGATACCTTGTTACTGGCCCACCTTTGCTACTCTGGACTTGTCGTCCTACCCCCACAATGCTCTGCAAAATCGCAATAACTGCAAACCCATGAACAACTATATGCCACCCATTACCATTACCTGGCACAATCAATCTACTTCCTGGAACCCCATTTACTGGCCCCCGTACACAACCCTCAGAACAACACATACCTCAACAAAGACTGCTCCATCCTCTATGCCAATAACTACTACAAAAACAGCCGCATACCTATATACTACACAATTAAAACAGACTGAATGCCAAATACTCACTCCCTGCTATGACTACAACAAACAACTTCCAGCAGTTAACAGCCCTTTTCAAAATAGCAAAAATAGGTCAACACGGACTGCAAGAGGTACTGAATATGATTCTGAATCAAGATATATAACCGCCAACACTCTCCTGCTGCTCCTTCCCAATGAATTCCTCCTGTTGAAAATACAAACCCACATCCTGCTTTGCAAGCCAAGAGTCTCCTGCCCCCATTGTAGCTACCACCGGAACCCCAAATTAAAACTACTCCCCCCTCTTCATAATATTAGCACTGCAATCACAGTACCAAAACATAAATCCAAGCTCGCCTATTACTGTACAGATGTTGTATTAACGGAACCAAGGCATGTAACCAAATTCTCTTACTGTCCCACAGCCGCCAAAACACGACATTTGACACTCAACTCCCTTCAACGTAAAAGCCATATAAAAACACATCGCCTCAGTGAATTGGGCATCCCGCGCGCTACAGGTTCAATTCCATGCTCTCTCAAATTCAGACACACCACACATACTCAGGAAAAGGCCCTAAATATACATCGAACACTGAACCAACATCCTATATGGAAATGCTCAACATAAACACCTCCCCCCTCACTCCACAAACCCTAAAGAAATCTTCCGCATTTTAATCTTTTATCGAACTTGCAGGCCCAAATGCAAGCTGATGCAGTACACTTCACCTCGCAAAAAGCTTAACTGCTAGCTACAGGAACAAAAACAACTTGATGTGTCCTTAACGCAACCCAGACCAGCTGACATTTGGCCTACAACGGTTAACGAACATACCCTCATAAAATCACAATCTCTAAAAAAATGGGCCCCTTCTAGAATAAGACCACCAAATATCTTTTGGCCCCGTCAAAATTAACGCAAACCATTGCTCGCCCAACACTATTAATAACTACGTCCTCCACCAACTACACCATACTGAGTGGATTGACCCCAATGTATCACAAATGCCAAAAAATATCCATTCACCTAGAGCCACACACCCATCAATACAACATCGAAACCCTTCTACAACGCTTTTTAGTAATCGCCCTCCACACGTATACGAACATCCACCTTCACAATCTAAAAACACTAGCTCCTCACCCCAGTATTCCTCCACAACCTCTCTTGCTATCTGAGCCAATCCCACATCTCTCCCACTCCTCATTGCCACGCCAATCCTTTTACAACACCATCGGTGCAACATCCTACGATAATTTCCATCATAGATGTGGCATTTGGGGAAGACCGAGGAAAACATACAATCACCATCAAAGAAAAACACCCCACAAACATATTTATTTTTTATTCAACAAGCCACAACAAATCCCACAAATACCCTCAAGCAGACTGTATTATGCCCCAAAAATCTCCAAACAAGCTAGACGCAAATTGCAAAAATGGATGCACATCCACAAACACGTGCACCTTCATCTAATGCTCATGCGATGTGGGGACAGCCACCACAACCCGGCCCCCCGAAACAACCGCCGTCATACCCAACAGAACACACATAATCCAATACAAACTGTTGTAAATCATCTCCCTAAGGCGGCAAAAGCTAGGTACACTTTATACTTTTAACCCGACACAATCTCTCTAAAATTGGAGTACACTCATCTACACAACCTCTTCAGTCCATATCTACCCAAAGCCACTTATGCTTTGGATCTGGACGCCCCAGAAGCGCCGCCATATGGTATAACCACCTCTGAGTACCCAATCGTTGCCCATAATAGCTACAAACTGCGATCCCACTCTATAGATCATGTACTATTTGTATATCTCCAAAGCCTAAATCTTGTAATATCATGTTATCCGAAAGCTTGGAGGCCTGAATAATAACCACGCTAACAAAACTCCAAGGGTTACCAAATAACTCCTCCCAGTATAAAGCCCAACCGCACCCCCTCAATTTCTGTTCAAGATTCCCTTCACCTTCTTCAAGCCCCACCAGGCCATATACACCAGCTACTTACAACATATATCAAATCTCTACCTCCAACAATCCATCCTACTATTCAGGATATTTCTGCAGCATTTCCTTTTATCTCGCATGACATTTTATCTGCCACGCTAAATACCCTTACATATCTACTCGGTTACCAAACGACCAAACGCACGCCACAATGTGACAACACACCACAGTGTGACAATGCAGTGCCCACTGTACACCAACCTACACCACCGCCACTCTCTTATACCCTAGACAACCCACAAGACAACCTTATAGACCAACCCTTAATATGCCTTACGTGGAATGTGGGATCCATTGCCTCCAGCTTGCCAACCCTTTCACTAATTCTTCAAAACTCAAACCCTCCCCATATTATTCTACTACAAGAAACCAAACTCAATTCGCACTCGCCCAACAAATATATCAACAGAATACTGCTTGACCACCACATCATCTATGGGAGCCCCCCATCACCAGGAAAATATAATAGACGACGCTCACTACCATATCAGCCGACTCGTGGAGGCCTAGCCATTGGTATACACAAATCCATGCACTCACAAGAAACAACTACAAATCCCGTATCCCCACGCACCTTAAAACTCACCTCCAAATTGTTGAGATTCACATTAGCCCTTATCCAAAACTACTTATCATTCATTTATATATGCCCTCACACCCGGACGATATAGCCCTTACTCCCGATATTCTACAACAAATTGTGAGCTTTGCTAACAACCCACTCCACTCCTTATCCACAATCCTCCTTGCAGGTGACTTCAACAGAGACCGATCTATGTTGGGTAGATTACATGACTGTACACTTCTCTCCCTCTCCAAAAGACATAGAATGGTCAACTTTTACCCAAACGCATGGATTCCAATACATCACTACAAACCAGGCTTTCTCTAGGCAAGGAGGACTAAACTATATCTCGCATAGCCTCATTGATGGGTACTACCTCAAAATACCTAGAAATAATCCCACACAGCTGTATAGTACAATCCTGTATGATCCCATATATAACTCTGACCATTACCCAGTTATTCTCTGCATCCCCACGCATATAGTGCCTATAGGTCCAGTCCTAAATGGCCCCTCGCTAGACACAAGGCCACGTATTCCCACTCCTATCCCCCCCTCTTCTATTTTGGCATTCCAAGCCAAGTTTCGATCCATTTCCGGTATAGTTTTATATCTGATTTTGAAACAATACTAGATCGATATTCAGCAAACCCCACCCTTCAAATTTGGGAAGACGCAAGCTCCAAGCTAGAACAAATATTCACTCAAATTACAGAATCCACGCTACATACATGCACAAAGTTCCCTGCTCCAGTACAAACTGAACAATAAAAAATAAACGGAGGATACTTGACAAGAACACAACAGAGAAAATGGCAAGCACAATTAAATATCCACCACAAAATCCGCAAAGCTATTACAATCCTCTCATCTGAGCCACGAGACCCCCAATGGAGAAATACCCCATCTATTATAGACCTAAACACAATAGTAGCTTGCAGCACAGATTTCCCGATACCCCAGAATGATGCAGACATACATACATGGCTCATATCTCTCTCCCGAATTGGTCGAGATGCAAAGAAAAATGCCTATAATATCACCAAACAACAATCCAAAGACAACCAGAAGAAATTTGTTCAATCATACTGTAAGATGCTACAAGACAAGCCTCGCCTCATACATAAATCAATCTTCAATCCTTCCCCCTCTCTTTCTTTAGATGTAATACGAGACAACGCAAGAACTCTACACACCTCTCCAACCTCTATCAATAAAATCGTCTTTCAGCAAGCTAAGACCACATACCAACCACAAGCACATGCATGTTTCTAACCATCGCATCACATACAACACTGTGCATGCCAAGCCAGACATTATCCTTGGCATGATATAGACGGATTTAAACTCGAGCGAAGGGGACCCTTACAACTCGACTTAAGCGCTTACCTCACCCTAGAGGTCTACCATTCCTGCCTCAAATCTCTCTCTAACTCCAAAGCGCCAGGCCCAGACAACATACCTAATGAAATACTCAAGGCATTGGACCCACACTTCCATTGATTAATCCATCGCTTCTTTGTGATGTGCTATCAGCTCCATAGAATTCCCAAAGGCTGGAAAAACAGTCGTACAATACTAATTTACAAAAAAGACGACCCTACCCAATTAGGCAACTACAGACCTATAGCTCTTGCTAACACCCTTTACAAGCTATTTACTAGCACATTGACCACCCTTCTCACATCCTTCGGAGAACAACATCATATTCTTAGTGACTCGCAAGAGGGATTTCGAACTGCCAGAAGCACAAACCGGCAAATCCAACTCATTATTTCGGCTTTAGAAGATGCACGTTTTACTCAACAAGACATATTTTTGCTATACATTGACTTTAAAAATGCATTTGGCTCAATTGACCATGCGCGTCTACTAGCCGTTATGACTGATCTAAGATACCCGCAAGACGCAATCATGCTCATTGGCAATATTTATACTGAAGCCACCACCACATACTCCGGGCCTTCATTTGGCAATACATCACCTATACCAATTCATAGAGGTACCATACAAAGGGACACACTTAGCCCATATCTTTTTATTGTCTTTCTAGAACCCCTACTTCGCTGGCTCGCTCGAGGTAACATAGGATACCAATACATTACGTCTCCCAATAACATCCCAACAGCTGTCTATGCAGATGATCTTGTACTGCTATCCAACAAATCCAGTCATCTCAATCGACAAGTGAAAAAACTAGAAAGATTCAATAAATGGGCAGCAATGGAACTAAGCTTACATAAATGTGCTATCACGACGATCAGCCATCATACCAAACACAACACACAAGCCCTCTCAAGAACACTAAATAACACGGTACTATATAATACCCAACCCTTCCCATGTTTGGACCAAGACGACCCATACACATATTTGGGTATACAATTGACACCATCTCTTAAGTGGAGTGCTCAAAAAGACATAACCCAGAAAAAACTCCTCTCACAAGCATCTGCTTTATTGAACTCGCCAGCCACAATGCGCCAGAAATTATTTATTCTCGACACAGTACTCAGAACTTCTATAGAATATCCTTTTCATGCAACACCATTCTCTATCCCGGACATAAACGCACTGGATAGAATCATTATACGCTTATCGAAACAAATATGTGGACTCCCAAATAGCACCCCCAATGCACTAGTGCAGTTACCCAGGAGCCTCTATGGTATCGGTTCTACAACTTTAGCTGAGGCCTACGCTAGAATGTTGGGAACACAGCAGCAGGAAGCTCTAAACGATATTGGTAAACTGGGGAATATTTATCAAGGACTCCTTAAGCATGTCGCCTCGAAATTTGGTGGCTTAGCAAATTTACCGGCTATCAACCCCATTGCATGCACCCACTCCCCTATCACCAGGACCCTCTTCATACTCAAACATATGCACATTACTCTGGACAATACTATGCCCACAATCCAACTTCATTACACATCCCTAGAAAATGCTTGGGACACAAGCCCACAAATTCATCTCTTCAACCCAGACAACATATCTCGTAAACAAACCACTCTAAAATTCTTTATGCAATTTAACATCACCACAGTCAGACAACTTATAGATGCTAATGGCACCAGACTTATTGACCCAGATGCTTTTCGACTAAAATACCCTAAACCATCATCGCGCTCCCAACATGTTCATTTGCAACACCTCCAAACACTACTATGTTTTTCCACTCCTGCTTGTCTAACCCACACATGTCCAAGACAATGTAACTCTTCGCCCCATCACCCATAGGAGCTACTCCCTCGCTATTTATCGAGCCCGATGCAAAACCAAATCCAATCACTATTCCATGGCTTCATCCTAAACCCAACAAGCGTCCACCCCACACAACCAGCTCAAACACCCCAACCACAGCCCCCACAACCAAATACTATATCGTCCCCACTTGCTATTCAACCCACAGGACACCCCGTAACACCCGCCCACACATTAGAGGAAATACAAGGCATAACTCAAAAAATGTCTTTGGATCAATATGGAGCCACATGTGTCAAAACTCTATACAAATTGTCAATGGAAGGGATCATCCCCCAAACGTAACACCTGGGAAAACAATGACCAACTTTTTGGCACCCATGGTAACCCAAATCTACACCATAATATTCAAATGGTTACCGAATACCACCGACGAACCAACACCCACTACTTATCGCATATTCATACCCAACATGCGGATGAACCACAAGCCAACGATAGACGTTTCATCAGCCCGCCACGAAGTATCCCAAATCTACACATCTCTATAGCTGAATGTAACCCAGATAAAGACATCCTGAAGTCCCAGGCCCACATTCACACTCACAATAACTTGGCACACATATATGGGCCACTAGGGTACTACATTGGTAACATAACACTCCAAAGATTGGAGTGGTTATGGAAAAGATTTCATTCCAACCCACCCAACCTCACAGACATGCATACGCCATCAGCATTTACAGTATAAGTCTCCAGACTCATCCAATGCTACGCCCAAGACCTACCACCCAAAACACCCACAACAACAAACAAACTTTCACTTGCACACTCCCACTCGACCCTCCCCGCACTCCTTCTAGACTTCCTCACCACGGAGCTGCAACTCACTCACTCATACTACTCTAACCCTCTCACATGCCCATTGGGTTTATCTACTTACTCGAGCTTACACAACATTGATCAGCACTTTGGATACCTGGGGGCTGCAAGGTCCCACCAGTGGCAAGGACGAGGGTTTGCACACCCCCCTAATGCCACTTCTGCCAGTGAAGCGCTTCATTGGGCGCGCATTGCTGTACATAAATCATTCACCATCTTATTTATTCCTAATACTAACCATACCAACTCTAAACACCCAATACTAAGCGACCCCCCTGGAGTATTCATGTTAGCTACATTTGAGCCTCGCTCAGTCATTTATCAACCCCCACCGCCGTGGCGCAATTACATGAAATATCCAGAACCATTATTAACTAAACTGGTATGTGTACACCACTCACAAGACCCGCAAATACCTATCACTTTCTACCATCAACTGGACCGGATTCTAAAACATTTATTTGGTCACACAGCCACGGTTTACCCGCCTACCCAAATTCCCAACAAATATCCCCAAATCAATCCGGACAAACCATAGAGACATGTGACCCCTAGGCCTCTTTGGGCAGCGAGACCAAAAACCTTTGCTATACCACTTCCAGATTTCACGGAACCCACAACCGTAAAATTCCAACCACAGAAATGCATATACACTGATGGCTCCTTAAAAGATGCCCAAGCGGGTTATGGTATATATTTGGTTGGCACCAATACCAAAATATATAGCCATCTCCCTGGTCGCCAGAACATCCTACGAACGGAGCTTATGGCTATACATGATGCTGTCAAGTCTCTCCCCTACCAACCTACTTCAACATACTATTTATTTACAGACAGCTTGGTCTCCCTATACCTTCTCACCAACCAAATTTGCATGCCATCATCACAGATTCACTATCCTGATATTACACTTATAAAAGGAATCGTCGATGTTGTATCATCTTTACCGCTGCAAATCCATATACACAAAGTTCGATCTCACACAGACATAATAGGTAATGACATAGCAGACCATCTTGCCCAACTTGGTGCTATACAGCCAATCATCAACCCCTCGACCAGCCCTATCCACCGGTCGCACACATACCCGTTTTGGCTCATCTCAACAAGGGCTAGATTCCCGACCATAGCACCTATACGGAATCTGCACACACACATTCAAGGCGAGACCAAACTACTTATACAAGAATCCCGCACCTACAGAAATTCGTACATATCTAAGTGGGTCTTGTCCCCACACCTGCTACATAGTATGTCCAATCATTTTTGGACATCCCCCAGGGTTACCGATGCACAAATCAAACAAACTTTAAAATTTTGGTATGGTCAATACATGGGCAATCAACGACGGAACTTGTTCTGGCCATTATTATACCCCAATAAACACTGCGTGTTATGTTCATCCCAAAATCCCCAAATAGATACATGGCCACACTTACTTATCCACTGCAACCACCCCATAATACATGGATTGCGGGTAACCAGACATAACCAAGGAATTAGACAACTCCACAAAATTCTCACTTCACATCCAAAATCCAGATTGTTTAACCTCATCAATGCAGGCACATTCCAAGGTCGCCCACCGGACCACACCATAACCCCCATGGCTCCTACCGTGTATATGCTCCCAAGGACACCCGTGCCTTTGTCTAGCAAGACTATGCCAAGATATTTTGCCAGTCCAGGGACTTCCTATACAGGCATTGCCACCGACAGAACCGCTTCCATCCGTCTCCTAATAATCTGTTGGACAAATCTTCCAGCATTGCTGAATTGTACGGGTCAATTGTTCTATGCCTAGGAGCTTGTTCCATCTTAGTACACTTGATTCATTTCTTCCGTATAGTTTCAATGTCCTTCGCTGCCGTCTTCCCCTTCCAGATTGCCGGGAAGCGTCTTAGACCTGATAACAGCGGCATGGGTCAACATTGACATCAACAGGCTTGTTAATTGGTTATGCAATGCTGAAGAACCAGCCAATGAATTTCCGCGTGTACTTTCCGATATGGTTCCTTAAAGGCAAGGAACCAAAAGTAGGAAATTTGGTTGAAGAGCTATGCACACGTGATGGATTGGATATGGATCGCCCTGCGGATGGCGGAAGCGGAATTGATCGAGCACGGTGGTCTGGACGTCTGGACTCGGCAGTATTTTTCCTTGTCCTTTTGTTGGGGTACAATTCATTATCTGTATGTAGGCTTACTTAGAGGACATTGAGGTTTCTAAGTGGGGCTTCGTTTGGGAGTGAGGTTGCAAGGAGTGAGAACCTCTCTCTATCAATAGCCAACATCGCACTCTCTTTTGGTGTCTCCCATGTCTTCTGCCTGGCATAGGGTCCACGGAGCTTCTAAATTTTTGACTGCGACGCAGAGTGTACTTAAAAGGTGCGAGGACCAACTAAAAGATTAACTGTGCCCATTCACCAGGTGTACTGTCCCAGGTTGCAAGGAGACACTGACCTTCTCCAATGCCGACGCGATGTCTGTATATACTTATAGCACCGGTTCGGGCTGGATCACAACTGTGAGGGCTTGAGAAGGGCAAATTAATAAGAACAGGAAGCCTAAACCCCTTTGGCAACAATCTTATGAAGAGTTTCAGAGAGAAAACCTCGCTTGCAACAGTGGCCCAGTCTAACCGGGTGACAAAACGTGCAGCGCAGGGGACATCATCTGCTCAACCAGCAGGGGCTCTTGCAGGAGCACTAGCTGAGCTGCAAACAGCAGCTTCATCTGTTAGGACCTCCATGGAGGCTGGCATGGACAGACTAACTGTAAGCACTAATGAGCTTTTGGATACTGTTACGGGCACCTCATATACAAGACAAAATCCAGGGTTCCAAACACCTCTTCCTTCACAGCAGTTGAGAGTCCAGCCAGCACTTGAAAGGGAAGAGTTCCCACAATGGCAGGCCCAGTTGGGGAGGGTAGGAGAATTGATACAACATGTGGAAAGCTTACATGCGGAGGCGTTGGAGGTGATCCAGACGTACTGAGTGACATGGATGAATAATCCTAAAGTCATCACAAGCGCCCTTTGAGACTACACACTCTGGGTGGGATAGTATCTCTGGCGCTCCCTTCAGCGGAGCTATGGCGTCCTCGTTACATCTCGCATGGCACCCACTGTCTTGCCCTTCTTCGCAGTCTTTCTCTAGTGTCCCGCCGGAGAGGCTCATGTCCGTAAGGAGAAATGTAGTCTCTTGGAAACCTTCGAGAAGTGGGGTATTTTGGCACCTCAGTGTCAGAGGAGGCCAATGGCGGAGGAAAATGCAGAAGAAGGAGGAAGGGGACGGCACAGGGATATGGTGGCAATCGGTTCAAGCGACTCCCATTCTAAGAAGAAAGAAGGCAAGGGCCATGGATGACGAGAGCGCGGAGGTGTCGAGTGTGGCTACTTCGGAGAAGCTGGGTCCTGCAGAAGAAGACGACCAAGCCAATGTGGCAGAAATTCTTAGGGCATGCTCTCTCTCTCTCTCTCTCAAACACACACAATTTTTGAGGCCTGCAATTCGATCACACCATGTTAACAGCAACCAATGAAAATTTCTATGCGGGCATAACCAATGTAGCATTCGTTGGGTTCTCGCTCTCTCCCTCTCTCTCTCTCACTGTGTGTAGCAGTGCTATTGCGGCCACACGTTATTTTGAAGTGGAGGATTCGGCTTTGGTTGTCAGGTCAATGCCCAGCAAACTCTGAATCCTCTGCAACTGAAAATCACTGTGGCTGTGCACAAACGCAATGCAATTTAGGGGCTAAGCGTTTATCCCTGTGGATTAAAATTCAACGCCCGACTCAGGTAGGTGCATAGTGTCCAGGAGTGACCATCCCCTCAAATTGTGCTAGCCATCTTTCGGTGAATTTGTCGGTGTGGTCTCTCTTAAACACTGAATATTCACATTGCTTCGCACGCTGTAACCCCAGAAAAAGGAAACTTGAGAACAATTTGTCTGCAAGTAAAGTTCTTTGTTGTTCAATTTTCCTATCAATCTTCCTATCCTAATGTGATCATAAGAGGAGGAAAGAGCTTATTTGCAGGCATTTCCCTGGGCACCTTTTGTTCTGGTGTAGCACTAGACTTGTAGCTGGCAACCGGGGATGGTTAAATTAACAGGATTCTTGAAAAGCTAAAATCCATAACATGATTTTTTTAATACTGGGAAGAGTAGAGTAAACTAAACTGTTTGTGTGGTGTGGGCTATGGATGCAAATTGCTCCATACTCTTGTCAATTTTCTTGGCAGCAATATGAAATTTCTACTGGATTTGTATTAAGAGCTCAAAGGTCACCTTTCAGACTAGAATACAAATCCATGTCCTGAGCCACTCAAATAGCTTCAAAGGCGTACCTAATTTGTGACATCTCAAACATGAAATTATGTGCATCACATGCAGAAACAAATATCCTTCTTTGGTTTCTGGGACCAAATCTGCTGATGTATTTGCAGATTTTGGAGCTTTTGAAGAAAAAAAGGGATATGAGCTTTGCAGAAGTAAGTCTCTCGCTCGATGCTGTGTCTTCTCTGAACCTGAATTCTGAGTTGATTTGCATGCCATTCTGGACAGATCAAGAAAGCCAGGACCAATTCTTGTTTACCATGGTAAATCAAGCCCATGGAGCGAGCCTTCGGTTATGGCATCGGACCCCATGCCACGACTCTCTACCATAACTGTCTTATTGTGTCAACCCCGCCCGCACTTGCTTGCCCCTTTTTTTCTGCATCCAACGAAAGGTCAAAAGCCACAAGCTATCACAAGGGTTAGAATTCACCAGTTCTGATGGTTTGTTCTGTGTGTTCATCATCGAATGTCATAGCTGGATCCAAATTTTTCTGCAGCTGTGTGATTTCATTTGAAACCTTCTTTCCTATCTTTTTGACTAAGTCGTCAACTTGCTGGATTGCGGCTTGTAGGTTAGAGTGATGGGTATGTTCATATTTCACTGCTGATGATGACAGGTTAAGTTGACAATCATGATAGAAGATCCACGTGACATCGAGCGGCGCAAGGAACTTGGTATTGAGGATGAGCGTGGCTGCTCTCGCGAAGATATGGCAAATGCTCTTGTAGAGGTAAGACTGCCTCTCTCGCTAACATGCACACAACGGTCGCAAAGTTATACACCACACAATTTGTGTTCCAATAAGAACTAAATGTCCAAAGTGGGAAGTGGTTGGCCTGGCTTGAAAGATCATGCAAGCTCAATTAACTAACAAGCTTATACATGGAGTCCACAGCCACAAGGAATCACATGTATGACTCAAGGGTCTGGCACACTGTGTATGGCTACAAGATAGTAAACTGTTGAAAGTCATGTTTTATCCTAACTGACATCTGACCTGCACTTATGTTTGAAAAGATTAATGAAGGAAGGATGCCAGCGGATCGAGTTGTGCTACAAGAGCTTACAAAAGAGATGCTCGCTTGGCCAAATCTTGAGGTGTCTCTCTCTCTCTCTCTCTCTCTCTCTCTTTCTTCCTGGTTTGGACTGAGATCAAAAGGTGTTTTCCCAACACCAAGAGATCTGTGAAACATTCAATTCAGAAGTGGCACATAGAAAAATTCCAAAATGAAGAGGTCAAGGCTGAGTATGTCCAGGCCTTGCAAGAGGCTCTTTTTGTCCACTCACGCCAAGACCTTCACTCTCGCTCTGGCAATACAAGAGATGAAGTCGAAAGAGCAGTGGATTCTTGGGACAATTTCATCTCCTCTGTGGCTGACAAAATCATTGGGAGGAAGCCATTGTCTGCGGTAGAGCTGTTGATTGGTGGACCAATGAGATTAAACTCAAGATAGCTGAGAGACGAGTCCTCTATAAAGAGTGCTGCAATGTGAAAACCAACAAAGAATTGTGGGCTAAGTACTACCAGATCCGCAAAGATATCAATCAGCTTGTAAGGTCTCAGAAGAAATTATACTGGGACAAGCTATACGGTGAAATAAACTCAAACCACCATTGTGGTAATGACAAGAGATTCTGGTTGGCCCTTCAACGTTTATACAAGCCAAAAAACTGTCAGCAAGTACAAGCGCTGAAGACTACTAAGGGTGCAGCGGTCACTTCAACGGTTGACATTGTCAAAACCTTTGAAACCCACTACAGTATCCTTGGCAGAATTTCTAGGTCTAATGAGGGGTCCTCCGAAGAATGGAAGGACACAGTTGGAAAAACTGTTCCTATGATTCAAGACAGCCCTGATGAACTTCAGTATATTTCAAAGAGTTACAACGCGGCCATTAGTTCTTCTGAGATTGTGGAAGCAATTGAGCATTTAAACGGATATAAAGCTGGTGGACCTGATGGCAATCAAGCACGGTGGCGATCCCACGACAGAGGCCCTTGTACTTCTCTTTAACCTTATCTGGAGGACTCAAATGATCCCCTTCCAAAGCCATGTCTATTGCCAGGAAATTGTCTGATGAAAATGAAGTTAGGCAGAAAACTTCCTTGAACTTGTTTCCAGTCTGTGACATGGGGGAGGACATCATGGATGACCTCAAGGGTCTACCCACTCTCGGAACTAGACTGAAATTTAAACTCAGGGCGGGAAGGCTACTTTTGAACAGCAAACAGAAGCAAAGAGGAAAGGGAGAGTGCAATTGCCCGTTGTGTGGGCAACCTGAAGCCAATATTCATTTTCTGGTTCATTGTCCGGGGTTCTCTCACCAGAGAGATGCTCTCCTCAAATCTATCAAGGGAATTGGTACCTCTGTTTACCATCTTTGAAAGTCTCGAGGCTGAGCCAAAAGCCCAGGCCCTTTTGGGGCCTAGTTATTGGGCAAACCACACACTGCAGATTGATGCTTGTGTGAAGGGATTTCTAGAGGATATCCGAAAAACCCGGATCAATTGTTTATTCCAAGGTAAGTCTTACTACCGGCGTCAGCCCCTGACAAAGGTAGATTCTGTCCCTTTGTGTTCCGCTCAAACTGGGCTCGGGGTCAATGGCCACGAGGCTACGACAAACAACGTCTTATGAGTACATTCTCTTTCTCTCTTCCTCTTCATGTTATAAAGTTTCTCTGTTTCTTTTTTCTCTTTTCCTTTCGGTTCTACTGTTTGGTTTCACTTTGTCAAGTTCCTTGGGCAGTGTGGTGGTTCTAACAGCAGTAGGGGCTAGGAATTTGCAGGAAGAGCTTAGTACATTGGATCCTGCAGCTAGCCCCTATGCAAAGGTGACCCCTACAGGTGTGGACCCCAAGTTGGCTGCTCAGCGGGCACGAATAGACTGGGACACAGCAGCTGAGATTGAAAGTGGACAGGGTGGTAAAGACCTCAGTGACATGGTACCTCCTGCAGTGGTAACGTTCTTTTCTTCAATTCACTCTCCACACAGAATATATATTAAGCTTCATACTAAAATGTCAATGCCAGCCCCTCAGTTGAGTCTTAAAATTCATGGAAGCAGATTTTCCTCAGCTGACAAGAAGACAAAGCAACTTTAGGCTGGGATTCATGGGTGGGCTGTCTGCAATAGAGTTGTAACTGTATGGTTGGTGTGCGATCCTAAACGAGACCAGCAAAAATATATATGATGTTGCTTGATTAACCTGGAATCAGAGATCCAGTGTTCACATCAGTCCACAGAGACATTTTAGCCCTGAATGTGTCATTGATGTCGTGAAATGCAGGGCTTCAGCTTGCTATACATCGTCAGCTTCATCCCTGTCATCATTGTGGTGGTGGTTATCCTGATCCTTTTCTTCAACTCTCTGCAATGAGAAAGGATTTGGACTCCTGGAAATAATCCTTTTCAACAGTTTTGGAGACCTTATTGCTGAGTTTTCACAAATTGTCAACGTTACAACATAGTCAAAATGATGTACTAGATATACATTTCTCCAGTTGAGAAGCCCTGGAGGCTGAACCAACTTGTACACTAATGAGAATCTTTCACCGATCATGTGTTCCATATGTACTGCATCTTTTTCAGTCTTCCACCAGCCAAAGAGAGATTGTATGTTTGAAAAGAATTTACAGAGATGCATGATGGTAATCCAACTTAACTCATGTGGACAATTGACCTTCCTGGGAAGGGTAGAATATTGGGCTCAGTCAGCATGTTTTGTACGAAAAAACATATGGTTGTCTTCACTGGACAGGCAGCTGCTTTCTCAAGATAATGAAGCAATTAGTTATACATGGAAAATACTAGTCCAGGGGTCAAATTGGAGAGAAAGAAGCAGGAAAATTTATAACCCCTGAGGACATTTTTTCAAGTAGCATTTGGTAGACAAAAATGCCACTAAAGGTCTGCTGGATTATTTCAAGCTAGACCCTCTATTGCGAACATAAGAGCCATGATGAACAAGTAGCTTGTGTTCTTGGTCTTGCTTTAATAATCTAGGAGATACTTAAGATTTGTGTGAAGCTAGAGCAACAGGTCCTAAAACTGGGAAAAGATCTCGATTGCAAGAAGGAGAGACTGACATTCCAGGTTCAGCTGCTAGTGAGTTAGGCTAGTGTTAGTAGGATATTTCAATACTCGGGAGAAAATCCAAGACTGCTACATATTTCACCACCTCTATTTCATCCTTGGCCCAGATGTGCAGGATGGGAGCTCAGAGAGGGGTCCCCAAATAACCTATTTTATAACAGACTATGACATCATGCTGGAGAGCTATGGTCCACAGACACTTATACCAAATATATATTTGAGGAAGATAGAAAAATAATTAAGATTGTTGCATTCACATAAGGCTTGCCCTTCCACTTACTTACACACGAACACTACAATCATAACTGTATACATATACCTCGTTGGCTCCAACACTCATACTAATAGTAAGCTGGTGTATCAAAACATTGTTATCCTTTGCAGTGCAACGCGCCATACAGGCGAGCTTGTGGATTGCACCATTGTTGAAAACATCTGTAACTTCTTGCTGCGGTTTCCCTGATTTTACTCTTTCTGTAGAATACACTACCAACAATCACACAACAAAATAAGACAGCATTCTCAGAATGTCAGACCAAACTCTATTATATGCCTCTTGTGCACAGGTTTCCGTAGGTCACAGAAGTCACACTTCATCATCCTACCTAACAGGCCCAGCTTCCATGTATCTCTCAAGAGATTGAAGTTTAGTCCTTCACAAGTTTGTCAGAAAATAAACAAGATGCAGAGATCATGGCGAGTTGCTTGAGAATTTGTTGTCCCTAGTTATCCCTAGTTATCCCTACAAGACAGTCAGGAAGCAAACAATCCTCCAATAGCAAGCACGTGGACAGCAAAAATAGCTGAGAAGGAAGTACCTTTCATCAGAATCACTTTTGGTCTCCACATCAGAGTCATCAGCATCTAAATTTTTTATGGCCAGCCTGTCCTCTGTATCCCGTTTTGATCCTGCACAGAGAAAGCCATGTACCCCTTTCATTACATCACAGAAAAACAAGAACCCACCATGCACCTCCTTCCCCTATAAGTGTTTGTTAACCCCGTCAACCCACCATCCAGACACAAGCCCCAAGATTATCTGTGTACCAACAATCCACAAAATTGCACCATAGCAGAATGAAAGTCACCTTCTAAGTCTTTCAGAATTCTCCTTCCTGCGATCCAGATCATCTGCTGCCAAACCCACTTCCTAATTGAAAGCACCATGTTAGATCTGATGTCAATTCTTCAGCCCAAAGAAAAAGTGGCGAGGTAGATAATTGGCCTTGGCTCCTTCAATCCACTAAGCCAGGTCAGTATGGCAGTCAAGCTCACCCCTTTCAGGCGGTAACAACACCTGCTGAGTAATGATCATGTGCATCAAACATCTTAGTATATATATACATATACACCCACATATATAGGTTCAAAATTTCCGGAGTTGGAAACTCTGCATACCAAGAAGCAGCGGTCAGGGAAATGAACTATGTCATTAAACCCAACATAAAGCGGCCCTGGAATCAACAAGGAGTTCCCTTTGAAAATTAGCACACATGTCCAAACATAGACGAACTCAACTACTGAAGTGAAACGGAAAGAAAAAATTGAAAGTAGGGAAGCTGACCTGAGTAGCCTCTATCCTTGGAGGCTACTCCAAAATGGCGGCGTTCCCGGCCCTGAAACTCTTCCGTCAGGTCTCTCTTTCTCAAATCATCAGAGGTGTCTTGGCCACCTTTCCTGTGGTAGTACAATACAAACGGTCATCAACTCGATATTCGTAACTCCAAACTAGATGGATACACCTAGCCTAGGACTACCTTAATTCAAAGACAGGACCACAATAACTGAGAGCGAAGAATGGGGGAAAATGAACCCCAATCTCGTCTCAGACCTCAAGCAAGGCATACAGACACGACCATTCCCTGCAGGAATTCTGACCAAAGAAAACCTAGGGACAATTGAAGCCTAAAACCTAATCTAAGCTCAGACCTCACGCAAAGGCATAAAGTCTGCAGGACACTTGACCCACAATTGAACAGATTACATGACGATGGTGAGGAAGCAAAGCCACATACAACAGTACCTGCAAGGTTAGTACTATGCTATGATGCTACCACAAGTTCATAGAATCAAATGAATTTTACCTTGTGATGATTGGTTCCAAATGTTGCATCGCATGCAACAATGCCAGCATGCCCCAATTTCAACATTCTTTGCTTTCGCCACATAGTCCGTATCCCAATAGTGAATGTCAAATCACCATCCTAATGCATGAAGGTAGGTGCCAAGGTTTCCTCTTGATAGAAGAAGACTGAATCATGATTTTGGTCTCCTCTTGATAGAAGAAGATTGAATCAGGATTTTGGTCTTTCCACAGCCGAACAGTACGAGGATCGATTTTTTTTTGTGTTCTTTTAAGGTTTGTCAGGTCCGTTTCTCAACCAGGTTGCATGCGCAAACATCATGCTCCAAAAGGAAATCGTCATGTGTCCATGCATCTCCCAAGCCAATGTTCATCATTTCGTGCTCTTTATGTTCCATCATGATTTGGGCCATCTACAAACCTCGACACAAACATTCCATGATCCATGCTTTCAGTTCTTCAACGATATGTGGAGCAACGATGTTCCGGGGTGCTCTTGATCCATGCTTTCAGTTCTTCAACGATATGTGGAGCAACGATGTTCCGGGGTGCTCTTGAACTTCAATCGAGGAACCATGGAAGAGTTTACTTTCCGCATCCACCATCTTCATAATGTTCTAGTATGTGACCACACAAATATCATGACTCAGGAGCAAGCAAGATACTTATTAGCACTGCTGCACCTTGCAACGACAGTGACAAGCACGCTTGTAAGACTCCCCGTAGTCAGATTTCTTCATCCTTGGGCCTTCAGGAGCCTTTATGAGAGTGACTTGATCCAGCTCCTCCCCGACCATCCCCGCACGGCGTGGGGAATCGGGATGGACAGGCGGGGGGGCCCGCCGCTGTCGTGGGTCGTCCGCATTGAAGCCCTTAATATTTGATAATGAGAGGAATGAGTTGCCTGGTAGGCTGGTTTAGTCGACATGATGGATAGTAGTACCAGCCTACCAGCCTGGTGTCGATGTGTTTGCATCCCACTACGTACTGGCTCCTGACTCAATAAAGGCGTCCGTGGAGGAATGCTGCAGTTCATTAGCGTGCTGGCCTTTAATGCGTGCGCGTGGGACCCGTTCAGACTCCAGACTCCAGAGGGTGGCTGCGGGGAACATGTGCCGACTCCCGAGCTCACGAGTTCCAGAAAAGGCGGAGGTCTTCGACAGTGAGGTCACTCTCATGCGGAAAAAGCTCGATTTGAATGTGACTCCAGAATTGCGGGAAGGTTTTCTTTTCTGGGGGTCAATTGGATAAGTTAGGTCTTTAGATTTTCGTTTTGCGTCCATAAGTATCTGAAGCAGCTGATCTCATGAAGGTTCTGGAATCTGCAGTTGTTTGTTTGCTATGTGAGCTGCAGCCTGCGAGGTCATTCTTTCTATGTAGCCAACTTGCCTTGATTAGGTGACCGACTTCTTCGCCGCCGCATGCTTTACTTTGAACAAGAGCCTTGGTACTCTCTGCATACCTATTTTGAAAGGGATGTCTGACATGCCTGTTCCCTCTATGCAATCACAGAGGTTGCAAGTTGCAAGGAAAAAATCCATGTCAAGGGATTGAAGCTTGGATTCAAGTTCTTTGTCATCGTAACATAGCTTCAACTTCAAAGCTTTCCTGTTGCCTTTCTATCCATGTCATTAGCATAACAGAGCTTGTAAGTTCAGGAGTTTGTGTCAAAGGATTTAAGTAGCAAAACTGGATGCCACAATCCCACCCCATTCATAATTATTGGAGCATTTTGAATGAGTCAACGAAGTCAAAATTCCGACCTCTTGATCCAATGATCATTGTTTTCTGTGTAAGAAAATGGAAATAGGAATATAGCAGGTCCAGTGCATGTCAATGTTGATAATCAGTTCAACTGTACCGCAAGTTTCGAATTACTGTACTCTGTTTGGTTGGTGACGGAGCTGTACCAGTTTCTTCAACCCCCAGTTTTCCTTGTGATGAGAGGTTTGCAGCTCAGGTCCACATGCAGAAATGCAGGAAAGCTCATAAATTCAGGGTGGAAAGCAACAGCAAGGCAAAGGTGACATACATGTCTGGAGGCATAGATTCATCAATCCCCCCTAAAAGACCAGCCTATCTTACACTGGGCCCATAAATTGTGTTGGTCCCTCCAAAAGGCAACCTCAATGCTGTAATTTCTTGCAACGTCAAAATTCCGCATACAAGACGAGATCCTGCGCCGCTACTCTCTCCTACTTATTGACAGCCGATCCCTGACAGAGGTACCTACCTATTGCAATAGGTATGGGGATCAGAACTCATGCCTTCTGGCACATTTTCATGAGGCTCTCCACCTTTGAGAGCTCTTTAAGTTAGATTCTACTTTTTTGTTTCTAGGTTCCTTCTCCTTCTTCCCGTTAAGAGCCAGCTTCCATGTCAAATTCCAGAGGCTCCTCCTCTCCTAAAATCTTACTTTGGATGAACATCACTAGCATTCTGTAACGCTGTGGGCCCGTGACAGGAAAAGACAAAGGTGTCAGTTAACTTAGCGGGGCCGCGAAACTCTGTGTGTTGATCAAGTTTATGGCAAGTGCTCGTGTGCTGGGAAAGCTGGGAGCGAGTGCGCACAATTCAGGCATAACCCTAAAGCTGCATATACAGTAGATATTCAGTGACACAATAAAAATAACTATATTCACCACGTTTTCAAGGTGAAACATGTACCATACTTACCGAGGGTGCTGACGTGGGGGCGCCTGCTGCCCCCCCAGGCCGCACGTCCGCGGCCCGGCTCAATCTGCCGCGCAGGCAGCCGCCGCGGCTCATTTCTGGCCGGCCTGAAGTCTAGTTCACCACTGAGTGCGCACTGGTTTCTCCCTTGCGATGCAGCAAGCTGGTCGGGGAAGTTTGTCTTGAGACTGCTTGCATGCACACCATCTTCCCCTGTTCCAAAGCCATGGCCCTCTCTTTGTCAGCGCAAAAGGAAGCTAGACCACATGTGGTGATTGTACCATTACCCGTGCCAGGCCACACTAATCCTATGCTGCAACTCTCTAAGCAGTTGGCTTCCCTTGGTGTCATTGTGAGCTTGGTGAGCTTAGACAGGCACATTAAGCAGCTGCAGGAGGAAGGACAAGCAGCCAGAGTTGGGCTTGAACCTGCTATGGACTTCCGACTGGTAGGTCTGGGGGAAGATTTCCCAGAAGGCAAAGAGTGCTTTGACTTATGGCTCCGCAGGCCCGATAAACTAGTTACCTGCCTACAGGATGTTATCTCAAGGATGTCATCAAAGTCAGGGTTGGATTCTGGATTCGGGCCAGCTCCTTGCTGTATTATCTCGGACTTCCTTGCTGGATGGGCCCAAGATGTGGCAAACAAATTCAACATTCCTAGGCATGTCTTGTTCACCTCACCTGTGGGAATGTTGTCTCTCCTGTTATCGGTACGAACTCATCCTCCCCCAACCTGATTGTGTTCTTACAACCCAGATCCCTGGGAGTCCTGTCTTTCTACAACATCTTCTCCACCCGTCCAGCTGACATAATTCTGGTCAACACTTTTGAGCAAATGGAACACCAGGTCTTTGAATCCCTTCGTAATGAAGTCCTCCGTACACAGACAGTGAAGGTCAGTATGATCCTATACCAGTCTTTTGATCCCTGTAACAATGTTTCATGTATCTTGGTTCTAATTGATCTACAGATTCTTCTGATCACTATATTCTCCAATACCTCCAAGGATGAGTGAGGGATGAGTTGGTTGTTTGTGTGGAAGTAATGCATGCAGATAGTGATTAGTTAATTTCTTGCTAGTAAATCATCTCCATACCAACGAAACATGCTTACTGTAGGTGCGGAAGTGCCGGTTGGCCCGCTGTTGTTGGCTGAAAAGGCTGCCACCAGCATAATAAAAAAATGCAAAAGCACAGAGCTGTTATGAAGAATGGTTGGACACTCAATCTCCTTCCTCCGTTCTCTTCGTGGCACATGGAAGCGTGGCTACTGTCTCGGCTGAACAGATCCATGAGCTTGCATTGGGGCTAGAAGCCAGCGAACAGCCTTTCCTGTGGGTACTTAGACCACCTGATTCAGCTCCCGCTCATGCAGGTCAAGCGACGCCATCCATCTCCGAATACCTCCCTCCAGGTACGATTCATTGCAAGCCGTTGGAATGTTGAGACAAAAAGAACTATCCTTACAAACACCTCTACTTACATTAGTTGCCTTGGGCCCTTGAACTCCCTGGATGTGATGCGCAAAGTGTGCCTTACAGGCTGTGTATCTCTCTAGGCAGGTATTAACTAGTGGAAGGCCAAATATCTAATAGGTTAGGGACTTGTTTCAAGACATTGCAACTGTAAAATGCTCATACCAGCATCCCTCTCCTTAGACTGCCGCTGGAGCTTCGTAGCATGGTTGCACATGTAGGTGCTTCTTGTTGAAAGGTAGAGCGACAAACCCTAGGCTCAGTTTTTACATGGATCCAACTCAAAATGGAGTCAGGTTTCTCTTCTGCCCCCAGGATTTGAAATGCGGATGAAGGGGAGGGGACTGGTAGTCCCAGGTTGGGTTTCCCAGCTGCAAGTGCTCTCCCACCCATCAACAGGGGCTTTCCTGACACTGTGGGTGGAACTCGATGTTGGAAAGTCTTTGTGTGGGCCACCCATTGCTCGCTTGGCCAATTGAGGCAGAGCAGAGGATGAATTGCAGGTCAGAGTTCCTCCCTGGAGCTGAGTTTTTTGTGTCGGGCTAATATCTAGTAGAAATAGACTCTACTTTGAATCTGTAAAGTTTAAACAGCAGATTCAAAGTCAATCTACGTTAGAAAGTTGGGAAGGTGCAAGGGAGCTATGATGGTTCGTGGGAATCACAGTTCAAAAACTTCCAATCTATCTTAGCTGCAACTCTATGCACATTCTCCTGTCAAGGTGCGCCAGCAGTGCAATCACGGATGGAAGTGTCTGTGTGCTTCTCTTTAAAAACTATCTTGTGAGGCAGCCATCCAGACGCCATATTCATGAGCAAGTCTGAATTATGAAATAACGATGTCTCCTCTTGACCATTCTATGCCACAGGTACATGGTGGATGTATTGAAGATTGCCTTAGAATTCAAGCGACAAGCAGATGGAGTGGTGGAGAAGGAAGAAGTGGAGAGAGTGGTGAGGGAGCTCATGAGAGGGGAGGAGGGTATGGCAATTCGAACCAGGGTAGGGAAGCTAAAAGATTGTGCTCATGAGGCTATGGCCGAGGGTGAATCCTCAACTAAAAACTTGCTGGCATTTGTGGAGGAGCTCAAGTCCCGAATTTTGCAGACCAAGACTTTGCAGGTAGAATGATTGTTGACACCATCTCTCTCACCACCTCTTGTGCCTTGAGGCCTGTTGGCACAGGTTGGATTCAAAGTGAACCACGACTCCTTGCAACCCCATCCCTGCTGAAGGCCTTCATGGGAGTACTTGACATAAATGTTGGACATCCAGGAGTAAAAATTACATAGTAATTTATTCTCAATTCTTCAGTGATGAGGGTCACAATGGGGACCGTTATGACAGCCGAAGCTCTCATCTGGCCAAGGGGCCAGTTGGAGAGTTAGGCGCACACACTAAAGCCATTAACTACGATTTGAAGGGGAGTTTATCAAAGGGAGGTGCGTATCACTGAGTAAAAAATTGTTCACGGTTGTAGTCCCTCCCCTTCCACGCGAATAGACCTCATCTTTGTTGACTGAAAACTGACAAATCCAAGTCTTCGACCATAGCCCGAATGGGGTGTACTGGCATGTCTTAAAACGAAACACATACAGAATTCAAAATGAAACCACTCAGCTGGGCTGTAAACTGAGATTGATTCAAGTCAAGAAGGGTCCAGAAGTCTCTGGTATCCCAAGGGTGATTACTTCCGTAAAATACTCCCCTGAGGTTGTTGTACCATTCGTCTCAGGCAGTGGCTGCCTCATGCGAGAGGCCATTTCCATAATATATCCAATGTACTCTGTAGCAAAATTTACAGGTAAAGGTCTGTCAAGTGTTGGCGTTTGTATTTTAGGGGCAGTTCTCAGGCAGTCTAGCGTAAGACGTTTTTCTTTCAGTTTTCCAAAATCGCCACATGTGATTTCTATCCAGTGCCCATCTGGCGAGAATAGCCACGTGGCATATTTAACTGGTCCACGTTGGCAAAATTAGGCTCCTGATATTCAACTGCTGGCGCTTTTTGGTGAGATTTTCGGATTCTACTGCCAGGATTGAAAAAAACACTGAAGAGGACAAAAGGGTTTAAATCTGTGGATTTGATAGTTTCCCCAATTTTTGCCCCATCATGCCCAATAGCTCTCTACTGGATTCTTTTTGGGTGGACATTGGCCTTGTCAAGTGTAAAGAGGCCCTTAACACTTACAAGTGTAACATATCAATGTCAAAATAACAAAGATCAGTATTGGGGCTCATATCAGGATTGGATTGGGGTCTCAACAGACCCACTTCAATCTGCTTCCTCCCACATGAGTATACATTTTATGGATAGTGTCTTGCTTTGCAAAACATCTCTCTTTGTCAGGGATGTTATGACAGCATCCGGTCTTTGCTGAAAACAGTGGAAATGTACATTGGTAGAAAGGAGAATACATTAATTCCCGCACCTCCTCTCCTGTACTGGTTCAATGTTTCTCTCAAATTCATGCTAATATTGTATGTATCTAAGTGCGGACATGGTAGGGAGTGGTTCACCCAACCCAATCCTAAACTGATTTCTAAATACATACAAAGTGGAGACAAATTAGTTATAGATGGGGTATGAATTAACACTTGAACACTTACACTCAATTTTTCAAAAGAGGGAAAAATATACCTAACAATGAGTGCAGTGTAACAAGGATAGTTGGTAATTCTATTGTATTTATCTGAAAAGACAATAGGTTTGCGGTTTGTGCACAACTGGTGGCAGTGACATCGCCATCAAGAGGTACGTTAGGTGGGGTTAGTCTCTAGGTAGTTAACGGAGCGGACGAGTGTCTTGATGAGGGACTCCGATAGGTGACAGGGATGCTGTCAATTTGTTGAGGCAAATAAAATCGGGGCGATTCACATGCTGGGATTGTTCTGTTCAGAATTCCTTATATGTAAGTACGTTGGAAAATGAAGTACATGGTTACAGAGTTCAATTGCACCATCCAAATCATTGAATTGGATGAATTGATCATTCTGTGTCCTTCCAGGCTCCATAAAAAACATTTGACTTGGGAAGATTATTTATCACCCACTTTCCAATAACCATGTACAGCCAGGATGAAGCTCCCGGACAGGACAGAACCGTAGAAATGGTTTCATCTACTTCATTCCAAAGCTCTATGTTCCTGGGGAGACTTTTCAAAGCAACCGATGGATCCCCATGCGAGATAGTAGGTGGATGACAGTTGGGACTTTGGGTCCTCCCTCGTCCCGAACTTTCTTCAAGCCCACCGCGTTGCGCACATCCATGTGTTCGCCAAAACAAACCGCAACACCTTCTCCATTGTTATCCCTAATGGTCAAGTGGAATCAATCGAGCATGTGAGCATGCTCACGCCAGCGGGCGTGAGCACGAAGGCATATTCCAAATATTCCAAGAATATGCAATTACGAAACCAAATGCGCTCACGCGGTAAGAAAACTATCTGAAAATCGTGCTCACGCGAAAAAAAATCATGAAATTAATCGTCCAAAGTTTAGCTCGCATGAGCACAAAGACCCACAAATATATCTGCCAGAACTCAAAGATCCGCGCACGTAAACAATGTGGCAAGAACCACCCATAAAGGGTTTCACCAACGAAACTCAAATGGTTTTTGCCAGCGAAACTTGGTTTCATCTGTGAAATTGGGGTTTGGTTTTGGTTTTTGTTGTTTTGCTAAGGTTTCTCCCTTTCGAGCTCTTTCTATATGTTTAAGATTATATTTAGACACCATGGAGACCCTATTAACGCAGAAGGACCCTATGTTCGTCTATTATATGTATTTCCGCTAACATACATATCACCCCTATAACCGTGGATCCTGCTTATGTGGCGATTTTTGTGCTCACGCAGTACCAACATATCAACCCCCCAATGAATCTAGCACTGCCAGTTTGATTGCACCTCTGCAACCATGATTTGGTCTAACGTTCCAAGCTTCTGTTCAACATGAAAATTGTTTCATGCACTTGCTAAACCTACACAAGAGACAGGTTTGGGCTCATTGTCCGGTCACGAAGGTAGACAAACCTATAGTGGCTCCTTTAAGAGATGCAGGGCGGCACGTTCCAAGTGTACAGTGTTGCCATATATATTTTCTGATGTGGGCACAAGGAGATGAACTTTACTGAGAAACCAAACTTAAGAAATTTGAAGTAATATGTAATATTGGTGAATATTCAACGTGAAAACACAGAATAATCCTTGAATGGACCAGTAGGGGGTACTATTTTGAACAGCAAGTCTGGAGTCAATGGTGCCCAAAAGGTGCGCCTCATCTTTCACTTCACTGCATCAATTCTAGCGACGACCTTTGTCGGAAGCTAGTTTAGCATAGAGCAGGAATAGGGATGCCATAGTGCCTCGTCATCATCGCCATGTCATGGTCGCCATGTCATTGTAGCCACATCATCATTGTCAAATGTTTTGGAATCTGCCCGGAATGCCCGAGCAAGGAGAAGGATGATGTCGTCCCGCGTGCTTGAGCGCCTAGGGGTTTCACACACCGATCTGAGGGAGATCGTACATGGTGGATGCTGCACAACCTTTTTCATCTTGCAAATGTGGGCTTTTGGCTCCTGTTAGTACCATGATTTGGTGTTCTTTTGGACGTTTATAAAGTTTTTGGGAGAGTCAGCTTGGGTGTTTCAAGCGCACCGTGGTGGTTCTCACATACCAATCCGACATTCCCTGACTACATACACAAGCAGCACACACAAGAGGTCCTTTTGGGTTGATGGTCGGTCCAATCCTCCATGGGTCATGACACACGGTCAAGGACAATGTGGTGAGGGCACCTTCTTCTTCGACCTATTTCAGCTTGTTTTGCCCTCTCATCAGACTCGGCCCTGACAAGTTACTGCCGATGTGGCAGCAGGAAAGTATCCAAAAACAGATAACCGAGATGAGGAGAAGCTTTGGAATGATTTCCGACCCCAGTCAATGGTGGGACAATGGAGACAAAAAGGTGAATGCCTACTGGACTACAAAGAGAAGTAGATGCAATTCAGACTTGGAACTATTAGTAGGGTTGGGGTGTTTGCTGGAAGAACTTCACGCCGCTGTCAGTGTCAGCTGCTAGCAGCAAGGCTGAGGATGTATTCATGATTTGTACACAGGCAGGGATAGCTGAAGGACCAGAGGTAGAGGTCCAGATTCATCCAAGAGGGCCGGATTTCAAACACAAGATTACTTCTGATTCCCTGTGGATCAATAGCTACAAGAAATCTGCGTGGGTAGATGGTCAACTGGAAACAGCAGCTTTGCAGCAGCACAATTGATAGAACAAGGCACTGCCAATGAAGGCACATTTTTCAACACATTTCAGCCTGTTTTTCCCTGTTATCAGAGTCGTCCCTAAATTTTCTGCAATTCTGCAAGTTAGCTCGTTGGTGGATCTATGGTGGTCAGTTTATGTGGGAACTTTGCAGTTAGTCATGACAGTCTGAATGGTGGGTGACTGGTGAGCTCCTCTTCTGACAGAAAGCTAGGATCGTCATCCCCAGATCAGTCTGCACAACCAGGAATTGTAGCAAGACTGGTCTGGGTATATACATTAAGTGTCGAACAAGCTGGCACCTCTGTTTCCTTTGGAGTCGCTTCTTGTTTCTAAACTTTTGGAGTTCCTAGAAATTCCAAAGAAAAGTATTATGTTGTCATGATGCTTGCATCTGCACTATGCCAACTCCTGCTGTGGAATGTTATGTTAGATGGAGTTCCTAACATATATGGGATGGTCCTGCCAGATGGGGAGCATCAAGTCGGCCAGATTTTACCTGCAAAAGTACTGAAGGTATGTCTTCCATTTATTTTCTTATTTGATGCAACAAGAAAGTGCCGAGATTATTATTGGGTACAGGTAGATGTAATCCAGCAAAATGTTCATGGTCATATTTATGGGAAGGGTACAGAGGTTAGAATGCTGGCTAGCTTCTGCCTGCTGAAATCTTATCACAAACTTTGGGATGTTCTCTGTCTACATAACAGAGACAGAGTCATGGTTTGTGGATTCTCTTGAAGAATGGCGGAAGGCGAAAAAGCTAGTTAGCTTCATTTTGCTTGGCCACTTGCTTGGAGGCTGTGTGGCAGGTTGATACGCCCTCAAGGTGTGCGTTTAACTACTAAGCCCTTCTCTTTCATCACATGAATTGTGGGTTTATTGCATATTAGGGGACTAGATTTTGGAAATTGCTTGGCCATGGTCACTGATTTGGGATTGTTGCAAGAATGAGAAAAATAGATGCAGGGATAGTAACCATTCAAAATCCGATCCACTTGTGCTTGTGCTAAAAAAACATCTCATTCTTGCAAGAGGACAACTGTTACTGTGTAGACCCATGTTACTTTCTTGTCCCTGCCCTGAATCCTGCTGGTGTTTGAAAATGGTGGACTTGTTTTTGAGGGGTCGCAGTCAGTGTGTGTGTGTGTGTATGTGTGTGTGTGGTGCATAATTTTGTTTCACTCCAACATTCTCTGTCGTTCTACCTTTCTGCAATGCTTAGACTAGACATGTTAGCAAGCAAGATTAATTGTAGTCCCCTTTCTTTCTTTCTGTGTGCATACAGCATCCGGAGCATGTGCAGCATCTTGTGTTGGTGGGTTCAGCAGGTTTCTCTCCTGAGTCAGATTGTTTCGTGCAATTCAGGTCAACTTGGCGTGATGCTCTTGCCAATTTCATTTGGGAGTCCAACCTCACCCCACAATCCATCATAAGGTATTTGTTTGTGTTGACCTAGTATACTATGTCAGTGGTTTGCTATGTATTCCCTCTTTCCTTCCTTCTCCCTCACCGAAACCAGGGTCTATAGCCACAAGCAAGTCTAATGAGTCATCTCTTCTGTAGTGATGAGAGCACTCCTATGACACACTACCAGAATTACTGGTTTTCAAAATTACACACTAGGATTCAATAACATTGGTGAGTACATCTGGAATAGATTTACTGACAGGACAGAGAAGATAACCCACCAGACAACAATTTGGTCTCCTTTTCATTCAATGTATTGCCTGAGGCATATGTCCCAAACCTTGCTGCTGCATACTTGCAGACCAAATTTGGACTCCAAGGCCCTAAACTCCTGCACAACATGGGAAACTATATCAACATAGACTGCACATGGTAGGCTTCTGTCAAACAGCCAATATACAACCTCATCGAGATGCACAGACTCTCATGGCACAACAGTCCATTCACAACCTACAACCAGCGGAGTGATTTCGACATGTTACTGCCAATGTGGCAACAGGAAAGTATCGAATAACAGATAACAGTGACGAGGAGAAGCTCTGGAGTGAATACGTTTCCGATCCCAGTCAATGGTGGAACAATAGGCAAAAGGGTGAATGCCCGTTGGAAGCAGACGCAAGTCAGCATAGGAACTAGTGTGATAAGTAGGGTTAGGGTGTGTGCTGGAACAATTCTAGGCTGTCATTGTCAGCTGCTAGCAGCAACGCAAGGATGTATGGATGATTTGTGCAGAGGCATGGATAGCTGAAGGAGCAGGGATAGAGTGTGGGTCCAGATTCATCCAAGAGGGCCGGACGTCAAGCTCCAGATTACCTGTGATTCCCTGTGGATCAATAGCTACAAGAAACCTGCATGGGTAGATGGTCAACTAAAGGCAGCAGCTGCAGCGGCACAGTTGATAAAATCAGGCACCTCAACCATGACCACAGCTTCTGAAAGAGGATCAAGACAGGGAGTCCACACTGCCTCTTCTAGCACTTCTGGGCATGTGAAGATGCTTTGTGCAACAGGTAGACTGACAGAGGCCTCCATAGACTTTAAACCAAGTAGGCATTTCAGCAGATTCAGATGCGTATGTCTGTCTCTTGCTTAAGTGCATCAAGATGGAAGGTCTGGAAGCTGAAAAGCAGGTGCACACTCACATTATCCAAAGTGGATTCACGCCAAAGTTTTTTCTACTCAACACCCTCGTCAACATGTATGTTAAGTGTGGGAGCATCATGGATGCTCACCAAGTGTTCAACAGAATGCCTCAACGATCTTCGATCACGTGGAATATAATGTTGGCAGGATTTACCAAGCATGGGTGTGGTAGGAATTCTTTGGAGACCTATGAGCAAATGCTGCGCAAAGGGGTGAAGCCCAACCACATCACATTTGTTTGTGTTTGCAATCCGTGTGCAAGCCTGGGAGCTCTGGAAAATGGGAAAGAGGTCCATGGTGACATCGTCAAAGCTGGAATTGTACCAGATGTCAGTCTGAACACTCCCCTGGTGGACATGTATGCCAAATGTGGAAGCATTAAGGATGCGAAGGGAGTTTTCAACACTATGGCTGAACGAGATGTGGTGTCATGGAACGCGATGCTTGCAGGGTATGCACAGCAGGGACGTGGTATGGAGGCTTTGGAGACCTATGATCAAATGATGGGGGAAGGGGTGAAGCCCGACCACATCACGTTTGTGTGCATTTACAATGCGTTTGCAAGCCTGGCAGCTCTGGAAAAGGGCAAAGAGGTCCATGGCGACATTGTCGGGCTGCAATTGTACCAAATGTCATTCTGAACAACACCCTCGTGGACATGTATGAAGGGAGTGTTCGACAGTATGGCTGAACGAGATGTGGTGTCGTGGAGTGCGATGATTGCAGGATATGCACAGCAAGGGCGCGGGATGGAGGCTTTGGAGACTAATGATGTGCGAAGGGGTGAAGCCCAACCACGTAGCGTTTGTTTCCATTTGCAATGCGTGTGCAAGCCTGGCAGCCCAGGAAAGTGCAAAGAGGTCCATGGTGACATCGTCATATCTGGAATTGTACCCGATGTCATTCTGAACACTACCCTGATGGACATGTATGTCAAATGTGGGTGTGACATCCCGTCTTCTTGTTTTACGTGGTTCAATAAGGGCATGTTTTGGACATGTATTTTGTCTCCTTTCCCACAAATCTGTTGACTATGTTGACTCTAGAACTGAGGAAAGGTCAAACCTATGGTGAAGAGCTTGAGATGGTAATCCTGAGTGTGACACACAACTCACCTTTGACACCCCTAGTCTGGCCATGATAAGGGTCACTTAGCCTATTATGAAATATCCATCCAAACCTATCTGCAAGGAGGACCTGCCATAAACTGGCTTGTGTATTAGACTCTGTCGTGGGTGGTGGTTCAAAACCCTTCTAGTCAGTGTTCTCTTTGTTCATTCTTTGATCAAATTCCCCATCTGTGCAGGTTGGAGAAGGAAGGATTTTGATACAAGATATGCAAGTGGCCCTTTTGGGATATGGGACAATGGTTCAGAACTGTCTGGCAGCTGCTACCGAACCAATTTCAGAACTTGAAGGAGAAAGCTTCATAGTATGTGTAGTTGAGTACAGGCAAAGCCGTTGTTGTACCCTACACATCTTGTAATTGTACCTTTTTGCCCGTTGCTTTATACTTCATGAGATGCTCCATATTCCTCGTGGTGGTCTTGATCATGTTTTACCAGCGCTCTCATTGTGGCCTCAGGAATCGAACTACAGCATATGCATGTTTTTTTTGCCTGGCAACCAGAGTCCTCCAGCTGATTGACAATTCACTCACATTTTTATCACAACCACCTTCCCACAATCCCATCGAACACCATCCCATTCAAGAGAGGTGAAGCTCATCACTAGAATTCTGGGGCAAAAAGCAGACATGCAGGAAGTCATTGTGATAAAACCGAGAGAAAGCGCATATAAAAGAGCTGAAGGGATGAATATGAAAGGAACTGAAATAAATTTTTTCTTTTTTCTTTTTTTTAAAGGGAAACACCTTGGAGCGACAGCTCACAAATCAGGCCCCTTGATAGAGAGGAGAAAATAACCTCTCAGTAACCTTGCTGTAAGGCTTTCAGATGGGACACCGCGCAGGGAAGAGGGCGAAGAGCGTACCACACCCGTCAAGTAGCAGGATTTGACCCCAGGGTCATCCGGATGGCACTCAGTGCACTTTACCAACTGAGCTACTGACTGTTGGTGAAATAATAAAACTGAGGGGATAAATCTGAAGGGAAATGAATTTTGTGAAACTAAAGCACTAATCAAGTTAGAAATGAATGGATAACAATAGCAGATGAGAATCTAGAGTTATTGAAAATGGCTATTTATTGGGGAAGGTATGATCTTGATAGATAGGTCTTACCTGGGGAGGTACATCAAGAGAAAACAATCATGGTTTCTCCTCAGGGAGGAGCCAATAAACAAATCTCCTCCCCCTCGAAACTCATCGATCTGATCCCGAAATTGATCGGCACATATACGTAATCGAACCACCTTTTCTGCCACCAAAACCAATCTCTCTCGCCATGAGCCTGAACCATTTATTCCCAATGATCACCTTTGTTTGCGCTCGCGTGAACCCATGGAGGTTCGACGAGGACAAACCTATTGTCTTCAAATCAGTCCAGGATTAATCACTCTAACTACCCACTCTTGTTGCAAAAATAAACGACGGATTGTTTCAATCCTGACCCACTCAATGCAATTTCCTAACACTATGCATCTCCCAAAACGACTTAATGCGTCCCCAAATGTGAGTGTAGAGGTCTGTGTTTTGAACTAGCAGTAGATGTCATGCAGATTAGCCACTTTAATACCTTAGATCTTTACCGTGCAAATAGTTTCCAGCAAGTTCTCAAATTGATTGAGATGGATATCTGCATCATATTTCCCATCATATAAGGGAAATGGTGGTCTGGTTGAACTGCCATGTCATGTCATGAACCTAATTCTGATCAGCAGGTGTGACTGGATGTTTTCGAGTTCACGCTTGAGCCATTTAACAAAAAATTTCAGGGGTCACATTTTCAATGGTAACCATTATAGGTTTGTCTACCTCAAGGGGTTTTTTCCTGCAGCTCTTTGTAGAAGCTATGAGAACCGGCAAGCCAAGCATTATAAGGACTTTTGACTCGACGTGGGGATGGCATAACATCTTGTCCTCATGGGATGCTCATTCAATTCCCTGGACCTCTGCCTTTCCTGACTGTTGGAAGGCCACCGCCGTTGGAGACTGGTGACTGATGACAATATAAATTGGACTCGAGCACAATGAGTTTTTCTAACGATTTTTTTTAAAAAAATTGTGGGTTTTTTTTAGTTTGTTTCTCCAATGAAACTCTTCTAACTTAGTCGATATATTTGAGTAAGCCTAACCTTACACTAACGAAATATTTTTGTTAATAATACCAATCATATTACTTACATATTAAATAATTATTTTCTTACCCCCAAACATTGGGGCGCGCAAGGTGGAAATCCCTATTGGTTGAAGGTGGACCGGACCAGTGTTGTTTAGGACATACCAGTTGAGTATCTATAATGGTGTAAATGTTGTTTTTTTATATACTGGTATGAATATGAGTATTATGATCACAAGTACCATGTGGTATATAGTATCAATAGGGTATCATTCCAAGTAAATAAACAAAACAATAAACTATATATTATATTATATTATCCATTAAATAAATATAAATACGTATAAATACATAGCATATATATAATAATTTAATATAGTATTGATACCAATATAAATGAGGAAGATGGCTGGGTAGTACTGGTATCAGTACTGGTATTGAAAAATCAATAACAGTTGGGTAGGTTCTGCAATACCAGATTTATACCCAGGTGAAACCCTCGTATTGAGATAGGAATAACCGTCCCCTTATCCGGTAAATTGAACCGGTTGCTTATGTTATTTTATTTAAAATCAACTTTAAAATCACCCACCCTATAGCGCTCCGGGTAGGGCTTTGGTTCAGCGTTCAGGTCTTTTTGCGTTTCCGTGCAGGCGAAAAGAGATATATATATTTATTTATTTATTTTTATTTTTATTTTTTCGCTACGCCCTCCGCGCCTACTTCCGCTCCATGCCAACACCATGTGAACTCTCAGATGATTATCAATTCTTTTGAAGAATGAAAAACAAAAAAACACTAGTAGTACAACACGGGACCGGACTAGCTCCCCACACCAATCGCTTTTCGGCTCAATTACTTGCTTCACTAGCTTATGGTTGCTTTAACGGGCTTGCACCGTTCTCCGGATTACTACTGAATCTCCCTTCTCAAGGTCACTCTCTCTTCCTCTGGATAGACCTCCGTTGGCCTGGTTGGCTGTTGGCATGTTCGTGTGGATTGGAGGTCAAACTACATAGGCCCTACAAGCACACCCAGCTGAATGGAAATGGACATTTGGCATGAACATGGACCATTTTTTTTCCTTTATTGCCAAGAAAGCGTAAAGAGCTCTTAGAAATGCCAAGCCCCTCCTTCAAAAATGGAATGACAAGTGGGAGCATGTCCACTTTGGAGAAGAAAACTTGAAAAGTATTTGGTCCAATATTTGGGACAAAGCCAAATCGGCAAAGCTTAGTGCTTTCCTCTGGTAAGTGGCAAATAGGGTGCTTAAAGTGGGCCAGTTTCTAAGCTTTCTGCAAGATGCAATTCTTTGCAAATGTTACTTTGTAGGAACAATTGAAACTCTCGAACACTGCCTGCTCTTCTGCAGAACGCCTCACACTATTTGGCCTTTGGTTTAGCATGTAGCCCAGTGGTAATGGGCACATACTACGTTGGATGTGGTTGTGGGTTCAAACCACGGTCTGGTGTGTCATGAAGGTGTCCACCTTCTTAGCAGAAGGCAATAGCCCTTGGGGGTGAAGTGACTCCATAACGTTCCTTTCGAGATGTGTCATACTTTTTTTTTTCTGGCCTTTGGTTCAAGATTTTTACACCATGGGCACTCATGCCTATTGAGCAACTAGCCATTTTTCTAAACTTTCAACCTAGGTTCCAAATCTAAAGCCAGTAAGTAACTGTCCAGTGTTTGAAGCATTGAGAGGGACAACTCTATGGCACATCTGGGAAGCCCGCTGCACCTTAGCATTGGATGGCTGCTAAGAAAGCTTGGTCCAAATTGTATGCAGACATCGACGACAAAGCTCTGGAACGTCGACCTTCACTCTTCTCAACATTCAAAGCTACCTGGGGTAGGCAAGGCCTCATATTTAGCTGCGTTGAAGATCACTAATGTATCTGGCCCAACAATCTTCCGCTCCACTGGGAGCACTGTATTCGGCATCCCCGGAGTTTGATAGATCAGAGATCAACTGGAAGCACATTAAACTTGTTTCTAAATCTAGATTGCTCTTTCATATCTATAGACTCTCTTTGCACTCCTTCTTGCTCAGCTCGTCTCCTTCGTCTCCTACTTTTGCTCTACTGATAGGGTTTATTAATCCTTCATTCTCTTCTCTCATTAGGAATACTAGGCTTCTTGGAACCTTCCTTAGCTTTTAGTCCCTCTTGAGTGATTCACGTGGTGTATTGTTCTCACGTTATCAGTCCTCAGATTATACCTTTAGGGTATAAGTAAATTATTTTTGTCAAATCATTTACCCTCGGGGTATGGATAAATTGAAATCTCAAAAAATTATTTACCCTCCGGGTATGCGTAAATTAACTTTTCAGATTTCTATATAACCCCCGGGTATGGATATATATGCCAAAATACACCCTGAGGGTATGAATAGTTTCCGGGTATGGATAGTTATTTCCATTAATATATAATTTAATGGTTTTAAAGAATATTTTTTTTAATTTTTTTATTTTCAAAAAAGAAACCAGGGAGCGACTGCTCACAAGATGTTCTTCAATATGTACAAAACACAAAAAAAAAAAAAAAAAAAAAAACCAAAAAAAACAATCTATGGTAAAAGAGAAAATTAATAAGATATTGCATAATATTTTGGTGTTAATTTCCAATGCAAGATGGAGGAGGTTTGAGATTTTAAAAAAAACACATCGGCTGGTAGCTCGGCTGGTAAGTGCACAGTGTGTGTCACTCAGGTGGTTCGGGGTTCGAACCCGCTGCCCTGCCCCGTGTGTGGGATTGTTCGTGTGACGGTATGTTTGGGCGTTGATCGTCAGGTCTCATGGCCCATAAATGAAAGGGGGTTAACCCTCAAGTTCCCAAGCCCTTTTTTGACTTTTTACCAATTTTGGGTACCCAGCTACAGTAAATTGCCCCTAGAAAATCATCCAAAGATTCCATCCTTATAGCAATGGGCCCAGCTCATTTATGCATGACATACCAAAAAAGGATCCAAGTCCACCGTGGAAATTGTGAGATTATAGCATTTGCCCGGACCATATATATCAGGTCCCAAATAAAAATGAGAAAGAAATTGTTTTGACCAAATCAAAAGCTAGCTTTATCCAATTTTGCTTGCCCCAAGACCCACCATTTCCAAATCAACAGTGGAGTGGCTATGACCCCACTAAATTGCAGGTCCAACTGATTTTTTCACCTATGGTTGCTATTCATGCAATTACATGGGGGTTGAAATCTCAAAATTGACAAGAGAAAATGTGCCTCCAAATGAAGTACTTTTTTTTTACAATTTTAAAAAAAAGCCAATGGTGGATGTGTGTATGTAATGCTCACACACCAGTGAAGTGTTTTTTCCAAAATTGCTAATGTTCTGCCAAAAATGGCCTTTGGAGTGCAAGCCCTTATCATGCCCCAAAACGTAAATGAGAAGATAATAGGAATAATGTAAGAACTTAATGCAAGCGCGTCAGGACGGTCCAGCCCTGACACCCGTACCGCCGGTTCTTCGCCTCCGGCAGACATCGAAAGGCAGCCGGCTGGGCTCGGTCAATCCCTCCCCACCCCCGCCCTCATCCCATCGGCGTCGTCGCCCCCTGCGTCGTCGTTCTGCGACACCAGTCCGCCGCTTCCAGCAGTCCGCCAGTTCCCTGTAACCCCCGCCCCGGGTTCAACCATCACCCCCATGTAACCCTCTGTAACTCCGCCGAGTGTAACCCACACCACCATGTAACCCTCTGTAACCCATGTAACCCTCTATAACACCGCAGAGTGTCACCCCCACCCCTATGTAACCCTCACTACATGTAACCCTTTGTAACACTTTGCAACCCATGTAACCCTATGTAACCCTCTGTAACACCGCAGAGTGTAACCCTCACTCCATGTAACCCTCTGTAACCCTTTGTAACCCATGTAATCCTTTGTGACCCTCTGTAACCCATGTAACCCTCTCTGACCCTTTGTAACCCTCACCACCATGTAACCCTCTGTAACACCGCAGAGTGTCACCCTCACCCGTATGTAACCCTCACTCCATGTAACCCTCTCTGACCCTCTGTAACCCTCACCACCATGTAATCCTCTGTAACCCATGTAACCCTCTGTGACCCTCTATATCCCTCATCAGGTGTAACCCTTACCACCATGTAACCCTCCGTAACCCTCACAAACCCTCTGTGACACCGCAGAGTGTCACCCTCATCCCATATCACCCTCACTCCATGTAACCCTCCGTAACCCTCACAAACCCTCTGTGACACCGCAGAGTGTCACCCTCATCCCATATCACCCTCACTCCATGTAACCCTCACAAACCCTCTGTGGCTCTGTAACCCTCTGTAACACCGCAGAGTGTCGCCCTCACCCCTTATGTAACCCTCACTCCATGTAACCCTCTGTAACCCATGTAACCCTCTATGACCCTTTGTAACCCTCACCACCATTTAACCCTCTGTAACACCGCAGAGTGTCACCCTCACCCGTATGTAACCCTCATTCCATGTAACCCTCACCACCATGTAACCCTCTGTAACCCATGTAACCCTCACCACCATGTAACCCTCTGTAACCCATGTAACCCTCTGTGACCCTCTATATCCCTCACCAGGTGTAACCCTTACCTCCATGTAACCCTCTGTAACACCGCAGAGTGTCACCCTCGCCACCATGTAACCCTCACTCCATGTAACCCTCACAAACCCTCTGTGGCTCTGTAACCTATGTAACCCTGTGTAACACCGCAGAGTGTTGCCCTCACCCCTTATGTAACCCTCACTCCATGTAACCCTCTGTAACCCATGTAACCCTCTGTGACCCTTTGTAACCCTCACCACCATGTAACCCTCTGTAACACCGCAGAGTGTCACCCTCACCCCTATGTAACCCTCATTCCATGTAACCCTCTCTGACCCTCTTTAACCCTCACCACCATGTAACCCATGTAACCCTCTGTGACCCTCTATATCCCTCACCAGGTGTAACCCTTACCACCATGTAACCCTCTGTAACACCGCAGAGTGTCACCCTCGCCACCATGTAACCCTCACTCCATGTAACCCTCACAAACCCCTGTGGCTTTGTAACCTATGTAACCCTCTGTAACACCGCAGAGTGTCGCCCTCACCCCTTATGTAACCCTCACTCCATGTAACCCTCTATAACCCATGTAACCCTCTGTGACCCTTTGTAACCCTCACCACCATGTAACCCTCTGTACACCGCAGAGTGTCACCCTCACCCCTATGTAACCCTCACTCCATGTAACCCTCTCTAACCCTCTGTAACCCTCACCACCATGTTACCCTCTGTAACACCGCCTCGTGTACATCATACACGTGTAAACTATCCGACGGCCGAATGGAGGTTTAAATAGAGGCCAAAACCCTAATTTGCTCTCTCCATCCGTTTTTCATATTCCTAGCTCGCTCGTTTTTTTGCTTTGGGGCATCAGCTTTCTGCAATTCCCATGGTGCCCAATCGGCTTCACACATCAATGCGAAAGATTTGTAGTTCATTCAGTTCAGTATCGTCATCCCAGCAACATACAAGACAACTTTTTCCGCACAGCGATCCGTCAAATCTATTACTATGGTTTTCTCTACGATTGATACGGTTGTCTCTATTCTTTTTCTTTCTCAATGTCATTCTTGTTGTTTTGTCACCGTCCCCGATGGCTATGGTATTCCTAAGATCCGCATTAGGAAAGGGTTTTGTTTCTTTCGGTCTAGCCATGCAAGCAGCCGCTCATTTGACGGGGTGCCCATTCACTCTCCTCTCGTGTATCTTTTGTTCACACACCAGCCGGGGCAGCCTACTCATCGCTATTATGGATGCAATACGTATCGAATCATGCGTGTTTTGCAAGCACTGTCAACCGGTTACATGTCTGATGGTTTATATGACTACCTCACGTGTGCTATGGTTACACACAGGGGGTTACACGGTGTTTTCTTTCTCAATACATGCTAGCTTGGTAGACAGTTTAGTAATGGAGGTTTAGATGGGGTTGACATGTTTGATGGGTTACGTGGATGTTGCGCTCGCAGAGCCACATAGGCTAGGGTTACATGGGTGGGGCATTACATTGACCATGTTTACCTGGAGGTTGCATACTAAAGGTTTGATATGACAGGGTTACATCGATGTTGTGTTCGGGAGTCACATAGACTAGGGGTACATGAGGTTGTGACGAAGGGTTACATCATATGTGGGTACCTGACGGAGGGTTACACTCGACGTGCCTGGCATGCGGGTAACGGCCGGTTTGTCGCGCTCACAAGTGTAGGGTTACGGGTTACACTCCGCTATTCCGGGTGACATCGGGATTGCAACTCATACACGTGTGAGTCAGTACGGATATAATTGATTGCAAGCCGCCAGATTTTAATGAACCGCCGTCTTTCGCTTAACGGACGTGCCTTACGGGTGACATCTAGCTAGCTTCGTTCTTCGTTCTTTCATCATTGTTCAGTTTTCCCCTTCTCGCAGCCTTTCATATTCTTCCTGCACTCCTTGTTGTGCGTGCTCCCTGTTGTGCGTTCTTCGGAATTCTCTTGGTCTTGGTCTTTTCTTGCTCTTGCTCTTCTCTTCTCTTCTGTCAGCTTTTTCTTTTGTCATGGCTGATTGTTATTTGTTCCCTGGAGAGGCTACTATTCCATTTGATCACTTGAAAAGGGATGGCGAACGAGTTCGCTTCTGGTACACTGAGCATGAGCATGCTACAATGATCGCGTACTGCCACACCAGGTGTAGAGAGGCCAAGGTGGAGGGAGCAAAGGGCCGGCCTAAGTTCAAATGTCCTTATTGTGGGGCAGTAAAGGTAGATAAGAGCAGATTGAATCGGCATATTGTCGATGGAACGGCCGCATGTATGGCCAGACCGAAAGGAACAAAACCGTTTCCTGATGCGGAGCTCAAGCATGCCATGGCTGTTGAAAATGTGATGAATTCTGTTCCAGCTTCTTCTGTTGATGCATATCATGCATGGATTCCGCAAAATAGGGTGGCTTTGGGTGAGATTGCAGATCCTATTGAAGTGCCTGCTGTTGTACCTTCTTCGGCTATTTCTGCTATAGAGGTTCCATCTTCTGGTGCTCCTGTTGTTTCTGTCCCTGGTCCTTCTATTTGGCAGGTTTCTAACGAGAGAGACAAGCGGCGATTGAGCCCGCCTCTACCTGTCCCTATTGCAAAGAAAATCAACATTGGAAACCGGGGAAACCGGAGCTCAAGGTTCATCTTGCGAAAGCGAACTCCAGGCTCAATCCTTCTGCTACCGCATGGCCTTATTCCTCAGTTCCCATTTCCGAATGTCAATGAGAAGGGGTTTTGGCCGGCATTCCAAGAATTTGTTGCGTGAGGCGAGGGCGCAGTCCATGCGACAGCTGCAAAATCAAGTTGGGTTCTATCGACAGACAATCAAGTTGGATTCCCTGCCATTTCTCTGTTTTTCAAATTTTGGGCTGTTGTGTATCCATGTAACCCCTTGTGTTACCCCCCCTGTCTCTCCTGTGGTGTGTAACCCAGAGTGTAACCCACCTACAGAGGACCCCTTTTAAAAACCCCTATGGTGTGTAACCCACCTCTGTGTAACCCCGTGTAGCCCATCTTGTTTGTAACCCATTTTCATGTGTAACCCCTCGTGCTGTAACCTTTTTCTCTGGTGTAACCCCTCATGCTGTATTGCGCAGGGAGCTCGATATCATCTTAGAAGCGATGATATGGACAGTGTTGTTGCTGCCCACAAGGCGTTTACTGCCCAGCCTGATCATGGTCCATTAATGATAGAGGAATTGAATCGGGTGAAGGAGTATTTAGAGAGCATTGAGCATCCTGACATGCCAAAGCAGAAAAGAAAAAAGGTGGGAGACTTACACGAGTCCATCGAGAGAGCCAAGCCTCACATGATGATGACACGATGGACGAACTAGCTGTTGGCAATACCGACCTTGACGATGCCAGAACTTCAAATCCTCTTGTCATCACTATTACTGTAGATGGAATCAAAGGTTTGGTTGTTCCAGATCCGTTGGAATTCACTCGTGGTTTTGCCGAAGGATTGATCAGTCAAATGGAGAATCTCACCAAACCGCACATTGGACCGCCACCACTCCTTTTGAGAATTCTGGCCCACAACGATGTAAGAAATCATGGCAGGTCAGTTTCCCAAACGCATCCCAGGTTGGGGTTCACGACTGAACTTCTGGAAAGTGCTCTTACGGCCTCAAAGGTGAAGGACCTGGTCGATGAGTATTACGGCTTTAGTCTGATGTACTTTGCACAACCTGGTGACGGAATTGCGACCTTGGATTCTGAGCTCGAAGACTTAAGATCGAGTTTGAGTACAGAAGAGTGGGGTGACCGGTCAATTAAGATCAACGGAGCTATACAGTTTTGCAAGGCAAGCCGTCGTCGCGCCGCCCATCACTTTGCGATCCGACAGAGAGAATCGTTTATCCAACTTTGGTGTTGTGGCCTCTTCAGCGAATCACCAACAGAAATGGACTTCAATGCGCGTTTGGGCATCCAGTATATGAGAGACCTTGGGTCTGTAGTGCCTTGGTATCTCTGTAATTGTTACTCCATCCACTGTCACCCCTCTCGTCGTGTAACCCCTTTGTGTGTAATCTTGTAATCATTGTAACCCTCGCTATGTGGAACCTTGTAACTCAGTGTAACCCTCGTTGTGTGTAACCCTGTAATCAGTGTAACCCTCGCTATGTGGAACCTTGTACTCAGTGTAACCCTCGTTGTGTGTAACCCTGTAATCAGTGTAACCCTCGGAGAATGTAACCCTGTAATCAGTGTACCCCTAATGGTACCCCTCGCTGTGTTACCCTAGATTTGTTACCCTCTCGTTGTGTAATCTCAGTAGTGTAACCCATGGTAGTGTAACCCATTGCAAACTACTGTCTCTAACAGGGTGGTGTAACCCACATCGTGTAATCCGAACCATTGTCTTGTCCTAGTCAGTGTAACCCTTACATAGTGTAACCCTTGCACTTTCAAAAACCTTGTTCCACGACTAAAAACCTTTGTCTTTTCCCCGATGCAGATGAGTCCGAGCTCATGACCAATCAAGTCACCAATGCGTTCAAAAACCTTTTTGAGGCTCAACGTGAGCTTCACGAAGTTGTGTATGGGGCCCCTCCACAATGCGATACAGGGGCATAGGGGGCGCGCAGACGATCGATGGGCCAATTTCCGCCCCGCAGAGCGACGATGTACATGACGAGGACATCATTCCAAGTCAATCTGCCGTTGTATCTTTGTCGCAGGTTGGTGAATTGTACTCAACCCAGCTGCACTTAGGGGTGAACCTAACAGACTTGACGCGGGATTTGCCCATGAATTCTGATACTAATACTGAAGATGATACATCAAGGTGGAACACCCAATTGCAAACCTCTTTGTCCGCAGCCCCAGTCATTTCTTTTGAAGGTCTTAATCGAAGAATCGGGGACCCGCTTGACCTAGAGTCTGTGTATGACTTTGAATCTGGAGATGCTAGGTTGAACCCTCGATGCAGCAATGTAAGTATTTGTCAGGATCATGTGGTCAACCTCTCTCAGAATGACCCAGCCTTCGTGGGTCCCATTGATGCGCAGGGTGACACTGCAAGGGGAGGATGCCCTGAAACCGAGGGTTACACTGCACCTGAGGGTGACACTGTGCAGAGAGGAGCAACAGGGAAGGAGGGGGTTACACTGCACCTCAGGGTGACACTGTGCAGAGAGGAGCAACAGGGAAGGAGGGTTACACTGCACCTCGGGGTGACACTGCGGATACCGGTGTGGCTGACAATGCCGTGAGGGACATTGTCGTGGGTGACACACCATTGCCCGTGAACACTGCAACTTCCGTTGAGAGTGACATTGACATGGGTTACACTGATAGGGGTGACACCCTACAGCCAACCCACATGGTAGATGTCAGTGAGTGTAACACTGTCATGGATGACATTCCACTACCACTAGTCGTGGAAGGTGACACTCCTTTGCCACGGCCACTAGTCGCGACGGATGACGGTCTTCCGCTAGACAACATGGTCTTGGAGGGTGCAGAGAAGGGCGACACAATCAAGGATGGCATTGAGGAGGTTGATGCAAAGAAGAGTGACATCGACATGGGTGACACGGGGAAGGGTGTCACCGAGGAGGTTGTCAGTTGGAAGGGTGACACAAAGCAGGGTCACACTGAGAAGCGTTTCACTGTGGAGAGTCACGAAGAGAAGGATGTTGCGGAGCATCTAGACACTGAGAAGAGTGACACTGCCAAGGGTGACACACATAAGATTGTTATTCAGCAGAGTGACACTAGGAAGGAACCCGATGAGAAGGGTGACACTGCGAAGAGTGACACTGATAATGCGGCCAAAGAGAAGGGTGACACTGAGACCAGTGACACTGAGAAGGTAGCCGGAGAGAAGGGTGACACTGAGATGCGTGACTCTGAGGAGGTAGCCGAAGAGAAGGGTGACACTAAGAAGAGTGACACTAAGGAGGTAGCCGAAGAGAAGGGTGACATTGAGAAGGAAGCCGAAGAGAACGGTGACACTGAGAATTGTGACACTGAGGAGGTAGCCGAAGAGAAGGGTGACACTAAGAAGCGTGACAAGGGGTTTGAACAGAAGGGTGACACTGACAGGGGTAGCACCGAGGAGGTGAGCTGTGACACTTCTGCCCTTGGTCAATCACCTCCCTAGCACGTCTCAGACGAGGGAGTGCAGTCTTCAACACTTGTAGCAAACTCAGAACAAGGCACCTCTGGCTCAGAAATTCCCCCTACCGGTGGCATTGTCAGGGTTGCAGAGAATCCCAGGAGGTCAAAACGGCCGCTTGCTCAAAGAAAGCGGTTGGCTGAACCCCCTAGCGCTGACAAAGAAGTATCTGTTCTTGTCGCACCCAAAAAACAGCGAACCAAACCGAAAGGCAAAAGTGCAGGGGTCTCGGAGGTTGACGTTGTCCAGCAGCAAGAGGTCCTTGCCAAGCACTTGCGGGAGCGTTCGAGGTACCTCATTGTACTTTGATCCTCTCTGATTTTGAATATTGATTATAACTCTTGTATGATGCATCGTAATGTTCGTAATGTGCGGTTTGTTGTGCAGACTAAAACAACGGTACTTGACAAAGTTCAGAATGGTGTCGGACCCTCCTGGGGCGCCCGAAGTGAAGTTTTATTATGGCGATGCCTTCCTGGCTTCTAGTCCGTTACAGTTTTACTTGGAAGAGACAGTTTTTGAGCCGATGTATAAAATAAGAGCAACTGTCACAGATGCATTGCTCTCGGGTTACAACAAACTTCTGGAGGCCAAATTGTTTAAGGCTATCGCACCTAAGTTTGTCATCTGTGCTCCTTTCCAATGGCATGTCATGCGTACCAATGGTAACGATCTGCAGACGCTATTCGGGTTGGTGCAAGAATGGTACACTCAGGATGCCCGAGGGATGGTGTTCACAAAGAATCGAGATCTTGTGGACGTGGTTGTCATCCCTATTGTCTTCGAGTTAGTAATTTCAGCGTCGACTGAGCATGTTGGGTTACACTCCTCTATTCTAGACTGAGTTGCACTAGTGACTGCTGACTAGTTGTGTAACACCGTTTAGAGTTACAGTACAAAGGGTTACACTACTGGGATACACCACAATGGGTTTCATTGGAGATGTTTTTTTCTATTCTGACGTAACGGCTTTGTTTGTGTTGCAGTGATCACTGGAGTGTTGCTATTTTAGAGCGCCGAGGTCGGATAGTACATTTGGACTCCCATAAAACCATTGCCCGACCCAAACTCATTGAAGGAATTTTGCGAAATTTTGCCATAGCGTTCTTTGATTTCATGCCTGGATCTGATGACTTCAGTTACGTCATGGAGAGGATGGAATGGTTTGAGGCCAGTGTCCCCCAGCAATGGAGCTGTTGGGAGTGCGGCTATTATGCACTTTGTTTTGTGCAATTTTACTTAGAGTGGAAGTTCAATGTGAAAACCACAGAAGATCGAACCCGTCATAGGCGGGCGTTTACTGCAAGTTGGTTCAACGAGTCAACCATGATAGCTTCCCGTACTCATATGATTAGTTGGCTGTGTGACGAGATGGACAAAGACTTGGTCAGATGGCCAAAGAAATAAATAGCGTCTCTTGATGCATTTTTGCTTCTATGTGGTTTGTTCGTAACACTTCACAGTTTGGGTTTCATGCAATGGGCTTACATGGGGTTACACCTTATAAGGTTACATGAAGTGGAATCATAGACAAGTACTTGGGTACACCTTTGGGCCCTGGGGCAATGGGCTTACACTCTGTGGGTTCACACATAAGTGATGGGTTACACCATGTCGGGTCTCACAACGTGGGGTTACACTTATGGGTTACATACAATGGGCCTAGGGTTACATGGTTGGGCCTTCCTGGCTATGTCAGGGTCACGTTGCTGAAACAGTATACTTTCGTGGCATGTAACCCCACCTCGACTATGCGCATTTGTTTTATTTTTTATTTTTTTCGCACTGAAGTGTTTGTGCACTGAAGTTCTCAGATTTATACTACATGGGGTTACATACATGAGGGCTATGTACAATGGGTTACATACGATGGGGTCACAATAGTGTGGGGGTAACATCTGGTCGGGCTTCATACTTCTTGGAGTTACAACACTCTGGGTTACACTCACTCAAGAGGGTTACACAGTTCTAAGTTACACTGTGCACAATGAAAGTGGGCAGGGTTGCCTATACAAGGGCTACGTGTCGTGGGGATACATAAGATGGGGTGATGTAGCATTGGGGTTTATAGCGTGCACCCTAAATTGTACAATGGGTTACATGCGATGGGGTGACATCAATGGGGGTTACATGTGGTCGGGATACATACTTCTTGGGGTTACACAACAACAAGTTACACTCCGGAGGGCTACACTGGTCCATAACATAGGTTGAACGGAATGATTATCTATCTCATGGATTACACGTCCATGGGTTACACACAAATTGGGTTACACATAGAGGGGTTACACATACAAGGGCTAGTGTTGGTGACTAAAGGTGCTCGACTTCAGCATCTTCCCACTCTGTATTGAAGGGTCATGTAACCCCGGCAGACTAACCCAGACCCTGTAGTCACATTGTAGTCATCGACTTATAATTCTCAGAGTTACACCACTGACAACAATATTCTATGGGGTTACATACTGGGTTACACTGTTGATAGTTACATTGCAGTTACACCACAATGAGTTACACTGAAGAGGTTCACACTCATCTGTGTTACACTGTGTGGAGTACCACAGATGTGAGTTACACTAAGTAGAGCTATGTTACGTTATGAAACCCCAGACAGTGTAACCCTGCGGTGTGTCACCCCGGCCCATGGGTGTCCCATTGAGTGGGTTACATAGGTTGAATGTGGATGGAATGGCAAAGTGAATAACAACCCATGAACAGACATGTACTTCATATTAAACTTGGTGATCACAAAATAAGTGTCATTGCCAATGGACTCAATGGTCACGACTCAGGAGGAAGTTAACTCATTGGATGTAGCCGGGTTTTGCCTGGTCCCGAGGGATGATATCCCACGATTTCAAATGGAGGAGGACGTTCGTGCCCACCAGCCCGCAACTCATCAGAATCGGGACTATTACCCCAAATGCAGATGGGGCAAGCAATATAACCGCAAAAAACAGACAGCTCTTAATAGGACGAAGGTCGGATTGGCGATGTCGCTGCGAGGTATCGTTCAGAGCTTCCGTGATGTTCCTCGACCGGGGATGGGAAGAGTTTACACCATCAGTACTTCCAGCTCAGCGACCAACGGGCAGGCCCTCACCACTATGTAACCCTCTGTAACCCATGTAACCCTCTGTGACCCTCTATATCCCTCACCAGGTGTAACCCTTACCACCATGTAACCCTCTGTAACACCGGAGAGTGTCACCCTCGCCACCATGTAACCCTCCGTAACCCTCACAAATTCTTTGTGACACCGCAGAGTATCACCCTCATCCCCATGTAACCCTCACAAACCCTCTGTGGCTCTGTAACCCATGTAACCCTCTGTAACACCGCAGAGTGTCACCCTCACCCCTTATGTAACCCTCACTCCATGTAACCCTATGTAACCCATGTAACCCATGTAACCTTCTGTGACCCTTTGTAACCCTTACCACCATGTAACCCTCTGTAACACCGCAGAATGTCACCCTCACCCCTATGTAACCCTCACTCTATGTAACCCTCTCTGACCCTCTGTAACCCTCTGTAACCCATGTAACCCTCTGTGACCCCCCATATCCCTCACCTGGTGTAACCCTTACCACCATGTAACACCGCATAGTGTCACCCTCGCCACCATGTAACCCTCCGTAACCCACACAAACCCTCTGTGACACCGCAGAGTGTCCCCCTCATCCCCATGTAACCCTCACTCCATGTAACCCTCTGTGACCCTCCGTGGCTCTGTAACCCATGTAATCCTCTGTAACACCGTAGAGTGTCACCCTCACCCCTTATGTAACCCTCACTCCATGTAACCCTCTGTAACCCATGTAACCCTATGTGACCCTTTGTAACCCTCACCACCATGTAACCCTCTGTAACACCGCAGAATGTCACCCTCACCCCTATGTAATCCTCACTCCATGTAACCCTCTGTAACCCATGTAACCCTCTGTGACCCTCTATATCCCTCACTAGGTGTAACCCTTACCACCATGTAACCCTCTGTAACACCGTAGAGTGTCACCCCCATCCCTATGCATCCCTCACTCCTTGTAACCCATGTAATCCTCTGTGATCCTGCGTAACCCGTGTAACCCTCTGTGACCCTGTGTAACCCATGTAACCCCATGTAACCCTCACTCCATGTAACCCTCTCTGACCCTCTATAACCCATGTAGCCCTCTGTGTCCCTCTATAACCCTCATCAGGTGTAACCTTCACCACCATGTAACCCTTAGTAACCCTCTGTAACACCGTAGAGTGTCACCCTCACCCCTGTGTAACCTCACTCCATGTAACCCTCTGTGACCCTCTGTGACTCTCTGTAACCCTCAGCAGGTGTAACCCTCACTAGGTGTAACCCTCACCACCATGTAACCCTCCGTAACTCGTTTATCCCTCTGTACCACCGCTAAGTGTCACCCTCACTCCATGTAACCCTCCCATGTAACCCTATGTCACCCTCTGTAACCCATGTAACCCCATGACCCTCTGTAACCCTTTGTAACCCATGTAACCCTGTTACTCCGCGGGGTGTAACCCTCACTCCATGTTATCCTGCATCGTGTAACCCCAATGTGCAACTCTCACATTGTAACCCCACCATGTAACCCCGATACTGTATCAATCCCCTACGTGTAACCCCCGATTGTGTCACTCATAGCTCGTGTCACCCCGGATCCTTTATCCCCAACGCATGTCACCCCTGTTCGTGTAGCCCCTTGGTGCCCGGCAAAAATTGGCGGGCTCCAAGAGGTGTCAGATATTTTGAATTCAAACCTGGTTACACGATTCGGTGACATCAAAACCCACGTGTAACTCCATCATCGCTCGTCATTTTCACCAGGTGCGTAAACGACGTGCAGTCCCGAGGGCTCCGCTGCGTTGCCCGCGTGTGTTATGCGATTTGTACTGTACTGGTGGTACTGTTGCTGCTAATGGCATGTGCTGCCGCGAAGGTGCTAGACGAGGAACGCAAAGCAGCATTGGAATCAAATGGTTTGAAAGATGAGGCGGGAGAACTCTGTCATTTGCAGCATTTGGTATCTCATTTGAAATGCATCCTACAGCTGCCCATAGACGGGCTTTTCAATCACACAAACCTTCGTTGGATACGCCAGGTTTCCAGGGAAAAGGGAAACGGATATCCATCGAAGTAGCTGTCGTTCCATGGTCTCGCATTCCTGATTTTCTGGAGGGAGAAAGGAGTAGAGTGGATGGGAAGACCCAATTTTATGTTCAAGATCGAAGGTACCGTGAGTTGCCAGATTTGACAACACCGCGTGCAAACAGTTATCGTCAGTGGCATAAGTAAGTCACTTATGAGGGTTGTATAACATTCCCAGCCCCACTTCTTTCTGCTAGCCTAACAAAGTCGTATATGGCGATAACCCTCCTCGCTTTATATGCTTTTTTTGCAGGTACCACTGCTGCTACGGCCCGATAGATAGGCGCACAGACCCGCCGATTGTGAAGAAGAAAGAAAAACTGATAGCAGCCTCCGATAATCAAAAACCAGTCAAGCGAATCAGACGTAAGGCAGCGGATTTCGGAGAGTCATACAAACGTGGGTGTACGTGTAGCTTCAAAGTTGGCCAGTGTTTTCTAGATTCAGAGTTGGCAATCATCACATACTTCCAGAAACAGCATGTGGATGCAAAAGGAAAGCCATGTCATGGTTCAGCTGACCCCTCTTCCCATTTCTCGCGATTCGTGCATGCCCCTCGTCTCAGCCAATATATGAAACAGTGGATCGTCGATAGTCTTTGCAGTGGCCTATCTCCAGCTATGATTATGACACAACACACTCAACAGCTCCAGGAAGCTTGTGCGTCTCAGCCAGGCATGGAGTGGAGTCGCGATTGTTTCTTGTTTGAGTACGACGTGAGAAACATTGCCGACAAGCTTACGATTGAGAGTTACAAAAAAATCCAGATGATGCACAAAGTGTACGTATGTGGGTCGATAGCAATCCTGAAAGCGTCTTCTTCTACCATGAAGAGACAGCGCCAGTGGCGGGTGATTTGAAGTTCGTAATTGGAATACAAACGGAGTGGCAAAAACAGAAAATGATCGACCTGGGACACAACCGTGTGGTATCCTACGATGCAACATTTGGGACCAACGAAAATAAGGTATTCGTGTCACGCTTTACCTTTCATCGCATTCTGAAATGTGAGTGCCATGCAACTGTTGCCAATATTATAACACTCACCTTATTCATTTTTGTACCATTGCGACATTGCAGTTCCCAATGTATACCATGATGGTGTTCGACGAATGGCTCAACGGCATACCTGTTGCTTATATTATATCAGCGAGAAACAAAACCACTGTCCTGAGCCCCTGGATGAAACGTCTTCACGACCGACTTCTTCAGAGCAAACCAGATTGGAGGCCAAATGCTTTTGTTGTCGACGATGCAGACGCAGAAATCAATGCTATCAGGTACACGGCTAGAAGTTACAATGTTCTGAGTCACACAGTAATTCACACTACAAGTTGCATGCACGAGGGGTTTCATGGATCGGGCTACACTGCTGCTAGTTACACTGAGAATCACAGTAAGAGTTAAACTGCCAGTTACACGAGGGGGTGCATTGCTGCCTGTAACACTTGGAGTTACACTGTCAGTTGCTTGAGGGGTTACATGGATTGGGTTGCAGTGTTGTCTGTTACACTGAGGGTTACACTATCAGTTAGACAGATGGTTATACTGCCTTGAGTTGGACGGAGGGTTACACTGCTGTGAGTTAGACCGAGGGTTACACTGCTATGAGGTAGACATGTGAGTTACACTGGGAGCATCGCAGAGGGTTGTATGGGTTGGGTCGCTCTGAGAGTTATACGGTGTAACATGGATTGCGTTACAGCGCTGCGAGGGGTTATATGTGTTGGGTTACACTGCTGTGAGTTTCACTGATAGTTACATGACCAGATGCACGAGGGGTTACATGAGTCACACTACTAAGAGTGATACTTTGAAGAGTTACACTGCGAAGAGTTCCTCTGATAAGAGTTACACTGACAAGAGTTACACTGATGGATTGGGTGGCATTTGATGTGTGTGCGTGCAGGGAATCGTTTGGGGACGTAGCGATATTTCTATGCCTTTGGCATGTTCGCCGCGCTTGGCTGAAACATTCGTGGCGTAAGATGCCCGATCCATACACTCGCAATGCTGTTTTGAAACAGTTTGGCGACGTAATGTACGGCATTAACGCCTGTGTGGGAGTCACCCCAGAAGAGTGGGCGCTGGAGCGACTGGAAGATTTGAATTATTCATATCCGCTTGCGCGTGACTTCCTACGTTACATCAGAATGGAATGGGTCCCAAAACTGAGCATGTGGATCACGGGGGCTCGTTATATTCCCCACGCAAGTCAGGATACTAATGCCGCATTTGAATCTTGGCACGGAAATTCGAAGGCTCGTTTACGCTCGGGAAAGCAAAGGCTTGATGGCAGAAGAATCGATTGGCTGATCAGCGAACTCGTGGGTCCTTTTAACCCACTATTGGTATAGAGATAACTTGAAATCGAAAGGCTTCAAAAGGAATTTACGACAGGAGGAATTTATCAGTAATGTTGTTTGGACTGCAAGGGAGATCCCTGATGTCAATGTTCATTGGCCCACTGTTCCTGGTCATCCGACGATTGTGGATAGTGTTCAAACGGCCGGTCGAAGCTACACAATCTATGCACCTGCGACCACCTGAGCTTGTTGCGATTGTCCATGGGCTTTGAAGGGTAACTTGTGCAAACATCAAATCCGCGTTCTTCAATTGATGAAGCCAAATCTGAAGGAAGGGCTTATTGTGAAGCTCTGTGGCACAAAGCTCGGGACCATTCATGGAGGTCTTCACATGTTGATGAAATCGGAACTTCCAGATATTGATGCAGAGGAGGAAGTTGTGAATCTAGCAGAGCCTACGGAGTGCTCAGCATCATCCCAGCGTGGTCGGCAGGAGCCATCGGATGTTTCATCAATTGAATCTGAGATGAAGTCCCTGTCGCTTCTTGGCAATGAGAGTGAAACAATGCGCAAACATTTGCTTGCCGAGCTTCGTTGTGTTCGTGGGAGGCTGTCCACTTTACAAGTTAGAATCGACAAAGGTCTGTTGCACCCTCTTCAAGCAGTTCCATTCATAAAAAATGATGATGGAAACAACATGTCCCTTGCCAGGAAAGTAGAGGGTCATAGAGGGTTACATGGAATAAGGGTTACATAGGGGTGAGGGTGACACTCTGCGGTGTTACAGAGGGTTACATGGTGGTGAGGGTTACATGGGTTACAGAGCCACAGAGGTTTGTGAGGGTTATATGGAGTGAGGGTGACATGGGATGAGGGTGACACTCTGCGGTGTCATAGAGGGTTTGTGAGGGTTACAGAGGGTTACATGGTGGCGAGGGTGACACTCTGCGGTGTTACAGAGGGTAACATGGTGGTAAGGGTTACACCTGGTGAGGGATATAGAGGGTCACAGAGGGTTACATGGGTTACAGAGGGTTACATGGTGGTGAGGGTTACAAAGGGTCACAGAGGGTTACATGGAGTGAGGGTTACATAAGGGGTGAGGGCGACACTCTGCGGTGTTACAGAGGGTTACATGGGTTACAGAGCCACGGAGGGTCACAGAGGATTACATGGAGTGAGGGTTACATGGGATGAGGGTGACACTCTGCGGTGTCACAGAGGGTTTGTGAGGGTTACGGAGGGTTACATGGTGGCGAGGGTGACACTCTGCGGTGTTACAGAGGGTTACATGGTGGTAAGGGTTACACCTGGTGAGGGATATAGAGGGTCACAGAGGGTTACATGGGTTACAGAGGGTTACATGGTGGTGAGGGTTACAGAGGGTCAGAGAGGGTTACATACGGGTGAGGGTGACACTCTGCGGTGTTACAGAGGGTTACATGGTGGTGAGGGTTACAAAGGGTCACAGAGGGTTACATGGGTTACAGAGGGTCACAGAGGATTACATGGGTTACAAAGGGTTACAGAGGGTTACATGGAGTGAGGGTTACACTCTGCGGTGTTACATAGGGTTACATGGGTTGCAAAGTGTTACAGAGGGTTACATGTAGTGAGGGTTACATAGGGGTGGGGGTGACACTCTGCAGTGTTATAGAGGGTTACATGGGTTACAGAGGGTTACATGGTGCTGAGGGTTACAGAGGGTCATCGGGTTATATGGGTTACAGAGGGTTACATGGTGGTGTGGGTTACACTCGGCGGAGTTACAGAGGGTTACATGGGGGTGATGGTTGAACCCGGGGCGGGGTTACAGGGAACTGACGGACTGGTGTCGCAGAACGACGACGCGCCTGGGGCGACGACGCCGATGGGATGAGGACGGGGGTGGGGAGGGATTGACCGAGCCCAGCCGGCTGCCTTTCGATGTTTGCCGGAGGCGAAGAACCGGCGGTAGGGGTGTCAGGGCTGGACCGTCCTGACGCGCTTGCATTATTCCTATTATCTTCCTTTTTAATAGGTCGAAGCTTTTGTTTTTTTTTTAATTTTGTTTTTTGCATCATACTGGAGGACAAATCCCTTGTCATTAAAGCTTCAGGAGGGGGCCCCATCAGATTAGATCATGCAAAAATTAGGTGAACTGCAAATTCAAAGTGACCCCATTCAGGTCGCTTGGGAACTTAAGGGTTAATCTTTCCCCCTCCTCAAGGGCTTGGATTGTGGGCTGTCGCTCCCAAATTTCCTTAAATAAATAAATAAATAAAAACCCCTCAAGGACCTAAATTGTGGGCTGTCAGGTTTTCTTTTATATATATATATGCGAGATCTGAAGAGGCATTGTTTGGGTTATATGACATTTAAGGAATGGTACATATGTAACATTTGTTTTAGCGGTGATTGGAGCTTTCTTATAACTCAAGGCTCCCTAACAACGCAACAAAAAGAGAAAAGACTTAGCACATAAAGGCTATGAAGGCACATAAAGGCCCTTATATACCGATTAGATATACCCTTCATTTTTAACATTTATACCCTTCCGGAAAGTAGGGTATGTGAGACGTCTCGAGCAGGGTAAATATAAGGAGAAGGGGTAATCATAAAAATATACCCTGATATAAGGGTATACATCCGGGTACCTAAACTTGGCACACCAGGGTATATATATATCAATATACCCTGATATACCCGGCGGGTATATCAGGGTAGTTCATATACCCGCCCAACACTGGATATTACCTTGAGAAGCATACGAGGAAGTAGTTTTCAGCCAAGGAGAGGAGGTAACGCCTGAGGCACAAGAGGGGCTTAGCCATCTTTTGAGCCCTAACCCTAGATTGAGGACCAGGTGAAGAATCAAACCTAAGACCATACGAGGATGGGTAATTCTCCTTATTGCCCGAGCTAAAACCAGGGCTTTGGGCCGGGCATTGAAAAGCCAATACTCTTGTGCCGGTCATTTGCAAGGCAAGAGCATCCCCACTCTATGCCCGTGCATCCGTACTTCTCGTATACATGTTCGACTTGCCTCCAAACGTACCCACACCCTTGGCCCCCAACCGTATACGTTGTTCAGGGCGGACAATGAACCGCCTCTCTTTCGGTGGATCCACGCACGATATTCAGCATCCTGAACCCTTCCCGCAACCGAGTTTACAATGGATATGTCATAGATGCAGAAGAAGCGTGTGAGAAGCTTATGAGAGCATATGAGAACTTCGTGGGAACTCCAGCAAGGCAGGAACATCGGATACGGGGTGTAATGAGGGGCAAGGGTGTGGCTACGAGCAACCGACTCCTTCAGAGAGAAATGAAATGAAATGGTGCTTTATAACGTCCGCGGAAAGCTCATAGAGCTTATGGGACAAAATGGAAGAAAACATGAGAGGCCGGCGTAACTAAGAGCCCACCCATTCACACACCTTTCAAGAGTCCGGAACCAAACTCTTCAAAATAAGCATAGAGGGGCCATTCCAGTCAAAAGGGTGGGGATGCTCTTAAAGACCGCCAGGCTTCACTACACCTACCAAAACTACCAAGGGAGTAACCCCAAGCTGATCCATGAGAGAGATGATAGAAAACCTTATAAGTAGTACAAACACGACACCTACCAGCATCGCTTAAAAGAAGATCTGTCATGAGGTTGTACCTCTCTTGTTACGGATGTGGGCCCATCAGCTCACACACTACACTACTACTGGATTCCATCCCTTATTAAATATCTCCCACTCCGAGAAACCCAGTTAGGTGCACAATATGACTATAGTGATCGTAAGCTTCGGCCGGTAACTTCCAAATGCTCATACTTGCAGCTAAAAGATGTACTCCCGTGGCCTCAAGTACCAAAAAGAGCCCCGACCCTAACTGACACTTGACCTTAAGACTGAGGCGGCAGCCACTGGTGCCAAAAGCTCCACACAATCTAGCACCCTGTCTGCAATCTTCAAAAGGTGGGTCCTACTAGCCTTGCTTGAGTGGCCACGCTGCAAGTTGCGGCGCAAAGCTCTAAATTCGGACAGTCCTGGTCCAGTCCTGGTCAACGTCACACTTCAGCCGAAATTTTGTGTGGAGCACTTCAGGCTGTTCAGCCGCCATGCACATAATTCCGTTCAGGACTTCTTATGATTGCATGCAAACAACAAAAAAAGTGCAACGGCACCAATTAACAAAGAGTACAGCCTTTTATACTGGGCAGCCCATACGGGGCTCCACTTCCGAGGTACCTGCTTTGGGCCTTGGAAGTTGGCAATACCTTTCCAGTATGGCTTTGGGCTTTGTGCCTGTCAATCGATTATCCTCTTACTAGCATTCTTTTGGGGCCTATTTAGCCTTCCAGGTAGAGTTCAGGGCTCTACCCAACTAATCTGATTTGGGTAGGACTCAATTTCGGTTAGTAGGGCAGTCCTTTCATCATTGTAGTGCCACAGTGTAACGTACCTCCATATCTGTTTTTAGAGTTTTCCACCTGTTGTGCCCCTGCAGAACTTATTCCCATCATTAGCCTCACGAGGTTCAATATGATGTACCTCAAATTTGAGGTATGGGCGTATGGGCTCATTACTATCACACATGTAATGTCATAAACTCCCACCCAAATACGCATAGTCTAGTGTATGTAAACATGTAAATCCTTTTTATGATATTTGCCCAATCCGATTAGTCATTTTTGGGCTCCTGGTCCTGCAAACAGTCTACCGTAATCCTGCTCCACTATGCAGGAAGGACAGAGATTCAGCGGAGGTGACGCACTTGAGGGTCAGCCCATGAATTGACAGTGTCCCGTCAATTGTCCCGGTGCGCACTTGATGTGTCCCCCGAAGAGTTCCAAATCCGAAACTACAAGTAGCTCCAGAGAGATCTCCACTCTCCTAGATCAGCCCATACTACGTCTACCGTTGTTGAACAGAAGAATATCCACCCTTCTCTCAACACTGTTTCCTCCTGAGCTTCTACTAGATGTTCGTAGACGTGCCCTGCAGCCCTTCTCTAGCAGTGAGGTTTGATGGGTGAAGAACTAAAGTGCTTGGTGCGAAGGTGATGTTATTTCTGCGGTGCAGTAAGATGTGTGGTTTTGATTTTGGTTTCTTCAACAGTGAGTTGAGCTTGATTCATCCTTGGAGAAGAGTGAAAATGAGGTAATCGTTGTTTTCTTCAGCAGTGATTTGAGCTGATGACTGGCAGCTACAATGAAAAATGAAACTTCGTGAGAACTTTGGAAAGAGCGAAAGGACCTTCCTTTGCGATGGAGACGATGATCGAGCGGCGATGGCTGCCGCTTTGTTTCCAGAAGAGAACGAACCCGTTGAGGATGGCAGGAGTTCGCGCTTCAATCCTGCTAATGGGCTGGATCCTGGCAGCAGCTGTTGGTTTGGTTTTGTACAGAGCCGCACTGCAAGCGGAGCACGAGGAATCCCAGCTCAGATGTATGAACCGGAAAGAGGTACTGTCAGTTGACTCCTTGAAGAACTCCTCTGGGAAGTTCAGTTTTGACATCTCAACTGTTCTTCAAATGAGTATTGTTAAAGAAAGTTGAGATTTGTCAGCTTCTTTGCCCCAACTCGATTCGATGACCCTTCTCAGAGTTGGCATATCATTAATTCTGGTAGTTGTCAGAAAGAGTGGAAACGGTAGTGAACATGGGAAGCATGTATCCGGAGTTTGCAAGATGATCACATGGAACAGTGCCCAACCGTTCATGGGTCTCCGTCTCTGTCTTCCAGCTCTTACACGAAACAGACCAATTTTTTGGGGTATGAGCCTCCGAGATGAAGCATCTTGTCATCTTGGACTTCTTCAAATCGAACTTCTATTTTCTGCCAGTGTGAAGTGTGTATTTTACTTGCCGTACGCATGTAAACACAGCTGAGACTCGCATGGTTTGGCGAAGTCCAGCTGGATTGATGAATTTGGCACTTCCCCTACTGGGGAATCATGGTTTTAAGAGTTTACAAGTAAGACGCAGATTTTGTTTTTTCGCAGATGGAGTTTTCTATAAAGTTGCAGGACAAATGCACTGCCCCACGTATAGTAATGCAGCTTAAACATGCTCAAGCTGCAGAGCTCAGTGCCCTTCAAAACTTCTCGCTTGAAGGGTCCTTGAATGTCTGCTTTATGTGTTGTCGGTTTTGGGAGTCAGGTCCTCCAAAAACGTGGTGGAAGAGAAGGTGGCAGCATTGCCCAATGGTGGGGTGCTGCTGCTGGAGAATGTAAGGTTCTATCCGGAGGAAGAGAAGAATGTCCTCATTACTGTCACAATTCCTCGAGGGAATTCACTTACTTATTCTCGGGTGCCATAATGACTCTTGCAGGCACTGCGGTCAGAAATTGAGAACTGTGTCAACTCCTCCTTCATGATATTGGGGTTCATGGCCAGTGTTCCAAGCATGACTGAAAGCAACTGGCTCACTTTTACAGAACAGACACTCTTTCTCAGGCCCAATGTGCGAAGGCTTGTCTACTTGCAACGAGTGCTCGACACTGAAAGGGCTGCTTTTGAGAAGAAAATGAACAGGTCCATACTTCAGACAGACAACACTATGTCAAACAGATTTGTGCGGACGGTGGCTGCAGAGTATACTCCAATCATCTATGAAACTCAAGATTTGAATTACTCTATGGTGGACTTCTCATCCTATGCACTTTTCAATCAGACCCTTTATAGAACTCGGACAACAGGCGCGTTTGCTTTCACCCCGCCAGCTTCAAGTACAGGGATTTGGCGCATAGGGGCATATCAGGCTTATTACGGGGGCACTGATGTCCAGTCGTTGACGACTGCTCAATCTAGGGAGGAGGCTTGTCAGGGCTATGTAGGGACAAGTCTGGAGGTGCAAAAGGTGTTTCATGCAGTGCTTTCAAGGTACATAAATTCCACCTTCTGCACATCTATATCACCACTAGGAATTCGAGAATGAAAGCATCTTCTTTCTAAAAATAAGGTCCCCAATTGGGAAGACGAAAATATTTTTAGGGAATTGTGGAGTCCTTTAGATTCCCATTGGCTGCATGCAGGTGATTCTTGTTGAAAATCTACACTTTTGATATCTAGCACTATTACTCCACCATGTAAATTTTCTTTGAATGGCCTTTCTGTTCAGGTTTCAAGACGTTGGCATGGATGTCACGGTAATATATGTGGTTAATCAGTCTGCGAGCTTACCCTGGTTTTATAATTGCAGTGACTTGGCTGTCTGCACACTAATCCTCTATGACAGTGCATCAAAGGCAAGTGAACCACCCACTGTGGTTGTACCATGGGCCTACGATTCTTGGAACCATTCCTTGGAAGTGCGATGTTATGCAAAACAGAACATCAAGCTGTATGCTGTACGAAGTGTAATTGCATGGCCACTGCTTATGATCATATTGATACTGCTATGTGCTGTTATTGTATATTTGGTTCTCAAGAGAATGGAAGCCATTAAGGGGGATGTGGTTATTATCGAGAAGATGAACATTGATTTGAGAGCTGCCAAAGTTGCTGCTGAAGCTGCAGACAAGGCCAAGTCCAGTTTTCTTGCCACTATTTCACATGAGATCAGGTAGTGGTTTTGCACTGTGTCATGATAGGGTGTTCAGCCTGTACAGGGATGAAGGATATTTTGCCTTAAGTTTTTGTTCCTAATTCTGGTGCTGTTTTCATGGCTGCCATTTGATGATTTTAATGAGAGGGTTAATTTGTGGATTTCAGCCATGAATGTGGGTTTTGGACTCTATATGAAGAGAGGCTGGATTAATCCTGAGTTGATTTCCTGGCCTTGTTATAGGTTATTACCTGTGTATGGGGATAAAGGCACAAGAAGAACCCATACAACAATGTTCAATGTCTCCATCCCCTCCCAATGGCCAAACATAAAAGCTCCCCAGGTCATGGTAGCAGTAACTGTATGGCCAACCGCTTAGTCTGTTGGCAAGGTTTGTATGTGATTGCTTGCTTGTTTCTTACACTGTGCTTGTATGCTTGGGCTGTTTGGTGGGTGCAGGACTCCCATGAATGGAGTAATAGGTGAGCATTCTGAATTTTCTTTCTCAAATGCTACATGTATGTCTTGAAAATATCGTTAGTCTGTGTTGAATGGTTTTCTCATCAACGACATTGTTATAGTTGCTCAGGATCTTGGAGACATACCGTTGTAACAAGATTGAAAGGGTGCACTGGTCAAAGTACTGTAGCTCCATCCCCAGTATTCCATCCATCAGATGCTCTGGGAGCTTTGCTTGGTCTTCACTGTTTGAAGCTGTCGGCTTGAGATATCTTAAGTTTGGAATTACCAAACAATAGAGAATTGAGTTGCACATTGTAATCCTCCGTGGTCATGCTGAAGTACCTCTACTAGCCTGACTTTAGATTGCACAACGTGGTAGAAAAGCTGTTGCATGAGCCCTCGAACAGAGTTCAATCACTTGTTTCTGTGACAGAAATGGCAGCATTTTGTATCATGCTGGAGGCAGCTGATTTATATTAGTGCAAATGGATGCTTGCTCAGTGAGTCCTCCTAAAGCAACCTTCGGAACACTTAAAATTAATGGATGGTTTCACTGTCGGTTTTCTGGGCAGGAATGACGAACTTGCTGATGGACACAGATTTGACACCCCAGCAGCTGGATTATGTCAAGATTGCCCAAGCCAGCGGAAATTCACTCGTGTGAGTAAACTCATTCCCCGCACCATTCATTGACATCCCAACACCTTGGACCATGTGGTCGATTACAGGCTGTGCTTTTCTTGTGGCCAAAATTGTGATATGAGGCAGAATGGCCCTGGATATTCCTTGCGTGCCACCCAAATCTTGGGCAGCACTGCTGGCATGTACCTGCCTATGGGGGGTCGGTCGTATCTGTGGCCCCATGGGGCTAGCTGGTGGGGGTGGCCCTTTGGATAAGCCCTGAAAAACAAGGGTGCAGTGCAGAATTACAGGTCTTATAAGGGAAACCCTCATCTGAAGGCATTTCCTTAATCAACAGTTTAGGAGGGCCTTCCCAACTTGATTGACAAGACTGGGTTTGTCCAGTTTTCCCTAAAACACCCCCAATTTTTCCCCAAAACCAAGAAGGTGGCAAAGCCCAGAAATGCAGTTTCTGGACCCCCTCCAGGACACTACAAAGGAGGTATACCAAAATCTTGTCCAAGATGAAGGTAGGGGATGTAGTTACAAACATGATTCAACGGTCAAGTTTTGTGAATCTTAGCATGTTCTTAGTTATGAATAAAAAGGTGGCCAGAGGTGCAGATTTTTGCAGTCAAGGATGAAAACAGCTGTAGCACTTTAGAGCTATAGACTGATTTCGCAAGGTTCAATGGTTACAAAGATGCAGTCCTGGAAAGCTTTTAAAATTCCATCTCATTACGTCACAGAGGGCAAGTTCACTATACGAATACAATCCCCCCATGCTGTCATTTCATCTCAATGTTAAAATCTGAATTGCCGCGTAATATTTCAACTTCTGTGGCAGTGCCCTTGTGAATGATGTACTAGACCTGTCAAAGATTGAGGCGGGCCGAATGGAGATAGAGTCTGTTCCCTTTGATGTAAGGGCCGAGGTGGATGATGTGCTCTCTCTATTTGAGGAGAAACTTCACCAGAAGCAGCACCTTGAAGCAGCTGGGCTCATCCATGACACTGTGCCCACGTGTGTTATTGGGGATCCTGGACGACTTCGTCAGGTAATTTAATTTTGTTCTCATCACTGTCTGTTGCAGTGGAATGTGAAAGAGTGCTAGGAAGTCCTGTGGACTAGCTTTCTTGGATGTCAGATCTTCCAGATGGCGCGTTGACGTTATAAAGTACCATTTCATTTCATTTCATTTGCTGTTCTTTGCGGCATGAGCAACCAAAAGAGCAAGAAAAAGAGTGACGGAGGATCACCTCTATTACCAGGCACAAGACACAAATATAGATATGGAAATGAAATGAAATGATACTTTATAATGGCCGTGGAAAGCTCAAAGAGCTTATGGGACAAAATGGAAAAAAACATGAGAGAGAAAAATACATGAGAGGAAACAAATCCAGAGCCAAAAAAACCACTGCTCGAGGGATTGGCTAAGGGTGAAGGCCTCGTGCAGGTAAGCTGCCAAGCATTTCTGATCCTCATAGTGGAAGACTTCAGTGAGAGATTGAGTTCTGCGGAATAGACAGTGGAATCTCCCCCGGATCTCGTAATATAGAGGGCAATAAAAGAAGAAGTGTTCTTCAGTTTCAATTTCCCTGGTTGCGCTCTGTGCAAGCTGGAAGAAGGCCATGTTGTTTGGGTTTGTAAGTCTCTCTCCTGAGGCACAGAAAAGTGACAAATTTCAGAGTGTCCAAGCGGAGGAGCTGGGTTCTGATGAGCATGTTATGACATGATACTGTTCGTGGTGCATTGCAGGTTTTGATCAATTTGGTTGGCAATTCTATGAAGGTGAGAGGCATGTAGCTATTTTCAGTTCGTATTCTTTTGAGACTTCGTGAGATTTGGAGCGTTTCAGAGCCCAGAGTTGCTGTGGCAGTTTGTAGTAGCTTCTAATGACCTGGAAAACTGCATGGGTGGTGTTTTTCCTTGTAGAGGCCAGCAACCCTTAATGATGCCAACACCACAGGGAGTACTGGAGTTTAGTCCTTCTGCACTGAGATGTAGTAGGTCGTGCTGCAGGAAGTTGAGATAATGGTGACAAATATTTTTGTCAGCGAGATTTGCTCACCCGGCAGGGCTAGAAGCTCATATTTTCACCTCCTTTGGTGCAGTTTACAAAAGAAGGGAGTATCTTCTTGTGTGTACGCCTTGTTGATGACAACCAACCAGACGTAGGTCAACCTCTGCCAGTGGAGACACCCATTCAAAATGAGAACTTCCAGGATCTGGGTGCCAGGGAAGTCTGCCAGTCTCAGGTAGTGGCCACATCACCGGATGTGAGCATCTGGCAGCACCATTGCAGTCAAAGTATGGACAGGTGTATTATTGTTGAAAGTCCAAGTGGAGTTGCAAGTGCTGAAAACTTTAGACTAGCTAGTTCAAGGTGGCAAGGCTCAGATTTGGTGGCACCAAGGTTAAGCATGCAGACACAGAGTTCAAGCAAGGAGACTATCTCAAAGTGGAGGGGTTGGAAACCAATGGCACATACCGAGTCTACTAGCCCAAAAGTTACTCTTATCATTTCCGTTGAGGATACAGGTACATTTTGCAGAGCCCAAGTTCCAGTTGGCATACATAATGTGGTTGTCTAGGGTTTGGGAGGCTACAAGAGAACGCAGGTAAGAAGAAAACAAAAACTATACTTATGTATGCTCTGTGTTGTTTTCCTCCTTACAGAATTTTTTTGATCAAGAAAGAAGAAATAAAATGGTACTTTATAACGTCCGCGGAAAGCTCAAAGAGCTTATGGGACAAAATGGATAAAAACAAGGGAGAGGGGATAAAACCAGAGCCAAAAAGCAGCCCAAAAGCAACTACTGCTCAAGGGATTGCCTAAGGGTCAAGGCCTCGTGCAGGTAAGCTGCCAAGCATTTCTGATCCTCATAGTGGAAGCCTTCAGTGAGAGTTCAAGTCCCACGGATTAGACAGTGGAATCTCCCACGGATCTCATAATACAGAGGGCAACAAAAGAAGAAGTGTTCTTCAGTTTCAATTTCCTGGTTGCGCCCGGTGCAGGCTGGGCATAGGCGGTCCTACCGTTGCAACTCTACCAATCTCTGTCAATAGATTGTGGGAGCCCACCCTGAACAGCCCCAATGCCCTCAGGAGGGAAGGAGATGAACGCGCCAAAAGGTAATTGGACCGCATGATTCTATCATCACGGAAAATCAAAATGTCTCTCGATAGAAATAGAGTTTTGTTGTGAGATTGGTTAGCTTCGAAGTTCTCCTGACATGTAGTTCCATAAGTTCTATTCTAATGAGTCTGTTGCGATTTCCACCCCTTCTGGATTTTGTGGCAATAGCGAAGCAATAGAGAGTCCATTGAGCTCAAAGAAACTGCACACTCGAGCATACCAGGAGTGCTTGAAACCTGCTGTTTTGAGACTAATAGATGTTGCGATGGCTCTTGCCACGAGCCCCTTGGGTGGAAGGGCTTGTAACCTTGTAAGAAAGATTGTAAGCCAGAAGACGGCCTCAGTTTGAAGTGGCACACAAGAAAACTCTGCACATAGGATGTGAGATGGAGTTGTGCCTCTGGCGCCAAGCATTGCTTGGAGAAAAGATGACTGCAACGGTTCCAGATTTTTTTTCCACCAGGAAACTGGGACACCAGGTGCCCAGAACTCACAACCATAAGTGGCGGCCAGGGTGACAACGGTGTCAAATAGCCACTTTTTGGTTGGGGGGTGGTGCAGATGTATCTATGTGCATTTGGCCTGAAGGCGGATGGAGGCAGCCTTGAATTTGGGAGAGTGGATAACCAGACCCAGGTATTCGTATGATTTGTCAATCTCAATTTCCTGTTGGTTGAAGATGAATCTGCGGTCCGCCTGGCCATTGAACACCATGATCTTAGTTTTGCTAAGATTAACCTGCAACCCATAGTCTTTGGAGAACTCTTCCAAGATGTGAAGATGGCGTTGTAGGAAGACAGGAGATTGTGCCAAGAGGGCAACATCACCAGCATAGAGGAGTGCTGATTGCGTTGGTCCCCCATCCAACGGCACTCCAACTCCATGGTTTTTTGAGATGTAACCCTCCAAAGCGTCAATGTAGATCCCGAAAAGGGTAGGTGAGAGGGGGCTGCCCTGTTTAACCCAATGTTGCTATGCACCTCTACTGAAAATTCCCCCGCACGTTGACCATGCCAATGACAATCTCGTACATGGATAAGATGGCATATATGATGTCCGGAGGGACTCCCATCCTAGAAAGTAAGAAAGCAATTCTATATCGTCCATGGGAGGCCATTAGGGCCCATGCAACAGGGTAGGACAAATGAAATGAAATGGAATGGTGCTTTATAACGTCTGCAGAAAGCTCATAGAGCTTATGGGACAAAATGGAAGAAAACATGAGAGAGGAAACAAAACCAGAGCCAAGAATAAAAGCTATTGCTTGAGTGATTGTCTAAGAAAGAAGAGATTATGTCTGGGGGACTAAATGGTAGAACCGTTGAAAATGACAGCTGAGATTAATCCCCAAACTTTGCACGAGGGCAGGATGCTGCTGGTAAGGTGCTCAGGAACTTCATGGGGAACTAGGGGCGTTTCACATTATATTACACAAGAAAGACGAGAGAGGTCCAAGGGACTTGAGTAGAGTAATAGGAAATGAAATGAAATGAAATGGTGCTTTATAGGAAGAGAGAGACTCTGTTGGGCATGATTTTAGCTGTACATTTCCTGGTGTGTGTGAACACTACTCACTAGATGTATCAACAGAAAATTTGTCAAGGACAATATCCAATTACTGTTTGGAAATCTGGTTGCAGGTATTGGCATCCCCTTGCATCTGCAGAATCGTCTATTCCAACCATTTCTACAGGCGGACAGCAGTACCTCAAGGGAATATGGGGGTACCGGTATTGGCTTATCTATCTCTCAGGTAACTGTAGCCATTATTTTGGAGCAGTGTGATTCTTATCCGACGATGATTTCCAAGACTTTTACTGACTTTCATGAGGTCATGGGTCGGTTGGCTGTTGCAGAAATTAGTTCATTTAATGAACGGACAACTCACACTTTCTAGTCAGTTTGGAGAGGGAAGCGTGTTTGAGTTTACACTCGAACTATCCCAAGGTGGAAACTCGGATAACGAGCCGAGTGTAATTTGCAACTCTCAGTCTCCAGAGGAACAGCTGAGAGGAATCAGAGTTTTAGTAGTTGACAAGCATCCCGTCCGACAGGTGATAACACTCACATGTATGAAGAGGCCTTTGATTGCTAGTCTTCCTTTTTCTGATCCGTGGGAGATTCCACTGTCTATTCCACGGAACGCAATCTGTCACTGAAGTCTTCCACTATGAGAATCAGAAATGCTTGGCAGCTTACCTGCACGAGGCCTTCACCCTTAGACAATCACTCGAGCAATAATTTTATTTTTGCTCTGGTTTTGTGTTTTCCTCTCTCATGTTTTCTCCTCTCTCCGGGGACGTTATTGTTGGAAAACCACTGGTGTGTGGTCGGGGTAGGGATTGAACCTAGGACCTCCCCCATTCCGGTGGGGTGCTCTACCGCTGAGCTACCCGTCCCATTCTGTTCTCAATGTGCCGTGCAAGGGCTATAACCTTGACACTCCAACAGTTATAAAGCAGCGGTGATCATTTCGCATATCTCTGCATGAATCTTCCAAATAGTAAGGATTGATGAGCATTTGGGAGCTCAATCAATATTTGTGGCGATTGACATCATAACTTCCATATGCACCCCAAATTCAGGCTTCTGTCTGACCATGATGACAGGAGGTGACAGCAAGCTATATGCGAAGATTGGGCATGGTGGTTGAGGAAGCTGAAGATGTGCAGGCAGCATTAACTGTGTTAAAGAGGTGCCCAATCTTTACCCTGCTTTTGGATTTCATCAGTCTGTCCTGGCATCAATCAGTAAGCATAGTTTCACAGGCTTTTACTGGGTGTTTCATGCATGTCGGATGATACACGACCCAAGAGATACGATGACTATACTCGACCTGTCTGATTCCTGTCCTGCAACCATGTTGACAATGTGAATTCAAGTTTAAGTGGGCAGGCTCATGAAGGTCTGCATTGAGGGCTCTCTCATTCATCGATGAAACTGGAATTCATTAAAATTAGTGACCACAGTCATTTTCAAAGGGTATGTCGGTGTCCTGCCAGAAGTAGTTGAGTCAGAGTCATATGTAATTAGTGTCCATTAAGTCGTCACTCTAGGATGGATCTAAAGGGCCAGTTTGTAGTTAGTCTGAAACAAGGAGAATGTTCAAGAACAACTCTCTGACAGTTGTGCCAAATGTTTTGTGCAGAAAGGACCAGGTATCGGTGCAGGCAGTGATTGTTGACTTGCAAGGGGTTGAATCTGCTCTGGACTTGGCTCGATTGGTTCGGAAGGAGCCTGGTCTTGCGACTATGCCCATGGTGGCTCTCTCATTGCTGCTAAGTAGCGATGGCCAAAAAGAACTTCAGGTAGCTGGGTTTACATTCACTGTGCAAAAGCCACTCCGGCTGTCAATTCTGGCATATGGCTTGCTACAGGCCTTGGGGATGCAGCCCCCACCCTTTTCAGCGAAATCAAACATTCATTCTAAGATGCTTGCTGGAAGGAGGTTGCTTCTGGTACGTTGCTGAGTTTGTTCTTTGCCTTGATCATTGCACATGCAGTAGAAACCTTGGTGAAGGATGGAAAAGTGTTCTCAGCACTGAGCATATTGGGCAATCTTTGTTTTGGTGGTCGTGTATCTGTGTATCTCTCTGTCTTTATTCTGTTCTGTCCTTGGGCCTGTTAGGAGTCTTCCATTATGAGGATCCAAAGTGCTTGTCAGCTTTTCTGCATGAAGCTTTGACCCTTAGGCAATCCCTTGAGCAGTAGTTGCTTCTGGGCTGCTTCCGGCTTCACTCTTTTGCTTTTATTCTCTTTCTTGTTTCTTGTTTTCCTCTTGTACCATAGGCTCTTTGAGCTCTCTGCGAACATTATAGAGTTCCATTGCATTGCAATTCATTTCTTCTCTTGTCTTTACTAATGTCATGATGTTGTTTGTAGGTGGATGACAATGCGGTCAACCGAAAGGTGGCATCATCAATGTTGTCACGATATGGAGGGACAGTTGAGAGTGTGAATGGTGGAATAGAGGCAGTTTCCGCCGTCAAAAACCAAGAAGCAGGCCAGCAGTTTGACTTGATCTTGATGGATATTCAGATGCCTGAGGTATCCACAAACATTGTTGGATGTGTTCTTGATTTCTTTCCATAGGCAATTTCTGTGTCCAATGTGTGAGCTTCTTGTTGCATGAAGGGCTTTAATTGAGTAGGAGACATTCCCATCCTGCTTACGGGCAATGGACTGATTCGTCCTGGAGGAGTCATGGCAAATACGTGCCCATTGTGAAATGAATTTCACATTTTATGATGATATCTATACAGGGCTGTTGTTAGGGGAGTTGCATTGGTTTTTGTGTCCAGAGTGGTGGCATGTCCTTGTCATCCAGACTGTTGGTCTCCAGAAAGGTACCTGATTGCAGGTTGAGGATCAGGCTCAAAATATGGCTTCACTCGATTGCGTCAGTGCAAATGGATAGCGCATAACTAGCAGTAACACAAATGATCCCCTTTTGGTTGCAGATGGATGGATATGAAGCCACTCGGCAAATACGCATTTGGGAGGCTGCAAGGTGTGAGAAGTGTCAGACTGAAGGAGTTAGTGAACCCATCTCTCTTGCAGGCAGAGAGTTCTGTGCTCACAGTCGGATTCCTGTAGTTGCAGTCACTGCTGATGTTATGAAGGGGACAGATAAACTTTGCTTCAATGCTGGCATGGACAACTACATTTCCAAGGTACAATCCATCCTTGTAAGGCTGCTTTGGTTTTTCAATCCAGGAAGACTTTCCATCAGATTATACTGATGTGGGGTTTCTGACTTGATATGTAGATAGTGGTCAGGGTGTAAGAGGAAAAGCCCCATGTTGGTGCCTGGGGAAGAGGGCTTTATGTAGGTCAGACTCCCTTGCATCTCCAGCAGGTACTGGACAAAAAACTGATGCAGTACTGTATGTTTGTCAAAATGATCAATCGGTCAGCAGTCACTAACGCTCTTGTTGGAGTTCCTAATACTCTCCAATTAGTTGCATCTGGTGTATGCAGCACCCATTCTTCTTGAAAGTCATTTTTGGTAAGTTTGCGCAAATATATGAGAGTCTAAGCCTTCCTCATGTGTATTTTGGGTTGGGTCTGAATTACAGCCTCTGGACCCGAAGCAATTGCACGCGGTGCTGGAGAGGTTCCTTGGTAGCAATAGACCAGACCAGGCAGATGTTGGAGGCGGTTCTACCAAGTGAAGTTTGACACCACCCTGATTATGGACTTTTGCTTTCTGAAAGTTCACTGCTTGAAGTATGCAGTAGCAAATTAATTGAAAGAAGGAAGAGTGTCTCTTGGATCAGCAAACGCATTTTCTGTTTCAGACATACAACATGTCAACTTTTTTTTTGCTGGTGATCCAGTGTCTTGTGCTAGCTTGCATGTTGTGATTCAAACATCAAGATCATTGTTTTCTCTCGTTACCTGCAGAGGCCTTGACCCTTGGGCAATCCCTTGAGCAGTAGTTTCTTTTGGGCTGCTTTTTGGCTCTGGTTTTGTCTCCTCTCTCTTATTTTTTTCCATTTTGTCCCATAAGCTCCTTGAGCTTTCCGCAGACGTTATAAAGTACAATTTCATTTCATTTCATTTCTCTTGGGTGTTTGTTTCGTTGCTTTTATATGATAGATCAAGAGTACATAAACAAGTTCCTGCAGGAGGGCTTGTACAATGCCACCCAAAATTCTACTAGTAACCTCTAATGTTGCTTCTTTATCATCGCCTATAGGCCACTGTGTCTCTGTCAACCCAGCTCGGGATCCACCACCTTTCCACTTTCACCCCTCCCAAGCAGACTGAGATACTCACCCTGTATTTTCGTTCTTAGATAACATGTAGTGCGGGAACCTGGCACATGAACATGAACTGCTACTCGCTACTCATATGCTAAGTAACCCAGGTTCCTCATCTCATTAAAACTATGGAAGACCACATGGTTTAAAAGTATATTAACCAATCTTGAAGGCTGCCCAGGGTCAAGAGTGTCAGTCAGTAAACATGACATGGCCTACCTCAAGAGCGCGCTATTGCATGCCTATCTCTTTCCTGAAGTACAGAAGACTATGAACATCCAGTAACCACCATAGAATGGATGCCAAGAGTAAGCTTGCCTGTGCCAGGAGAGTTGAGCCGGAATCTCATTCAGTGACTTTTCTATTGTGGTCAACCTAACTGGACATTTTCAGTGTCACTTCTACCTCAAAGGCTTGGAGGTTTGATTTACATAGGCCTTCCTCCCTGCACAAGAATCTCTATCTTTGGATGCTGAAAATGTAGTGCATGACTTGAAACCATAGACAGCTAACAGCCCTGTAGTAGATTTCTTACCTTAAATGCAAACATGCAAGGGTGAGGGACCTTGTTGTCACTATCTGTGCATGCATTAAGGATGGATTCAGCAAGGCAAGGTAATCTTGAACTTACATACTGATGATGATTTTACCTTGAGAAGCCTTGGCTTGTAGATTTTTCAAGTGGGATAAGCACTTTGTAAGTTACAAAAAAGAACCCTGGATGTCACAGCCTCTGGACCCGAAGCAATTGTATGTGGTGCTGGAGAGGTTCCTCGGTAACAAAGTAGCAGACAAGGCAGATGTTGGAGGGAGGACTACCAAGTGAATTTGGACATCAACCTCATTCTTGCTATCCGAAAGTCCACTGCTTGTATAAATGATTCAAGATTGTCCACTTCACCTCAGGCAATTTCGGCATAATGTTTATACATGTTGATGACCAGCCCCTCAAATGTATTGGTTTCTTGCCTTTCTATAATGATAATAATCATCAAGAAGCTTGCAATAGTTCTGCAAACGTCTACAGCTTGTGAATCTGCAAAGGAAGGAATTTATTATTATTCTGATTTTGATTTTGAGGTAAAGTTCCAATAATTGTGGTTCCAGTTATCAGGCAATGTGGGAGACTGGTTGCTACCCTCTTTGTTTGGAGCTTTGCCTAAAATAGAACAGCCCTTAAATTAGATTCTTACTCAACTCTCCTGGAATTGGCACATAGGCAACTTTAGTCATGGGATCCTATGTAGTGCATGTTATAGTTTTCATGCATTTCAGGAAAGAGTTAGGCCAGCAATAGGTCTGTTGCAATGTGTATACCTGACTACACTGTTGACCTTGGGCAGCCTTCAAGACTGGTGAAAACACCTTTGCACCATGTCTTGCATAGTTTCCATGAGACAAGGAGTCTTTGAGTCTTTTTCTAGCATATGAAGTACCACTACAGCTGGGTTAGGGTCTGATGCAAGCAACAATCATGTCAATTGATGTATTCTAGGCAACAGATTACACACAAACTCCTGAATTGTCAGGTTGAGAGAGACAGTGACCTATAGGTTCTGATAAGGTGGCCTATAGGCACCTATGATCTATGATATTCAAAACAGCAGTGAAAATAATGAGAAAATAATGATCTTTGAGTCACAACATGCCATCCGGCACAAGGCCTTGGATTGCCAGCTAATATTGATAGGTCTTGTGTCTGAAAGAGAGATGCTTGTGGTGACCCCATATCTACCTGCAAGAGGCACTCAGAATTCTCTTGGGATGATTTTCTTTGGGATTTCAATTAGATTGTTACCGCAACCTTCAACTGTGGCTACCAGTGTGGCATGTCCAAGACTAACACCCAGACCTAGATCAAGAGTAGGCAAATTAAGCAGGGCTTCAAAAAACCGGTAGAAAATGTAAGGCAGGAAGAGTTACACCATCTAAACTTGAAGCAAGTTTTAAAGCAGAAAAAACCTAGTTTCTGGTTAGTGTGCAGTGACTTGGTGCCTTACAGGGATTGATTGTGAAACAACTGGGGTAAGAAGGCAAGAAGAGTTAAAGCTGGGGATCAGTGAAAGGGTTTTCCATCAAATGGCAAGCCTGGATGTGTATATTTTCAGGCATTACAGTGTAATGACAGGACAAGTTAGGCCTGCCTTGGAGTACGCATCTGCCATGTGGGTCGACACTCCAACCATGCTAAATCTCTAAAATCCAGATTGCGGTGCTCAAAGAGAGCATGTCAGCCTGCTCTAGAACATATTAGGTGGCTGTTCGGGGTCAGTTTGGAATACCTCCCTTAGCTCTCGACATAATGAGTTCAAAGTCAGGTAGTTGGGGTCAGTTGAATCGCATGTCTAATACCAAATACCCTAGATGACCGACTGTATTTCTTGGAGGAAGACGTCCTATTAAACAGGCAAAGTCCTGGCAGAAAAGGGTAGAAGAGATTTCCAAGACTCCGATTATTAGTCCAGAAGAATTGACCATTTTAGATGAAGCTGACCTGGAGGTTGCAGTCTAAAGCCATGTCAGATGCCGAAAGACTCCCATTTTGGCATAGGTATCCCTGAACTTGTTTCCAAATTTGTGACGTGGGCGAGGGCCTCAAGGATGATCTGACGGGCCTACGTACCCTCGGCACTGAAATTTAAACCTTCCTTTGAACATAAACAGATGCAGAGAGGAAGAGGAGATTGTAATTGCTTGATGTGCGGGCAGCCTGAAGACAATATCCATTTCCTGATACAAAGTCCCGGGTATTCTCACCAGAGAGTGACCCTCTTCAGGAACATCAAGAACATTGTTCCTGAACCTCCTCTGTTCACCAACTATGAAAATTTCTAGGCTGAGCCTAAGCCCTTGTCCTGTTGGGGTCTGATTGCTGGGCGGTTCATACACAGCAGATTGGTGCTTGTGTGAAGGGCTTAGGAAAGCCTGAACTAACTGTTTATACCAAGGTTTATGCCCACCACCAGAGTGAGCCCCTCACTAAGGTACTGTCCGTTCCCCTTTGTTCCGCCCAAACTGGGTGCGGGATCTATGCTCACAAGGCTGCGGCAAACAATGTCTTCTCAGTATATTTATTCCCTTGGTCTGCCTTTTCTAGTGTACACAAGTAAAGGGAAGCTCCCATGAAAGAGGGTAGCAACCGGTCTCCCACATTGCCTGACAATTAGCTACACAATCCACAATATCACAGCCAAGTGTTGTCCCAAAATCAGAACACAGAAAGTTCCTTCCTCAGCAGATTTGCAAGCTGTAGGCGTTGCAGCACCTTTGCAAACTTGTTGACGATTAAACTATGGAAAGGCAAGAAACCAACACATTTGAGTAGCTGGTCATCAGCATGTATAAAAAGTATGCCGAAATTCCCTGAGGTGAAGAGGACAACCTTGAATCATTTATACAAGCAGTGGACTTCAGAAAGCATGAGTCCATCATGGGGTTGGTGTCTGAATTCACTTGGTAGTCCTCCCTCCAACATCTGCCTTGTCTGCTCTTTTGTTACCGAGGAACCTCTCCAGCACCGCATGCAATTGCTTCGGGTCCATACCAACCGAAAATACACATGAGGAAGGCTTCAACTTTCTGATATATTTGCCAAAACATAACCACAAAAGACTTTCTAGGTCACCACTCCATAGAAGGAATGGGCGCTCATACACCAGACGCAACGAATTGGCGACCATTAGGCACTCTAATAAGAGTGTTGGTGACCTGCTGAATAAAACTGCTCATGTGGACAGACATACAGTACTGCATTAGTATATTGTCCTGTACTTGGTGGAGATGCAGGGGAGTCTGACCTAAATAAAGTCTCCTTCCTCAGGCACCAACATGGGGTTTTAACTCTTACATCCCTGACCACTATCTACAAATCATGTCAGAAACCCCAGGTCACTACATGACCATAGAGTCTTCCTGGATTGAAACACCAAAGCAGCCTTGCAAGAATGGATCGTACCTTCGAAATATAGTTGTCCATGCCAGCATTGAAGCAAAGCTCATGCGTCCCCTTCATAACATTAGCAGTGACTGCAACTACAGGAATCCGACTGTGAGGACAGAACCCTGTGCCTGCAAGAGAGATGGGATCAGTAACTCCTTGAGTCTGACACTTCTCACACCTTGCAGCCTCCCAAATGCGTATTTTCCGTGTGGCTTCATATCCATCCATCTGCAACCAAAAGGGGATCATTTGTGTTACTGCTAGTTATGCGATATCCATTTGCATTGACGCAATCGAGTGAAGCCATATTTTGAGCATGATCCTCAACCTGCAATCAAGTACTTTTCTGGAGACCAACAGTCTGGATGACAAGGACATGCCACCACTCTGGACACAAAACCCAATGCAACTCCCCTAACAACAGCCCTGTATAGATATCATCATAACATGTGAAATCCATTTCACAATGGGCAAGTATTTGCCAGACTCCTCCAGGACGAATCAGTCCATTGCCCGTAAGCAGGATGCGAATGTCTCCTACGCAATTAAAGCCCTTCATGCAACAAGAAGCTCACACATTGGACACAGAAATTGCCTATGGAAAGAAATCAAGAACACATCCAACAATGTATGTAGATACCTCAGGCATCTGAATATCCATCAAGATCAAGTCAAAATGCTGGCCTGCTTCTCGGTTTTTGACGGCGGAAACTGCCTCTATTCCACCATTCACACTCTCAACTGTCCCTCCATATCGTGACAACATTGATGATGCCACCTTCCGATTGACCGCATTGTCATCCACCTGCAAACAACATCATGACTCATTAAAGTGGAGAGAATACGATTTTACTGCATCCCTAAGAGGCCCGAGGACAGAACAGAATAAAGCCAGAGAGAGGTACACAGATGCACGACCACCAAAACAAAGATTGCCCAATATGCTCAGTGCTGAGAACACTTTTCCATCCTTCACCAAAGTTTCTGCTGCATGTTGTGATGATCAAGGAGAAGAATAAGCTCAGCAGCATACCAAAAGTAACCTTTTTGCAGTGAGCAACTTGGAATCAATGCTTGCTTTTGCTGAAGTGGGTTGGAGCCGCACCCCGAAGGCCTGCAGCAAGCCATATGCCAGAATTGACAGCCTGAGTGGCTTTTGCATGGTGAATGTAAACCCAGCTACCTGAAGATCTTTTTGGCCATTGCTACTGAGCATCCATGAGAGAGCCACCATGGGCAGAGTCGCAAGACCAGGCTCCTTCTGAACCAATCGAGCCAAGTCCAGAGCAGATGAGAGATCAACCCCTTGCAAGTCAACAATCACTGCCTGCACCGATACCTGGTCCTTTCTGCACAAACCATTTGGCACAACTGTCAGAGAGTTGTGCTTGAACGTTCTTCTTGTTTCAGACTAACTACAAACTGGCCCTTTACATCCATCCTAGAGTGACTAGACTTAATGGACACTAATTACATATGACACTGACTCAAACTACTTCTGGCAGGACACCGACATACCCTTTGAAAAGGACTGTGGTCACTAATTTCAATGAAGTCCAGTTTCATTGATGAATGAGAGAGCCCTCAATTGCAGACCTTCATGAGCCTGCCCTCTTAAACTTGTATTCCCATTGTCAACATGGTTGCAGGACAGGAATCAGACAGGTAGAGTATAGTCATCATATCCTTTGGGTCGTGTGTAGCCTATTCTGCTGTCTATCATCCAACATGCATGAAACACAGACCCTGTAAAAGCCTGTGAAACTATGCTTACTGATTGATGCCAGGACGGACTGATGAAATCCAAAAGCAGTGTAAGGATTGTGCACCTCTTTAATACAGTTAATGCTGCCTGCACATCTTCAGCTTCCTCAACCACCATGCCCAATCTTCGCATATAGCTTGCTGTTACCTCCTGTCATCATGGTCAGACAGAAGCCTTTGGGGTGCATATGGAATTTATGATGTCAATCGCCACAAATGTTGATTGAGCGGCCAAATGCTGATCAATCTTTACTATTTGGAACATCCATGCAGAGATATGCAAAACGATCACTACTACAGGGACTTCAAATGATTAGAAGCCTTTGGCGACTCAATCACAGCTCATTATGATCTTTTGCAGAACACGCTGCAGAAGGAAAAACATGTAGTAGAGACGCAAAAGCGTGTTCCCATGAGATGTTTTCCGTAGCCTTGTGGCCATAGACCCCGCCCCCAGTTTGAGGGGAACATGAGGGAACAGACACTACCTATGTGAGGGGCTCACTCCATTAGTGGAGAAATGAAATGAAATGATACTTTATAATGTCCGTGGAAAGCTCAAAGAGCTTATGGGACAAAATGGAAAAAAACATGAGAGAAACGAAATGAAATGAAATGGTGCTTTATAACGTTCGCGGAAAGCTCGTAGAGCTTATGGGACAAAATGGAAGAAAACATGAGAGAGGAACAAATCCAGAAACCACAATTAATGTTCTAGCGATTGTCTAAGGGTGAAGGCCTCGTGTAGGTAGTCTGCCAAGCATTTTTGATCCTCATAGTGAAAGACATCAGTGAGAGTTTGGGTTCCACTGAATAAACAGTGGAATCTCCCACGGATCTCGTAGTATAGAGGGCAGTAGAAGAAGAGGTGTTCTTCAGTTTCAATTTCCTTGCTGCGCCCTATGCAAGCTGGACATAGGTGGTCCTCCCGTTGCAGGTTTTCCCATCTGCCAGTCTCTATCCGTAGGTTGTGGGAACCCACCCTGAACCGCCCCAATGCCCTCAAGAGGGAAGGAGATAAGGGTGCTGAAAGGTAATTTGGTCTCAAGATTCTATCATCGCGGAGCACCAAGAATGTCTCTCGATAGAAGTGGAGCTTTGTCGTGAGATTGGGTAGCATCCAAGTTCTCTTGACATGTAATTCCATAAGCTCTCTCCGAATGAGTTCTGTTGCGGTCATGTCTGGATGTGATGTCCACCTCATCTGGGTTCAGTGGTAATAGGAAAGCAGTAGAAAGTCCGTTACGTTGAAATAAACTGTCCACTCGAGCATACCAGGAGTTCCTGAAACCTGCAGCTTTGAGCCTCATAGATGTTGTGAGGGCCCTTGCCACTAGCCCTTTGGGTGGAAGGGCCTGCAATCTATGGAGAAAGATTGTAAGCCTGAAGAGGGCCTCGGATTGCAATGGTACACATGCGAACTCTGCATCTAGGATCTGAGATGGAGTTGTGCTCCTGGCGCCAAGCATTGCTTGGAGAAAAGATGACTGTAATGGTTCCAAATTCTTTTCCCACCAGGAGACAGGGACACCAGGTGCCCAGAACTCACAACCATAGATGGTAGCAGGGCTGACGACGGTGTCAAACAGCCACTTTTTGGTCGGGGGATGCCGCAGATGTATTTGCTTGCATTTGGCCTGAAGGCGGACGGAGGCGCCCTTACCTTTAGTCAACCTGTCCAAGGCAGTGGCTGCAAAGTGAAACTTGGGGGAGTGGATAACCAGACCTAGGTACCGGTATGAGAGAGAAAACAAAACCAGACCCAAAAAAACTAATGCTCAGAGGGATTGTCTAAGGGTGAAGGCCTCGTGCAGGTAAGCTGCCAAGCATTTCTGATCCTCATAGTGGAAGACTTCAGTGACAGATTGCGTTCCACGGAATAGACAGTGGAATCTCCCACGGATCAGGAAGGAAATGAGAGACAGACTAGCAATCAAAGGCCTCTTCATACGTATGAGTGTTATCACCTGTCGGACCGGATGCTTGTCAACTACTAAAACTCTGGTTCCTCTCAGCTGTTCGTCTGGAAACTGAGGGTTGCAAATTACACTTGGATCTTTCTCCGATTTTCCACCTTGGGACAATTCGAGTGTAAACTCAAACACGCTTCCCTCTCCAAACTGGCTAGAAAGTGTGAGTTGTCCGTTCATTAAATTAGCTAATTTCTGCAACCGCACACAACAGCCAGCCCACCCATGACCTCATGAGAGTTCAGCCATTTGCGAAATTGCCCAACAGTAAAAGTTTTAGACATGAGCGTCTAATACAAATCACACTGCTCAAACATAAACGCTACAGTCACCTGAGAGATAGATAAGCCAATACCGGTACCCCCATATTCCCTTGAGGTACTGCTGTCCGCCTGTAGAAATGGTTGGAATAGACGATTCTGCAGATGCAAGGGGATGCCAATACCTGCAATCAGATTTCCAAACAGTAATTGGATATTGTTCTTCACAGAATTTTTGTTAATACAGCTAGCAGCTAACATTGACCACAAACCAGGCAACGTACAGCTGACATCATGCCCAACTGCAACCCATTCTCTCTACCAGTATCTCTTGCTCGTATCTCCCTGGTTCCCCCCAAACTGGGCAGTGTCTATGGCCACAAGGCTATGGCAAGCAACGTCTACTGAGTACATTCTCTTACTCATTTTCAGCCTGCAAGCAGAGTCTTCTGGTGACATCTGGATACAATAGATGACTACTTTTGCTTTTCTAGTTTGTCCCATGGGCCCCTGTGGACACATGAAGATTCAATTACTATGGGACATTGCTGTTCTATTGTGTCCATTGCTGCTCATTGCATCTCTTCCCTCTCTTCTGCTATATGGGTTGATAACCCCAACCAGGCTAAGTCTCTAGAATCCATTCAAGTGGGGGTGCTTAAGGAGTGTATGTCAGCATGCTCCAAAACAGCCAATGTGGCTGTTCGGGGTGAGTTTGGCGTTCCGTCCTTAAGCTCCCGACGAGATGAATTCAAGGTCAGATGGTGGGGTCAGCTGCAACATATGCCCAACACCAGATATCCTAAGTTAATCGACTCTATATCTTGGACACAGGACCGCCCTGTCAAACAGGCTAAGTCCTGGCAGAAGAGAGTAGAAGAGATCCTCAAGGACCTGGACCTGGATCCGCAAGTCTTGACCCTGCTGGATAAATCTGACTTAGAGGCTGTAGTGTCCTCAGTCATGTCTGTTGCCATGAGATTGTCTGATGAAAATGAAGTTAGGCAGAAAACTTCCCTGAACTTGTTTCCAGTCTGTGACATGGGGGAGGACATCTTGGATGACCTCAAGGGTCTACCCACTCTCGGCACTAGACTGAAATTTAAACTCAGGGCAGGAAGCCTACCTTTGAACAACAGAAGCAGAGAGGAAAGGGAGAGTGCAATTGCCCGTTGTGTGGGCAATCTGAAGACAGTATTCATTTTCTGATACACTGTCCGGGGTTCTCTCACCAAAGAGACCCTCTCTTCAAATCTATTAAGGGAATTGTGCCTGTACCCCTGTTTACCAACTTTGAAAGTCTCGAGGCTGAGCCAAAAGCCCAGGCCCTCCTGAGGCCTAGTTTTTGGGCTAATCACACACAGCAGATTGATGCTTGTGTGAAGGGATTTCTAGAGGATATCTGGAAAACCCGGATTAATTCTTTATATGGAGGTAAGTCTTACTACCAACGTCAGCCCCTGACAGAGGTAGGTTCTGTCCCTTTTGTTCCCACTCAAACTGGGCGCGGGGTCAATGGCCACAAGGCTACGGCAAACAACGTCTTATGAGTACAATCTCTTGTGTAATATAAATGAGCGCTCGTAGTTCGCTCATACGTTCCTGAGCGCTTGACCTGCATGAAGTATTCTGCCCTTGTGCAAAGTTTGGGATTTCATCTCAGCTTTCATTTTTAAGGGTTCACCATCACGTTCTTCTACAGTCACTCTTGGGCACTTTGGGCCTCCTTTCTCTTTCTTATATAGTGTGGGCGAGGTACTACCAGCTCCGTAAAGATATCAATCAGCTTGTTAGGTCTCAGAAGAAATTATACTGGGACAAGTTATACAGTGAAATAAACTCAAACCACCATGGTGGTAATGACAAGAATTCTGGTTGGCCCTTCAACATTTATACAAGCCGAAAAACGGTCAGCAAGTACAAGCGCTGAAGACTACTAAAGGTGCAGTGGTGACTTCATCGGTTGACATTGTCAAAACCTTTGAAACTCACTACAGTATCCTTGGCAGAACTTCTAGGTTTAACAGTGAGGGGTCTTCTGCTGAATGGAGGGACACAGTTGGAAAAACTGTTCCTATGATTCAAAACAGCCCTGATGAACTAGAGTATATTTCAATGGCTTATAACGCTGCCATTAGTTCTTCTGAGATTGTGGAAGCAATTGAACATTTAATATAAAGCTGGTGGACCTGATGGTATTGTCAACGAGCTTATCAAGCACAGCGATCCCATGATAGGCCCTAGTTCTCCTCTTTAACCTTATCTGGAAGACTGAAATGATCCCTTTCGCTGGCGACAGGGGGTCATTGTCAATCTATACAAGAAGGGTGACAGAGAAGAACCGGGGAACTACCGTGGCATCACGCTCCTCAATGCTGTTGGCAAGACATTCTGCAGAGTTATAAGTACTCGTCTCGAGGTTGATCTAGAGTCTAGAGGTTGTTTCCACGAAGGCCAAGCTGGCTTTCGGCGAAACAGGGGCTGTGTGGATCATATCCAGGGAAGGAATAAAGAAGGGAAACCCACTTAAGTTTTTTTCCTGGATGTCAAAAAGGCTTATGACACAGTGTGGAGAGATGGCCTATGGTTCTGCCTCTGGTCTTGTGGGATCAAGGGAAAGATGTGGAGGGTTGTCCACAACTTGTATGCACCAAAAGCTGTGTCACTGTTAACGGACAGAAGTCCAACTTCTTTGACATAGACCAAGGTGTAGCTCAAGGATGTACTCTCTCCCCTCTGCTCTTCAATGTTTTCATCAATCAACTCCTCGAGGATGCGGAAAGTGAGGGATTTGGGTTAAGGGTGGGTGATACCACCATACCAGCCCTTATGTTTGCAGATGACTTCGCAGGCATAGGGGAGACTCCAACCAATCTCCAGGAGTTGATTGATTGCGCGAAGAGATACTTTAATCTTTGGGGGCTAGAGGCTAATGTCAGCAAATGTGCAGTGGTGGCATTCAACGACAGAGGAGATGTAGGAAGTGATCTTAAGTGGCAGTGGGGTAGCCAAGAGATCCCGGTCCTCCCTTCCTACACTTACCTGGGCGTTGAGTTTTCCTCCAACTGTAATTGGGATGCACATATCCGGAAAGTTGTTCAAACTGGCAAGGGCAAAGCTCTGGGGCTCACTAAATTTTTCCACTGCAGAGGGGTCAACTCTGAGGTTAAGAATGTTAAAAGTCAGCTCAGATTTAGTTAGCTAGGGTTCTGTTAGGGTTTTTTGACGGCTAGGGATAGTTCTACCAGAAGGTTCCAGCCACCAGAAGTTTCTAGAGAACTCATGTAGGATTTAAGGGAAAGGCTGAGGAAATGCCCAGCACTTCTTCTAGCATTTTGGATGTGCTATCCTAGTAGATTGCAGAGAGAGGAGGAGGAGAAGTCCAGCATCTACTTTTGTAAGTCTTCTTTTTGCAGTAAGGAGCATTCTTGTTAGGATTGACACTTCTTGTTAGTACTAACTCTTTGGGGGTTTAGGCTGTCAGTTTTTGTACTGCTGCTTGTGCTAGAAGCTATCTGTCAATATCACTAGGAGGTAGAGGACAGGTCTAGTTTCCAACAGGTTATGGGCCCACAAGACGTTACAACTACTTGGACAGTTGAGCCACTGGATGGTAACAACTATAAGAGTTGGATCTACACGATGCAGCTCCTGCTCTCTTCAAAGAGCCTATGGTCAATAGTGGCTAAAAAGCCTTCAGAGGATAACCTGAAGGAGGAGATGGATCCAAAAGAATGAGCTTGCAATGGCAGCTCTAGTCACAAACATGAGATCAAAGCTGGTAGTTTTGGTAAGGAATCTTACAACTGCTCATGAGGTCTGGCAGACCTTAAGTGAGGTGTATGAGGCAGATGCGATGGGGAAAGCATATGTCCTATGGAAACAGCTCATGGACTTGAGAATGAGAAAGGTGAGTGTGTAGCCATTCACATTGCCACTGTTAAAGCCATGTGTCTGGAGATAATTGATGCGGGAGAACCCATGACTGAATCACTTCAGATCATGACCTTGTTTGGCACCTTGCCAAAGAGTTATGACATGGTGGAAACCGCATTGGCTACTCATGGTAATAGTAGACTGAGTTGGAAGTATGTCACTTCACAACTCATCATGGAAGAAAGCAAGCTGACTAGGGTAGCTCAAGTATGGACAATGCCCTGACGGCTACTTCCATCAAGAAAGATGGAGCATGTTTCCGATGCGGCAAATTTGGGCATTTCCAGAAGGACTGCAAGGTGAAGATTGACAAGCCCAAGAAGGACAAGTGGAGACCAAGGAAAGGGAAGTCTGTACATGCACATGTCGCTGACATGGGCAACGACAGTGAAGTTCACCTGTTTATGGCAGATGCAGCTTACAGTCGTGATGAAGACTACCTGCTGACTACTGAAGGAGAACACTGTGGAGATGAGTGGTATTTGGACTCTGGAGCTACTAACCACATGTGTGGGAGGAAGGAGTTGTTTCACAACTTGAACCCATTCAGCCTAGGAGCGTAAAGATGGGCAACAAGACGTTTTCTGTAAGTACGATGATGGGAGAAATCCCTGTCAACTTTATCAGAAAAGAGAGTAAGGTTACCCGTTGTATTTTCAGTCCTATATGTGCCAAACTTGGCAAAGAATCTGATCTCTGTTAGTACCTTGGATGAGCTTGGGTATGATGTCATTTTCAGAAACAATGCTTGCAGCATCCAGAAGGGCACCGAGGAACTCTGCTATGGAGTGAAGGGGCAGAGACTCTACAAGCTTTTGAGTACATCTGGAACTCAGGAGGAGGCCAAGGGACACAATGGACACTGCACCATTGTGGCATAGAAGGTTGGGTCACTTGGGAACACAAGCGATCAAGGATCTTCAAAAGTTGGCGTTGGGACAGAATGTGGACTGGTCACATGAGCTACAGTTCTGTGAAGGATGTGCTAAAGGGAAACAGCACAAGTCATCAATGCCCAAGGAATCTGCCATAAGAGCCAAGGAGAGGCTGGAGTTGATACACACAGATGTGTGTGGCCCCATGAAGACAACATCACTGGGAGGATCTAGGTACTTTGTCACCTTCACTGATGACATGAGTAGAAAGACTTTCTTATATCCCTTGAGAGAGAAAGGTCAAGTGCTGCAGGTCTTTAAGCAATTTGTGCATGAAGTAGAAAACCAGCTGGACCTCAAAGTCAAGGTTCTGAGGAGCGATGGTGGGGGGGAATTCCTAAATCAGGAATTCAAAAACTATCTTGCTGAGAAAGGCATAAAGAGCCAAGTAACAGCGAGGGACAGTCCAGCCCAGAATGGAGTGCAGAGAGATTAAACAGAACACTGGTTGAGAAGGCTAGATGTATGCTACAGACCTCAGGCCTTGGACCAGAGTTTTGGGGAGAGGCGATCAGCACTGCCACCTATCTGAAAAAATTTGAGTCCCACGCGAGCTTTTGAAAGACATGACTCCAGAGGAGGCGTGGAGTGGGAAGAAGCCAAACCTGAAGCATCTAAGAGTTTTTGGTTGTGCTGCTTATGCATTGATACCTGACGAGCAAAGGAGCAAGTTGGATGCCAAGTCAGAAAGATGTATCTTCATTGGGTATGATCTGGGTTGCAAGGGGTACAAGTCTACAATCCTAGAACCAAGAGGTCAATCAGGAGTAGAGATGTCCTGTTTGATGAGGATAATTTTGGAAGGAGACAAAGCCCAAGGACCTGTCCGTTCCTGTGATAATCCCTGATGTGGGAGAAAAAGAAAGGGAACAACCAGTAGTAAAGGTTTACACTCGAAGGGAGAAGGTGGCGAAGAAACCAGAAGAGGATGAAGATTCTGAAGATCGGGATCCTATTGACAAGGATGGGGGGCCTAGAAGGTCAGGAAGGATCAGCAACCCCCCAGAAAGGTTTGGAGCTAATGTGGCAGAAGTACTAACTGGTCTGACTATGGATGACATAGGGCAGATGGAAAGTTGTTTCCATGCCCTTGATGATGCAGAGGAGCCAGCCACCCTCAATGACGCTTTGGCAAGGGATGATGCCAATGAGTGGGAGGGAGCTGTACTAGAGGAGATGAAATCTCTGAAAAAAACCAGACTTGGGAGCTGGTAACACTGCCTGGTGGTAGAAAGGCGGTAGATTGCAAGTGGGTTTTCAAAGTGAAAAGAGGACCCCACAATGAGATAGTGAAGTACAAGGCCAGACTGTGGCAGAGGCTTCACACAGACTGCAGGGCTTGACTACAATGAAACTTTTGCCCCAGTGGCAAAGTTCACCTCCATCCGATGTTTGCTGGCATTGGCAGCGAAGCATGACTGGGAGATAGAACACATGGATGTGAAGACTGCATTCTTGAATGGGGATCTCCAGGAGGAGATCTACATGAAACAACCAGAAGGTTTCCAAGAAGGTGATAAGGTGTGTCGGCTCAAGAAATTGTTATATGGACTCAAACAGGCATCGAGGACATGGTATGAGAAGATCAATAACTTGACAGGCCAAGGTTTTGTAAGGAGTACAGCTGATCAGAGCATTTACTACATGACATCAGGTGTCATGATAATAGCACTCTATGTGGATGATCTGCTACTGATCAGCGACAACAAGGATACCATGCGCAGGCAGAAGCATGATTTGAGTGAAACCTTTGAGATGGTTGATCTTGGAGCCGTGAACTACCTACTTGGAATTCAGATTCTGAGGGACAGGAAGGCGAGAACTATAAAGTTGAGCCAAGAGAGGTATGTCAGGAATGTTGTTGTGAAGTTTGGTATGCATAACTGCAAACCAACACCAACACCATTGGAAACCAGCTGCAAGCTGAGTAAGGAAATGGAGCCAAAATCTCCAAGTGAGATTGAGGAAATGGCTAAGGTTCCATATCAGCAAGCCATGGGATCTCTGATGTATGCAATGATTGGCACCAGGCCAGACATTGCCTATGCAGTGGGAATGCTTAGTAAGTTCATGCACAACCCAGGACCTCAGCATTGGAAAGCACTCAAGAGGGTGATTAGATATTTGAAAGGGACTGCGGATACATGTCTAACTTACAACAAGCAGGACACTGGAGCATCACTAGAAGGATACAGTGATGCAGATTGGGCAGGAGACACAGATGAGAGGAGATCCATATCTGCCTACTGCTTTGTAATGAGTGGAGGTGCTGTGAGCTGGAGCAGCAAAAGACAGCAGACCACTGCTCTATCCTCGACTGAGTCAGAGTATATGGCTCTGACTCATGCAGCTAAAGAAGCCATTTGGATTCGAAGGCTTCTTGGTGAACTTGGCTTCAGTCAAGAACAGCCAACGAAAGTGCATGCTGATAACAGGAGCAGCATTGAGCTGAGCAAGAATCCTGTTCATCATGCCCGGACCAAGCACATAGATATCAAACATCATTTCATTAGAGAAATGATTGGTTTGGAGATTGTGTTGGCTTACTGTAGGACTGAGGACATGGCAGCTGATGCACTCACAAAGGCTCTATCCAAAGAAAAGCATTCTAGATGCATGGAACTGATTGGGTTAAGCCTCAATCCTCGCTGAGTGGGAGTGTTAGAAGTCAGCTCAGATTTAGTTAGCTAGGGTTCTGTTAGGGTTTTTTGACGGCTAGGGATAGTTCTACCAGAAGGTTCCAGCCACCAGAAGTTTCTAGAGAACTCATGTAGGATTTAAGGGAAAGGCTGAGGAAATGCCCAGCACTTCTTCTAGCATTTTGGATGTGCTATCCTAGTAGATTGCAGAGAGAGGAGGAGGAGAAGTCCAGCATCTACTTTTGTAAGTCTTTCTTTTGCAGTAAGGAGCATTTTGTTAGGACTGACACTTCTTGTTAGTACTAACTCTTTGGTTGGTTTAGGCTGTCAGTTTTTGTACTGCTGCTTGTGCTAGAAGCTATCTGTCAATATCACTAGGAGGTAGAGGACAGGTCTAGTTTCCAACAAAGAAAACCATGCTTTGTCGCGTTATTAGACCTGCCTTGGAGTACGGATCTGCAATATGGGTTGATAACTCCAACCAGGCTAAGTCTCTAGAATCCATTCAAGTGGGGGTGCTTCAGGAGTGTATGTCAGCATGCTCCAAAACAGCCAATGTGGCTGTTCGGGGTGAGTTTGGCATTCCGACTCTATATCTTGGAAACAGGACTGCCCTGTCAGAAGAGAGTAGAAGAGATTCTCAAGGACCTGGACCTGGATCCGCAAGTCTTGACCCTGCTGGATAAATCTGACTTAGAGGCTGTAGTGTCCAAAGCCGTGTCTGTTGCCATGAGCTTGTCTGATGAAAATCAAGTTAGGCAGAAAACTTCCCTGAACTTGTTTCCAGTCAGTGACATGGGGGAGGACACTTGGATGACCTCAAGGGTCTACCCACTCTCGACACTAGACTGAAATTTAAACTCAGGGCAGGAAGCCTACCTTTGAACAGCAAACAGAAGCAGAGAGGAAAGGGAGAGTGGAATTGCCCGTTGTGTGGGCAATCTGAAGACAGTATTCATTTTCTGATACACTGTCCGGGGTTCTCTCACCAAAGAGACGCTCTCTTCAAATCTATCAAGGGAATTGTGCCTGTACCCCTGTTTACCAACTTTGAAAGTCTCGAGGCTGAGCCAAAAGCCCAGGCCCTCCTGAGGCCTAGTTTTTGGGCAAATCACACACAGCAGATTGATGCTTGTGTGAAGGGATTTTTAGAGGATATCTGGAAAACCCGGATTAATTCTATATATGAAGGTAAGTCTTACTACCAACGTCAGCCCCTGACAGAGGTAGGTTCTGTCCTTTTGTTCCCGCTCAAACTGGGCGCGGGGTCAATGGCCACAAGGCTACGGCAAACAACGTCTTGTGAGTACAATCTTATATAGTTCCATTTCATTTCATTTCTCCTCAGGATGCAACCGGGAAATTGAAACTGAAGAACACTTCTTCTTCTATTGCCCCCTATACTATGAGATCCGTGGGAGATTCCATTGTCTATTCCGTGGAACCCAAACTCTCACTGAAGTCTTCCACTATGAGGATCAGAAATGTTTGGCAGCCTACCTGCACGAGGCATTCACCCTTAGACAATCACTCGAATAGTTCTTTTCTCTGACTCTGGTTTTCCTATTTTCTCTCATGTTTTCTTCCATTTTGTCCCATAAGCTCTACGAGCTTTCCACGGACGTTATAAAGCACCATTTCATTTCATTTCATTTCTCATGTTCTTCCTTCCATTTTGTCCCATAAGCTCTATGAGCTTTCCGCGGACGTTATAAAGCACCATTTCATTTCATTTCCTTTCCTATGCCTTTCTTCTCCTTTCATTTCATTTCATTTCATTTCATTTCATTTCATTTCTTTTCTTTTCTCCAAGCAATACTTGGCGTCAGAAGCACAGCTCCATCTCATATCCTAGGTGCAGAGTTCGCATGTGTACCATTGCAAACCGAGGCCCTCTTCCGGCTTACAATCTTTCTCCATAGATTACAGGCCCTTCCACCCAAGGGGCTCGTGGCAAGGGCCCTCGCAACATCTATGAGGCTCAAAGCTGCAGGTTTCAGGAACTCCTGGTATGCTCGAGTGGACAGTTTATTTCAACGCAACGGACTCTCTACTGCTTCCCTATTACCAATGAATCCAGATGAGGTGGACGTCACATCCAGACATGACCGCAACAGACTCATTAGGAGAGAGCTTATGGAATTACATGTCAAGAGAACTTGGAAGCTACCCAATCTGACGACAAAGCTCCAGTTCTATCGAGAGACATTCTTGGTGCTCCGAGATGATAGAATCTTGAGGCCAAATTACCTTTCAGCATCCTTATCTCCTTCCCTCCTGAGGGCATTGGGGTGGTTCAGGGTGGGTTCCCACAACCTACGGATAGAGACTGGCAGATGGGAAAACCTGCAACGGGAGGACCGCCTATGTCCAGCTTGCATAGGGCGCAGCCAGGAAATTGAAACTGAAGAACACTTCTTCTACTGCCCTCTATACTATGAGATCCGTGGGAGATTCCACTGTTTATTCAGTGGAACCCAATCTCTCACTGAAGTCTTCCACTATGAGGATAAAATATGCTTGGCAGCCTACCTGCACGAGGCCTTCACCCTTAGACAATCGCTAGAACATCTGGTTTTGTTCCTCTCTCATGTTTTCTTCCATTTTGTCCCATAAGCTCTATGAGCTTTCTGCGGACGTTATAAAGCACCATTTCATTTCATTTCATTTCTTTCCGCCTATGCCCAGCTTGCACCGGGCGCAACCAGGAAGTTGAAACTGAAGAACACTTTAGGAGGCCCATGGGAGGCCCAAAGTACCCAAATAAAAGGAGGCCCATGGGAGATCCAACTGTCTATCCCAGGACACCCCACCTCTCATGGAGGTCTTCCATGATGAGGATCAGAAACGCTTGGGAGCTTACCTGCATGAAGCGTTGACTCTTAGACATCCCTTGAGCTTTAGTTGCTTTTGGGCTGTTTGTTGCCTTTCTCTCCGCTGACGTTATAAACCGCCATTTCATTTCATTTCTCTTTCTTGTTTCATTCTTCGTCTTGTCCCATAAGTCTTTGAGCTTCCCACGGACGTTATAAAGTACCATTTCATTTCACTTAATTTCATTTCTTCTTTCTTCAACAAATTCTTTTGCAGTGAGGAAAAGCGACACAGAGCAAACACAAGTATTGTTTATGTTTTGTTCTCACCTGCATCCACTCGTAGACTACCAAACCCTATAAGGCCAGATTATGTGTGCCAATTGGAACTTGTGGGCTCTGCAAAATATACCTGTATCCTCAATGGAAATAATAAGAGCAACTTTTGGGCTGATAGACTTGTTATGTGCCATCGGTCTCCAACCTCTCCACTTTGGGATAGTCTCTTTGCTTGATTTGTGTGGCTGCATGCTTAACCTTGGTGCCACCAAATTTGAGCCTTGCCACCTTGAACTAGCTAGTCTGAAGATTTCAGCACCTACAATTCCACTTGGACTTTCACCAATAATACACCTGTCAATGCTTAGACTGCGCAAATTCTGTTGGACGCTCACATCCGTCTGCAATGTCGCCACCTGGCAGACATCCCTGGCACCCAGATCCTTGAAGTTCCCATTTTGGATGGGTGTCTCCACTAGCAGAGGCTGACCTACATCTGGTTGGTTGTCATCAATGAGGCGAACACACAAGAAGATACTTCCTTCCTTTGTAAACTGCACCAACGAGGGAGAAAAGATGAGCTTCTAGCCCTGCCAAGTGAGCGAATCCCGCTGACAAAAATTATTTCCAGTCAATGTAGCACTGCCTACTACAGCTCAGTGTAGTAGGCACTAGTAGCACCAGTATTCCTTGTGGTGTTGGCACCAATATATAACCAGGCAGAGGATGCTAGCCTCTACAAGGGAAAACACTACCCATGCTAAGTTTTCAGGGTCATTAGAAGCTACTAAAAACTGCCACACAACTCTAGGCTCGGAAACCCTCAGAAATCTCATGGTTTCTCAAAAGAACACACACTGAACAATGTGACATGCCTCTCACCTTCACAGCATTGCCAACCAAATTGATCAAAACCTGCAACGGACCACAAACTATCATGTCAGCTCATCAGAACCCAGCTCCTCTGCTTGGACAGTAGGAAATTTGTCATTTTTTCTGTGACTCAGGAGAGAACCCAAACAACATTGCCTTCTTCCATAGCTATATTTCATCGTGTGCCTGTTAATAGAAGTGACCCTCTGTCACATCCTTCTTTTCGTTGTTCTTTTGGTTGCTGATGCTACAAAGAACAGCAAAGAAGAGCAACCCGCCTTCTGGAGGGTCTGACATCGGAGAAAACTAGTCCACAGGACTTCCTAGCACTCTTTTACATTCCACCATAACGTGTAGTGATGAGAAACAATATTTTGTTACCTGTCGAAGTCGTCCAGGATCCCCAATAACACACGTGGGCACAGTATCATGGATTAGCCCAGCTGCCTCAAGGTGCTTCTGGTGAAGTTTCTCTTCAAAGAGAGAGAGTACATCATCCACCTCAGCCCTTATATCAAAGGGAACAGACTCTATCTCCATTCGGCCTGCCTCAATCTTTGACAGATCTAGTACATCATTCATAAGGGCACTGCCACAGAAGTTGAAATATTAGGCGGCAATTCAGATTTTAACATTGAGATGAAATGACAGCATGGGGAAAGTGTACTCTTAGAGTAGACTTGCCCTTTGTGATGGAATTTCAGGTCTACACATTTGTAACCATGGAGCCTTGCAAACTTAGAGTGATAGCTATGCAGTTGGATCGTGTGGGGGACTAGCAAGTACAGATACTGTACTGCCTGTAATCAACCACATGGCTATAGACATTGGGAAATCAAGAGTGCAGGGAATGAGTTTACTCACACAAGCGCATTTCCACTGGCTTGGGCAATCTTGACATACTCCAGCTGCTGGGGTGTCAAATCTGTGTCGATCAGCATGTTTGTCACTCCTGCCCAGAACACCGACAGTGAAACCAGTACATACATTTAGGTGTTACAAAGGTTGCTTTAGGAGGATTCACCGAGCAAGCATCCATTGCACTACTGGAAGAAAGAGGGATATAAATAATCGGCCTCAGGGATGATACAACATGCTGCTGTTAGGACAACTCAATTCTCTAGGAATTCCACATTTATCTGAAGCGGATGACAGCTTCAAACATTGAAGACTAAGCACAGCTCCCAGAGCCATTGATGGATGGAAGACTGGGGATCGAGCTACAACACTTTGACCAGTGTCAATCTTGATACTGCAGTAGACCTCTCACTTCCTGAGCAAATATAGCAATGTTGTTGATGAACAAACCAATTAACACAGCCTACAAAAGTTTTTAAGATATACATGTAGCACTTGAGAAGAAAAATTTCGGCAATTTCATGCTCACCTATCACTCCATTCATGAGAGTCTTGCACTCACCAAACAGCCCAAGCATATCAGCACAGGGTAAGAAACAAGCAAGCAATCACATGCAAAGTTCCGCTACCAAAACCTGGGGAGCTCTTATATTGGGGCGTTGGGAGGGGGTGCTGAGAATGTCGAGCATTGCTGTGTGGGTTCTTCTTGTGCCTTCAGCCCCAGAAATAAGGTGATAACCTATACCAGGGCCAGGAGCTCCACTCAGGATTACTCCCTTCATTACTATACTTAACATCCACTTCAAGACAATCATACCATAGAAAACATGTGGGCATATCCCTCTTATTAACATCTTCAAACTAGCCATGAACACAGAACCAGAAATCATGTGAAACAGTGGCAAGAAAACTGGACTTGGCCTTGTCTGCAGCTTCAGCAGCAACTTTGGCAGCTCTCAAATCTCTGTTCATCTTCTCGATAATAGCAACGTCCCCCTCAATGGCTTGCATTCTCTTGAGAACCAAGTATACAATAACAGCACATAACAGTATCAATATGATCATAAGCAGTGGCCATGCAATTACGCTTCGTAGAGCATACAGCTTGACGTTCTGCATTGAATAACATCGGACTTCCAAGGAACGGTTCCCAGAACCGTATGTCCACGGGACAACCAGTGGGTGGATCACTTGCCTTTGATGCAGAGTCATAGAGGATTAGTGTGCAGACACCCGAGTCACTGCAATTGTCATACCAAGGTAAGCCCGCAGATTGATTCACCACATACACTACAGCGACCTCCATGTCAACATCGTCTTGGAACCTGAACAAACAGGGCATCCGAAGAGATTTCATGGTGGTCAATAGTGTAAACTTTCCAATGTGTCGAGTTTTAAGAAGAATCACCTGAATGCAGTCAATGGGAATGTCGCAGGCCCTCAAGGACTCAACAATTACCTCTTCTTTTCCATCTTCCCAATTGAGACAAGAATTTCTAGAATGGAGGTGCTTCTGTCTTGCCTTGCGTTTCCAGATTCCTAGTGGTGATATAGATGTGTGGAATGCAGAATTTATGTACCTTGAAAGCACCGCATAAAACACCTTTTGTACTTCCAGATTTGTCCCCACATAGCCCTGGCAAGCCTCCTCGTGAGATTGAGCAGTTGTCAATGACTGGACATCAGTGCCCCCGTAATAAGCCTGAAACGCCCCTATTCGCCAAACCCCTGTATATGCAGATGGTGGTGTCAAAGCAAACGCACCTGTTGTCCGAGTTGTATAGAATGTCTCGTTGAGAACTGGAAAGTTTGAGAAGTCAACCATAAAGTAATTCACATCATCAGTTTCATAGATGATTGGAGCATACTCTGTAGCCACCTTCCGCACTGATGTATGTGCCATAGAGTCGTGTGCCTCAAGTATGGAGCTGTTCATTTTCTTCTCAAAAGTAGCCCTTTCACTGTTGAGCACTCGTTGCAAGTAGAAGACCCTTCGCACGTTGGGACGGAGAAAGAGCGTCTGGTGTGTAAAAGTGAGCCAGTTGCTTTTATTCAAGGCTGGGACACTGGCTACCAATCCCAATATCATAAAGGAGGAGTTGAGACTGTTCTCAACTTCTGACAGTAGTGCCTGCAGGAGTCATTATGGCACCCAAGGATCATATCTCGTGGCTTTGGCCTTCCCATTGCCTTGGGTTCATCACTTCAATCAGGAACACATTTGGAGCTCTGCAGCCAACAGGTTTGCGCGGGTTTAAGCTGCATTGCATTAAGTGCATTACTATACAGTGGGCAATTCATTTTACCTGCAGCTTTTAAGAAAACTGCATCTTACTGGGTAAACTCTGAAAACCATGCTTCGCCAACAGATTGGTGTAACAGTGATTGCACAGGGGGAATAAGTGCCAAATTCATCAATCTAGCCAAAAGTGACTGAACTATGCCAAATCATGAGACAACCAAGGGACTGGTATTAAGTGCACTACTAAACATGGGGCAACTCATTTGTCCTACAACTTTACAGAAAATTGCATCCTAGTAAAACCATGTTTGGCTTTAATAAGTGCCAAGTTCATCAATTCAGTGGAAAGTGACTGAACTATGCCAACTCACGAGACAACCAAGGCAGTGGTAAGCATGAGCCGTATGGGAGGATCAGCTGTGTTAACATGCATACTGCCAGTAAAATACACTTTACAATGACAGAAAGATAAAAGTCCCAAGGTGACGAGATGCTTCATCTCGGAGGCACATACCCCAAGCAATTGGTTTGTTTCTTGTAAAACTGGAAGACAGAGACTGTGACCCAAGAACAGCTGGGAACTGTTCCATGTGATCATCTTGCAAACTCCGGATACATGCTTCCACGTTGACCACCGTTCCCACTCTTTCTGACCACTACCAGAAACGATATGCCAACGATATCTGAGAAGGGTTATCAATCCCTGTTGGGGCGAGGAAGTTGACCAATCTCAACGTTCTGTAACAAATACTCGTTTGAAGAACAGTTGGATGTCAGAGTTGAACTTCCCAGAGGATTTCTTCAAGGAATCAACTGAAGTACCTCTTTTCGATTCATACATTTGAACTCGATCTCCTGCTGCTTTGCATGCAGTTCCGCCCTGTACAGCACAAAACCAACAGCTGCTGCCAGGAAGCAGCCCATTAGCAAGATTGAAGCGCCAACTCGTGCCATCCTCAACGGATTCGTTCTCTTCTGGAGCAGGGCGGCAGCCATCGCCGCTCCTGTATGATCAGCGTCTCCATCGCAAAGGAAGGTCCTTCCGCTCTTTCCAAAATTCTCACGAAGTTTGTCCTCCATTTTTCATTTTAGCTGCTACTCGTCTTCCATTTTGTCTGCCTTGTGTGTGCTCCTGGTGATTTCAGAGCATAGCGGTTGCTTCCATCACCGTAGCAACTCCTACTGGCGTATCCAGACATCCGTCATAGACACGTTTCGCTATTGCAAGATAGAAATCAGGTGATCAACCTGGCGATAAGCTTGTTAAAAAGTAGATGAGAAGATTTTTTGCAAAAAGCAATTCCCGTCGTTCCAGTAAAATTTGAAGAATTGAAGTTCACTCTCCTCCCAAGTTAGAATCCAGCTACGTGTCTTTCAACCCAGATCACAATTCCTGTCCTTGTCTCTCAAACCAGATCAGATGAACAAGAGATGAGAAAGATCTCCTTTCGCTTCAGTGAATGCAGTCTCAGTAGCGGGTCTCAGTAGGCGGGTCTATCATTCTCTATCATCTCCAAGCCTCATCTCAGTAACGATCACTTCACTCTCATTCTTCTCGAAGGATGAATCAACCCAAGGTCAACTCAACTCACTGGTGAAGAAACCTAAACTAGAACCATTAACATCAGTTTCGCACCACGCACTTTATCCTCCACCCTTTTCTTTTTCCCCCTCATCGCCTCAGCAACTTCATTTCATGGTAGTTCATAGTTCTACGAATGGATGGAGCAATGAGCTCAGTATGCAAATTGCCGGAAGGCGCCCAGTGCGGAACAAGAGGAGCTACACTACCTTTGTGCAGGGCTAACTCCAGTAGTGGGACTTACCCTTGATATAAACAATTGGTTCGGGCTTTCTAGAGTTCCTCTAGAATTCCCTTGACATCCCTTCAAGCATGAACTTGCTGTGTGTGAGATGCCCAAGGGCTTAGGCTCAGCCTCGAGATTTTGACAGATGGTGAACAGAGGTGCAGGCACTATGTTCTCGATGATCCTCAAGAGGGTCGCCCTCTGAGGAGAATACCCGTGACATTGTATCAGACAGAATCTGGATATTGTCTTCAGGCCGCCCGCACATCCGGCATCAACAATCTCCCTCTCTTTCCAATCTCTATTTCTATGTACTGTTCGAAGGTTGGTTTTGTTGGGACATTCGGGGTGCTTCCCACAGGGTCATATAGACATTTCAGCCTCCAAGTCAGCGTCTCTTCTTCCTGCCTCGTATTCAGGTACTTGAAAATCTCCTCTACCTTTTCCCGCCAGGACTTTTAGCTGTTTAACAAGACGGTCGTGCCTTCAAAGTTTAGAGTGGATCATCTTACGGTATCTGGTCAGGCTGGCGATTCTGCTGACCCCACCACATGGACTGATCACGTCGAGAGCTCAAAGGTGGTACGCCAAACTCGCTACGTTTTGCATCATGTTTTGAGAATGAATTATGAATTGCTTTTGGACCCTAGTAAGATTGGTAGTACCTAATCGTGAAATAGGGAACTACCGAGAACTGTCTTATGTGAAATTAGAGTAATCAGCCTACTCTCATCTGAATGCAGGTTGTCAACAAGTGTACATGTTCTAGAACACACTGACATGCTCTCTCCGCAACCTGAGTGGATTCTAGAGATTGGGCATGGTGGGCTTTGCCAATCCACACCAAGCAAGGTAGGCCTCATACCGTTGCCTTTCTACTTCAGTATGAATCCCTCCGCAGTGGAAAAAATGTGTGAGACCCAAAGCTTTGCGTGTAGCTGTTCGAACCACCTTTTGTATATGCGCATCCCAGTCACAACCGCAAGAAACCCAACACAAATATGTGTAGCAAGGGAGTAAGTAGATGGATCTCTTCACTGTCCCATGTCCATTTGAGATCCCCTCCTCACTCCCAACGATCATTGAAGGCCACCACCAGCCTTCACAGGTCCAAGTTGCTTTTCGCACATTCAATCAACTCCTGAAGATTGGATGGGGTAGTCCCAAGGCTCGCGAGGTCATCCGCAATCAGAAGAGCTTGTATGCTGGCATCACCCACCTACAACCCAATTCCCTCGCTTCACATCTTCAAGGAACGGATTAAGAATGAAAACATTGCAGAGCAGTGTGGAGAGGAGACAACCTTGAGCTACAACTTGGTCAATGTAAAAGAATTTAGACTTCTGACCCTTGTCCATAACACAACATATGTACAGGTTGTGAAACATCCTCCACATCTTTCCCCAAAAGAAGCCACAGCCAGTGGCACCACAGGTCTTTTTTTCAAACAGAAAAAGAAATGAAATGAAATGGTACTTTATAACGTCTGCGGAAAGCTCATAGAGCTTATGGGACAAAATGGAAACATGAGAGAGGAACAAGTCCAGAAACCACAATTAATGTTCTAGCAAATGTAGAGACAGAAAGAGAAACAGAAACAGAAAGAGACAAAGTAGAGTTTCCCTTCAATTTTCCTTCCATAATATTCTGGCTTGCCTGCCTGACCAAGTTAGCAACAAAACAACAGGAATTGGAATAGATGGTGGTTTGTGACACTCTAGTTTGTGCCTGCTGAGCACCAGTATGCTCATCAATCAGCATCGCAGGTTATTAAATGTCACTTCCGTGAGGCTACAGATGCAGTAACACTGAAGCAGGCCAGTTCATATTCCATCACTAGAACACCCTATCCTTATTGGTCTCAGCCAAGGCATTTTTACCAATGAATCTTCTGTGGATTAAGAGCTTCTATTGTCTCCACTAAACAGTGGAAAGACTATACATCACTCCAGAAAGCATCTTGGAATCAATTTCGTCCCACCATTCCTGGGAGGTCTGCAGTATGATAGTATGAGATCCATGAATACCAATATAATGATCACAATTCCACATTCCTTCTGGGTATAAACATGTTCAATTCTGCTTGAGGTTGGCATGGCAGATTAGAACTGATTGCTAGTCAACCCTTAAGCTGTAAGACACAAGCTGTTGGATGTGCGAGTGGTGATGACCATGAACTTGCCTTTGTTTGGGACATGGCACTTGGATGGGTTGTGGATGAAATTACTGTGCAGTTCATATCACAGAGCATATCCCTGTCTTAATCTGGGCTACTACCAACCAGCAAGTCTGTGCAAGAGAGCCAGAGAACAGACTCCTCCCTCACATTGACTCCACCTCTCATCACCAATAGATCAAGAGCAAGTAGTGAGTGAAATGCCCAAAGCTATGCAGGCACTCGCCGGTAAAGCTGCAATGTTCGCTCACTAATGCAGCCCAACAAATCCCCCCCGGCAACACGTGCATTCCTGATATCAAGCACTGGCGATTGATGAGGTATGAGAGACTGGGTCTTGGTCTGGGAGCCCAGGTCCCAAAGCCAAACCGAATTGCTCCCTTCGTCTCCAAAAGCAAATAATGAGCCAGGCCCCACGCTCAAGCTACTTCCCGAAGCCCTATCTGCCCTCCATTCAGTAACAATGGTAGATCTGGACATCACTGTCTGGCTTTTATGTCCTACCATGGAACTTTGCTGCTCCCAAAACGATGTGCCTTTGGGTACTGGGTGGTCACCAAGACTAGTTAGTGTACCTTCACACACACCGCTTTCCATGATTTCAAGGAGATGTGGAGGAGTGGGTTTTCTAGTGTATGAGTAGTGAATGGGGACCCCTGTTGACGTGGTAGCTTCCGAGGCTGCTGAGGGCATGTTATCTCGGGGTAACAATGAAATTGCAGGCTGGCTAGCTCTATCTGCTTGTGAGGGTGAAAGTGGAAAGGAGGAAGATGCAGAGGGGCCCTCCGTACTATTAAGACTGGGCTTGGGCCTGAAGGAAGCAACAGCTGTGTCAATTGCTGCATTGTAGGTAAGAGATACACAAACTCCTGAATTGTTGGGTTGAGAGAGAGACAGCGACCTGCAATCAGGAACCAGCCACTTCAGTGAGAGGCTGCAAGTGTGCCTGATTATACCTCACTCACCTTGGATGTGACACCCAGCTCTGAAGTACTGCAGGGACTTGTTATTAACTGTAATCTTGATATAATCATACCTTGAACAGCAATAGTGAATCAGAGGACCATAAACAAAATATAGAAGCACAAATGCACCATCCAAACCTAATATGTTTTGTGCCTGAAAAGGAACTTGCTCACCTGCATTCTTTGCCTTCTGCATCTGATGACCCCACATGTGGCCAAAAACAAAGGCTACTACTCGAAGCACTCAGAAGTCCTCTTTCTTCATTATGCGGTTTCCCATCATGATGCGATCTTGTGGGTTCTGGAACATACTGGAGCGTGTGGATTGGATTGCTACTGCGACCCTTATGGGTGGCCACCGGCGCTGCAGTCTGGCGCACATCAAACACTAGCACTGATCCATTCTGCACCAGCAATAGGTGGACAAACTGAAATTTGTAGCTTATGTATGGCTTGGAACACTAATAACGGCTTGAAGGTTTTCAAATAAATCATGACAGCCAAAAATAAAAATTACTCATTTCAGAAGCACAATTTAAAATTGTCCCCAACACAGCACTGAACCCAGGGAGGTACCTGCAAGCCAGAGTAGACCTGATTTGGGTCATCCAGATCCCATGCACATGCCCAAGAGGGGCTCTGCAATCAGAAATGCACTTTCTGTGAGCACTTCAGAGATGGTCATGTGCCGCCCCCAAAAGGAACAAATCATGCAGCAGTTTACTTACCTGCAAGGAATATGTGATGACCACATTGTTGCTCTCCAAACTGTCCGGATCAACCAACTCACTTGTCAGATATCCAGTTGCCAAAGTAGCACTTCAAGGAAGGAAAGAAACTTTGTGAGAGAATGGGAAGCAAGACAGATGATGGAAAAAGTGAGTCACGTGGATATGTCTCACCTCTCCTAGATATTGTGCCAAGTTAATATCTTGAGGTCATCACATAGATCCAAACACTAGAACATGGCAAAAGAAAGATGTTCACCTAAAGAGAGCGAGCTTCTTGCCTAGGGAAGCCACCAGTGCCAGCCTTCCCGGGGCCCGTGTGCCAGAAGGTGCAATGCGGATGTCCCGAATTGCACCAGTCCCGGGAGGAAGATCCATGCATTCCCCCTCTGATAATGCCAGTAGGCTCATCTGTTTAAAACAAATATATATGCATCAGAAACACATCGAATGCCAGTTGAACAAGCCAGAAAACAAGAGTATTCCGAAACATGTGAGAGGTAGAGGGGGATCAACAGAAGGAAAGTAAGCAAGAAACTTTACAATGTCCACAGGGGTCCCAAGGGTCCACAGGACAAAGTAGTGTAGGGAGGGAGAGCATTGCAATAATAGTGTTGCCCTAGCTTACATAAAAACTGGAAACAAGTGCCTGCAGTCATGTATTCACGACATCAGCATGGTATGTGTAGTACATAAAGGTCATCATACTTTTGTTAGCCCAGAACAGGCTCGACCGTCTGTCGGTTTGTAGGAAACCAGCAGCATCTGACTGTGTGCGTCCATATCAAACACCTTTGCTCCATGCAATGGCAATTCATCCTGCATCATCAAACTTTGAATGGTGATTCCATAATTCTTGGTCTCAGATGGCTTTAAGAGATGATCTATCCAACTTATTTCTAATCTGAATTGGAAACTCCTGTGACTTCAATTGCACTACAGCTCAAACAGCTCGTCTTGTTTTGTCAAGAAGTGCGACTGAGGTACCTACTTGTAGCACAAAGCTGTTTCCAAGACCCCGGCTTCCGATGGATGCAAGGGAAGAGAAGGTACGCATAGGTCTTGCTTGAATTCTCTCCTGTGCTCCCAGTGTCTCATTTTCCAGTAGTCCAGCATTCCTTGCATGCAGTTCCCTTGTAGTATGACTCCTTCCCTCTTCTTGCAGGTATCTTAAATGAGAGGATGCTTCAGCAGGCACCCCGAATCCTACTATATCCCTTGTACGTGACAAGTGCCCAAACTCAATTCCAGGGTGATGTTGGCCTGAAGTCTGTTGCTTCCCAGATCGGTACTTGCCACGTTTGCGAACAGAGGGCTGAGGTGGCACATTTCGAAACTGTCTCCCATCTTTCCAGTTTGTTTGATGGAAGGTCGGGCATAGCATGGTTTTCAAATGGGGCATATGTGGGTGCAGGGGTCCCATGTCTTCTCGTGTGACTTGAGCTTGTGCTTGCTGATACTGCATCATTTGAAAAGTATTGAGAGCATCATGTTGTTCTGGACATAGCACTGCCAGCAGAGCCTGCAGAGGAATGAATCATGGAAAGTTCAGCTCCATGTTGGTGACCTTGTTTGGAGTGAAAGAACAGTTGAGATGATGGAACATCAAGTGTGCTCACCAGTTCATGAGTTTGTGAGCACTCACCTCTGAGCGATGGACCTCCTCCACCAGCTCTGCAACCTGCACATAAGCAATGTGAGTACGAAAATTCTCTTTCCCCATCGAATATCGGAAACCTGATGCATGGAAGATGAGCTCATCAGTGAATACCTTTAACTTGACCATCGTATTTTCTTGTTACAATGCAAAGATTGTCAACAGAAGCAGTTCACCTCTCAGAAAGATAAGAAACATCTAAGGAAATGTTTTTGAAACTGGAATTACCTGCAACTTGAGCTGCTCATTCTCTGCTCGCAACACACCAGCCTCCTGCTTCCCAGGCAAAGAAGACACCATTATAATTTTAGACGGTGATGAAGTGACGGAATAAACTTGGATCAAAATTTTAAATCATACCTAGGCTATTGTGATTTGGAAAGCTTACGCACTTCACCTGATTATTTAGAAGGCTTGGGGAGGGTGATGCCTTGGACACATTTGTGTCTTACCATTTGAAAGTGGACACATGGTGAACTCATGGAGCATTGCTTGCAGATGCTTGTGGCCATAGATTTCAAGATCAGTTTGGATGGAGCAGAAAGGGGGGGAAGAAGGGAGGAGGGGCAAGGGAGGGGGCACCACTAGAGTCAGGAAGGCTTGCTCTATAGTTGACGTACCTTTCAGACAAAGTTGGTTTTGGTATTCAAGATTTACTGGAGCAGCAATTACTTGTCCCCCTCCAGAAATCAGGCCCCAGGAGGGTCCTGTGGACTTCATAAAGTTTCTGGCTTCTGCTTTTGATGTGGAACCCCTGTTGAGGGGGGTGCGGCACAAAATGTTTGCTACTCTCACCATATTGCCCACAGATCGCAACTGTGGATTCTATCTTTCCGAGCTGGACTAAATTACTGTGAGCTAGAAAGATATGACGTTCACAGGGAGGAATGAAATGAAATGGTACTTTTTAATCTTCGTGGGAAGCTCAAAGAGCTTACAGACAAGAAAAAAACTTTATAGTTTTCATGGGAAGCTGACAGGAAGTAGAAACAAATAAAGTGGGGCCCCGAATAACCCATTCACCACAACCAGAAAACTTTTCTCAAAGGTGGAGAGGCTCATGTACATATGCTGCAAGGATGCTTGAAGCAGAATACCTCTGTCAGGAGCGACCCTAGATTTCATAGTAGAAACTAACTAGGTATATGTCTGACCAGACCTTTTATCACCCTCTATCAGGCCACCAATCTTGCTCAAAGGAGAAAATGAAACTTTATACCGTCGACAGGGGAACACAAGATCACTTAGATGGCAAGATCAAAGTATGTATGGGGACCCAGAAATCTTTTGATGAGTATGTTCTATACCTGTATCAAGTGCTGGCCTTCCCCATCAACTACCGCGATGCGTGGTATGTAAATATTTCTCAGGTCCTCAACTTTGGCCCTCCGATTGCAGTGCGGACACTGCTCAAAACAAACAAAATATGCATTGCCATACAATCAGAATCCTCCTCCCTTCCTGTTTCACCCCTCTTGCCCCCTTCACTATAACACAAAAAGGGTAGCTCGTTAAAAAATAGTTTCCAGTCATAACAGCAAAGATAAAATGACACAAACTCAGGGCTCTGTTTACCTGTTTGAATAGACTGGAATTGGTGATGACCTCTATACAAAATCACATTATCAACATCATCCCTATATTTTCTATCAAAACTCAAAATGGAAACAGTGATGTGGAAAACAAGAAGTGAAATAAAATGTTACTACATAACATCTGCCAGAAGATCAAAGAGCTTATGGGACAAGAGGAAGAAAGGAACCGACAGTGAGTCGATATTTACCTTGCCTTGCTTCTTGCCAGCTTGCTTGAGCCAGCGTTTGATGCAGGACTTGCCAAACAGGTGGCCACATGCCAACGAGCTGCCACTCTCACCATCTCAATTTCAGCAGGAAAACAAAAATACTTCACTGTAGGGTTCTGCAGAGGCCAGTAATGTGCTGGCAAATTCTGTAGTTACTCCCTTAACAGGGTTGGAAAGAAATGAAATGAAATGGTGCTTTATAACGTCCGCGGAAAGCTCGTAGAGCTTATGGGACAAAATGGAAGAAAACATGAGAGAGGAACAAATCCAGAAACCACAATTAATGTTCTAGCGATTGTCTAAGGGTGAAGGCCTCGTGTAGGTAGGCTGCCACACATTTTTGATCCTCATAGTGAAAGACATCAGTGAGAGTTTGGGTTCCACTGAATAAACAGTGAAATCTCCCACGGATCTCGTAGTATAGAGGGCAGTAGAAGAAGAAGTGTTCTTCAGTTTCAATTTCCTTGCTGCGCCCTATGCAAGCTGGACATAGGCGGTCCTCCCGTTGCAGGTTTTCCCATCTGCCAGTCTCTATCCGTAGGTTGTGGGAACCCACCCTGAACCGCCCCAATGCCCTCAAGAGGGAAGGAGATAAGGGTGCTGAAAGGTAATTGGTCTCAAGATTCTATCATCGCGGAGCACCAAGAATGTCTCTCGATAGAAGTGGAGCTTTGTCGTGAGATTGGGTAGCATCCAAGTTCTCTTGACATGTAATTTAAGAGAAAGAATGGAACTTCATCATGTCAACAAGAAGGCCAAGGACAGAAATGAAATGGACCTTTATAACGTCCGCGGGAAGCTCAAAGAGCTTATGGGACAAATAGGAAGCAAGAAACAAGAAAGAATAAAAAAGAACGAAGCCAGAAGCAGACAGAGAGAGGGAACATGGCAGAGGTGGAGATAGCATGAGAAGGTACCAGATGCGGTGGCTGCCAGTACTTGTCCAAGGCTCCATGCAGATGGGGCAAGTGATCATGTCTGCCTCTGTTTCGCCCTGCTTCTGAGTATCCAGCTGAACAGGCCCCACTGTTGCTCTCTCCTTCAAAGAGCCTGCAAAATCTCTTCTCTCTTAGTCCACTCCGCATATGTCAACCCCAAAAAATTTCCAGCTTCCACATATACAGTTAGAGATTCTCCAATGCTCAGATATATATTTAAGTAGCACTTCAAAAGATGGCCGAGGATCTAAGTGATGGTTACATCACCTTCTGGTGAAGCACAAACTGGGACACTAGCCCCATTACCAGGCCTGCCTTCCAGAGTCGTCACTTCTCTCAAATGTCGAGTGTGCGCAAGCACATCAGCAGTATCTCCTTCTCTTTCTACCTCCTCAACTTCCACTACCTCAGCCACTCGCTGTGGATCTTGAGACAAGAAAGTTAATAAGGTTGTACCCTCAATACGAGGACTCGTATTTACCACCAAGCCTGTGTTCGGGAACCCTGTACCTGCAGGGAGGAATGATCATCGTCACTGGTTGCCTATCCATTAAGAGCACTCCTTTCTACTCCTGCGGGTGCTATAAAGAACCATTTCATTTCATTTCATTTCATTACTCCCTGCTGCTTCCCCAAGTTTTTCTGAGCACTTTGTGTATTTTTAAGGATTCGAGGGTTAGACAACTCACTTGAACCAAGTGCTGGAAAGAGGACAGTTCCATCCTGCACCCTCGGGCAGTCCTGTTCAGAAGCTGATCCTGTGACTGGATGTGGTGCGTCTTCTTCTTGGTTTCCAATACCAGTGCCTTCGTCTTCCATCTGCCCGATTGAGCATGCAGGCCCAGGCAAATTGCAGTGGTCGCTCGGGTCGAGGTCTGCTGTTTGACTGGCCAATTCTCGCTCTTGAGCTTCGATTTCATTGAAAAGATCACTAAATGGCTCTAGCGTGCAATCTAGTTCTTCCGTAGGCTGCTCTTGGCCGTCAACTTCTCGACTCTGTTGGATTTCCACAGTCCCCTCTCCTCTCTCCGCAGCTGCAGAAGCTGGAGAGCAAATGATACCCACTTGTAAGGCATCACACAATTGCGAACACTGTACAGGGAATTCTTCGTGCGGTTCCACAGTTCCTGTCGCATCAGGAAATCCAAGCTGTTAATGAATGCAGGGCGACCTGCACCGTCAGTTGAAGAAAGCTAAAATCCCTTCTCTTGGTCATTCCTGATTGTTGGTGAAAGTAAGTCCCGAAAGCCAACCTCCCCATCTCTTGTCGATGGCTTGATTCATGGCTGAATAAGCACCACTCACAGATCTGTTGAAGGAGAATTACTAAATCAACTTATATTGAATTCAAATGAAAACCAAGTGTAGTGAAGTGAAAGCCATGCCTGGTTCTTGAACACCAGTGGAACTGCCCCCATCGTCCGCAAGTCTCACTACCTCCTCTTCTAGTGCAATCGGTACCTTCAACTTGGCATGCAGAATATTGTAGTTCGGGGGATTTTCTGTGACACAGAGAGGAGTGGGTTGTTTCCCCTTTCCCCCTGACGGAGACCACTCCGAGCACCTCCGTGTATACTCCGAGCTTTCAACATGAAAGTGACGAGGGTCTTCGACGGCGAGATGAAAATCAGAACCCTCAATCGAACTGCGACACTCCCCGTCACACTGTGCCACTGTCCTGCCCACGGAATGGAAGGAAGAAGACTTCCCAAAATCCTCTTCCTGAGCACAGCTCGCACGTTCTAATGCCGGGCGAAGGATAGGGAGGGGGATGCCTGAAGAAGAAGCCCCTGAGACATGGGAAAGAGATCTTGGGTCCTCGCCATTTGCGGCTGTTATGAATTTGATAGGCTGATCGACTCCGTGCGTTGAACCTGGAGCCTTCGCTGATGGTGCAGGAGAACGTTCCGAATGAAACCCATGGCGCCTGATGGAGAGGCGGAGGCGCTTAGAAGCGGGCTGTACAGAAGGGTCTCCTTCCTTCATTGTGAACCCTTTGCAAGCACAGGTTTGATGCCGACCATGTGCATGTGGGTGCTGTGCACATATCCAAGCTAAGCTTGCACACGCCCGCACAGAGATGCGAGAGAGAGAACAAGAAAGAGGACGTGCCAAGCTTTGAATTTTTGAACAAGAAATTGGTGGGAGTTCTCTGCAATGAAGAGTACAGCACGTTTTTTTGAAGGAAAAGGGAACGGAGCCCAGCTGGTCGAAAATGGTGAGCTCAGTTGGCGTTGGTGGCTACCACCTCAAAAAATGACAGAATTTTCATTGTTTTTATGTAATGGATTGCTAGGATGACTCTTGGTGCACAGATTCACCCATCTAAAGGATTCAAATGGGGCGGAATATCACTGAAGTATCGGGCCATCTCTCCATTGCTCCTGTTTTCCCTGATCCTTGTTTCCAATCCACCATTGTAGCCATCCACTGCCTGCAAAAACTGTTGCTTTAACTTCAGTATGTTCTCTCTTTCTCCATCTGCTCGTGTGTACCCATCTAGTGCCTGTACAACTACCTTGGTCCTGCACCTTTGCTTCATTCTCTCACTCAAGCTTCCCTCCTGTATGGGGCCATCCATGGGGACCTGTACAAAGAGCTGCTTTGATTTCTGTAGGACTTAGATTTCATTTGCAATCAAAGTTCTGGCCTGCATCATTGCTTCTTTCTCTCTCTTTCTTGAGGCCAAATTACCTTTCAGCATCCTTATCTCCTTCCCTCCTGAGGGCATTGGGGCGGTTCAGGGTGGGGTCCCACAACCTACGGATAGAGACTGGAAGATGGGAAAACCTGCACCGAGAGGACCGCCTATGTCCGGCTTGCATGGGGCGCAGGCGGGAAATTGAAACTGAAGAACACTTCTTCTACTGCCCTCTATACTACGAGATCCGTGGGAGATTCCACTGTCTATTCAGTGGAACCCAATCTCTCACTGAAGTCTTCCACTATGAGGATCAGAAATGCTTGGCAGCTTACCTGCGCGAGGCCTTCACCCTTAGACAATCACTAGAACATTAGTTCTTATTCTTGGGTTCTGGTTTTGTTTCCTCTCATGTTTTTTCTTCCATTCTGTCCCATAAGCTCTATGAGCTTTCCGCAGACGTTATAAAGCACCATTTCATTTCATTTCTCTCATCCCGTATCTGTACTGTACCCATCCCCCACATCTGCAAATGCGCCTCTAACTTTAATTGCACATTTGATTAACAGGTTTGTTCTGTTGTAGCAACTTTTGCCAAGCTTGTGAGTATCCCAGTTGGAACATTTTCACTGGTGAGCAACATGTCCCGGAGCTACGGAAGCACAGCAGTATTGACAAAGTGGCAGAGCTTGGAAAGTCGGGGACACGGATATCAAAATTATGGCAAGAGTTCTAAAATCCAAAAACAGCCTGTGCAACATTGAAATCTCTTCATGAAGGAACCGCAGATGAATACACCATCGAAACCAAACAACAGCCCCAAAATGTGTCAAATCTGCCATGGAAACTAAATTCTTAACCCCTAATTGCCCAAGCACTTTTCTCGCAACTTAGGCTACCTCCAGGCACCAAAAGGGCCATAACTTTGGGAAAACTAACAGCCCACAAAAATGATATATAGAATGTGAGGTACCTTGTCCTGCTACCAACTCAAAAAAGTTCGAGGTGGATCCACCGTAGAAGTCGGGAGATTATATGGAGCAGCTCTCCATGAGGATGAACCGGGCACCTCTGCATTTGATGGTGAGAACAGGTTTAACTACTTATCTTAGATGAGAGCTCTTAACCACAGGCGCACTTCAGTGTAGTGTTATGGCCAATTACCTGCTCCTAATAGCAAAACCCCTACCAACAAAGGAAACTCCAAAGGTTCCTTCAGGAGTCAGAAGCGGCCCTGGAGAGAAAGGCAGCCAGCCAGAGCTTGGCAACTTCAAAGATAGCCTCTCCATCTTCTCTCATCACATACCACGTTGAATGTACGGATGTAACCTGCAACATCCATACCAGGATGCATCAATATAATTGAGAGCTGAAGATGATGACAACAACTGACTGACTCTGACACTTCAGGAGTCTGCCAATAGAGTATAACACCAGCGTCACATCCAAGCGCAAAACTTGTTCTCATTTTTGCACCCAAAGACTTCCATGGTCTCATCTACCAAGGCTGCAATTTAGAGATTTAGCTTAAAAGCTATGTATGACCATTTGGATCACTCACCAGTAGCCCACTAGAACATTACTGGAAGAAACAGAAAGAAAATACCAGGCCTGATCTGTCCATTTCAAAGACTGACTCCCCAGAGAGATGTAACGCTCCACTAGACACTGTGGGCCTGTTTGTCTCTGACTCTCCTGTTGTCCCATCCCCTCGACTGGACGAGAGAGGTAAAGCAGCATCCGGGCCTTCCGTCTCTATTCTCTTGCCATCTGGTTCGATCTGAAGCTCTGCTCTACACTCTGGAGAATCTCCTGTGAGAGTTATGGTCCAGACAGCGTACACCCTGCGCTTGACTGCCTCAAGGACCACAGAAAACAAAATTTAGGCTTGAAATGAGACTGCAGAAGCTACATACTCATATTTGCTGCCCCTTAATTTCTAATGTTAAATTTATTTCTTTGCTCACTCATAACTAGTGACACTGAGCTGCCATAACGCAAGCATTGCAAGAGTATGCTGGTGGAATGTAACACTCCCAGAGGAACTGTGCAGACAGACAGGTCTTACAACGATGTTGTGTCAAAGTCTCAGAGTAAACTTCATGCAGATCCACAGCCACCACAGCTTTGGTAAGAATTTTGAGCCACCACTCCAATCTGCAGTTACCATCACATTAGTTAAACCGCAAACCTGAATTTGACCCTCATCCTGCCATTCTGGCTACTAAAATTCCCATGGCAGAACTATTGTCTTAATCCAACAAGGGAAACATAGGAAATAAGTACAATAAGAAAAACAGCCGACATAGACTGTTTCCCACAGAATACTCCTTCAAAAACTGGTTGTGGGGTTTCAGTCAACCAGGCTATAAGAGCCTCAAGCTCAAGCCACTGCTTTTGCAAAGAGCCAATGACAATCTGGTGGCAGGTGATTGAATGTTTCTGACTTACAACCTGAGATTGTCCTCATACTCTGTATTCCTTTGACACGGTGGATTATGAAAGAAAAGGGAAGGGGAGGGACAGGCACACAAACCCATCAGTTCCCCGGAAGCAGATTAGGGGATTCTGGACCTCAACGGCACTACTAAAGAGAGGCACGGCAGCAATCACTTTCTCGAAGTCCAGGGAACCAGGCATCAACTCCTTCAGAGTGTAAAGCAGTGCCTCCACTTTGTCTCTCATATCCATGTCTGCATATCAACCAAAGAAGTTATCTAGAAAAAATAGGCACACCCAGACAAAGACCAGGACCTTTAGACAGTGCTTCCTGTGATTGAGAAGTGCAAATGATGCAGGAAGGAGTGAAGTCCAGCTGGTAGCCCCAAAAGGCAAAGTGGTCCATGCAGACATGATGGAAGCTGGTATCATACCAAACATTGTTCTGAACACTATGCTCGTGGACATGCAAGAGCATCAAGGATGCAAAGGGAGTGCTCCACAACATGGCTGAACAAGTTGTGGTCACATGGAATGTGATGATCACAGGATATGCCCAGCATAGTCGTACTAGGGAGGCCCTGCAACTATTTGAAGGAATGCAGGAAGCCTTGAAACCAGACAGTATCACCTTTATATGTGCTCTGCTGGTAATGGATGAAGGCAGACACTATTTTGAGTTCCTCAGGTAAGACCACACTCACACATCAAGGGCACATGGTGACCAGGGCACAACATACAGTGGATGGCAATGTGGTCACTCAGAATTCGGTAGATAGATAGAGAGGAGAGAGAAAAGTAGTGATAAGATAGGTATAAACCTGAGCATAAAGGTAGCAAAGAAAATGAAAGAGGCTTTATCCTGGGTACTACTAATGGTAGCCCTATGACAGTGGCATAGAGCAGGGTCGGCCGAAGTATATAAAGGGTTTCAAACACCCTCAGATGTGGATGGTGTTCTTTGGAGCCGAGCACATGCCCATTGAAAGCTGGCAACATTTGAATGCACCCAACACCCCACAATTGATGAAAGAATAAACAATTGAGAAGCACCTTCAGCAAGAATGGGTGGGGATGGCACATATTCAGTAGGGTCCTCGTCTCTTTCAGTAATAGTCAAATCCCCCAAGTATGGGTCCCATGATGACTCTGCCAGACAAATAATGAGGAACACTATCAATAAACACTCGTCCAGCGGTGTCCAGAAACATGGACATCGTTCACTCAAATGCAATAAAACTTAAAAAAATTTAGGCAACAAAAAACTGCTCGCACTATGACACATTACTTTGGAACTCCCAGATGACGCAGTTTGAAGGGAACTGGACCTCCCACCTCCAAGCCTGCTGTTCCATTCTATGTCTCCTTCCTTCCCTCTACACTCAATATCATCCTGACTGTAGCTGATTTTGTCGTCGCGCTCTGTAAGTTGTGTCTGTACCAGAAGACAGTGAGTGCAACTTAATAAAAATGTAGCCTGAATACATTAGTGACATTAGGTTCTTGGCACATAAGTTCACAGCCTCTGTCACGTGACAAGTTGGTGCGGCATTGAGGATAGCTGAAAGTACCTCTTCATCCTCCTCGCTTATGTAGCTGTTTTGTGTTTGGAACCCGAACTCAAATTCTGGAGGAGTGGAAGGGCCTGGCCACATCTTCATGAGGTCTGCCTTCTCTGGGGCTACCATATCTTTGTCGAAGAAGTCGCGCGCTGCAAGTAACTTCCTATCTTGCTTCCCTTCTGTCTCCTCTTCTGCATCATGCAGAATATGGAGCTCAATCCTACGGTTCGTCTGGCATAGTTCATAGGTGACCAGGGTGGGAGTTGGGCACTATTTGCTGCGTAGATCTTTGGCTTGTTGGATCTTTACATACAATACATCAATGTACCTGAAGACTAGACCCAGTAGAGGAAAAGAAAATTATATATTTGCAGTAAAGAGTTCATTGTTGCTGCCATCCACTGATGTCCATGACAGACAGTAAACTCTTAACTCATATTTCAGAGGTAACAAAAGATCCAATGAGAATGAAACATCGAAGGCGAAGAAGAACATTTGAAATTGGAAATTAAAAATTGAATCATGATGAAAGCAAAAATTGAAGAGATTGAAACCATCAAGAACATGGAATGGACTCAAGTTTCACTATAGCACTGTTGGACAAGGTGCCTGGAAACTTGAGACATCAAAACAGAAAGCAATTGCACGTGCGGTGGATTAATCAGAACCATGATGGAGCGAGAGGAGGGAGAGATTAGCACAGGCAAGTGCACAACTAACCTGAACAACCAACCACAGTTCCTCTGGTGGCTTCCAAGTCGGAGGAGCATCTTCGCACCCACCATCAGTGAACCAAACCAGATTTTCCCAAAGATTCAGTTTTCACTTCATTCGACTAGGTCTGTAACCCTCCTACTTCAACTACCACACCATTCTATGAACATGACTGTGGCAACAATGGCTGTTTCCGTGGAGGCAGAGTGCTAGGAGAGCTTTGGAGCTGAAATTATCATTTGTGTTCTGCGTATTGGTATTACTCCAACATTATGCTGCTCTATCTCTTCTCTCATCTAGCCTAAGTCTTTATGTAAAGAGGACAACACTCCTACCAAATCCAGTGAGACAGATATGAGTAATGACCATTGCCTGTGAACTAGAGCTATGACTTCCCCTGCAGGTATAATCTTTATGCACTCCCAGGTCTGGATTTCTCCCCACTGCACATTTATCATAGTGCTCACGATGACAGAAATCCCCTTACAAAGAGGGACAGTGGCACCCACCTGATATAAGTAGTGAGCAGGGGACCATCACTCCGAGGTCGATGTCGAGGAGTACGACACATAGTGCACCATCTTCTTCTCCAGAGCAGCCGTGATTGCCCAGCCCTCTCATGTTTGATAAACCTCCGATTCCGTCCTAATCTCACCCCTGTTGAGAAATCACACCACTCAAGACAACATCCCACTCTAATCCTCTCCCTACAATCACCAGCTGCGCTGCTAAGACATCCACCAAGAGCAGGAGACAGAGTGAACACAGGGCAGGGTTTAGATGTCGAGAGGAGCGACCTGCCTGATGTGGGCGTAAGTGATGGCAGAAAGCACTGCGCCCACCGTGCGGCCATACTCCTGCTGTCCATCAGAAGAACATCACCCACACCACCCTCACTACATCAGACTGCACCTGATGTGCTCTCTCTCTCTCTCTCTCTCTCTCTCTCTCTACCATTTCATTTCATTTGTCATTGTATAACTCTGTCCAGAATAGCCCTTGTACGCAGGTGGCCAAAGTTAAGTCGGGATGGTATTGGACCGTCCCCTTCAAAGAAAATGAGCTCATTGTGCTCCATCCGCTCGTACAACCATGAAGTTTCGTGAAAAGAAGTTGCTGAATGCGAGGGAAAAAAAGTGAAGGGTATCAGATGGAGGGGGGATGGTGTCGTTACAGCCACTCTGCACTGGTTGATGTTGAATGTGAGCGCTACCTATTGTGGGAGGGACATTAATCACCAGGCACCCAACACTGTTGGACCCTTCTCTCAAGACTGTTTCTTCCCGGGCTCCTAACGTTTGCTGTTCCTAAACCTGCCCTGCAACCCTGCTCTTAGCAGTGGGTTTGATGGGTGGAGCACAAAAGTGCGTGGTACGAAACTGAAATGGTGCAGTAAAATGTGTGATTTTGATTTTGGTTTCTTCAAACAGTGAGTTGAGCTTGACCTTGGGTTTGATTCATCCTTGGAGAAGAATGAGATCTAAGTAATGAAGTGATGTGGCTTGGAGAAGAAAGAGAACGACAGACCCTTTACTGAGATGTTGTCTGGCTACATTCTTTTCTGAAGGTAAAGAAGATCTTTCTCGTCTCATGTTCAACTGATCTGGTTTTAGAGGCAAGTAGAGGAATTTTGGTCTGGGTTGAAACACAAGTAGCGGAATTCTTAGTTGGGAGGAAGGTGAACTTCAGTTCTTCAAATTTTACTTGAATGATGTGATCGAATCCGATTTAGGTTGAGTAGCTATTTCAGCCTCAACCGCTACTTGCCAAATGGAACAACAGATGGGTACACTACAACTTCCACGAGGAAAACTGGCCCGCCTAGGTCTAGGTCGACCACTGTCTCCCAAAATATAGATTCATATCTAAATAGTGGAACCATCGTATGAGTGAGACAACCCTAGCATCAGCTTATTCTTCGAGCTACACTACCTACTCCTCTCCGAAATCTTCCACAGATGCTGAATCTACAGATGATCGATTGACTGACAGGAGAGATCGAAAACTTTCTATTAGATAAGAGAACCATCACTAAACTTAAGGCAGACCTGTCATGTTATTTCTCTCCTGATAAGGTATAGCGGGATGAATCAGCTCAGCCTGATTTATCTCCAGTTAGATCAATCCACACTTCGATGATAAAGAGTCAGCTTCTGTTTCTTTTTCTGAAAAGGCAATGGAGGCCTGAAATGCGTAAGCTTCATCAGACAGAAACGTCCAAATGCTTTCGTACTTCGCTGGCCCGAGTTAGTCGCCCAAAACAGATGGTGACACTTCCATTTTTCACATATTTTGTTTGGTTTTCGTGTTTCTGGTCAATCTCACCACCGTTGAAAGTCGTCAATGCAGCCAAACAAAATACCCTTCATCTCTACTCCCTTCTCCTTGTCTATAGCAGCTAAAAGCATGTCCTAGACAGACCCGTACCCCCTTGCACTACAGTACCCAACCAAAGAGCCCCGACCGTGACTGACACTTGACCTAAAAATCTGAGGCAACAGCACTATCACCCTCCTCTCCTGTCTAAAGTTTCCACAATCTAGCACCCCCAATGCCTGCAACCTTGAAAGCTGCGGTGGGGCCATGGGCTGAGCGACCACGCTGCAACTTGCAAGTACATATCATGCGCAAAGTTACAAGTTCCGACAGATTCCTGTCAATGTCAGACTTGAGCCGAAATTCTGTATGGAGTATGGAGCAGCTCAGCCGCCCTGCACATACAAAATTCCGTGCAGGACACCTTATTATGATTGCATCGCAGTTTCAGCAACTACCAAACAGTACAGATTCAGCCTATACTCCGCAGCCCAGACGCGGCTCCACTTCCAATGATACCTGCTTTGGCACCGCCTTTCGTTCCAATACATAGCCTACATAGTCTATTGCTTTGGGCTTTTGTTTCCTCTGATTCTCTGAATGCCTGCTTATGAGACTTCAGGTAGCTCTTCGCTTTCCTCACCTCTTACCTGCATTCTCAAGCTTGCATCTCAGGGATTAAAGTTTGATAACCCAACTATTTGATATCAAGCCAAGTTCTGCAAAACTGCCATAAAACCTGAACCTCAAGCCCACAATGCCCAGAACTCAGCCCAAGCCTTTCTCCCCTCTGACTTGTGCTGCAAAATTTCTCTTGCTAGTTTGGCACAAAACCAATTCATTGAAGCTGGAAAATTTACAAGTGATGATGTGAGGAAAGCTGCAGTTTTCTTGTAAGGTAGCTGAAATCGGTTGGGTCTTGATGGATGAGATCATCATGATCCTGGCCAACCAGAGGACCCTCCAGTAAGGAGTAAGGACCAGTGTTGGGCGAGTATATTGATTTCAATATACCCTTAGGGTATACATAAATTACTTTTGTCAAATCACTTACCCTCCGGATATGGATAAAGTGAAATCTCAAAAAATTATTTACCCTCCGGTAATGGATAAATTAACCTTTCAGATTTCTAAATAAGCCCCCCAAGTTTCGGTGGGCCCGGTTCATTCTAGAGTGGTCCAGGAATTAAAAAGGGGGGCTAATCTAATAAGGCCCCGCGTATTAAGGAATGAAATGAAAGGGTCCCAGGATATATCTGCCAATAGTTTCCGCGTAAGTTAGGATACGGGCGTCAAGTGGTGGGAGTAGGATATATCTGCCAAAATATACCCTGCAGGCTGCGGGTATGAATAGTTTCCAGGTATGGATAGTTATTTTAATTAATATATAATTTAACGTTTTTTTTAAATTATGATGTTTTCCAATACAAAATAAAAGAACCAATCTATGGTAAAAGAGAAAATCGATGAGATATTGTATAGTATTTTGGTTTTAATTTCCAATACAAGAGGAATGAGGTTTGAGATTGAAAAAAATTATGGGAGATCTGCGGCAAGAAAGTGGCCATCCATTTGCTGCCCACGAATGGTAGAGGGTTGAGCACAAAGTGCATATTCCCCGAATTCTCGAGGAATTTCCGAAAAATGAAATTGACGAAATTAATAATTATGCAAAACTAACACATAAAGAACAAGTAGCTACTAGCCCCTATACCTGATGAACATGTTACCATATAGGCGTGGCTTTTTCTCCATAAGAGGCCGGAGAGTGGGCGGTGAGGCTTCACCTCAACTTTAAGGTCCTTTCCCTTGCTTTAAATAATAATAATAATTCTCCCATGGATAATTTCGCACTGCGAAATTCCGCCTTAGAAGCAATCACATTGTGGCTAAAATGATGAATATGTCATTTTTAAAGCCCCCACCCATTCCTTTTGGATGTAGGATTTTTGGGTGATGGGATTTCTCAATGCAAAACCTACCGCTTGCTTAGTTTGTGCCCATATCACCAAATATTTCTCCCGCCACTACAAGTTCAGGGTTTTTGGCTACACTACTGAAGGTTTCGCCTTGCTGAATTGGCACAAATGCACAAGTCCTCTACACCCGCTTATGGTTTTAAGTTATTCCATTTTGAAAACATATAACTCCTATGACCGAGGTTTAAAAACATAAAACTCCCATGACCGTGGGTCGTGCTCACGCGAGCATGCACACGATGTGCTCACAGGATACCAACCCCCGGCCGATAACATATTCATTCTAAGTATCCATACTCGTGAACTCAAAATTGCGCTAACATCTTTGGGTAACTAGATAGTAGATACAGAACCGTCGACATGAAGGAGAAGTAGAAAATACTAAAACAAGAAATCGAGAAGAAACGATTTCCTGTCGATGGTGGCTATCCTAGCATAGCTACATTTACGAAAGGCCGCTCCACCATATCCTAATTCCTAACCCTTATATACCCTGCTTAGATATATCCTTTATTTGAACATGATATACCCTTCAGAAAAGTAGGGTATATTGGACGTCTTGATGCAGGGTAAATATAAGGATAAGGCTATATCATAAAAATATACCCTAATATAAGGGTATACATCCAAGTATCAGGTATATATCAATATACCTGATATACCCCACGGGTATATCAGGGTAATCAACATACCCGCCCAACAGTAGTAAGGACCAGTGTTGGTCTAGTATCTTGAATTGGAAATACCAGAAGGGTCCTGGTATGAAGTGCTGAATTTTCGGAAGGCATGTAGGTTTTCCAATAATGCAACCCCTGATTTTTTCAAGTATGAATCTGGTATGCATAGAGTGGTTTTTAAAAAAAAATCAATCCGGATATGAGCAATGGTATCTGAATGTCAATAACCTAGAAATATGAACTCGGATATGGTATTAAGAATATAAAATGGTACTAGTATTCAAATTCAAATTCAATATTGAAATGGCCATTTGAATATTCAAGAATACCACAAGGGAACCTGCTCATCTCATAGGATACCAACCCCCATACAATTATACACTGAATCAGAATTGCTGCATCCATAGTGTCTCGCAAATGAAGATCAAAGTGTCATTGTTATACAAATAGCTAGTATATGCCCCTAGCCCTAAATCTCTACTCTACATTACAAAGTACATACCCCAGTGCATATTAACATGATACCCGAACAAACCTACAGCGATGAGTCAAGCTCTGGTAGGGGGCGGGGAAAGGAGAATCCTAACAGCCGCCTGTTAGGGTTTGGGCGGTCGCCAGGGAACTCGAGAACCTTCTGGTAGGGTACTGCAAATGTTTACAGGAATAGAGAACAGTAGGTTAGGTTAGGAGAAACCCGGGTTGATGCCTGGCGAACCCAGATACCAGACCAACACCGGTAAGGATCCACTTGCCCCACTTGCCTGCATTCAATATCCTGCCGGAGCTCTCCCGGGCCTCAGCATTGAGGAGAAGAAGAAGAAGACTCCTCCGGCTGAAAGCCCCACATACTTTAAGTGATAAGAAAATGACACGAGCTACTTCACCTTGCGACTATTGCCCCTTTTCGGGCTAACAAAATGAGTGTGTAAGCCCTCCAAACATAACACTAGGTACTCTGGCAGAAACCGGCATAACTAATTAAAGCCATTTCGCCTTGCGACTGTTGCCTCTTTGCCAGGCTAACAAAATGAATGAAAAATTATTGTATAACAAGCGGCTAGTCGCGTATGGCTCCTCTTTAGTGCACAGTGGAATATACTTTCATCCACACTAAACTTGAAGAATTCATCCATTTATTTTTCATAAGTTGTTCCATAACAAAAATGTTCGGAAGGGAGGTGTTATCTGGAGAAGGCACATCATGGAAGTAGCTTTCAGCAAAGGAGAGGAGGTGACACCTGAGGAAGGCACACCAGGGACTGAGCAATTTTTGACACTGATGCTTACCTAGTCTCCTCTTTAGAACTAGTCTCCTTCTTAGAATAAAGAGGAGCCAACAAAACTAGACTACAGTAGGTTGTTCCTAGTACATATGACCTGGATTTTAAGTATGCCATTATGGGCTTTTCAACGGTTTTAGTTTTTCCCTCCAGTAAGTACTTCAAGTTGGCAACTTGGGTGCCTTCAAAGGAAGAAGAAAGAGTGGAAGAAGGAAAGAAAGTAGCGTTGGAGCTGACGATGGCCTCCTGCACATGTTTCCGGAAGCGATGCCGACGGTGCTCAGCACATTTCATACACGGCCTGTCTGACTCAGCTCGCTAGAATCTGATCACAGTCTGTGCCTCAGGTCGCATCACACACTCTCGTCTGAGCTTTATGTTGAAAAGCCTTCGGGCTCGGAGGCTGGTTTTAGATAGCGCGTGGGATGCCATGTTTTTCTCTGGAAAGGTGTTTGACAGAATTGCTGGAGCGAAACGTGTCTATGAAGGATGGCTAGAGGAGTTTCGATGGTGATGGAAGCATTCGCTCTGCTGAAATCAGCAGGAGCGCACATCAGGCAGACAACATCGAAGACGGAGTAGCAGCTAAAATGAATAATGGAGGACGAACTTCGTGAGAACTTGGGAAAGGGCGGAAGGACCTTCCCTTGCGATGGAGAGGATGATCATACGGGAGCGGGGATGGCTGCCACCCTGTTTACAGAGCAGAATGAAGCCGTTGAGGATGGCAGGAGTTCGCGCTTCAATCTTGCTAATGGGCTGCTTCCTGGCAGCAGCTGTTGGTTTGGTGCTGTACAGGGCGTCACTGCATGCGAAGCAGGAGGAGCTCCAGCTCAAATGTATGAATCGAAAAGAGGTACTTTTAGTTGATTCCTTGAAGAACTCATCTGGGAAGTTCAACTTTGACATCGGAACTGTTGTTCAAACGAGTATTTATTACAGAAAGTTGAGACTGGTGAACTTCCTCGCCCCAACAGGGTTTGATAACCCTTCTCAGACTTGGCATATCAATTCTGGTAGTTGTCAGAAAGAGTGGGAACGGTGGTCAACATGGGAAGCATGTATCCGGAGTTTCCAAGATGATCACATGGAAGAGTGGCTATCAATTCTTGGGTCGCCATGTCTGTCTTCCAGTTTTTACACGAACAGATCGATTTTTTGTGGTATGTGACTCCGAGATGAAACATCTTGTCACCTGGGCACTTTTTCAAGTCGAACTTTTATTTTCTGTCAGTGTGAAGTGTGTATTTTATTTGCACCATGCATGTAAACACAGCTGAAACTCACATCCGGCCAGTGCCTTGGATGTCTCCTGATTTGGCAGAGATCAGACACTTTTGCTGGATTGATGAATGTGGCACTTGATTCCCCCTGTTTCAATCTGTTGGTGAAGCATGGTTTTAAGAGTTTACCCAGTAAGCAATTTTTCAACACAGTTGCAGGACAAATGAGTTTACCGATGTATAGTAATCCACTTAATGCAATGCAGCTTAAACATGCTCAAGCTGCAGACCTCAGGGCCCTTCAAAACTTCTCTCTTGAAAGGTCCTTGAATGTCTGGTTTATGTGTTGCTGGTTTGGAAATTAGGTCCTCAAAGAACGTGGGAAGATTCATCACTGTAACAATTCCTCCAGGGGCTTCACAAACTTATTCTTGGGTGCCATCATGACTCTTGCAGGCACTACAGTCGGAAATTGAGAATAGTCTCAATGCCTCCTTTATGATATTAGGATTCATGGCCACTGTTCCAGGCATGAATGAAAGCAACTGGCTGAGTTTTACACACCAAACACGCTTTCTCCGTCCCTTTGTGCGAAGGGTTGTCTACTTGCAACGAGTGCTCAACAGTGAAAGGGCTGCTTTTGAGAAGAAATGGAACAGCTCCATTCTTGAGACAGATGACTCTATGAAACCTAGATTGGTGCGGACTCTGGATACAGAGTATGCTCCAATCGTCTATCAAACTAATGATATGAATTACTTCATGGTGGATTTTTCAACCTTTGCAGTTCTCAAAGAGGTGCTTTATATAACTCGGACAACAGGCACGTTTGCTTTGTCACCACCAACTTCACTTTCAGGGATTTGGCGAATGGGGGCATATCAGGCTTATTATGGGGGCACTGACGTCCAGTTGTTGACGACTGTTCAATCTCGAGAGGAGGCATGTCAGGGTTATGTGGCGACAAGTCTGGAGGTTTCAAATATATTTTATGCAGTGCTTTCAAGGTACACGCAGTCCACCTTCTACTCATCTATATCACCACTAGGAATTTGAGGATGCAAGGCATGGCAAGATGAAAGCATCTCCATTCTACAAATTCACTGTCCCAATTTGGATGATGGAAAAGATTTTGAGGTGATCGCTGTGTCCTTGAGGGCATGTAGCATTTGCCATTGGCTGCATTCAGGTCATTCCTGTTGGAAATCTGGACTTCAGAAAGTGAACACTATTGGACCACCATGTAATCTCTTTGAATGGCCTGTTTGTTCAGGTTCCAAGACGATGTTGACATGCATGTGGCTGTAGCGTATGTGTTGAATCAATCTGCGGGCGTACATTGGATTTACAATTGCAATGACTCGGCCGTCTGCACAATAATCCTCTATGACGGTGCATCAAAGGCAAGTGAACCACCCACTGTGGTTGTCCCCTGGGCTTATGATCCTGGGAACCATTCCTTGGAAGTGCGATGTTATGCAATACAGAACATCAAGCTGTATGCTCTACGAAGCATAATTGCGTGGCCTCTGCTTATGATCATATTGGTCCTGTTATGCGCTGTTATTGTATACTTGGTTCTCAAGAGAATGGAAGCCATTGAGGGGGAAGTGGCTACTATCGAGAAGATGAACATTGATTTGAGAGCTGCCAAAGCTGCTGCTGAAGCTGCAGACAATGCCAAGTCCAGTTTTCTTGCCACTGTTTCGCATGAGATCAGGTATTGGTTTTGCACTTTGTCATGGTAGGGTGTTCAGTCTGTACAGGGATGAAGGATATTCTGCCTTATAATATTTTTTTCATAAAATTTCTGGGGCTGTGTTCATGGCCGTCCAGATCGAAGGGGTTAATGAGAGGGATTGCCCCACATGTTTTCTATGGTATGATTTTCTTGAAGTGGATGTTGAATTATAGTAGGAAATTCTTGGATATTTTTGTGGATTTCAGTCTTGTCATTCTCAATGCAGCATTTTGAATGTGGCTATGGGACTCTTGATGATGAGAGGCTGGATTAATCCGAGTGGAGTTCCTAGCCTCGGTAGAGGTTATAACCTTATTTCTGGAGCTGAAGGCACAAGAAGAACCCACACAGCAATGTTCAATGTTGTCCGCACCCCATCCCAACGGCCTAACTTAAGTGCTTCGTAGGTCTTGGTAGTGGTCATTGTACACCCCAATGCTTAGTCTGTCCACAATGCTTGCATGTGATGGAGAGTGCTCGATTGCTTGTTTCTTACCCTGCTGGTATGCTTGGGCTGTTTGGTGGGTGCAGGACTCCCATGAATGGAGTGATAGGTGAGCATGAAACGCTGAATTTTCCTTTTCAAATGCTATGTCTATGTCTTGGAAATGTGTGTAGGCATGTTGAGTGGTTTTTCCATCGACAACATTGTTATATATGCTAAAGATCTGGGAGACATACTGTAGTAACAAGATTGAACGTGTGCACTGGTCAAAGTATTGCAGCTATCCCCAATCTTCCATCCATCAGAGAGGCTCTGGGAGTGTAGTCTTCAATGTTTGAGTGGTAGCATTTTGTATGATCCCCAAGGCAATTTATTTATAACCCTCTTTCTTCCAGGATGCTTGCTCAATGACTCCTCCTAAAGCAAGCTTTGTAACACCTAAATTCATGTATTGGTTTCTCTGTTGGTGTTGTGGGCAGGAATGACAAACTTGCTGATGGACACAGATTTGACACCCCAGCAGCTGGAATATGTCAAGATCGCCCAAGCCAGTGGAAATGCACTCGTGTGAGTAAACGCATTCCCTGCATCCTTCATTTGACATCCCAACATCTTCGGCCCCAGTGCCGATACAGGCAGTACGGCATGTGTACTTGCAAGCACTCCACAGGATCCAACCTCACTCAAACCAGCCATCAGTCTAGTTTTGCAAGGTTTGTTGAATACAAATGTGTAGATCTGGAATTATCCAAAATTCCATCTCATTATGTCACAAAAGGGCAAGTTTACGATAAGAATACAGTTTTCCCCTGTTGTCAGTTCATCTTTACTGTGAAAATTTGAATTGCTGGCTAATCTACCAACTTCTGTGGCAGTGCCCTTATAAACGATGTCCTAGACCTGTCAAAGATTGAGGTGGACCGCATGGAGATTGAGTCTGTTCCGTTTGATATAAGGGCTGAAGTGGATGATGTGCTCTCTCTTTTTGAAGAGAAACTTCACCAGAAGCACCTTGAGGCAGCTGGGCTAATCCATGACACTGTGCCCATGTGTGTTATTGGGGATCCTGGCCGACTTCGTCAGGTAACATCTTTTCATATGTTATGGTGGAATGTGAAAGATTGCTAGGAAGTCCCATGGACTAGTTTGTAGGATGTCAGACCTTCCAGCAGGCCGTGTCAGACCTTCCTTTGCTGTTCATGGAACATCAGCAACAACAAGAAATATGAAAAGAAGGATCTGAGAAAGGATCTCTTCTACTAACAGGCACAAGACAGACAGGTAGATATTGAAGATCCTGCTGCGAGGTTTTGTAGAGCTCTCTCCTGACAGAAGAATGAAAATTTCTTATTGTCCAAGGAGAGGAGCTGGGTTCTGATGAGTGTGTTATGACATGATATTGTTCGTGGTTCATTGCAGGTTTTGATCAATTTGGTCGGCAATGCTGTAAAGGTGAGAGGCATGTAGCATTTTTCAGTGCACATTCTTCTGAGAAACCATGAGTGAGCGTTTCAGAGCTTAGAGTTGCTGTGGCAGTTTGAAGTAGCTTCTAATGACCAAAACCTTAGACAGAGAGCATGGTGGTCTTTTGCCCTTCTAGAGGCTAGCAACCCCCTGCATGGTTTGTGGGACATTTACTGATTCAGACACCACACGGAATACCGGGTAAACACTACTACACTGAGATGTGCTAAGTAGTGCTGCATCTTACTGAGGGGATTTAAGACAAAGAAGATAAATATTTGTATAGCAGGATTCGTTCACTCGGCAGGGCCTACAAGCTCATCTTTTCTCCCCCTTCAGTGCAGTTTACAAAGGAAGGGAGTATCTTCTTGTGTGTACGCCTTGTCGATGACAACCTACCAGATGTAGGTCAACCTCTGCTAGTGGAGACACCCATCCAAAATGGGAAGTTCAAGGATGTGGGTGCCAGGGATGTCTGCCAGTCTCAGGTAGTGGCCACATTACAAACAGATGTGAGCGTCCGACTGCACCAGCGCAGTCTAAGCATTGACAGGTGTATTACTGGCGACAGTCCAAGTGGAAATGTAAGTGCTGAGAACTTCAGACTAGCTAGTTCAAGGTGGCGAGGCTCAAATTTGGTGGCACCAAGGTTAAGCATGCAATCACAGAATTCAAGCAAAGAGACTATCTCAAGTTGGAGGGGTTGGAGACCAGGGGCACATACCAACTCTATCAGCCCAGAAGTTACTCTTATCATTTCCGTTGAGGATACAGGTACATTTTGCAGAGCCCACAAGTACCAGTTTGCACACATAATATGGTAGTCTAGGGTTTTGGGAGTCAGGGAGAGGATGCAGGTGAGAACAAAACATAAACTATACATATGTATGCTCTGTCTTGTTTTCCCTCACTACAAAATATTTTGTTCAAGAAAGAGGAAAGAAAGTAACTCTAATGTTTAAAGAGTCCGTGATAAATATGGCCCGGGCTTCCAGAGTGGTGAAGGGCGTCTCTTAGTTGCATGAGTAAAGAGTGGATGTTGGAAATGGCTAACATGTTGGATCCAATACCCTAGCTATTCTGGGGAACTTGAGTTAGAGCATTGGGTGTGCTGGTAGGGAGCCCACAGATGTGTTTGGTGAGCTGGATGATGTGCTTGTCTAGGAGGATTATGTCTGGAATGGAGAATGGAGCAGCGTGGAAATTATACCCAACTATACTCAATTATAATCAATTATACTGAGATTAATTCCCAAACTTTGCACGAGTGCAGAATGCTTCATGCAGGAAAGGACGAAACAAAGAAACTTCATGCGTGTTTGCACGGGCCCATGGGATAAACTTAAAAAAACGAAAAGAAACAGTGATGGATGATATCCAGATAATGCCAGAAGACTTGAATGCCTGCAGTTCGAAAGAGGATGTACTCATTAGACGCTGCTTGCCATAGCCTTGTGGCCATAGACACTGCATCCAGTTTGGGTGGAATGAGAGGGAAGCGAGCAAGAGATACAGGTAGAGAGAATGGGTTGGAGTGGATGTGATGTCAACTGTACATTGCCTGGTTTGTGGTGATGTTACTTGCTGGATATATTAACAGTAAATCTGTTAAAGGACAATATCTAATTACTTTTTGGATATCTGATTGCAGGTATTGGCATCCCCTTGCATCTGCAGAATCGTCTATTCCAACCATTTTTACAGGCGGACAGCAGTACCTCAAGGGAATATGGGGGTACCGGTATTGGCTTATCTATCTCTCAGGTGACTGGCCTTTGTGTTTAAGCAGTGCAATTCTTTTCAGATGATCATCTCTATTACTTCTACTGTCCCACATTTTTGCAAATGGTCTAACTTTCATGAGGTCATGGGTGGGTTGCAGAAATTAGTTAATTTAATGAAGGGACAACTCACACTTTCTAGCCAGTCTGGAGGGGGAAGCGTGTTTGAGTTTACACTCAAATTGTCCCAAGGTGGAAATCCGGACAAAGGCAACCCTCAGCCTCCAGAGGAACAACTGAGAGGAACCAGAGTTTTAGTAGTTGACAAGCATCCCATCCGACAGGTAAGAACACTCACATGTATGGAGTGGCATCTGGTTGCCAGTCTGTCTCATTTCCTTTCCCTTCTTGCTTTCTCTCTTTTGCAGAACAGTCGCACTACTGGAGTGAGCCCCTCGCAAAGGTAGTGTCTGTAACTCTTGTTTCACTCAAACTGGCCATGGGGTCTATGGCCACAAGGCTATGGCAAATGTCTTGCGAGTACAATCTTTGCAGAAGAGAGGTGGTTATGCACATGGTGCAATGACATAGTGCCATGAGGTAAAGTGAAGTAGTATGTCTCTCTCCTTGTGTGTTTTGTCTTTTGCTGCATTTTGATGATAATGAGCTGTGATTAAGTCAAAAGTTTTGAATCCTTTAAAGTCCCTGTAGCAGTGATCATGCATGAACGCGCCGGATAGTTAGGATTGTTGTGCATTTGGCGGTTGATCAAGATTTGTGGCGATTGACATCATAAAGTCCAAAATTCAGGCTTCTGTCTGATCATGATTACAGGAGGTGACAGCAAGCTATTTGCGAAGATTGGGCATGGTTGTTGAGGAAGCTGAAGATGTGTGGGCAGCCCTATCTGTATTAAGGAGGTGCAGAACCCTTACCCTGCTTGTGGATGTCATCAATCTGTCCTTGCATCAATCACAGGCTGTCGCAGGGTCTGTGTTTCATGCATGTCAGATGATAGACAGCATAATAGGACACGCACGACGCAAAGGTGATTACTGTATATTGCCTGTCTGATTTCTCTCTTGCAGCCATGTTGACGATGGGCATACAGGTTTCATTAGGCTAAGACGGCAGGCTCATAAAGGTCTGCAATCAAGGACTCTCTGACCACAATCATTTTCAAAGGGTATGTCGGTAAACTTCCAGAAGTAGTTTGAGTCAGAGGCACGTGTAATTAGGGTCCGGTAAGCTTGGGTGGTCCAGTCTAGGATGGATGGAAGGGCTAGTTTGTAGTTAGTCTGAAACAACACAAACGTTCAAGTACAGCTCTCTGATGGTTGGGCCAGATGTTTTGTGCAGGAAGGACCAGGTATCAGTGCAGGCAGTGATTGTTGACTTGCAAGGGCTTGATCGGTCGTCTGCTCTGGACTTGGCTCGGTTGGTTCGTAAGGAGCTTGGTCTTGTGACTCTGCCCATGGTGGCTCTCTCATTGTTGCTCAGTAGAGATGGCCCAAACGAGCTTCAGGAAGCTGGCTTTACGTTCAATGTGCAAAAGCCACTCCGGCTTTCAATTTTGGCATTTGGCTTGCTGCAGGCCATGGGGGTGCAGGTCCAACCCACTTCAGTCAAAGCAAACATAGATTCCAAGATGCTCATTGGAAAGAGGTTGCTTCTGGTATGTTACTGAGTTTTCTGTTTGCCTTCATCATTGCACGTACAGAAGAAGCTTTCGTGAAGGATGGAAGTGTGTTCTCACCACTGAGCATGTTGGGCAATCTTTGTTTTGGTGGTTGTGCGTCTATCTATCTCTCTCTCTCTGGCTTTGTTTGTTCTGTCCTTGGGCCTCCCTCAGACACAGTAAATGTGTCTTTTCTTTCATCTCTCTTTCCTTTTTGAAAAAGCCAATAATGTCATGATGTTGTAGGTGGATGACAATGCAGTCAATCGAAAGGTGGCCTCATCAATGTTGTCACGATACGGAGGGACAGTTGTAAGTGTGAATGGTGGAATAGAGGCAGTTTCCACGGTCAAAAAGCAAGAAGCAGGGCAGCAGTTTGACTTGATCTTGATGGATATTCAGATGCCTGAGGTAACTACCTACATTGGTGGATGTGTTCTTGATTTCCTTGCCTTGGGCAAATTAAGTTTTCTGTGTCCAATGTGTCAGTTTCTCGTTGCATGAATAGGAGACACGTGCATCCTTCTTATGGGCCATGGACTAGTTCCTCCTGGAGGAGTCTGGGCCAAGACGTGCACATTATGAAATGAAATTCAAGTTTTATGATGATATTTCTACAGGGCTATTGTAAGGGAGGTGAGTTGGTTTCTGTGTCCGCAGTGGTGGCATGTGACTGTTGGTCTCCAGGAACGTACCTGATTGCAGGGTGAGGATCAGGTTCAAAATGTGGTTTCACTCAATTGCGTCAGTGCAAATGGATATTGCATAATTAGCAGTACTACAATTGATCCCCTGTCTGTTGCAGATGGATGGATATGAAGCCACTCGGCAAATACGCATTTGGGAGGCTGCAAGGTGTGAGAAGTGTCAGACTCAAGGAGGCAGTGACCCCACCTCTCTTGCAGGCAGAGGGTTCTGTCCTCACAGTCGAATTCCTGTAGTTGCAGTCACTGCTGATGTTATGAAGGGGACACATGAACTTTGCTTCAATGCTGGCATGGACAACTACATTCCCAAGGTATGATCCACTAGTGTAAGGCTGCTTTGGTGTTTCAATCCAGGAAGACTGGTGATCTGACATCCTTCAGCATGTAGTCACGTGGAATTTTTGACATGATTTTTAGATAGTGGTCGGGGACGTAAGAGTGAAAACCCCATATTAGTGCCTGAGGAAGATCTATGAAGATCGGACCCTCTTGCATGGCCACCAGGTACAGGACAATATACTGATGCATTACTGTACATGATCAATGTTGTTCAGAGGTCACTCACACTCTTGCTGGAGTGCCTAGGTCGCCAATTTGTCACATCTGATTTATGAAGCGCCTTCCATCAATTTGTGAGACTTATGTACTCTCAAGTCTTTTGTGGTTATGTTATGGCATGTATTTCAGAAAGTCGAAGGCTTCCTCATGTGTATTTTCGGTTGGTATGAATTACAGCCTCTGGACCGGAAGCAATTGCATGAGGTGCTGGAGAGGCTCCTCGGTAACAGTAGAGCAGACAAGCCAGATGTCGGGGCGACAACTACCAAGTGAATTCGCACACCAACCCCAGTATGGACTTGTGCATTCCAAAAGTGCACTGCTTGTATAAATGATTCAAGGTGGTCCCTTGCACCTCAGGCAATTTCAGCATATTTACTTGCTGACGACCAGCTACTCAAATGTGTTGGTTTTTCGTCCCTAAAATGAGTCTCACTAAGTTCTCAAAGGTGCGGCAAACACCTGCAGCTTGTGAATCTTCAAAGGAATTTTTGCTGATTTTGAGGCTTAGCGCTACAATCTCGCATATTTTATTCTGGAAGGTGTAGCTGCCAATTATCAGGCAATGTGGGGGCCTGTTGCTACCCCATTTGTTGGGAGCTTTCCTCTCCCTGTGTATAACGAAAAGAGGCAGACCCGGGGAATATACCTAGTTATGAAGTGATGAGGGGGACCTTGGAAAGCCACAATGAGAAATAGAGTAGAGGGTGGTCTGTTAACCTTTTGCATGTGGCATTATGCCATGCCAGTCAAGCACCAGTATGCTCATGTTGAGCTTCCCATGTTTCTCATTGTCATTTTTTCTAACCCGTGCTTTTGGTTGCTGTGTTAAGTGCATTCAGTAACATGCACAGTTGTTCCTTTACGAAGTGCTTATCCTGCTTGAAAATTCTACAAGCCAAGGTCTCTCAAGTCAAGATCATCAACAATATGTAAGTACAAGATTACCTTACCTTTCTGAAGCCGTTCTAACCTCCAAGCCTCTGGTGGAAGAAAGAGAACCGATACTGATTAACGCCCACCTTAATTTCGAGCCCCTCCGTTGCAAGCGGTAGACTGCTAGGGGGTTTCTAGGTCAGTTTCCATAATATCTCCATTCTTCTCGTAGTTCTCTTTCCAGCTTCTGGCTGTTACGGGTAGGCGGTGTTGTTTATTTGCTGTGCCTTTCCTCGCTGGGTGTGTAGTGCCCCGCTGGAGTTACGCAGGGTTTAGTCTGTTCTTGGTGTCATAGATGGTGGTGCCCTGCCTGGGTCACCTGGAATTATGGCCTTTGGTCTCTTCTTTTACAAGGTTCGTAGCTTGCTGATATTTCAGCGAACCTGTTGTAGTTGTCCTGGGATTTTCCCCCATTGTGTCGCCTTATGGTCCTGGCGAGGTTATTTCTTCTTCAGTTTGCTTCAATTTGAGTAACAGGGCCTCCTGGTCCCCCGTTGTTTTTTTTCAAATGTTCAGTTAGTTTGACCACAATGGAATGAGATTTCAACTCAACTCTCCTGGCACATAGGCAAGCTACTTATAGGATCCTTTGTATGGTGGTTAGTGGATGTTAATAGTTAGCAGGGATTGGGCATGGAATAGAATGCTCCTGAGGTAGGCAATGTGTATACTGACTGACTTCACTTACTAGGAGCCTTGGGTTTTATACCAGCATGAGTATCGTCCCCAGTTCATGTGCCCTCAGGCGCTGCTGAGGCCATGTCATCCTAAGGTAAGAAACGAAATACAGGGTAGCTAGTTCAATCTGCTTGGAGGAGTGAAAGTGGAAAGAAGGTAGATGCAGAGGGGTCATGATGTCTGGGCTACGGCTTGCAGGAATCAACTGTCATGTCGATTGCTGCATTGTAGGCAGATTATACACTTACCCTTGAATTGTTCGGTTGATAGAAGCACAATGACCTACACCTTATGATAAGGAACAACATACTCCATTAGGGATTGCTGGCAGAGTTTTTTGTTTGGATTTGATGATTGTCACGCAGGAGCTTTTTAATCTGTATTATTGATGTATGATATTCTAAACAGCAATGAAACAAACACTCAGAAAGAAAGTAATGATCTAGATGTTTGAACCACAACATGCTAGCTTGCACAAAGCACTGGATTGTAAGATGAATGTGTTTGGTGATCTACAGGCTTTGGTAAGTGGCACTTTCAAGTCAACCTTCTTTCCGGGATTTTGATTACATTGCAACAGCAATCTTCCACTCTATGTGCCGTCTGCAGGCGGACGAGATGAACGTTGTGCTTTATGGTTTGAAGTTTGAGGATTTCCATTGACAGGCAAGCACTGAAGGAACTAAAAGCTGTATGAACTACAAACTTATAAAGTTTTGAAAGAATCTAGGTACCTGGAATCCAAAGTAGCCCTGATTCGTGTTAGGTGCGACAGTACTGATGGAATATTCGGCCCCCCCTCCCCCAAAATCCAGACGTACCTTGCTCGTTCGGACATTTTAATCTGTCGAATTGGATTGCAGAAGAGTTTTGTTATCTATGTCTAGCAATGTCCGATCCAGAATTTCTTTGCCAACGCTGTCAATACCCGCAATGGTATGTGGATACATCCAAAGATGACAATGCGGTCATATTGTTGATCGGCCAGTGAGAAATGTTTCAACTCATATTACTCATAAGCCTACAAGATGAAATCGAATGTGCAACTGAAGTTAGAATCAGACTTGCACATCTACAGTCAAACCTGGATAAATGTTATGCTCCAAGAGTAGGAACTCTATAACAATTAGGCAGTTATATCAAATAACAGTAAAACAGGTCGAAATTTCATAACGTAACAATTAGAAATTTTAACATTAAAACAGGTCCTTCAGATGTAAGATAACATTTAGAGAGAGGGTAGAAGGGCTGAAGGTGTCATCACATAATGGTTAACCTCCTATTCTCTGTTCCCATAAACATTCGCAGTACCCTACCAGGAGGAGGGGGGCCCCCAAACCCTAACATGTGGCTGTTAGGGTTCTCCTGGCCATTTCAATATTGAAATGGCCATCTCAATAGTTCAAATGCCCATCTCAAATTTGAAATGGCCATTTCAATATTTGAATAATATTTGAATACTAGTACCATTTTTATTTTATTATTTTATTTTATTAAATGTAACAATTACAGAGGTGTCTTAACCCTTCAAGGACGAGGCGACCCGTATCGGGTCGGGTCGAAATTTCGATTGGATGATAAATGCGCAGATCATGTCGGATGAAAACGATTCCTGAACGAAAAGGTGGCCCAATCAGGTGGCCGTTGGCAGGTCGTGGAGGGAGAGCGCTGAAACGCAGGGTGGAGGGCCCCGTGACTTCCTTGGTTTGTCATGACGTGGCCGGATTTTTTGGTCGGGAATGTCTACCGGCTCCGGCAATTCTTGGCCGGAGCTGGGAATCAAGTAGGGATTCGGTTTTTTGGCAATCTTTGCCTACAAACAGCTTAGAATGTGGAATTTTTTTTCCAGGGTACTCGGTAGGTAGGCAAACGACAACATGACCAGAGGAATTTGGATTCCCTCACAAATTGCCCCACATTTGGGGGGATGTGTTTTTCCCATGAGAGAAATTGGCATTTTGACCCCCCTGTTTTCCCATACAAAGCAACCATTATGCATTTTTGGAATTTGGCTCTGGAATTTTGGGAGGCTTTGCTGTGGGTGCCATATAACCTGAATCTGGGTAGGCTGTATCAATGAAAAATCAAAAAGGTTGGCAATCTGCTTGGTCAAACCAAATTTTCATGTTGAAAATATATCCAACAAAAACAAAAAGCCTAGAATTTCTGTTATAATCTTCCACTTTAGACGGTCAAATCTCTTGAAATTCTTACTTCAGGTGCATGAAGTAGGTAGGATGACTTTGGAACGGTTCATCCCCTCGGATGTTTGTCCAATGGGAGATACACCCTCATCCGTGAGGGTATGTCTGGTTTTAGACGGGCCCTGAAGGGTTAACAAAGAGGAGAGTAGGTATTCAATAACAAATAACAAATAACACTCTTTTTGTCATTCTTAGTGTATATTTTTACAGAGTAAGAAAACCATAACATTTAGGATGTTATAACAAAAAAAAAGACGTAACATTTATCCAGGTTTGACTGTAGTTCAAGGAAGATTAGAGAAATGAAATGAAATGAAATGGTACTTTATAAGAGAAAGATTATTAGAGAAAGAAAGAAGCAATCAATGAGCAGAAGGTGCTCACTATAATAGTATATGTCACCCTCAGAGAATGGCCAGCAGGATGATGTGCAGATGGATGTCTAAAAGCTCGTATATAAACAATGCGTGCGTGGTGCAAAGTCACCCATTCCATAGCCGACATGTAAATGAATGATCCAGATGTCTTCTTACATAGAAGATTAAGTACTTAAGAAGTAGGTACATCACTATACAAACTTGTTGCTTTGAACTTTGATCATGCACGTACCCATGTACACTTGTGGGCATGATGAAGCAGATATGCTGAGCTGATCACTGTTTTGAGCTGCAAGTTGAAAAGTCTCATTTCCTAGCTCATCTCTAGGAGTCACTTCAATGAAATCAGCTCATGTTTATTAATACATTCCAAGGCCGGGTAGATAGCTGCACGACTCTACCCTTTGAAGCTGGATTGCCAGGCGGAAAATTCTTTCCTAGCTTTTTTCATCAACCTACACTTAGGCTTTGCTTTGCTTAGTGCTGCTCTTCTCTCAATAGCCTTCTTCATCAAACTATCATCAGGATTGGCTATGCTTGATACAGGGGTACATGCTGCTGTTGGCCTCTTGTTTGCACGTTTCGGCTGGAATAAAAGAGCATTCCCTCTTTTTCATTTGGCCACTATGCTTCATACTCTCTGATTTCCTGTACAACTCATTCAGCGCGCCAAAACCTTTTTCAGCCAGTTTCTCCTGCAAGGATGTCATAGTTGATTGGTACATCACGCGCCATACCACTTGATCAAGTGACCCACGCTTCCTTGTAAGTTCTTTTTGCTCTTCCACAGCTTGGGCTCCAAACTGGCGTTCGTACCACTTGCACCATAGATAGTCGGTGACCCAACTCAGATCTCTTCCCTTTGAAGACAGTTCGATGTGCAAGAGCTGTTTTGGGTTGCCGTGTGGCAGAATTCTAGCTAGAATGTCGATATCAAGGTCTCCCACGTCTCCCAGCTCCCCAGCCAGACTCTTAACATCCATCTTTCCGATATCAAGGTCTCCCACGTAGCCAAGCTCCCCAGCCAGACTTTTAGCCTCTATCTTTCCTAAGTGTCAATCCACCTACGAACGTGACAAGGGCGCCGTCATGTTGCTCACCAATGAAAAAATTATGTCTTCATGCAGATTACTCAGAAGCTTCATACATATAAAAGTAGCTGTTAGAGATAGATCAGAAAGAAGCAATGATGCAGGACAGAACTTGAATTCAAGATGAACCCCAAGTGAGATATAAGAAATGAAGGCAGCTCAATGAAAAATTTATGTCTTCACGCCGATTGCTCAGAAGCTTACAAGTACATATATATATAAAAGTCGTCGCTAGAGATAGATCAGAAAGAACTTGAATTCAAGAACCCAAGTGAGATGTAAGAATGAAGGCAGCTCCCCGGCAGCTACTATGTACAGGCTCGCCTGTTTAGCCCATACACTAGTGAAGCTTCTTAAGCGAGACGAACATATGAGCAAAGTTGCAAGTCCCGACTCGACTCCCGAGGAAGGCTGGACTGGACGGACTAGGTGACCGGCTCGAGGGCACCGGATTATTTCCGTAACCGATGGTGCCTGAGTGGTGCCCTCGAGGACATAGTAGTTCTGGAGTCATCGAGCTGACCTAGAGAAGCAGGTCACTTTCGGATGTCCCAGTTATATGCGTATATAGTTGCCTTCACTAATTTCCTATCTGGATAGCTTCTCTCAGATGCCAATTTCATTCATGCAACGTTCATACGGGTCCAAATCGACAACATACACGAGAGACACAGATTGACTCACATTGATACATAGATTGAAAGCATAAAATTTGATATGTAAAGAAAGATAAACAAAAAATGTTGTTTTTTCTGGTAGAAATCGCAGTGTGACCATGTTACTGCAAGTCATCAAGAGTTACGAGTTACACTGATTTATTCCATGATGGAATATTTAAGTCAGAGGCCAACTAGGTTACACTAGGATTTGACATAGACATGCCGTTGGCCAAGGTGTTGCTACTGCTTATTATTTAGGGATGGATAGTGACAGCATCATTTTGAATTACCAGACTCCCGCCAGCGCCGAGGCAATCGTTTAAGACGAACAGTATTTAAGCTTACTACAGAGTCTTTTAGTGCTGAAACTTCTTTGTATGTTGATGCCTTATGGTGGAATTGCAGTAGTGAAAGTGAACTCATAGTATCGTGTGTTTTGTTTTCCTGAATCTTGAATTGCTATTCTAGATCGTATTTTCTACAAGAAACTCGTACACCACATTCATAAGTTCATAACACCACAAAGCATATATACTAAGATTAAATCAGATTCATAGTACAACAAGTTTAGCAACACTAGATGCACCACAATACACAAACTCCAGAACACCAGTGAATTCTACACCATGTATCGAAAATTGCCAAAGTGGCAGACATTTGTCCGATCATGAATTGGTATACAGTGGCATCACTATGTAGCCTTAATTCAATCCTGCCCTATGAATCAATAAAATCTAGACCATCATAGAGCCGGTAATGCCAGCATCCACTCAATTGAATAGCATGCATGCGCAACAACTGAGCATTAATATGGATTTATTGAGATACCAGAAGTGCTCCTCTTCACATGCGCAGGAACATTAACTATAGAAGTAGATACCCAGGAACCTAGACCCATTCTTACACAGGAAATTTCTCGAATTCTCCATAGCAAACAAGAGATCTACAATGCCCAGCAAAACTAGTCCCAAGAAATGCTGAATTGTTAATTTAATTTCTCCTGTACGCGGCAAGTGGACATACGACAAAAATATATTTCACAAAACAACACTGGCGCTAGAGATGGCATAGCAGCCAAGGGGGAGACTGGTTGGTAGGTAGGTCAGCCAGTAGCAGGGCGGCAGGAAAATGGACGGCCAGGATTAATTCATTCAAAATTCAACGGCTCATGGACCCTCCCTGAGAGCCTGCCTCCTAATCCGTATTTCTTATGGTGTAAGCAATCGAAACAGTCTCCTTCTCCACACAGTACTGAGCTACTATCTCTTTTGCTGTGCTTGTGGAGGAGTACACAGAATTGACTCACAGAATTATATATTGTCCGTTACAGCGATCCATGTGTTTCTGCTGCTATAGGGTCGATGGGGTCGACTGCCGCTCCTTTGCATCGCAAGTGAGATTCCAGTGGACGTGTTGTATTATCGGCTGCTCAAGACATTGCATATACATTAATGATCAGTTTACTTGGCCTGAGTTTCTTGCGAGCTGCATATGGTTGATGTTGGTGAGCAGCCATATGTGTAAATTGCATGGTTGAGATTTTTATGAGAGGGACAGAAGATGCGCCTATGTGAGTGTGGAATGGTTGGTTCCTGGGATTCTTGCTGTTATGGTCTACAATGTACCTTTCGCCTTCTTTACTTCAATGACTGCCAATGAGAGCAAGCTTCTAGATACCAGGGTTACAGGGAAGGTAATTGATGAATCCAATATGCAGTTAACAGGTCTGCATAATTTTACACAATCTCTCTTCAAGGGTCCCCGTCCTACCTTAGAAGACAGATCCACTCCCTCGGTTGTAAATCACAGACATGAGATTGGAATAATAAGGAAATGCCACTGTATACTAATCCTACAATTTAGAAATGTAGAGCTCACCCGGACCTGCTTCCTGTCAATTAGGAAAAGTGGCTCTTATGACACTGGCTCCAGACAAAGTCTCTCTCTCTCTCAACTGGATCCTTGTCTTCTCCAAATCAGATGTACAGATGATGCTACAATCAATTTTCTTACTTGTGAAATGAGATACTTTGGAACCTTGTTGGCATTTGGCTCGAGTAGTAAGGTTGGACTGGTTTTGTGTATTCCTGAGACTTCTTCTCTGCTTGTCCCCAGCAACTGACAATACAACTGTGTATGTATGTTGTCTTCCCATTGCAAGACACAAAATAAGTTGGCAAAGAAGAAACTCTGATAACTAGACAACCCTCACACCTCTATTACAACCCTTACCATAATCAGCAAGCAAGCATTCTCCACCCCACTCCAAATCCATTGGTAGCTGAAAAAATAAAAGGTTTTGAGCTCATCATGATCTCATGACCCGTGCATTGACAATGGAATCAAAAAGTTGTTAGTCGAGTGCTCTACACGTTTGGCAAGTATTCCCGAAGTAAATTATTGCGGCTCGGCTGTCGCAGCTTTCGGAAAGCTTTTGACTCGATCTGCCGTATGCGTTCTCGACTCACCCCAAAAACAATACCAATTTCTTCTAGTGTTTTCATGCGCCCATCGTGCATCCCATAGCGCAATCTCAATACGTCTCTCTCTCGCGGGTTCAAGGTGTGCAACACCTGCTCAAGGTCTTGCTTTAGTAGCCGCTTGGTTATTGTATCCTCCGGCGACTCCACGTCCTTGTCCGGAACCAATTCCTGGAAAAATATTTCCCATAGATAACTTGTTACTGTGGTAAGGGAAACAAGCAATTGAACTCTGAACATCATATTCGGTCAAGCAAACACCGTTCTTCCCGAGGTACAATAAGGAGGGTTGGTATTCATGATTCACAATTCACATCTTATTTTCTCACCCCAATAGTTACATCATTCTCTTTGCCAGCTGGACGCTCCATTGATGTTGGGGCCCTTGCTGACTTCACTATCATTTTCAACTTCTCAACGGTCATGCCTATGAGTTCTGCAACTTCTTCGTCCCGTGGTGAGCAACCATGCTCCTGAATGAACATCTTCTTGGCTTTGTTAACCCGTGTTATGACCTCATACATATGAATCTGCAAGGGGAAACCAACAATCAAAGTGAATGAAAGCCATGGTCCAATGCCACTTTTACAGAACGGAAAACTTCAACTGCATTCACTTCCTGCACAGATACTTCAGTTGTACGTTCGTTTGGTCTAAGAGCCAAGACGCACATACAGGCAAGCGAATGATTCTTGACTGATCGGCTATGGAACGTGTGACAGCCTGCCGAATCCACCAGAATGCGAAAGTGGAGAACTTGAAGCCCTTGTTGTGGTCAAACTTCTCAGCTCCACGAATTAACCCCATGCTCCCTACCTGCCAAAGAATAAAATATGTATAGCTTTGAATCAAATGGGATGGAGAGGCACAAAAAGTAAATGAACCCACACTCCAAAGTAATTCTTTAAGAGATTCGATCTTGCAACAGCACAGCAATAGATCACCGAACCATTCAAGATAGTCAAGACTGCAAGGTGTGCATGTTTGTAGTAGCAATCAACTGTCTCATCAAAGTAAGCACTGTCTAATGTAAATATACTATTACTTCAATAAAATATACTGAGGTTAATCTTTTTAAAATATGGGTTACTATTGCTAACCATACCAGAAGGCTAGATTTAGTGTAAATTGGCATGCCATTCCTCCCTCCCTTTCTGATGGCACACAATATAAATCAATTGTCATGGCATTACATTTGACATAACCCAACCTGCCAAATGTGTACATGAATGTCCGAGAAAATGACAAGGGGCAATGGGAAAAATCGAGGAATGGAGACGGGCCAATGCATTACAGACAGGGAGACAATTTAATTTGTCAAGGAAGAGGTGCCCACAATCTGACCTGAATGAGATCTTGGAAAGTCATGCCACGCCCTTGGTAGTTTTTAGCTATTGAGACAACCAAACGCAAATTGGAGTTGACCATTTTGTCTTTGCAAAACTGGCCTTCCCTGAGCCGTGCTTCAAAGGCATGTTGCTCCATGCTTGCTGCCCGAGCCCATTCAGCTAAGGTTGGCTTCTGCCCAATCTGTTCCATCAGGCTGTCCCTCACTTTTTCCATTTTTAAAAGATCCTGGTCAAACCACGCACATCATTGACACCAAAGTTTGTTACTTTAAGAACAGTATTTGAGAGCAGGAGATTGTATCTCTCCTCTTCTGCCTTTTCAAAAGAATGTCTCTCAAGCAAAGTCCACAAATCTGTCTCTCACTCCCTGCTCAGAGTTCTGGTTTGGTAAGAAACCAATACCAAAACACTCAAAAGATCAACCAAAACAAACAGACAGAAGCCTTGAACCTGATTGAATTCTTCAACAACAATGGAGAGGCTGAATTCACCTGAATCCCTGTTGAGAGCTCTATCTCCTCAGCAGCCGTCAGCAATTTGGTCTTGCCAATATCTCGCAAGTATGAGCGAACTGGATCAGAATCATAAGCTGGCTGAGCTCTTTTGGTCCTAGGAGGGACTGGTGCAGATGCTATTGCAGCTGCAGCCCTCTCTGCCTTTTCCAGTGCCCTCTCTCTCTTTAGCAATCTCTGCTCCCGGCGATTTGATCTGACCACAACATTCTCTCTCCTCCTTTCAGTCCCTGCTTGTTGTGTCTTCAGCTCATGGAGATTTCTACTTGGAGGATCTGGAGAGACAAAACAACCTTCACTCCTCAATATTTGTCTCACAGTGGAGTCCCAGCTCATCTAAGCCGATTGGTAGTAGAAGCTAATGGATGCATCCACTAACACTGGTGGATATTATCCAAAAAACACATCATCTATCTCTCCCACCAGATTTAAGGACTTTTTACGGCATATTGGAAACAGCAGAAGCAATCTATGAGGGTTAATCATGATCACACAACCTCTCATTGCAACACTTACAAATAAGCTGAACATCATCCTACATTCCATATGTAGCCTGGTCTCAAACCTGAATCTTTCAAGTAAATACTTCAACGGATTTGGGAGGGCTTGTTGACTTCAAACTATTCCCGTACTGTTAAAACAGTTGTGATGCAAGATTCAACCATGTCTATAGAATCTTCAAGAAAACAATTAGCCAGTAACACATTCGGTGATGCCAGGAGACACCAAACAAACTACCTCATCTCAACTTACCCACTTCCAGACCTCTCAAAGCTACGGCGTTGTCCACATTCCTTGCACTAGATGTCCAATCTTCCACTCTGATTTTGTCCTTTTGGCTCCATTCGCTGGGTGTGGCACACTCTTCCTCTGAGTCATACTGAATCCTCTGTGCAGCAGCAACACGTTCCATCTCACTGAGGCGTGCCCTCTCCAGTCTCAGTAAGTCCATCTCTGACGGGAAGTTATAGTAGGGGTCCATACATTGAGCTTCAGCCTCAGCATACATAGCCGCATCTTTTGCAGCGTTTGCTGCTGCTCTTGCAAGGGTCATAGCTTCCTCAGCAGCTGCCGAAGCAATGGCCTTCTCACTTGCTAACCAATTCTCTGTAACAACCATCAACTCAACCTGAACAGCCTGTCGTAGCATTTTCTGTTTCACCATAGGTGCCAATGGGATGATGATTGGTGGCCTTTGCAGGCGAGCAGCATCTGAGAGCCTAACACTGCAGCACAAAAACAAATTGATGTCGAGATAAGTGAGAATCTACTGCCATCAGGTAGATTGGCTGCCTGGTACTTTCCACACAAGTCAGGCAAAATACAGTAGGCCTTAAGCCCCCAAGGGGACTCTCCCTTATCTCTCTTCTCCCCTTTCTAGACAGTTCCAGGTAGTGTCCCATCTCTAGCCAGTTTAGCCTCTACAGCAGCAGTGATGGAGCAGACATTGCATTTGGCGTCCACACCACCTCGTACATCAAGCACTCCAAGTCCTGTAACCCATATGTTGCCCATGGTGAATCTGAGCTGAATTTCCATGCCCAGATGAGTAGACCTAAAAACAACCGGATCCAGGAGGGTTCACAGTCTGTGGAGATTTGTCCCTTCAGGGTACACACTTGGAGGAAATGGTCCATGAATACTACCTCTCTCTCTCATCAGCACTGTGACAGGTGGGCAACATTATTTGTACCTCTGTTAAGCTAGAGGGCTAGAGCTGCAGTGTTGGAGCAATGTTGGTGTCAATGCAAGCACATGCATAGGAACTGGTAATTACTGACAACCACATGTTGTAGCCGGCAATTCCAGGTTAAACTCTAAGGGCTGAAACACAGAAGTAGGTGCACAGCTTGTGCCCATGAGGGTACATCAGATGGACATCCCAGGGAGCAGTAAATAAGTAGGCGCTCTCACTCTTTACCTCTCCTAATCATCTTCCTGGATGTGGCAGAATCCTGCTGCAAAATAGGGGTGACGATCAATAGTTACTGCTTGCCGTATTGAACTGCAGATTTCCCAGCAAATGACGCAGAGTTGGATAGGTAGCATTTAATATTGCGACATGGAACATCCAGAGACACACACACACAAACAGGCACACACAGACAGACAGACTTAGTCGGCCAAGGCTGACATTTTGATATTTTACACAAATAAGCCAAAGAGAAGTTCACAGTAGCAAGGATCTTACAATGAAAGCCTAAACTTTGTGCGGGGATTGAAAGTGCAGCCAGCTTCCAAGCCTCTTGATGCTGTACTGCCATGGCCATGAACTCCACTGTGGAGAAGAATGTGTCTCTGCTCCTTCTTTACTTTAGCACCTACAAAAGCCATTGTCAATCGCATCTCTAAACCTTATCCATTTTGAGAGGACTGCCAGCCACATGCAAGCAAATTCATCGAATCTGACCTCACTTCTACCCCACCATCATTTCTATGTATCAAGACGCTCAGCAACAAAGCTTATTCCATGATGGAGTTGCAACCTACCAAGTGAACCATGGAAAGTGATGCAACTACGCAACGGGGTTCATTGAGAGCTTCCATTAGGATTAGCAATTTGACACAAACACGTAATAAGTGCAAACACGTAATATGTGCTTACTCACTGTCCATTGAAAAAGAGATATGGGAAATTAAGGTTTGGAGAGTATGTTCTTTAATGCAAGAGACAGTTGAACTGATCCCCAATTTAGAAACTCCGAGGGGAGATAGACAGGGATAGACTTTGAAGCAGAAGAGACAACCGGGAGGAAGATATAGATAGGAAGTACGACACGCTAAATGTTTACTCCAAACCAAACACTGGAAACAACATCAAAGGCAGGTCAGTCACACAAAACATATCATGGAATAGAGTGACCACTTACCATGAGGCGTAGGCACTTCAACTTGAATTGTTGAGCAACTGGCGGTGATCGAATGTTGATCTCTCTGGAGGTGTGTAGAGCTTCCACATGCAGAAGAACTTATGAATTTTCCACTGGGTAATGCACCCTTCCGACGGAAATGACATGAACCTAACTGTGAGTATTTGCTTCTACGACCTGCACTGAGGTCTTGCGAGCAAGCTTGAGAATTGCAGGATGGACTCCTTTGTCTGTCATGAAAGGACTGAAATTGAGAGGAGGATAAGGGCTCAGAGTGGGAGGACGCAGCAAAGGAAGGGACTAAAATGCGGTTAACACATGGCATGTGTGACTGCAAAACTGCCATAGCCACTAGATCGATCCCCCACCCTTATTCTCCCACTACCACCGACATAAGCATGCGATGACTTGAATGGAACAGGTCCCAAAACCACAACTACGTCCCTGATTCTCTGTCCCTCACTTTATTACTGGTGTCTACAAAACTACCAATGTGTGTGAAAGCCAACCCGGCGAGTCATTGACACAGCTCCAAGCTACTCCTTCAAATCTCTGAAAAGAAAGAAGACAATGTAGTTCTTACTCTACGGAAAAACTTGAATCCAACAACAAAAAGCCGGCGGAACGCTCCAGCCAGTGAGGAAGATAGTGAAGTTCACTGTCTGGCTGCATATTGGTGATCCCAGTAGCACCATATCTGTTTCTCTTCGGATCCCACGAGACAATTTCCTCGACGGTGGTGGACATCCAGAGCAGACACAAGAATTCTCGACGAAGCTGCTCTGCCCTCGCGCAGATTCCCTTCCATGAATTTGAAGCTCTCGCGATCTTCCTCTTCCCGAGACTATGTATTCTCGCACAGCCAAGCACCGGTCGCGAGGCCGGATCTCCACCGGCTATGGTCGGACCACCGCCACAAGGAACCCTTCTCGACCGGTCTGTCCGGTCGCGGCCAGGATTCAGCGCTAAGCCCTAAACCCTAACTAAGGAAACGTGTATGTGCGAATTTGAACACACGATCATCTACTTCTGATTCCATCCAGGTAATCTGGGGTCGTGCGGGTAGGTCGTTAACCCGAGCATAACTCAACCGGGTATATATCCACATATATAACTCTTTCTTTTATTGTTTTATTTTGTATTTTTGGGGGGAAATGCAGGAAATAAATAAATAAATGCAGGAGGAAAATATGTAGGCCATGTTTCATTTCAAAACATTTCAGGCAGTAAGAAGATGGCATGACCAAGTGGAGGGGCACGTGGAAATGGAGGGGAAGGACACGTAGATGAGAGGGAAAAGGGAGGCTTGACGAGTGGACAGGTGGGCCCACCTAGAGGTGACACCTGACACGGGAGACCATGTTTAATTTATGGAAGGAAGAAAATAGGCGCACCATTGGAACAGCCACACACAATAGTGGGGTGGGTTTATGTAGGGACACGTGGGGCTCTTTTGGAAGGCTCCGCCTCCCAAGGCTATATAAGGAGGTGCTCACCTTACTACTCATCCCCTTCCACAAAAAAAAAAAAAAAAAAAAAAAAACAAGACTTTAAATTCTAGTAATTGATAATATACTTAATTCAGTTAAACTATAATTTGATTTTGTCTGAGTGGTAATGGCCACATACCACCTCCGAAGTGGTGTCACAAAGGTGTCCACCTTCCTACTAGCCGGAAGGCACTAACCATTCGGCATGAAGGGAGACCATATTTTAGGCCTCCTTCCGGAGGCGTAAAATATTATAGCTGCTATAATCAGCCTTACCAACTACATCCAAAATGACCAGCTTTAAAAATTCAAAGGAAAAAAAGATTTGAGCATAACAAGCACAAACTTATATCTATATGTCCTTCATTATATCATTGATTCATCCCTTGGTTATATATAGAATAACCATTTATTTATATACATATTAGTTTGAGGAAATGGGGTGGAAGTTTCGTACTAATCTATTGTGAGAAGAAAAAAATTATTTACCCTAACCCTTACCCTCATTTACCCTTTATTGCCTATGTCCTTTACCGAAGATAAATCAAATCCTCGTTTATCCTTACCTGTAGAATAAACAAGTCCACTGTCCCCTGTTCTGTAAATGTTTTTTAAGAACCACAAAAAAAAAAAAAAAAAAGTGGACCTATTAGAATTTACACTTATCCAGAGGTAGATAATCTTTGAAATTTTAATTTACCCTACCAGGAGGGTAAGCAAAAATCTATTTACCCGCACAACACTGCTTAGAAGTTCAAACCTGGATAACATTCTGCTGCAAATGGTAATTGTATCTACTTGCCAATCGTGGATACTTCAAGTTTGTGATCAGTTACTTGCATTTGGTGTGCCTCCAAGGTGGGAAAGGTCTTCTTGTCCCGCATTGCTAGCACAAGCAGACTTGAAAAACTGGAATCTCCGTCGCAGTCAGTGTGCTGTCAAAGTTGAATGCTGTTGCATGTGCATCAGCATATAATTGATTGAATTGTGGCTCTATCCAAGTGTCTAGCACTAAGTCAAAAGCTAACTGCCACCGAGGTCGATAAACTGACCCCATCTACTCGATATGGGCTGTCATTGCAATTGTCATCAATACCCTCTGCCAATGCCGATTTTTTTACCTGCATTTTCGAATCTTCTTCTTGCTTGTCTATGCTCCCAGTCTCTATGAAACACGAACCATCTAATCCAGACACACTTGTTTCTGCAGTTGGAGTAGTTGCGTTACTTGAGATGTCAGTCTCTGGTGCAGATGGAGTGTGCTTGCTCAGAGACTGTCATCATAAACACAGAATAAGTTTGCACCCTGTTACGGAAACTCTCAACGAAAAATCCAAAAGCACTCAATCAAAGCAGTCTACTCTGATACATGCCACATTAGTGACTGTGTGTCAGAATGGTTCCAGCAGACTCCATCTGAATCCTCTACTTGAAAGACCTATACATGGATTTCACCAGCTCTCTATTGAATGACAATTTCTCCTAAATCAGAGCAGACCCACACAATATTCTTGCATAGAGACCTCAAAGGGAGGCACTCTCTCAAGCCAACAATTCCTCGTGAATAGAGCACTTGTCTTGCCCATGAAATAAACTTGGTGGTTGACCTAGTAATTGCATTGAGATCCAAAACAGCACTTATCACTTAAGGATGGCAGAATAGGTGGAGACAAACCTGATTTAAAGTGGCATCAATTTCAAGTTCTAATCGCCGCACATCATCCAATGTGAGACCAAACCAATCATCAATCCAACCAAAGCACCGCCTGTGACTTTCCATGAATAATGCTCTTTCCCCCTGCACATATGACAATATATAACACTGTCACTCCACTGTACTATCTCCAGCCGAAACAGCAGCTGAATTACGTGTAGCAGGTGCCAACCCCCTCTCTCATTTGAAAAGTATCTGGAGGGAGCATTTGAATCTTGAAGCCTGGTCCATTCCTGTCCCATAAGCTGTATGCGCATAAACTGAAGCCATAAAGTTGTCTCTCTCTCGCTCTCGCGTGGAAGGAAGTTACTTTCTGAACTTGTTTCCAGTCTGTGACATAGGCAAGGACTCTATTTCTTTGAAGCAAGACCATCCTGTAAACAGGCTGAAGTCCTTGGCACTACACAGAAATTTAAACTCAGGGTGGGGAGCCTACCTTTGAACAGTACACAGATGCAGAGAGGAACAGGAGATTGTAATTGCCCAATATGCAGGCAGCCTGAAGACAATACCCATTTTCTGATACAGTGGCCGGGTATTCTCATCAGAGAGTGACCCTCTTCAGGAATATCAAGAACATTGTTCCTGCACCTCTGTTCTCCAACCTTGAAAATCTTGAGGCTGAGCCTAAGGCCCTACCCTGCTGGGGTCTAATTGCTGGGCAGCTCACACACACAGGATTGATGCTTGTGTGAAGGGTTTTCTAGAGGATATCTGGAAAGACCGAACTATGTAATTATACCAAGGTAAGTCCCACTACTGGAGTGAGCCCCACACAAAGGTAGTATCCTCTTGTTCCACCCAAACTGGGCAAGGGGTGTATGGCCACAAGGCTGCGGCAAACAACGTCTCTCTCTCCCGAGTGAGTGCATTTCCTTTCCTGCCTAATAATGGCATGTCCGAGCTTCTTCTCATATTCCCAATAAAGCCCAAAAAAGATGCACATTTGGTGTTAGTGTGTAGAGAGAGAAACACAACGATTTCACCCTCAACTTGAGAAGCTTACCCCCAGGACAGCCTGCTCCAGCCTGTAGCCAAAACCCCAATAGGGAGCATCCACAGTAACGAGCTTGTATGCTGTCATAATTGGGGAACATGTGTCCTGCACACATTGGTCAATCCATCATGGACTAGCAGTCAGGTGAGAAAATGGATCCTTAATCTTTTCAAATTTTCATGCCCCACTGTTGAGGGGTCTGATCCAAAGTGCAAGGTTTTAGCATCACTTTTTTCAATCAGACAGAGAAATAACAGATTAACCAATAAAAAAGTGAAGGAAAAGTATTACTAGTGATTCTGGATCATTAGGATCTTGGGTTTCTAGGATGAATCTCTGGACCACTGTCGTGCTTCTTTACCCTGAAGATGCTTCATTCAAACGGGTCAGACCCTTACGTATTCTACAGAAAAACGCTGTTTGAGCTCACAATACCGTAATCAAAGCATTAGTTCCAAAAGCATGATGGCAGTCACCTTTCTGAGGTCATCAATACATGTATTAAAATTGATTGAGATCACAGTCACCTACAAGGCCAGACCTTCAGGATGACAAGGCCTGGGGTAAGACCCTCTCACAGAGAATATGAACAAGCTCAAATCAGAACTGTCCAATAGAACTTGAGATATTTGGCATCCTGCAGTCATATAAAGGAGGTGCCCCTATAATCACACATGGGAGGTCTAACAAACAAATAACAGTGTCACTGTTCTTGATAGTACATCAGACACATAGCAGAGTAGTGAGCACAGACCTGCCATCCGGGTCTGAGAGGTCCACGTCCTGATTTCACCGAATGAAAATTTGTGAGGTCAACATTGGGACCACCAATGATATAGCTCCAGTAGTCTTTTGCACCTGTTGCTATATCCACGAAGTCCACCTTTCTTAATGCTAGGCCGTCGGCGTCCAAATTGTGTACCTGCAAGACACAGATTTGAGAGAAAAGAATAGACACAGTTTTGTTGCCCCTTGGGGCTCTGGTCGACTTTCTCAGCTAGTGCAAGGTTCTCTATTCAAGCGCTTGATTTACAATACTGCACCCATTCCTTGATCAAAATGTGAGGAGCGGGGGATGCATAAGAAAGAAAACTAAGGAAAAGTAATACTGTCCTCATGTGTTCCCAAAATGCCAAGTAACAACAAAGTGCCCTATTGACAAGAGACCCATTGGCAAAGGCTCCAACACCAAGAGAGAAAAAATATGTTGGGACATGCAAAAGTAACAGGGATTGGAAACCTGGAGAGCTTTCTTCTAAAGCTGAACTTGGAGGGGAAGTTCACATGTACAGGTAATCACTCACATTAGGGCAGCAGCCATTATCAGCAACATGGAGAGTCTCAATCGTAAGCTTGAACCTGGTGAAGTATGGACACTACACACCACCCATGTCAACCACCCCTCAATCTACCAGCAACAAATGACAAAGCCTAACCAAAGCCCCAGGTTGATTGTGGTGTCCAGTTTCTGTGCCACTTAAAAGGCCTCACCCGTTTCACAATGGCATTGCGAAACTATAGTGTTCTCCCAAAGTTTCATTCAATATTCATGACATGATCAAGGCTGGTTTACATGTGGGCAAAGTAATAGTAACGACAAACCTTGAGCACTGGCAGGTGCAGAACAGATTGAGGAGGCCACCATGACATGCACAAAAACCAGGGAGCCCCAATCAGATACTTTAGCCACAGAAAAGCTTTACTCATATACCAAACTTGAATTACCAGCAACAATGTGACATGGAGAAGCTCAACCATGCGGTTCGCTAGTTGTCAGTAAGCTTTGGTCCAGCAAGCTCCCGACTGACTAAGGTCATCTCGACATATAGGTTACCGCCACTTTGGGCACCTAACAACAGTTTCACTCCAAAAATTTCTAAATGGGTAATCTTTGTAAAAAACACACTCCATATCATTACCTTCAACAATAATCCTCCCCATGCAATTATCATCTTACAGAGAAAAAGTATAGGAAAAAGTTGTGCGATGAAACACACATTTTCACAATCAATCGGCCATCATTTCTAATCATTATTTGTACTCTATCCATACAGTTTCATCACAAAATGTGTCGTTCCACGTAGGCCAAAAAACTAAGGGGAATACTGGTCGGTAGATGAGGCCAGAAAGAATAAACAGACTGAAGGAGATCAGACAAGAGCTTTACCTGTTTTGCATTTGGGGAAAGCATTCCAAGCCTCCTCCTCAATCACTAAAGAGTTGGTGGGAGCAAACATGGCCAACCAGGAAGGAGCCTTGCTGCACCATGGTCATATGCATCCGAGGCGATCCCCACACATCAATATGCACAGTCAGACTCCAGAGTGGATGTGAGGTTGCAACATTGTAGATGCAGAATTTGTGGACAGTCACACTACTAACCCCACAAAGAAACCCCGTCCTCCAGCTCTCAGAGTAGGGTGCTTTTCTCTGAACAGTAAACAGCAGGCATTCTGCTGTGAGTGAATTGGCTTTACAAGCATGAACAAATGGCAAGAAAGTCTACTGAATACCTCTCTCTCATACACCAAGCACTCCGTAATATCCTTGTAGAAGGCTTCACTTTAAACCCCTGACCCCACCTCTCTGCGTCACCCATTGATCAACACTGCTATTGAGACTAATCTGATGAGTTTATTGATTTGCATCTTAGAAGCCCACAGTGGAGTTCCAAGCAAAAAGTGAAGTCTAGTTTGTGCTTGGGGCCAACTCCTGCAATAGTTTCAGAGTTCAACTGGCCCATTCTCTTGGATGTGCATGCCCAAAAAATATGAAGGCTTGAAAGGCCACAGAAAGGTGTCTCCAAAATCTTCACTATGTTTCAAGACAGCATGTGCACCTCATAGACTCTCAGAATACTTCCTTGTTGCACAGGTTCACCCGCTGTTTCATTTAAACTACATGATGTGGTTGAGGATATTTTCTGGCTCAAACCCTACTTTTATCATAAGTAGACTTGGAGGGTGTCTATAACAATCCTTCAGCACACCCTACAGCCCTGATTACAAAGGTCTAAATGGTGGCTGTACCACACTGGTTACAATACTCTTGTGGTATGTGTACCTTTGCAAATAGTAAATTTTGGAGGTGTATTGACCCTGCCCAAATTCCTCATTCTCGAATGGTGTGTTGGCCAAGACTTCAACTCCCTCGGCCCCTGAGGTCTGCTGCTCTTGCATCTTGGTTACCATATACATTTGAGCTATCCTGTACTGCAGCCCACCACAACCCTAAGTCGATGAGCTCCAACTTTATTCTTGCCTTCAATTTGTGAACGGGACAAATTAACCTATGACGAAGATTGTAGAGGCTATCCTCATAACTATCCAGGGGCTTGTCCTGAAGCAGTGGCTGAAAGTGTCAACCATATTTCAACTTTAGTGGCAGTATGCCACTGGTAGCTATGACGGAAGAACACGGTCTGATATATACGAATACACAGTAGCTTGATTCTTTTGGGTGTTCTCCAAGGCATCAAGGGAAATGAAATGAAATGGTGCTTTATAACGTGAGTGAGAGACCAGTAAGGGCAGATGTTCTTCAGGTAGCTGGGGTCTAGCAGGTAATTCTCAACCAAAGGAATAATGGGCCAGTAACTCAAACATGATTCATGGGCATTTTTTGGACAAGCTTTTATACTACATGGAATCAACAAACATAAGAGGTAGAAACACTCACCTCTTCTAGAGACAAAGGCATCACCACCCGGCTGTACACCACCCGCAATCCCTGGTCAAGGATGTTACATCTCTCTCTCACGCTCTCACGAAGAAAAAGGGATGCCTCTTATACGATGGTTGATTCGGTGCACTCAAACACAATTACCTGCTTTATTTCTTAACGGCGCAATCACACACAGTAAAGTAGGATCCGAGTAGTGATACAACTGGTGGGTGCAGTGAGATATGGTGTCCAACTTTAAACTTGCAAGTGGCCATAGCACAGATCGACATGGTTGCTAATTCACACAATAAATACCGCAGTGTTGGCATCCTCTCGGTGTCTATTGTCAAGAGGATACAATTCCATCATTTGCACCATGATAAATGTCGACGGCGGACACCCTTTCAGTATCCAGCGATTTTCTCCCTATTCACCACGTGATGAATCTTTGCAAGGAATAGCAGGGATCCCCACCAAACCGCAACGGCTATAGCAATCAGTTTAATTCCTTCTGCACTTGGTCGCGCATATGATTTCTGCTCCTTTCAAACAACTCAAATTCTCCACCCCCGTATCAAACTCGCCCACATCTCGGTCATCGACTCTGAGAAGTGCAATGCAGGTTTAGCAACGTTCGAAAAGAGATATATGACAGGCACGTTAAAGACCTGGGATTGAAACAGAGAGAGAAAAGATTGAAACTCGCACGTTCTGCCCTTGAAGGAGACCAAGTGGTGGAACCAGATCGTCACAAGACCCAAAGAACCCAACTCTGCAACAGTGCTGAAAGAGCAACAAAGGGGACATGAAGAGGAAGGAAACAACAATGAATTCTGGGTCTTCAAGGTTGCGGGTTACAAGCCACCATCGCACTTGAAAATCACGCAAAGACTGCGAAGAGCGCAAGCAATTCATGAAAACGGGCACTCGCAGAGAATCCACGAGGAAGCGGGATTTAGTGCTGATCAACTTGTTTAGTGCTTGATTTAGTTAATTACATCTACGTGTCCCGTGCACAAAGCATGAGGATATTCTAGGGTACTCCTTTTTGAAAAACGATTAAAGTATGTCTGAACATGTCAAGCTCTTCCTCCCCGCTTCCTCCATTCAGCAGCGTGGAGGAGGTCGAGGAGTGCTAAGCACCCTGCATCCACTTGACGAACCTGACTACTCGCAGCCTGCTTCTCGAAACTGATGGATTATTCACTGAAGACTTTCTTTGAGACGAATGATTTGGGCGTTTGCAGTTGGTTGAAAGTATCACCTGCATCGCGACCTTTCACAATTGGGAACAACATTCGAGCCCATCAAGGGTTCGTTTGCTTATCTGGGTCGGTTGGGTGGAGTCTTGTCCGCATCCCCTTCCCAGTTGGTGGGATGATGTTTCATATGCAGGCAGAGAGATGGTGATCACCCCGAAGGGCCTGTGGATATGAAACTGGAAAAGTTGTTACAGTTTTCCGCTGAAGGTGTGTATGAGGAGCCATCGACGGGACTGATGCAGTTGGTGGGTTGTTTGCCCTCTTCTCGTGACATGTTCAATCCAACAAGCTTGTTAAAAGTACTGCCGGAACAGAGAATATATACGACAGCCGCGTCTACGTTGAGGTTCAGCAACCCTGAGCAGGTTAAGTTGACAATGACCGTGAAGAGCACCAGGTTGCCAACCGACCCACTTTATTTCGGGGGCATGGAGATTAAGGTGAAGAAACTTATGTGGGGTAAAAACAACTGCAGGACTAAGGGCTGAAATCAGAGCACGGATGCCGGAGATTCTTTGTATCCTAAGAAACAAGGAGGACTGCGTTTTCGTGTCGCTGCCAATGCTTGGGCTTCAAAACCGTCAACTCCTTCGCTCATAGCCTCGTTTTCTGGATTTTGTTGAGTGTGTAGAATCTGCAGATGGCTTCAATTGAATCTCTTTGAATGTGAATAGTGTATTGTGACAAGAAGGGGTATAGTCACTAAGTGCTAAAACTAGGATGAAATCCGCCTTCTAGGACAAAGACTATAGTCTGTGAAAAACAGGGAGCAGCCCCCCAAGGGGAAAGGAGTAGAAACAGGCCGTCGTGTCCATCAGTGAAAACAAGTTGTCAAGCTTGTGTGTACGAGCAAGCTATTTTTGCTCGTGGGTTCTCGTTAACTGAGAGTCAGATCACTCTCTGCCACAAGTCGCTGAACTTGTGCAAGTTTAAATTTTTGTTTTTCTGGTCAGTGGAGTCGGTCCTCGTAGCATGGCTGACAATAAGGACTTGGGAAACATCAGGAAATTCTCCGGACAGAATTTCAGCTGATGGATGTAGACCCCAAAACCTGCATCGTCGAATACAAAGATGGATAAAAAAAGACAATCAGGCAGTCCATCTCTTGTGTCAGGCTGTTGAGGAGAAGATCTTGAAGTATGTCATGAGTTGCAAGACCTCAAAAGCCATCTGGGACATGTTGGTCGAGGTGCATGATCAACATTCCCATGAAAGCATTCGTCACTCTCTGCAGCGCTTCTTTGACATCACTATGGACGATAGTGATAGCATAGCTGATTTCCTTGGCAAGATTGAGGAAGCATGAGGTGAGCTCACAAATCTTGGAGACAACACCGTCATCAACACCGTCATGGCCAAGATTCTCAGCCAGCTACCTGCTTCATATGGTCCGTTCCAATCCTCATGGGAGAATGTGCCAACTGCATAGCGAACCATCAGTGTCATGATGGGAAGGCTGATTAGAAAAGAAGCTCACATGCGTGACCTGGATCACCGAAGCGCCAACAAGGAGGGAGGAGCCACAGCCTACACGGCCACTTTCAAGCCCAAGGGTGGGTCACCATCTGCGAAGCCGCAGCTCACTCCAGAACAATGAGAAAAGCGCAGGCAGGAGATGCAGACGTAAGAAAGTTACTGCATGTTGGAATTGTGGGGAGACAGGACATTGAGAATGCACCAAAGAGAAGAAAGAGGAATCAAAGGGAGCATCTGGCGGAAAGACTCTCCGAGCGTTCATGGCCTCTGCTTCGGGGCCCTGCTCTGAAAATTGGTACGTTGATAGTTGTTGCTCGCAACACACGACTCAAACCAGAGAGTGGTTTTCTACTTATCGTGACATCTCAAGCGAGAGGCAGCCGGTAGAAGGAATTGGAGGAGTGGTACTTTATGCCCCAAGGAGTGGGTGACATAGCATTCAGAACCTGGGTCGACGGGCAAGAGCATCACGGTGTCTTGAAGGACAATGTTTACATTCCAAAATTGGGTCGAAACTTGTTCTCGACCTCTCGAGGGGTTCAGCGCGGGATTGATATACTTCACACCCAAGGTGGTTGCCACTTGATGGCTGGAGGGGAGGTTGTAATGCGTGGCATTGAGGAGTGCGGTATTTACAGGCTCCTTATCTCTGTCGTCTTGCCATCATAATCCAACAACCATAGTGCTTTCCCAAGGTGATTGGAGTGCAGACAAAAAAGGATAGCATCCAAAATATTGATATTTGGCATCTGCGACTTGGTCACGTTCATCATCAGATGATTAGAGATATGGAGGCTAAGGACATGGTTGATGGGCTGATTATCAATGGAAGAAGCCAAAATCCATCCTTTTGCATGGGTTGTGCATATGGAAAGAATCACAAGGCACCTTTTCCCTGGAAAGATCATCGTGAAAAGATTGAGATGATTGGTGACTTGGTCCGCTGTGACTTGCGCGGACCCATCAACGTGTCTCCAATAAGTGGGGCCAAGTATTTTGCCCTATTTAAAGACGACCACACTGGCTATCGGGTCATCTACTGTATTAAAGAGAAAACAGCGACAACAACTCTTGAGTGCCTGCGCCGGTTCCTAGGACAGATGATACAAGAAACTGGGCATACCATAAAGATCCTCAGGTCTGATCGTGGTATGGAGTTTTGCAACGCTCAGTTTGAAGAGTTCTTGGTTGCAAAGAATATCAAGCACGAGGTGACATGTGCTTACACCCCGGAACAAAATGGGGTGGCTGAAAGAGACAACCGCACCATCATTGAGTTGGTACGCAGCATGATCTATGCAAGCGATGTTCATCCACTCGTGTGTTTGGTTCCAGTGCATATGTCCATATTCTTTCTGAGTTACGTAAGAAGATGGATCGGAAAAGTAAGCACTGCATACTCATGGGCTACAGTGAGACAAGTAAAGCCTACAGGCTGTGGGTCAATGTTTCTCATCACATCATTGAAAGCCGGGATGTACTTTTTGACGAGCTAAATTTGAATGGAGGCGACTGATTTGACCCGCCAGTTGACAGCTCCATTGTTCACTTGAGTGACCACGTTTTTGATCCGCCAGCTCAAGCAGTGGGAGTGCGCGCTAGAGCCTTGCCCCATGTTGCTACTGAGGTGGTACCTATGGAAGACTTGCCTCTTGTCGTCCAGCTCGGCATTCCCGAGAGCCCGGAGCGGCTTACACCACCTGATGTCACCACCTCTGGCGATGATGAGCCTCGCCACGAGGCACCAGTGAGAATTGATGCACCCGAGGCTGCCATCACCGGTGCACCCAGCATCACTCTCGAGCGTGATGCTCGCTCTCGCCACCCCCCCTCCCGTTTTGGCAATTGGGTGGTCCCTATTGGAAAAAGGGAGCTACACATGTAATGTTGCCACTACATGTGGTAACGTCCCTGATGAACCCCTGACCGTTGACGAGGCCGTCACATCCCCAAAATGCGATGAGTGGATTTGTGCAATGCAAGATGAATATAATTCCCTGCTTGAGAACGGGACTTGGATCTTACAAGATTTACCCAAAGGCCGCAAGGTTGTTCGCTCTAAGTGGGTTTTCAAAGTGAAGCTTGGCGCTGATGGTAGCGTTGCTCGATTCAAGGCCGGGCTGGCGGCCAAAGGCTTCACTCAAAAGGAAGGTTTGGACTATATTGAGACTTTTAGTCCAGTTGTCAAGTTTGATTCTATCCGCACCATCCTTTCTCTCGCAGTAGAAGAAGACATAGATATTACTCAATTTGATGTACGTACAGCTTTCCTGTATAAAGAAATTGATGAAGAAATTTATTTGGAGCAACCTGTTGGCTTCATCGATGTGGAGCATCCGCATAAAGTTTGCAGATTGGTGAAGGCCATTTACGGCCTCAAGCAATCTTTGAGAAGGTGGAATCGCAAGTTCAACCATTTTCTTATTACGTACAACCTGATTCCATCCACCGCCGACCCTTGTGTGTACGTGAGCAACACTGATCCCCGTTTAATCTTGTGCATTTCGGTGGATGATGGCCTTGCATGCAGCGTTCAAACCCACATGATCACGCAAGTCCTCATCGAGATGAAAGGTGTTTTTAGCATCACTGAGGGTCATCCTGAAATGTATGTGGGGTTGCACATCACACACTACAGGAAAAGGGGGGCCTTTGCGACGCCTGAGCCACGCCGCAGCGTCGGGAAAACGCCGATTTCGGGCAGGGGGCAGGCGCAGAATTTGCGACGCCCGGCAGTCGCATGGGCGTCGCCAAAATGACGTCGCAAAAATGCGACGTATGGGGGTCGCGAGCCCCCACCCTAACTCCCGCGACTGTCGGACGTCGCTTTTCAGGCCGTCCGCGCCAATGCCAGGGGCCTCCTTCGAGCAACGTCTCGCCGTCGCAGCCCTCCAGCCGACGGCGTTGGTGGGGGCGCCGGCGCGGCGTCGCATCCCATTTTTTTTTTTCTAACCTGCCCGGGAGTCCCATCCTAAAACCCAAAAACACGTGGCGTAAGCCGGGTGGTACGCCAAGCGACGCCAGTGCGTCGCTGCAAGCGACTATTGGGCGTGGCAAAAAAAAAAACAGCAAGAGCAGGAGTCGGGCTCCGTCACGCCCGGGCGTGGGTTTTGGCGACGCTCTGGCGTCATTTTTTTTAATATTTAATCCAAAAAAAAAGACATGGCGCAGGCAGGGTGGCGGGCTACGCGACGCCAAGGCGTCGCGGCTTGCAACCCCTGGACCAAAAAAACACGTCGCAGGGGGTGTCGGGCGTTGTCGCCCACAAATGGGATTGGCGACGCCCGACTATCGCAGCTTGCGACCCCAGCTCAAAAAACACGTCGCCATTGGCAATGTCCTGCAGTCGCGAGGGCAGCCTGGTGGGGGGGGGGTTTGATTTTGGGGGTGAATTGGGGGTGGTTTTTTGTTTTTTGCCTGGTTTTGTTTTTGGGGATGGGAGACCTTACAGTTCCATTTCTCTGATTTAGCAGGTACACAATTGATTAAGCATGAATCGAGGGTAAGGACGGTGCAACACATGAATAAGATGGAAGATGAAAAGATGGAAATATATTTACAGGAAATGAGCTGAAAAGCTCACAAGGGTTCAGTAGGCTGACCCTGGGACCTACATGGACTAGGACTAATCATCCTCATCCTCATCCTCAGTGGAGGACTCAGAGCTATCCGATGAGCCTGATGACTCCACGCCCTTTGCCAGAGCACCTAAATGAGGCGGCGTTCCCCTAAGTCCCACAGAGCTCTCATCCAATCCCTGGCCATGACCCCCGACCTCATCCATACTAGTGCCTTGTAGTGCACTCATCCCCTCCGTATTGGCCATGTTCTTCATGAGGGATTGCCAACCATGCTCCTTGGCATAGTTGTACTCTACCGGAGATGGCTTCCTCTCAAACGCACGTTGCTACTGATGCCATAAATTAAAGTCAGTTCTTCGCGATGATGGAGCCAGAAAGAAGACATAACAAAATCCATAGGGAAGTACGACTTACAAAGCGCAAGATAAAACCCTTGGATCCGTCGGCGCCCCACTTGTGTGTGGATTTGTGCTTGTCAAGGCGGACTGTTGTTGCTTCGCGTGCCCGGTCACATTTGGCCTTGTTTGCGGCATCAGTCTCTCCCGCAATGAGTGCATCCCATGATACCTATGCACCCCCCCCCCCCCCAACAATTAGTGAATTACACACATACGTTGCATCGAATCTACCTCATTAATGCACATGCGACAAATGGAAGGTGACATGATTCAGGATTTGCCAACCTGTGTAATTCCATAAGGTGGTTTGGGTATGGCTCCCTTTTCCATTGCCCTCCGAATGATCTGTCTGGCACGGTACCTCCTGTCCTTCAAGTTTTGCCCCCACCATCTTCATCACCCTTGTGTCACTCCAATTGCCCGGAAACCAGCGGTCTAACTCACGGGCATACGCCCGCTTTGCGCCTAAGTGTTGATCAGCCCACTCGATGTGCAAAGGGAACCACCTCAATGCGAGTTCGAAGGTTGGCTTCTTCATAGCCTCCTAGAACGCACCGTAGGGGTCAACAGGGCGATTCACCTCCACCGGTGGCACCACGATCTTTGCCAACTCCACGTCTTGTATCGCCAAGGGCATGTTCTTCTTCCCATCCTCTCCTTTCTTTGTAGCCTCCTTCCTCTGCTCCTTTGTTACCCCACTGCCCTCCCCCGCATGCACACTCACCCCTTCCTCTCCATGGGACTTCTTCTTTTTTTTCTTCTTTTCCTTCCCTTTCTCCACGACCATCTCATTCCCCTTCCCCGCTACTTCCTCTCTCTTCTTCTCCCTCTCCCTTCTCTGTCTCTCCTCGGCAGCCCCTTCATTGATAGTAAATGGGATCTCGGGAGGTCGAGGCCTCTTCTTCTTACCTTTGGTGTTCGGGTCCTTCATGAACACCACGTGCTCTCCCTCATTGGCAACCCCACTGGACTGCACCATTGAGGCCAGCCATGTTGCTACCTCCTGAAGACAAATAACCCCTCCAAATTCAAAAAAAGAAACAAACAACAAAGAAAATCATTCATGCAAAGAAAAGGATAAAACATAGAACAAGGTGCGACAGTTGTACCTTTGCAAGCTTGTCCGACTCGCCCCCGGTGTCACCTGATGTGGCAGGAGTCCCCGTTGCCGGATGTGCCCACTCTATCCCCTCCCGGAGCGCCACTGGAAGTAAATTCCAGATGTGGAGCATAGCCGGCGGCGGCGCCCCGTAGTCCAGACCCTTCTTTACTGACCGCTCAGGCTCAGGAGGCGGCGTCGCTGATCAGCTAGGTCGCTCCGAACCGGCCCATACCTCCTCCTCTCTCTCCCCCCCCCCCAAATGCATATCAGGGTAGAAACCCTCACCCGACTTGACTTCTTCGAGGCGCTTCGCTATCTTGGCCACTTCATTGGCCCTCCTCGTCTCCTCCTCCCTCATCGACAACAATGGGCTAGCAATGGATGCTTTCAAATGCCCTTGAACCTGACGTTGGCCTTGGCAAGTGCAGCCAGTGCTGCGGAGGAAGGGGTCGCTATGGGGGTGACATCCAAAAGTTGCCCATACCGGGCCCCAAACGGGTGATGTGCTTGCCAAGGTACATTTCACCCGTCTTGGTGGCCGGGGGTGTGCTCAACTGAGCATCCGAGCAACAACCTCCCGAATAGGAGAGCTGGCTGAGCCGGCCCTTGGCGCATCCAAGATATAGACAAGAGGGGGGGTACTGGCCCGGGGGGCAGACGAGCCCTCCGGCTGCGGCTGTTGACGGGGCTGGTTAACCGTGAGACGCCCTGGCGCGTCACGCATGTCGGCAGAGCAAACAGATTGTCCGCCCCTTTCTTTGGGGCAGGGGACTTCTTCTCTTTCCCCATAAGCTAGCACCTGTCATGCAAACCCACAAGTTGGCCTCATTAGGAAACAACCTCTACATTCCAGATCAAAAACAAAAAAAACCAAGCAGTCAGGGGCTGAGAGCAACAAGTGCTCGGGGTCTCGAGAGGGGGCAACAAAGAGAAAAGAAAAAGGTGGGGGGGAGTGACTGAGCACCACGGGCTCAGTCACCCCCCCCCCCCCCCCCCCATTTTTTTTTTTTTTGGTTCTCTCTCTCTCTCTCTCTCTCTCTCTCTCTCTCTTTTGCTGCTCACAAAAATAAACAAACCACAAGGGAGAGAGGGTGCAGAAAAAGTTAAAAAGATTGTACTCATAAGACGTTGTTTGCCATAGCATTGTGGCCATTGACCCCGCACCCAGTTTGAGCGGAAACAAAAGGGACAGAACCTGCCTCTGTCAGGGGCTGACATTGGTAGTAAGACTTACCTTCATATATAGAATTTATCTGGGTTTTCCAAATATCCTCAAGAAATCCCTTCACACAAGCATCAATCTGATGTGTGTGATTTGCCCAATAACTAGGCCTCAGGAGGGCCTGGGCTTTTGGCTCAGCCTTAAGACCTTCAAAGTTGGTAAACAGAGGTACAGGCACAATTCCCTTGATAGATTTGAAGAGAGCGTCTCTTTGGTGAGAGAACCCCGGACAGTGTATCAGAAAATGAGTACTGTCTTCAGATTGCCCACACAATGGGCAATTGCACTCTCCCTTTCCTCTCTACTTTTGTTTGCTGTTCAAAGGTAGGCTTCCTGCCCTGAGTTTAAATTTCAGTCTAGTGCCGAGAGTGGGTAGACCCTTGAGGTCATCCAAGATGTCCTCCCCCATGTCACTGACTGGAAACAAGTTCAGGGAAGTTTTCTGCCTAACTTCATTTTCAACAGACAATCTCATGGCAACAGACATGGCTTTGGACACTACAGCCTCTAATCAGATTTATCAACCCATATTGCAGATCCATACTCCAAGGCAGGTCTAATAATGCGACAAAGCATGGTTTTCTTAACCTCAGAGTTGATCCCTCTGCAGAAAAAGTTAAAAAGAGAGAGGGAAGATATTTTTTGTCATGTCAAGACAAAGATAGGACCCCTAGGGTTGTTGTCAAGAATAAGAAGAATAATTAGACATATCAGCCACTTAACAGTGGCACCATCCATCAATCATCAAGCTCACAAAATCCAGAATTACATCCATGCACTGTAATGTGTTCATGTCAGTAATATTCATAACCCAAAGAATATTTCACTGATGCTGATTGACCACCAGTCATGATCATGATACACATTCAAAGGTCTGGGTGGGATGGCGGATACTTGACCATATTTTGGCCTTGATGTGGTGCAGGTCAAATGGTCATACAGATTTATTGTCCGCAAGCTGTAATCCAAGCATACTTACTCAAACCCCGTGGGTGTCATAGAGGGTTTTATTTTTTTTTTAAATTTTAAAGAACACTTGGATATCACAGATTTAAATACCTTGCCCTGCCAGTATTTGTTTAAACTAGTCTGCAGCACAGCTTGCCCCCACAGGGGAGGGGGATATGTCTGGTAAGTTTTCCAGAATACCCTTATACCATTATTTCTTGCTATAGCTGAAAATCAAAGCTCATGACACAGCAAGGTAAAAATAAAGGACTGCATACACATCATGTGTCAGTATATGATATTGTCAGCACACCCTTATTCACATCATTCCACGTTTGACCATGTCATTACACCATGTCCAGGGGGTATTTCCACTTAACCACCCTGGCTACCTCAAAAACCAGTTACCAATTATATTGCTGCCATATTTCAGTGTCAGCCGAATAGCCACAGGCAGAATCTTCACCATACCCTGGCCTAAGCATCTAGCTAGCAAAGCTATCCGGGTTGGAACATAACAGGGGCATTTTACCAACATGGGTACCCGAGTAGCTGCAGCAAACAGTTCCTGGCAGTCTGTCATTTTGTTTCCAACTACCATAAAGTAAACAAAGCAAACTAGGGCCTGGAAAACAGATGTGTGTCTCTCACACAAGCCATCATAAACCCGGCTGTCACAACAAAGCAGAGGTCTTCCACTGGCTGGGCCGAAATGGCCCACCTTAGAAAGCATTACACTTGTTCTTCATAAATAAAGGAAGGAAAGAGGTAGGATCAAGAAAAACCATAGAGTAGTTTAGTTTTTCAACATTTTAAGATGTGTCCATGGCCAGCGATTCCTTCCCCAGCTCTGCAACCCACTTGGCATCCAGCAACACCTAGACATCAGTATATTAAGTGGAAGCCCTCACCTGTGCCCATCCCAAAAACAACCACAACGCATTGTGAGTTAGTGAGGATGCACGAGGTGAGTAGCAAGCTTCCACACTTGCTATCGAGGTCAAATACACTTCAATCTAAGCGCATAGAATGCCAAAGAAAGCAGGGAAGCAAACCAAAAATAAACCTTTTTTACTGTTTGGGGGAGAGTCGTCATCTCTCCACAAGCCTAACCGTGTAGGGAGGACTCCGCCAGCACCACAGCACTGCTACCTTAACCAAAGCAAAGTCTTGTCAAGCACAAGAAAAAAGAGCTTGGTCTCAAAAGGTAGGGAATATAAAGGGAGGAAGAGAGACTTCCTTATTCTACCAAGACGCCGCCATTCATCAAAGATCCAGAGGAGGGCTCCTTGGGAAACGTCATAAGCATGCAGGTGGTACCTCCGCCATCACTGCCGCGGTTCCCTTGTGCAACAAAAAAACAGACAACTGAGACACTGAATCTTCCCTCATCTCTAAGCCACCGCCATCGCCTTAAAGAGCCCGCCTAGGCGACGCTCACAGGAGCCATAAACACTCAAGGATTGGCAGCTCAAGGTATCTGCAGCACGAGCACCATCGCTCCTCCCAAGCTGCCATCGCGCACGCTCTCGCAGCGCGAAAAGAAAGACATTGGGGTTGCGCAAGATTTTCCCCTGTCTGGCCCGTCATTCATCTTTCTCAGGATTAAAAACATCCGCCAACCTGTACGCCCGATGGACGTTGTCCGTTTCTCATTCGCGGAAGATGAAAGACATCGTGCGTTCATCCCGTCTTGAACTCCACGGATGCAGTCCGCATTTCATCTAGGTTAGATGAAAAACATCGGGGGTTTATACTTGTCTTGCCCTGTATTTAGGTCCTGTCAGATGAAGTCCTTTTTTCATCCAAGTTGGATTGAAAAAGTAGAAACTGACGGGAGTTTTGCAACTCACAGGTATTTAGTGAAGAAATGTTTCAATAGGGAAAGATTTGTATTTTGGATGAAAAAACATCCAAAATTCCCTGCAACCCAATTTTTCAGTTTTTTCAATTCGGGTCGACAATTCCATAAACCCAGTTTCCAAAGGGAGAAGGAGAGAGAGGGAGAGAGGGGGCAACAAAGAAAAAACAAAAAGGTGTGGGAAGGGGTGACTGAGCAGCTGAGCAGCTGCTACTGCGTCACTTCCCCCCCATCTTCCTCTTTTTCCTTGTGTTTCCTGATCTCTCCCTCTCCCTCTCTCCTCTCTCCCTTGCTGCTCGCAAAAAAATAAAAACCAGAGGGAAAGAGGGGGTAGAAAAAGTTAATAAGAGAGAGGGAAGATACTGTCTTGTCAGGGACATGGACAAGACCACTAAGGTCTTAGTCAAAAAAATAAATTGACAAATCAGCCACTAAACAGTGGCACCATCCATCTGCACCTTAAGAAATCCAGAATCAAACTTTTTCTTAAAAACAAGGGCATTAACCAAACTTCATTTGATAAAATCAGAGTAGGTTTCAGTTGATTTCAACATAGATGCCTGACATATTTTTGAACCTTTAAAGTCTTAAAATATGGGTGGGAGGGTGGGAAGTTTTCCACATCCCTGTTTCCATATTTTAGACAACACATACAAGCCCAGAGCAGAATTGAAAGTCATCTCCTTGCTTTCATAACATGGCCCTTCCAGAATGCAAAATATCTTTTACCATACTGCCAATGTATCTTGACTGTCCAGAGATAAAAGGCCAAAGAGACATCATGCTGTTTACTTAGCATATCCCTGATAATTGTTATGCATCCTGTGGAGATGCCGTTTATCAGGTTTTGCTATAGTGCTCCAAATGGGTATATTCCAGCACATACAAGCTCTAGCCTTTGTATCCCAAGTTTGCAGATACAAAAAGGCAAATACTGCCTTTCAATACAGTTCTGAAAGATTATTATTAAGCATCAAGTACAGATGCTATTTTCCAGGTATCCTTTGTATCAAAAAGCCATGCAGATGTTTAAATGTAACTGAAAATCCAGGCATGTATCCCATGTAACTCTGTAAGCCTAGTGTACATGTCTGATGGATATTATCAGCATGTTAAAAATCTGTTTAGAGCAGTACAGATGTTATGGTATGAAAAAGAGATCTCACAATTAATACTGCAGGGTATCATAAACAGAACAGTTGAAAAATTCCATACGGCCTGAGTGTCATGTAGATGCTAGGGGTTTGCGAAAAACAAACAAGTACCCCTTGTGGTTCTGAGAAAGACATATGCAGGTCAGAATAGTGACCAGCAAATAAAGTCATAAGTTTGGAACTTGATTGTCCCAAACTAGTAAACAAAGATCTTTATTGTCCTTGAATGACAAAAAACAAGACATGAAGCTTTGTAGTTTGTGAAAACCAGAAAATCGAGATGGTACGATATTCCCTGATGAACGAGTCGGCAGGCAACAGCCCTTGTACCCTTGAAGAAACCACGAAGCCCTGTATGCTTAGAAAATCATCATGTCAAATGACCACCCTCACCTGTGCTCCCAAAAACCACCACAAGAATATTGGGTGTTAGTGAGGATGCACGAGGTGAGTGGCAGGTAGTCATACTTGTTATCGATGTCCAACAATCAGAATTCAAGCAAAACAAGATGTACTAATTCCTAGGGTAGCAGACCAGATTTCAAAAAACCTTTGAACGATCTGGGGGATCCTAGCCATAGCTCCCTAGCCTGCAAATAAATTGAGCAAGACAGCAGCAAGCCCTTGCACCAAACACCACGACGTCCTTGCAAACAGATTTGAACAAAGACAGTGAGCAGCTCCAACAGCTCCAACAGCTCCAAGTCCTAGTAAAATGAGACTGAGCAAAAAACATGAGCCAGTGCAAGCAAAGCATGCATTATAAAGAGGAAGGGTGCCTTCTTGTCTTGCATAAGGAGTGCCACCGTTCATAATTGCTTCAGGGCGAAGGATTCACAGAAACACTGAAGCAGCCTGTCATTCATAACTGCTGCATGAGTTCCCTCGGCAGCAATCACTTCAGCAAGGACGATAACCTTCCTGGATGTCCATAGAAGCGCTGGCGTTCATAATTGAACAATGAGGGATCATTCACATAATCCTTAAAAAAGCCAAGCAAGTGGTTATCGTAACCGCTTGCCTCAGCCCCCTGGCTTCTTCATGCCGCCATCGCGCAAGAGATGTCAATGCGCAAAAGAGGAAATAGGGTTTGCATTGACGATTTAGTGTCAGGCTGCAACGTTCATCCAGATAATTAATTTATTCCAAAGCTGACAGTTTGTCAGTCAATGAAAGCTGTTAAGAATACTAGGATGAAAAGAACCAGGTTTATCGTAGCGATGGCCATTCCAGGATGCAGTACTTCGTCATAACAGGATGAAAATGAGATGGAATCCCATCAGTATGCCACAAAACCATAGCAACTTAGGCCAAATAAAAGGGAATGAAACCAGTATGATTATCATCCGTATTGTCAAGAAACTATATACATATGGAAGTAGGTGTAACTTAACCATATAAGAAGTGAGAGAGAGGGAAGATATTCACTGGACAGGACCCATAAAGGTCATTGTCAATTAAAGACATAAACAGCCCTGGATAGGGCACTATCTCACATTTCCAGTCTTGTCAAATCATCCCAAAAGACACCACCCAATCATCCAAGATAAAACAGGGTGGGAGGGCGGGGTTTGTTCTTGTGTGGGACAAGATAAGATATTTGATGACCCTGTGCATGCTGTAAGGCCTCTTGGTTCAGCCTGTATATGGGACCAGGTGAGGGCCCTCACTTAATATGATTCATGAAGCTTGCAATTGATTGAAACCTAGCAAGATGAAGTGAAGTCGACTCAAGCTGTTTCTTCAGGGAGCTGATTCAAATCTGCCCCCATATCTTGATCTTTCTGGCTATGCTTCCAACTCTTTCTGTTGAGCATTAGTGCATTAGATGAGCTTTACTAGAACACATACTTTCTATTAATGACTCTTGCATTTGATTTCTGCTACACTACATGATGGTGGTGGATTTGCTATTTACAGCCAAGCATGAGCTTTTGATTTCGGTTTATAGTACTAGTATGATGCTGTGGCTTGAATGATATCAAGCAGCTAAGTAAGAGGACATAGGGAACCCCAATCTTTTGTTTTTAGGCCATGTATGTTGTCTGATGCAAGCCATTTGGTTTCATGTCCTTCTTTACTTGTTTGTGACCTTGCAAGTACCGTACTGAAGCAGATACAGATTATCCCAAAACCTAAAACGGGCTCTGGGATAGATTGGCTTTACTGCTATGGCATGTACCAAGCAGCACAGTAACCTGAAGGATCTTTTTGAACTCAGACAATATGTTTAGAGGTATCTTAAGACATCAAGGATTAAGCTCGTACAGGCCCTGTATATCTCTCTATACCTCCATGAACGCTTTGTGATATGGTAAACATTTTGCTAGAGTATATACTTGTTGTACCTTACTGAAGCCAGATTATGGAACATAATACAATATCTTCTGTTGTGTTCCCTGTTTACATACTGTTTAGAAATATCTACAGATATACAATGAAACCATGGGTGATGAAATTCAGCAATCTGAAGACTTGCTTTCCTGCTTTGCACAGTGGTAAAGTAGCAATATGTATAACTGCTTGCTACTCAACACCTTGTTACCACATTTATACAATGGCCCCAGACCTAAACCAGGTCTTGGGGCAAAAAAACAAGGTATGATGTCATACCCCTTATGTGTAAATGTTGTACAAGGCTGTCTACTGCTTTGATATGGCCATAAGGTTACATAAAAACTGGATTTTCCTTTCCAGACTGTCAATGTAATCATGGAGAGTAAATCTAGTAAGGTGAACAAGAATTTCCGCTATGAACTGTTGCTAATGTTACATCTGAAACATACACAGACATGGGATACATGACTGGGTCCCTGTTTGGATGAACATTAAAGCAACTCATATAGTGAGGCGGATCTTTATGTAGGAGGTCATATGGTGTGCTAGCCATTGGGCTCCAGGCCAAGTATGTTGTTTACTGCAGGCCCTATGTTTTTCTGGATTTCTTTACAGTCTGTGATAATCAGTAATCACTTGCTGCTCAAAACCTTTTGAATCCACTTATACACTGGCCCCAGACTGAAACCAGGTCTTGGGGCCAAAAACAAGATGTGTGGGCATTCCCTTCATGTGTAAATGGTTTAGAAACTGTTTACTGTTCTGATCTGGCCATTATGTTACATAAAAATTGGAACTTCTTCTCCAGTCTGTTAATGTGAGCATGGGTGGTAAACTTAGCAAGATAAACATGATTTTCCTGCTATGAACTGTTTCTAATATTCCATCTGAAGCATACCCTTGATTGGGTCCCTGTCTGGATGAATATTAAAGTGAATCATATAATGAGGTGGATCTCTATATATCTCTATATATCTGAAGACTTGCCTTCTTGCTTTGCACAATGGTAAAGTAGCAATATGTATAACTAAATGCTACTCAACACCTTGTTACCACATTTATATAATGGCCCCAGACCTAAACCAGGTCTTAGGGCAAAAAAACAAGGTATGAGGTCATACCCCTTATGTGTAAATGGTTCACAATTTGTATGATGCTTTGATATGGCCATAAGATTACATAAAAACTGGAACTTCCTTTTCAGAGTGTTAATGTAATCATGGGGAGTAATGTTAGCAGGGTAAACAAGTTTTTCCTGCTATGAACAGTTGCTATTGTTACATCTGAAAGCACACCCACACATGTGATACATGATTGGGTCCCTTTTTGGACAAACATTATAATGAAGCATATACTAAAGCGGATTTTTATATAATCCCACCCCCCCACGCAAAAATTTCATGAACCGTGAGATCTGTTATATGTCATCAGACTGGTTTATGAATGCAGATTGATAGTGCCTCGTTATGAGGCTGATTTGTCGTAAAAATTGACAAAGACCTTGTTTGGTCTTGTCCATGTCTCAACAAGACATTTTATCTTCCCTCTCAGTTAGGAAGAAAACTTCCCTGAACCTATTTCCAATCTGTGACATGGGGGAGGACATCGTGGATGCACTCAAGGGTCTATCCCATTCTTGGCACCAGACCTAAATTTAAACTCAGGGCATGAAGACTACCTTTGAACAGTAAACAGAAGCAGAGAGGAAAGGGAAAGTGCAATTTCCCTGACGTACCTCTGTTGCTGCAGCAGCTGTTGCTACTGGTGCTTGAAGCGAGCTGGCGTGGAGAGCTGTTGCGGTGCTGTCGCGGCTGCCAGCGGCGCGGATCCCTGCCGCTGCAGGGCATCTCTCCCCCGCTCACCACGGCTCTCTATCTCTTCAGCTCGTTTAGGTCGCGCATCTACGCGGTGTTCCTACCACACAGGGGAGAGAGACATCAGCCCGTGCTTAGGGCAAGAAAGCAAGAGAGAAAGTGAGGGAGGAGGCGGTGCTTACCTTGGGCGTTGGAGCGGCGTTGGGGCAAACTCCTTGGGGCTTTGCGACCACCTCAGGCTCAGCAGTAGATGCGTTTCTCCTCCACCCTAAACCCCACTCTCTGAACTACCTCTCTCCCAAAACAAAAACGAAAATGGGAGGGGAAAGAGATGCTTCAAGCACTTAGGGAAAAAAAAGGGCGCGTCGCCTACGTGCGACGCCCGGCCGTTGCACGCCTGCACCCCGCCCTTTTTTTGAAATGTAAAAATAATATTTGCGACGGCCAGCCGTCGTTGCTTGCGACCCCCGGCCCCATAAAAAAAAAAAAAAACACGTCGCCCCCACGACGTCTTGCCGTCGCGGGGTGCGACCTCCAGGTAAAAAATGGAAAAAACTCGTCGTCAAATGCGACGCGAGGGTATCGCAGGAGGCGACGGCCGACATTTCTGGGTTTAGGGTTTAAGGCCTTTTGGGTTTCTTAGTTTTTTTTTTCCTCATATGGTACTGGGTTAGGGTGTTTGTTTTTCTTTATGGTGTTGGGTTTTGGATTGGCGGTTTTGGTTGTGGGTCTTGGGGTTAAAAGGATAAACGGTGTAATTAGGATTCACATACCCAAAATGTGGTTCAATCTGATAATCACAAAGTGCTGGGTCTCAACAAAATTTTCCATGGTGTGGGCATCCTGAAGATAGAACGAGATGAAGTATTTATTGTCTTGGGCTCTAGCACCATAGGGATGCTCCGCCTTTGGTTACCAATTTTGAAAGCCCCGAGGCTAAGGCATAGGGTTTTTTTGCCAATGGTTTTTGAGAAATGAAAGTGTTGGTGGTGTGTGTTAATTATGATGCGATGGTGATGAAACATCGACCCGTCTCCCTCAAGGATGGGGAGGTAGTACCACATATCGATTGTGGCCCTAGAGCGATCGTTTTTCATGGCGAGGAACCACCTATTGCACCTGATCCAATACAGGCTGTCGGGCACAATCGTAGAAGGGACCGGGGCCAAATTTCAGGTGATGTGGAGGATGTTGACACTCCGGGTTCGAGTCGGGCGTGCCGCGGGTTGCCCCCTCGCGGGCCACCCCTTTCAACCACGTTCACCTTTGATCCCCCCGACAGGATTGAGTGTTGGTGCATTAAGTGTTGGGAACGGATACCGCCAGGCGGCACCAGACCACCAAGGCGGCGACCGCATGTTGTCGAAAAACATTACAAGAAGAACAAGATTGTGGATGCGGCAAAGGTGAGTGTTTTTTCCACCCCTCTCATTAACATTCATTTAAGGTACATTTATGTTTATTTAATAATATAGTATGATTGGTAAGCATACATGAATCAAGATTACGACATAAGTATTGATGCGTCGTTCACTACGCACATTGCAGCCACGACTTGATGCCCAAGCTCGCAATCACATTGCACAGGCGGCATTTCGCGCCGGTCTACTTGCAGAATTTGTGCCAGAGCATGTGCCCTATGTGACCAGTTGGTTCCCCCAGCAGCACGTAAATGAGATGCGTAGGATCGAGGGGTATCGTAGGTGTCGTAGGCGTTATGGCCGGCGACGAGCAGGCCCCCCCCCCCCCCCCCCCCCCCCCGTCTGTTTATTTGCCTAATCCACCTCCGGAACCTGATCCGGACGTTGCACCCCCGGCTGCACCTCCGACATTACATCCTCAACCACCTCCACTTTCATCTCCTCCACCAACAATACCACCTCCACCTCCACCACCACCACCACCTCTACCTCCACCTCCACCTCCACGTGCATGTGCCCCCCGAACCCCTAAGAGGGGTCAGCTTCGCCCTAGGTTTCCTCTCATTTGGCTTGGGCGGCCTGAGCCGGATCCTCGCCCCCGATGGAAAGCGCATAAGACTATGTTACTGAGGACCGTCCAGCCTCGTTGTTGGGGGAATCATCTCGACCCTCTCACCCCCATCCGAGAAAATGTGGAGTTCGAGTATTGGGGGAGACGGCATGTTGTAAGAGCCGCTACAGACCCTGCTATGGGTCGGGGTTTATTCACGGTCAATGATATTGTGGTTCCTCCTCGGAGAAACAGCATGGTGGACTTGTTTCCCTACTACGGTCCATACTACACCTCCGCGGAGTTCATTACGCCTTGAAACCCCATACATCTTACCCGGCAATATTGCTGGGCTGGTCAATAGTTCTTTTGGTCATCCTAGGAGAACCAATGTAGTATGGGACGAGCGAAGTGATGGGCATGAGAGCTTTTGTGGTCATACGTCAGTATACTGTGAGGGGATGCACCTGTTTGTGATGACATGTGCTAGTAGGACTATTAGGGCTGGCAGCGAACTATTTGCATCATACGAGTTCTCCCGGGATGATTGGGACCTCCGATTACAGCGTGAGTGGAATGTGTATGATAGAAATAGGGTTCAAATATTTATTTTAAATTCATTTAAATTCGATTTAATTCAAAATTGGTGCAAGGGTAAGTGCGTCGTTGGGGAGGCAAATGTTTTTTTTTTTTTTTTTTTTTTTTTTCTGCTGGATCTTTGTACAGGTGTTGCACACATATTTAAGCACATGTAGGAAAAAATGAAGCTTGAGCCACATCCGTTTGTTGGGTGCAATGGCATGAGAGGATTTTTTTTTACATTGATAAACAAAAATTGGTTGATAGGATGAATGCGTCATTGGGGGGGGGAAATGATTTTGTTTGGGTTTGAAACTTTGCATGCGTGTACGTTGCGCACATACATGTAATTATTGAATGACATATTTGATGCACACACACATTGAAGGTTGTTGTTTGCATTCCGCTTATAATGAAGTGTATGGTTGCAATGACACATTATAATATATGTCCCTATGTTCATTTGTTCTTATCAAGACTTTGTCCATCCCTTCCCGGTTCTTTCTCTTGGCACCCCATCCGAAAACAACCCAAGTACATCAAGCGGGAGCCGTGGGCGAGACGCCGCTCCCACGGTACCAGACGATGATGACGATGACAGTGACAGTGACAACAACAATGAGCATGGAATTAACCAGGAGGATGTGCAAGCTATGGAGGATCTCTTAATGCATCATGTGGGCGCTGATGCATCCCATGGAGAGGGAACCCGGCCAATCGATGATCATGACATGGCCCCCTCAAATGACATGGAGAGGGAGGTGAGAACTCCCTTGTACGAAGAGGCGAAAGTGAGTCGACTTTCAACAATCTTCCTTTTGCTCAATCTTCAAATTCGATTTGGCATAAGTAATGTTGGGATGTCTGCCATAATGCAAACTATTGCAGACTATATCCTTGTTCCACACTTGAAACCCAAGATGCCACGGTCGCGGAAAGAGGCGCGCGAAGTCTTGGACTCTATGGGGATGAGCTATAAGATTTTTCATGCATGTCCATGTGATAAAACCCTATACTACGGAGAGGATTCGTATCTCACCAAGTGCCCAAAGTGCAAGAAAGACCGATATCGGGATGATGTCCAATGGAAAAAAGTACCACGCAAGGTATAAGTGTCATTCCCCCTCGCATGGAGATTACTTTATTTAATCTTCTTAATGTATGTAAAGTGTATTCCACAAGTTTAGGGTTTAGAGAGTAGTACTCATGTAAGATCTGATTGTGGTTTTGGAAGGAGTGAGTGAGGAGTGGAAGGAGCGACGTTCGGTTTTGACCATTCACACCCAAATGAGGGAGAGGCTGCATAAAGGGAGAGGCATAAAGGTGTTGTATTATGTGTGCTAATGGGATGATTATATGTGGGGGACGTGAGGTATTTCATCCTAGAAAATGCATTACTTTCCGATCATCCCGCGATTGAGGGCACAATACCGAAGCCTCGAATTGGCCAGACTCATGAGATGGCACGCCTCGCATCGGAGCCCCCCGGGAAAGGTGTGCGGGCCACAAGATTCACAAGCATGGAGACATATTGAAGAGATGTGGCCTTTTCTCTTGGAGGCCCCACGACATGTCCACCTCGGCTTCTCCTCGGATGGGGTCAACCCATTCTCTGTCCAATCATGTAGTCATTCCACTTGGCCGGTGACCATGGTGAATTACAACATCCCTTCGTATCTTTTAATTAAAAAAGGCCATATCATGTTGGCTGCCATTGTGCCAGGTGAGTGTACTCATTTCATGTTTATTATTGCCTTAGACTTTACATTAAACTTCTGATCTCTGACGCAATTCGGATGTAAGATTGATGAGTGACATAATCATGGAGTAAGACGTGTAATTCATTTTGTAGTATAATTTGCATATTGGTGGAGCATTGAAACAATGATGTGAATGTCTCATAAGGAAAAAACAAGTGGCAAACATGGACACGTACTTGCGACCTCTTGTTGATGAACTTAAGGAGCTATGGAGGGGGGTCCTGGCATTGGATGCTTCACTTGACCCTATGGCCGGACAATCTTTTCAGATGAGAGACATCTTGCTTTGGACAATGCATGATTATCCAGGTATATTATATTCCCCATGAACAACCCGCGTACATTCACTTGTCAATGCCGGATAATATCGATGAGGATTGGGATTGATTGAAATAGCGGCGACAGTCTTGTGCACCGTAGTGGGGTAGATGGCATTATAGGCCATGCACATGACAACTTTTTGTTTTTGCTAATGTGGCGGGATGTGTAGTACAGGACTAACTGTTTGCTCGGGGCTAAGCACCAAAGGGTACCATGCATGCTTGCATTGTGGCGATGATCTTGATGCACATAGTTCCCGCCATCTTTCACAAGATGGTGTATCCCAACTACCGCAAATTTCTTCCTATGAGCCATCGATGGAGAAGAAGAGATAAACACTTGTTTGATGGCAAAGAGGAAGTACGTCCCCCCCTCCCCTATGACACCGCCCGGGCAGTTTTGGGAGGACCGATGGAAGGAGGCCCATGCGGGCATGGACGGTGAAGTGGACGTGCCTGACATGAAACGACTTTCAATCTTCTACAAGTTGCCATATTAGGCAGTATATATTCCACAAAAACACCGTCAATATCCCTATGCATGCATGTGATATTGCACATTTGGTATGCATTGCATTGTCACTTTCACGGAAAAAAAATTGTGTAAGTCTTTGTGGGTGGGGATATATGTAGGACCTGAAGATTCGTCATCTTCTAAATCCCATGCATATTGAGAAGAATGTCTGCTCGCCCCTGTTTCGGGTTCTTCATGGCACGCTGACAAAGAAGGGAGTGACGCAAAAGGAGATTCTCTCGGTGTTAGAAAGGAGCTTGAAGAGCAGGGTCGCATATTCCATCTATGGGCCGAACAAAATGGTGTGGATCCAAAGGGTGTTGTACGGTGGAAGTATATGTGCGCACCTTGGCAATGGACAAAGGATGAATACAAGAAAGTGATAGCCACCATAAGTGCTGTCCGAACACCAACTGGTTATGGGTCATCCCTCCGTACGAAGTTCAGCGAAGAAGACGGGGTCCATGGTTTGAAGTCTCATGACTACCACAATCTATAGCAAGACATCTTGCCCATTGCAGTACGTGGGACATTGACTCCCGAGGTTCGTGAGACAATCTATGGATTGGGAGGCTTGTTCCGATGGATTTGCTCTAAAGAGTTGGAAGAAGCAGATTTTCCACGCATGAAGAAAGAGGCGGCGGAGGTAATGTGTATGTTGGAGATGCACCTTCCTCCCTCCTTCTTTGACATCCAAGTGCACTTGGTAGTGCACTTAGTGGAAGAGGCTTCGATTGCCGGCCCCGTTCATTTTCGGTGGATGTACTTCCTTGAGCGTTATATGAAGACTTTGAAAGGACTTGTAAGATAGATGGCGCACCCGGAGGGTAACATGGCGGAGGGGTATACGTTGCAAAAAACTATGTTCTATTGCACGGAGTACATGGCAAGGGTGGATGAGGAAGCCCCTCAGATGTGGAAGGAAGAGGAATATGCATGAACCAATGACATCGTTTTGCCCAAAAAATCGAAGAGGGTAAAATTACCGACCTTGGTGATTGAGCAAGTGCATGACTTCATACTGAAGAACACCCCATCCATACATGAGTGAGAGACAAGATACAATAATCTTGTTCAGCAATGAGAGGAGGAGACGCTTGCATGGAGGCGGAACCATCCAAGGCCGATTACTAGACGCCCACGACGAGGAGCGGACCGCCGGAATGTTCCTTCACAAAATTTGCCCAAGGAATTGCAGCCTCTAAGTTCATTCCAACAGTGGTTTTGGACTTCAGTTTATGACGTCGTTGCTCAAGGAGAGGTGGTTTCAGATTTGGTGCAAGACATTGCAAATGGCCCTTCTCAATTCGCGACCTCATACACGGCGGTTTGGGTTTACGGTAGTCATTTCCGCATTCGTGCTCTTGACATAAAGCGCAAAACAACCTTTGATTCTGGCTTGTGTGCCACATATTGGCAAGACTCCGTGTGGGGCAAGGGAGATACATGACCTGCTATGAGCAAACTTGAGTACATTGGAGAGCTTGAGAGCATACTCTAACTTCAGTATACAAGGTACCGGCCTCTTCTCTTCAAGGGAAGGTGGTTCCAGCCACATCTTGTGGGGCCCTCCGCAACACTAGTGCAAGATGATTGTGGTTTCATGCGCGTCAATGTAGATAAGCTCAACCCTACTCATCGTCTGTCGCGCACCTCCCTTCGGTAAGCTCCCCCTCAAGTCATAGTTACTCGCTTTGATGCGCGCGCCTGACTCCCAACCTGGCCGTCGGGCCAACTTGGAGCTTCGGCTGCTCACCGGGGCATAACGGTCCCCCTTTGTTCTCCCAAAGAACCCTCCACCGATTTGGAACCAGCGGGAATTCCCTTTGGTAGTTGGCAGTCCGGAACAGCTCCCCACTCTTTGGTCGCTTTCCGGCTCGCTCGCTTACTCACTAGTTTTTGGTCACCAACGGGCTTGCACCGTTCTCGGGGTTACTACTCCCTATATATACTTCTATAGCTGTCCGCGGGGGTTTCACAACCAGCCATGCCATTTTATGGCGAACCACCACGAAGACCCTCGATTCCCGGTGGTGAGTCGCGGTGAGTCTTGGCCCGCTCACCACGGCCCCTATGGACCGTGATGAGTCCCAAGACTCCCCACGACTCCCACCACGAGGTCTCCGCCCCCATGGTGAGTCCTATGCCACCCCCACTAAGTCCCACTAAGCTACCACCACCCCTTGTGGAGCCACCCCCACCGCAACCCGGTGTGCGGGGCTCCACCTAGTGAGCGCCTCCGCTTCCCTGAGTGCCTTGGGCACTCAAGGGTGCTTCAGCCCCCCATACGTATCGCTGCTGCTGCCCACACCACAGGGGCAGCCCCTCATGTGTCCCGACCCCCTGCCCTCAAGGCAAAGGGCCGCGACACACACCCCTACCAACAGGGAGTCGATGTCCTCATCGACTTGTCCATTTTGTAGAAACGAACATCCAAGTTGTGGCGTCCCACATCAAGGAGTTTGTTTCCGTACCATGGCGTCCCATGGCAAAGAACCAAACCCCACACTTGACTCTACTCTCCACTAGCTAGTTTGGCCGACTTCCTCCAAGTCCCGGCCAAGGGTGGAGCCTCTCCAGCTCCTCCTAGTGCACTCTTCTTGGCCTACTTCAAGGCCAAGGAACAATCCTCCCCGAGGATCGAATCGCCTTACTGCAACAACCTTGCTTGCGATCGCTCATGAGGCCGCTTTTGGCATCACCTTGAGCAAGGGTTCACCTGGAACCCTCTTTGACTAGGAAGATAACCTTGAACCAACCGTGCGCCCCAATCACTACAATTGGGTCCGCCTTGGAATGCTGGCCTGAGGTACGGGAACACGCCGAAGCCGCACTACGACTTCGTCCCGAGGCTACACGATTATAGTACGTGAACGGAAGCACGTAGCTTCCGCGTTAGCCCGCACTACAAGGCAACCCCCTCGGTAGCGCAGTTATAGTACGCGCACGCGCCAGGTGCGTACTAGCACGTGAACTCCCAAAGAAGGCGCAAGTTTCCTTGCCCCTTGGATGGGGGTCACCTGATTTCGGCACTACGCAAACACACGATTAACCCAATTTACCTCTCCCACTTTTATAAGCTAGCATGCATTCTACACACTAGCCAACCATACCATGCATCACCATTCCAAACAAAATAGGACGCACAACATTTGGAATCCATTTCATTTATAGCACGTTTTGGTACAATACAAGTTTTTGTAATCGGATTCCTAAGCTAGCTAAGCCGGGCTAAGCATGCATTTCCTCCCCCACGCTCCAAGGTTGATGTCCCCATCAACGCTTCTTCCGCTTTTGAGGTCGCCCTTCGAAAGCTGCAACCGCCTCGGATGCGTTTCCCATTTCTGAGGCACGCACCCAAGATGCCTCCACATGATGATAGCCCTTCCATTTGACGAGATACTCAGTTTCTCGGTTCTTGAACCTCCTCAACTTAAGTATTGCCTCCACCTCGTACTCAGGTTCATTTTCATGATCCAACAGCATAGGTGGCGGACGCAACACTTGATGCCGATTCGGACGCACTTCATCTTTGAAGTAAGGCTTCAAAAGGGAGACATGGAATACTGGGTGCACCTTGCTGTTTGTCGGCAGCTCCAATTCATACACATCCTCATTCATAACCTTCCGAATGCGAAAGGGTCCCGCATACGGAGGTACGAACTTCGGACTCACTTCCGGAGGTAGTCGGAAATTCTTGATGTTCAACCAGACCTCTGTGCCTGCCTCAAACTTCACTTCCCTCCGCTTCCGATTCGCCTGCCTTTCATACCGTTTCCTAGCTTTGGCAATGTTGTACTTTGCGAGCTTCAACAAACGCTCGCGTTCTTCCAGTACCGCCGCTACTGCCGGTTCCTCAACGTCCTGGGCGGCCCAACTTGTCGGCACCAGAGGTGCTTTTCCAAAGACCAATACAAAAGGGGAAACTCCCGTTGCGGAGTGTTATGTGTTATTATAACAGAACTCTGCCGCGTCTAAGTGTTCCACCCAGTCTGTTTGGTCTGCCGACACGTAATTCCGCAAGATCTGCTTCACTACGGAATTCACCCTTTCTGTTTGGCCGTCGGTCGTAGGTCGGAAGGCGGTGCTCATCTTCAGCCTCGTCCCCATCTTCTTCCAAAGTGCTCTCCAGAATTTACTCGTAAACTTTGGATCGCGGTCCGAGGCAATATCCTTCGGGACTCCATATGCTTTAAGACGTGGGCGAAGTAAAGTCGTCCTGTCTCCTGCGCCGTTGCCGTCTCCTTGGTGGGGATGAAATGGCCCATTTTACTGAACCTATCTACCACCACCATGATTGCATTGAATCCTTTTGACAGCGGCATAGCAGTCATGAAATCCATCGAGACGCTTTCCCAAGTCCCCTCTGGAATCGGCAAGGGTTGTAACAACCCCGCTTGCTTTTTGTACTCGCTCCGGTTTTGTTGGCATGTGGTGCATGTCTTGACATACTCCTCTGCCTCCTCCCTCAGTTTGGGCCAGAAATACTCTTTCTTCAAGAGTGCCGCAGTGCGCTTGGCTCCGCCGTGGCCCGCAAGCGGGCTATCATGGCATTCTCTCAAGAGGCTATCTCTGATCCCTCCCTTCGGCACGTAGAGACGTTTTTGCTTATACCGGAGCAGTCCATTTTGCAAGTGCGATTTAACCCCCATCCTCAAGTCCTGCATCACAGACTTCGCCAGCTCATCTTTCCGGCAAGCCTTCCGGATCTTCCTTTGGAGCGCCGTCTCGCCCTTGTACACCAACAAGAGCTGCTGCTTTCTACTTAAAGCATCGGCCACCACGTTGTCTCATCCCGGTTTGTACTGGATATCCACGTCGAACACCGCCAAAGTATCTTGCCACCTAAGTTGTTTTGGGGACAACTTGGGCTGCGTGGCAAAATACTTCACCGTGACATTGTCCGTGAACACCTTCACTGGGTTGGAACCAACATAGTGGCGCCAGAGCTCAAGGCAATGCACCACCGCCTTCATCTCTTTTTTGTGCGTCGGCCACCGTCGCTCCACTTCATTCAATTTCTTACTTTCGTAAGCCACTGGACATCCATCTTGCATAAGTACACCCCCAATCGCGAAGTCCGACGCATTTGTATGTATCTCGAACGGACGATCGAACTCCGGGATTTTCAAGACTGGAGCTTCCGCCATCCGTTGCTTCAATTCAGCGAAAGCTTGGCCACAAAAAGTGTTCCATACCCAGACTTTGGATTTACACAGAAGGTCTGACAACGGCTCCGCGATCTTGGCGAAATTTCTCACATACTTCCGGTAATAGGAGGCGAGTCCTAGGAAGGATCGCACTCCCGGGACCGAAGTCGGAGGCTCCCAGTCCAAGATCGCCCTCACCTTTCTGTCATCCATTTTGATCCCATCCTGTGTAATCACATGCCCCAGGAACTCCACTTTTGTGACCCCGAATTCGCACTTTGAAGCTTTGGCATACAGCTTCCCTTCCCGCAATTTTTGGAACACCCTTTTGAGGTGCTCCAGGTGCTCCAGGTGCTCCTCCTTTGTTTTCGAGTACACCAAGATGTCGTCGATGTACACGATCACAAAGTCATCCAACCACTCCTGGAAAAGGGCTGTTCATCAGCGTGCTAAATATCGCTGGTGCATTGGTGAGCCCAAAAGGCATCACCAAGAACTCATATGAACCATACCTTGTCCTGCACGCGGTCTTCTCCTCATCTCCTTTCGCCACCCGAATTTGGTGATAGCCGGAGCACAAGTCGATCCGGCTGAAATACTTCGCTCCTGCCAACCGATCGAAGAGGTCGTCGATCCTTGGCAAAGGGTACCGGTTTTTGATAGTCACCTTATTCAGAGCCCTGTAATCGACACACATCCGCAGCGTCCCATCCTTCTTGTCTGCAAATAGCACCGGGGCTCCGTAAGATGACTTACTCGGCCGGATGTACCCCTTTGACATTAGATCCTTGAGCTGAGTCTTCAGCTCGACCAACTCTCTGTGGCTCAACCGGTAAGGCGCATTGGCAGGCGGTTCCGATCCCGGTATCACCTCAATTTTGTGGTCAACTCCTCTTCGCGGTGGCAAGCCGCTTGGTAAATCCTCCGGCATCACATCCTGGTATTTCTCCAAAATCCCCTTGATCCAATCTGGGCTCGGCTCCCCATCGCCTTCTCCTTTCACTTCTCTAATGTAAAGCAAAAACTGGGGCTCGTGTGCCTCCTCCACGGCCCACTCCCTTGCTGATAGAATGGATCGTCGCACACTGGGAAAAAAAAAACCTTTTCTTGCCCTTTCTTTCATGGCAGCCCTTTCTTGCGACGCCAGGCCGTCGCATGGTGGCATGAAGGGCAAAAGGCCCCTGCGACGGCCGGGCGTCGCAAACTGCCCGGCTGCCCTATTCATGCAAAACAAAAAAACAAGTCACAGTTTGCGACCCCCGGCCTCATAAATCCATTCTTTCAGAACAAAAAAACATGTCGCAGTTGGTGATGGTTGGCCGTCGCCGTTGCGACCCCCCGGCCTCATAAATCCTAAAAAAAACGTCGTAGGTTACAACGCGTGGGGGTCGTAGGCAGCGACTGCAAGGCTTTCTAGGTTTAGGTTTAGGGTCTTTAGGGTTCTTAGTTTTTTTTTTTTTTTTTTTTCATATGGTACTGGGGTAGGGTGTTTGTTTTTCTTTAGGGTTTAGCTTGTTGTTGTGACCTTCTTGTAGATTGTGACATTCATTTTGATAATCTCTTGATACCACATCTGTATGTGTTGCTCCAACATATTCATTGCCTCTGCCTTCTTTCTTGAAAACCAGCCACAGCCATATTTGATCAATCATAGAATTAAACTACAATATGCATATACATGTACAATCAATCGAAGGGATGGGTCCAGTTCGGTGCGAGAATTGTTATGTAGCTTTGATTTTGTGTCTAATCAACTTGAACATCATCATCCGGAGCTTCTTCATCCTCATTAAGCTACAAGTCTTCTTGGTCAGCGGAATCATCGTCATAAATGGCCCGGCCCTCAAAAGGCACCTCCGAATCATCCTCCACCTCGTTGTCAATGGCCGTGTCTTCGTCTCCTTCTCTAACATCCGTATCTTCTAGAGCTTCATTATATAGGGTCCAGGATGCATTGTCCGGGGCGTCATCATCTTCTTCTACCCCCTCTACCCAACCTCCATCATCAGCATCATTATGACCAGTCTCTCCGTCCACCGCAATTGTCTCACCCCATGGAGATCCGAGACCATGATAGATACATCTTCCTCTTGGCTGAGTATGCACAACCACCTTCCAATTCCCCCCTCTTGTTTTGTCATCGGAGAAGAAAACTTACTCCAAGTCTGAAGGCCGTGAAAAAAATTCATCGGAGGGACAATGTCGCGGCCCTTTGCCTTGAGGGCAGGGGGTCGGGACACATGAGGGGCTGCCCCTGTGGTGGGGGCAGCGGCAGCGATAGGTATGGGGGGGCTGAAGCACCCTTGAGTGCCCAAGGCACTCAGGGAAGCGGAGGCGCTCACTAGGTGGAGCCCCGCACACCGGGTTGCGGTGGGGTGGGGGGCTCCACAAGGGGTGGTGGTAGCTTAGTGGGACTTAGTGGGGGTGGCATAGGACTCACCATGGGGGCGGAGACCTCGTGGTGGGAGTCGTGGGGAGTCTTGGGACTCATCACGGTCCATAGGGGCCGTGGTGAGCGGGCCAAGACTCACCGCGACTCACCACCGGAATCGAGGGTCTTCGTGGTGGTTCGCCATAAAATGGCATGGCTGGTTGTGAAACCCCCGCGGACAGCTACAGAAGTATATATAGGGAATAGTAACCCCGAAAACGGTGCAAGCCCATTGGTGACCAAAAACTAGTGAGTAAGTGAGCGAGCCGGAAAGCGACCAAAGAGTGGGGAGCTGTTCCGGACTGCCAACTACCAAAGGGAATTCCCGCTGGTTCCAAATCGGTGGAGGGTTCTTTGGGAGAACAAAGGGGGACCGTTATGCCCCGGTGAGCAGCCGAAGCTCCAAGTTGGCCCGGCGGCCAGGTTGGGAGTCATGCGCGCGCATCAAAGCGAGTAACTATGACTTGAGGTGGAGCTTCCGCCCGTGCAACGGCCAGGCGGCGACGCCAGATCTGGATATGTATTAATGCTCAATGGAGGGCCTGTTTCATGGGGTAGTCGCAAACAAACTTGTACTGCTACCAGTACAATGGAAGCTGAATATATTGTCGCTCACCTTGCCTGCCAAGAGGTCATCTGGCTCCACCGTCTTTAGCATGACCTGCGTTATGTTCAAACCGGTCCTACTATCCTGTACAGGGATAATCAGGCTGCCATTCGCCTTGTCCGGAATCCATAAACGGACCAAGCATATTGATGTCAAATTCCACAAGATTCGTGAGGCCGAGGCAACTGGGGAGATTCGCATCACATACATCAACACCACATACAATGTGGCTGATGTACTCACCAAGGCTCTCCCCCGTGACAAATTCTGCCAAATGAAGACTCTGCTTGGCCTTACCGACGTCGTCATCGGTCCATCAACCTCATCCTGAGTGGGAGTGTAGTAGTAATATATCTAGGTTCTTATACGGTATGAGGTTAGTTGCTCTATACAGGTTCTTGGTATATACAGATTCTTGATATATACAATTTTTGATAAGTTAGGGAACGATTAGTTGTTACATGCAAGCATCCCTGCCAGGATGCATGAAAGCTTGGCAATGGTGTGACTACCTATATAGTTCAGTGGCAGAGTGCGTACAGATTCTGGAGTTGCAGTAAGTCAGTGTGTGAGGCAATCACGGAGGCTTTTGCTGTGTAGTGCAATCTGAAATCTACAACTAATACATTCATTTTTATCATTCATGTGAGTCAATGTGCCTCTTGTGCGAGTGATTGCTTTGCTTAAATATAGACTATCCTTGGAGAAGCATTAAAGGTGTTCACACAACTGAGGATCTGACTTGGTACAGTGGTTTCTAGGAATGGTTACAGATCTATCTTACTGTGAAATGTCTCCTTGAGCACTGGAGGTGGAGAGAGTGACAGCTTGGACATCAGCTAATTGTAGATGCGTCTTAGGATCTTATCAAAGGATGTAGAAAAAGATTGGGTAGATAAGTCCCCATACTCATGAGCAGAATGTAGCGAAGTTGTAATGAGGTGAGAAGAACTACAAGATAGTCTAAGTTACCCCTCACAAATGTCTGCAGCATGCAGGGTTTCTTGACTAAGGGGCCTGGCACAAGAGTGAAAACTCCGAAGCTGTAACATAGTTGCGTGGGTATTGGCAGTGATTGATCAAAAACGCTTCGTAGGGATTCTTGATTGGGGTTCAAAAGTAATGCAGCCAGATCCAATAAGGGAGGGATTTCCGAATTAGCGTTGATGACCTACGATGTAATTAGGGACCACAACATTGATGAACATGACAAAACCATTGGTATCATGAGACCAAGCCAAGTGCACCCCTCCTCGTTGAGGGCTTTCCAATGGTACCAAGCACCAAGGCTGGGGCCTAGCGGTTTGGGACATCTCAAATCTACAAAACAAAACAATATAAACAACAAATGTCTTGCTTCATATAGTGATAACTATTGCGTCATATACCTTCGATGTGACATTCTTTGTCTCATATATAGTTGCTAGTTTATCGGGAACCCCATTAGCATTCTAGAACTTATAATGAGATGCAAATGATTGTGTCTTAAGCTTGTAATGATACTAGCTTTTGCTTTGATCTTTTTCTTTTCTTTTTCTTTTAATTTTTTTTTTAAATTTATTAAGAACAGAGGCTGTGGCCCTAGAATTTATTAAAGGAGCATAATGAGATATAAGAGGAAAACATAACCTCTTAGGGGGCGTGAGATCTTTTCTATCCTATACAGTCTGCCTTGGATAAATGTTACCTCTATAAACATTAAACTACCATAAATGTTAAGAAATTTTTACTCCCCTACTTGTGCACACTGGCAAATGTTAAGTGTTGCACATCGGCTGGTAGCTCAGCTAGTAATTGCATGGTGTGTCGCCCTGGGGATTCGGGGTTCAAACCCGCTGCCCTCCCCGTGTGTAGGATTGTTCGCGACGGTATGTCTGGGCGTTGATTGTCCTGTAGGCCTCATGGCCCATAAATGAAAAGGGGTTAATCCCCTTCCCCCCCCCCCCCCTTTTTTTCCTGAAGGGCTTGAATTGTGGGCTGTCGCTCCCAGGTTCCATTTAAAATTAAAATTAAAATATTATTTGTTAACGATTGTTTACTCCCCTCTTTTGTTAATTTGCCCTCCATAAATGGTAAGTGTACCATAAAGGCTTCACCTAAGAGGAGAAAGTAGTATAAGTTCCAACTAGATTATGAGATTCCATCTTAAAACATAACCAATCAGAAGACCAGAAAGTAAGTGGGAGGAGTAATACTAAAGTGAATAGATGAAGCAAGTGTATATACAACATTTTGAGACTTGATATGGAGGTTAATTCTGAGATACAACGAATGCATGTTCAACATTTTGAGACTTGACATGCAGGATGTTTCGGAGAGACGAGATCACATAAGTTATGTGGTAGTTGTACCTGCGTTAGCTATTTTGCAAGTAGATGGTATCGATTGGTCTTTTAGTGATGTAGTTAAAATATTCTTGAAGTACCTATGCAGTTTTCTTTTTGGTTGTGATAGGTAGGTCCACCCACATATGGTTAGATAGATGTGTTGTACTAATAAGTTAGATATTAGGTGATTAATAAAGATGAAAGACAACTCACAAACAACTTAGAGAGAATATAATATATTACACTTTATTTCATAAGTGTTACTTTCATAATTTATTTGTTAAATGTCACATTCTGTAAATGTTAACCCTTAAGTTCCCAAGCGACCTGAATCGGGTCACTTTGAATTTGCAGGGTCGACCTAATTTTTGCAGATCTAATCTGATGGGGCCCACTCCTGAACCTTTGATGACAAGGGATTTGTCTCGAGTATGATGCAAAAAACAAAACTTAAAAAAAACAAAAGCTACGACCTACAAAAAATATCTTAGATCTCTCATTTACGTTTCGGGGCCTGAAAAGGGCTTGTTGACCGCTGACGTGGCAGTAAACAAGCCCAAAACAGATTGCACTCCAAAGGCCATTTTTGGCAGAAAATTAGCAATTTTGGAAAAAGCACTTCACCATGTGGTGTGTGAGCATTACATACACACATCCACCATTGGCTTTTAAAAAATTTGTAAAAAAAAAATCACTTCATTTGGAGGCACATTTTCTCTTGTCAATTTTGAGATTTCAACCCCCATGTAATTGCATGCATAGCAACCATAGGTGAAAAAATCAGTTGGACCTGCAATTTAGTGGGGTCATAGCCACTCCACTATTGATTTGGAAATGGTGGGTCTTGGGGCAAGCAAAATTGGATAAAGCTGGGTTTTGATTTGGTCAAACCAATTTCTTTCTCACTTTTTTTTTGGGACCTGATATTTGAGGTCCGGGCCAACACTATAATCTCACAATTTCCACGGTGGACTTGGCTCATTTTTTGGTATGTCATGCATAAATGAGCTGGGCCCATTGCTATAAGGCTGGAATGTCTGGATAATTTTTGGTAGGTTTCTAGGGGCAATTTACTGCAGTTGGGTACCCAAAATTGGTTAAATGTCAAAAAAGGGCTTGGGAACTTGAGGGTTAATGTGTTACAACTAACCCCTTCATAAACTATTAATGTGTTAACCTTGTCTAAATGTTATTTTTTTCCTACTCTCGATTGTTAACATTTATCTAGGGCAGACTGTATAGCTTGGTCAACAACAGTGTCTCGTCTTGGGATTGATTCATCAATTACTCCCCATAAATCTTTGTCTAGAGAGAACATCTCCATTCTAAACTTCCAAGTTTGATAGTTAGCTCGATTATACCCATCTTCCACTCTCACATCTAATGTATTGTTAACCCCTAAGGGCATGCAGGGCAAGTTTGACAATTTCCATAAATGTGACCCCTACGCAGAAAAATCCTTATAAATTGTTGAAAACTTAGAATTGTAAAATTTTGACCGCATATTAGGTGCATACCTACCTGTTATAAGTGGGGCCAATTCGACCTAAATCCACAAAACACCACTGTTGAATGTGGGGACCAAAATTACCTTTTGTTTTTATGCCGGTGAAAATTGGCTGACGGGATGAATCCCAAATGCCTTCACCTTGGTGGGTCCTTCCACCCAACCCAAGAAGAAATTTGAAAATTGGACAAAATTTGGGGTGTTGACATTTGGTCAAACACTAGTGGGTCAATTTGCAAAATTGGGTGTGCTTTGGAAATGAGCCTGGGAGGGCTGGCAACCGCCGACCCCGCTGAGAGTCGCCAACCCCCCACTGCTTCGACCGACGATCTTGCCCTAAACCTAAGATCTGGCCAATTCCTCTCACACTGTCTTGCTGACGTGGAGCGCCTTCTCACCATATATATATATATATATATATATATATATATATATGTGGTTAAGATCTCGATCATGTACACCTGTCGTAACATGGCTGGAGGCCCGTTTTCGGGCCGCGTGGGCGCTTAGGGGTTAATACACATTTGAGCAGAATTGCTAGAAGTCGACATTATAGCCATGATCAAGTTCTCTGGACTCACCTAGACTAGACGGGCTCTAATAGCATGTTAGAATTGATAGCAAAAAAAAGATAACATTAAGCTCTTCACCCAACCATAAATAACTATTATACGTGATGATCAACTAGTAGCTTCATCTCGAGCTTCTACATACATGAAGGTTTTACAACATTTAGATCTCTATGTTTTATGTAGTCATTTCTAGTCACTTCCACTTCCTACAATGATGTCCATTTACCTTCCAACCATTCACTTTCTGACGGTGAGTTGAATTAGTCATTTACTTTTCTAGAAGTTTCAGATATGTTTAACTACTTCCAATATTGACAACACTACATATCTATTTTGTCTTGGAGATTGCACACTTTTCATGCTCATAATGTTTAAAACTCTACCTTTGTGTATGTTTATTGTTGGCTCCTCTTTATTCTAAAGAGGAGACTACGCAACGTCAGTGTCAAAAATCGCTAAGCCTCTGTTGTGCCTTCCCCAGGTGTCACCTCAGCTTCTTTGTTGGAAACTACCACTGTTGGACTGGTATACCTGGTTGAACCTAGGTATGGAATACAGGTATGAATATATATATTGAAGAACATACCAGTCAGGTATGAAAGAACCAGTGTACCCATGTGATACACATACTGGGGGAGTATGGCTTTGGGATTCCCCCCATACCATACCAGTCTGGGTATATGGAGGAATAGCATGGTCCCGATACCAATATTGCCGTGAGTTCATGGCGAATGGAGGTAGGTATGAGTATATGTTATTGCAACTAGTTATACCCTGTACTACAATGTGGTTAATTCAAGGCTCCATGTTGCAATTTAGACTTCATTTGCTGTTTTATGTTACTTTGGGTTACCTTTGCCTAGTGTTTCACGTCTTGGATTAAAATTAGCTATGTGCTAAATGACATTTATTTCTATGTATGGTGAGCTGTAGAAATACCATACCAGTGCTCATACCCCCCCCCCCCCCCCCCCATTATCACTACAGAGAAAGGGAAATACCAATACCATACTCATATACAGCCCAAAGTACAACTACTCATACCAGATTCATACCCAAGTTGCTCATATTAGTATAGATACCTATACCAGCCTGGTATGAAATGGACATACCAGTACAACACTCCAAACTACTTCTTGTGTAGGTAACACCTCCCTTAGGTAACATCTCTCTTATTGAACGTTTCTGAAGAATAATTTGATGATTTTCTCAAGTTTATTATGGATGAAAGTAGAGTATACTGTTCACAAAGAGGAGCCGCCATACGCCACTAGCCGCTTGTTATGATAATTTCTTTTAAGGATAACAATACATACGCTTCATACTTTCCATTTTGTATACTGGAGGCCTAGAGGCATTAGAGACCGTCGCATTGGAGGCCATCGCTGATGTAATCAAGATGCAACTTCCTTTTGTCACACAAACTTATACACCCTGTAGTTCTTTCCACAACACCTGCTAAAGCTTCTTCTTCTGTCATCCCTCCTTTCCACACTTGCTAATGCTTCTTCTTCTCTCATCCCCGGAAGAGCTCTTCCCTGCCCCCGCCATCGCTACGAAAAGCAGGTGGTGTTGCCCATAATTGCTTATCCATAATTTCTCATCCATCCATAATTGGGCTACATGCGCAGCAAGGGAGCACTTGGAAAGCGTTGATTTTGACTTTAGATACAAATCACTATGGCCGCCTGACCATCAAGACTGCTCGCGCTTGGCCCCCCACACTTTGTCTTGGCCTACGTAAGCAGCCCATCGTGTAGCTTCTCCCTATACTACTTTTTTGTATATCACAGCCAGTGCGGTTTGGTGCAGTTTCTCAAACCTAAATTAAAATGAGTAAAACATGCGGGATTAGGTCGGGTTTAGACTGCGCCGAAACGCGCAGCTAAAATGCGATGGTGGTCAATGATTGGACAAATTTCAGGTTTTGGCCGGTGGATAGTTTAGCCATGGCCGATCAATGAAAAACTCCCAATCTAGGTGGCACTGCTGGATGCATATGTGCACTTTTGAGCGGCCAAAAGTGAGAACAAGCTTTTAGCTCATCCCAAGAATGGTCAAGCGGCCAAAAGGTTTCGCCGACGTTTTGCCAAGTGGTTACCAGTGTTGTGCGGGTATATTGATTTCAATATACCCTTAGGGTATAAGCAAGTTATTTTTGTCAAATCATTTACCCTCCGGGTATGGATAAATTGAAATCTCAAAAAATTATTTACCCTCCAGGTATAGGTAAATTAACTTTTCAGATTTCTATATAACCCCCGGGTATGGATATGTATGCCAAAATATACCCTGAGGGTATGAATAGTTTCCGGGTATGGATAGGTATTTCCATTAATGTATAATTTAATGGTTTTAAAGAATATATGATGTTCTTCAATATGTACAAAACACAAAAAAAAGAAAATTGGTAAGATATTGCATAATATTTTGGTGTTAATTTCCAATGCAAGATGGAGGAGGTTTGAGATTTAAAAAAAAAGCACATCGGCTGGTAAGTGCACACTGTGTCACTCAGGTGTTTCGGGGTTCGAACCCGCTGCCCTGCCCCGTGTGTGGGATTGTTCGTGTGACGATATGTCTGGTCGTTGATCGTCCCGTAGGTCTCATGGCCCATACATGAAAGGGGGTTAATCTTTCCCCCTCCTCAAGGGCCTGAATTGTGGGCTGTCGCTCCCATATTTCCTTAAATAAATAAAAACCCCTCAAGGACCTAAATTGTGGGCTGTCAAGTTTCCTTTTATGTATATATATATGCGAGATCTAAAGAGGTATTGTTTGGGTTATATGACATTTAACCCCTAAACGACGAGCCGACCCGAATCGGGTATGCCCAATTTTTCATCCATCTGTAGCATGCATGGATGAAGACCGATGAACGAGCGGCTTGAACAAAAAATGTAGCGCGGAACGAGCTGCACACGCAGGTCTTTATGGCGCCCCCAACAGAGAAAAACTCCGCCGTCAGTAATTTTTTGAAGTTTGGAAATTGCAGGATTTTGGGTGGAGGGGGGGGGGGGGGGGGGGCAAGTTGACCGTCGACGTGGCAGGTGGTAGCGGCCACGCGGGTGGGATTTGGGTAATGCAGGGGGTGGAGTCGGGGGCTTGTGAGGCCCTCCCCAAAACGCTGACGAACATGGGGACGGCTCGAATGAGCTGGCCCTGCCAAATAATGGGAAACCTCGACATGGCCCGGAAAACGTCACCAGATTCAGGCGAAATTCCGGCCACCGATTGCCTGACCTAGAGGAGGCCAGACACAAAATCCCACATCCCAAATGCAATTTAGGGAATTTTTGGGAAATTCTTGGGCAGGCTTGTGTAGTTCTTGGCCTATGAGGGACTGACCGTTGGAATTCCCAAATGAAGGAGAATTTGGGGTCCCAATGGGGCCTATATCATTTCCTTTGCAAATTCTCTTTTTGGACCCCCATTCCAATCACATACAAAGCACCCCCCCTTTCATTTTGACAGATTGGGGTGAAATTTGATGTGAGGGTTTGGGATTGTGCACTTCAACGGAATATAGCACTTTTTCTCCCAAGAAAATTTGGGATCATGGATAATTTGCTTGGTCAAACATGAACTTTTGCTTTGTTTTTTCCATTTTCAAAAAAGTGCACCGTCTTCAAATGTTATAATCTCCCAAACTACACAGTGGAATCTCCCTAAATTTGGGGGGCTTGTGCATCTTGTAGGTAGGAAGCAGTTTGTACGGTTCATCCACGTGGATGAACGTTGGTGGGCAGGTAGCCGCTGACGTGTGAGGGTGGGTCCCGGAATTGTCAAAAACACCTCTCGTCTTTAGGGGTTAAGGAATGATATATATGTAACATTTGTTTTAGCTGTGATTGGAGCTTTCTTATAGCTCAAGGCTCCCCAACAACACAACAAAAAGAGAAAAGACTTAGCACATAAAGGCTATGAAGGCACGTAAAGGCCCTTATATACCCTGATTAGATATACCCTTCATTTTAACATATACCCTTCAGGAAAGTAGGGTATATTGAGGGTCTTGATGCAGGGTAAATATAAGGATAAGGGTATATCATAAAAATATACCCTGAAATAAGGGTATACATCTGGGTACCTGAACTTGCCACTCCGGGGTATATATATATCAATATACCCTGATATGTGGTTACGTTTCCTGCGATGGAGATGGAGTGCAAGTCGTGGAGTCCGCGATGGAGGCTGTCCGATCGTTGGAGTCCACATTTTAGCCTATCGACACTTTAGACACGTTTCATTTCAGCCTCCCAACAAGCGCCTGAGATGAGCGGCCAAAACGATTTTGGCCGCTCATATCATATGTCTAAACCCCGTCCTTAGAGTCAAGAACTAACTTGACACCAAAAGCATGGGATAGTTGTAACAAGGACTTTCTTTTTGATACTCATGCGTAATCAAGAGTCAATAAAAGTTTAAGTGGATACATGTCCTAATGAAAACTCATTGATCAATGACTATTCACAATAATGAATCCGATATCTCTGAAGATATCATTTATCTAAAGTATTTCTTCAGGTTCACAAATTAACCCCTTTTCTGTGAAGCGAATTTTAGCCACCCATTATAGCTGTCCTAAGAGTTCTCCCCGATTGTTTTGCCTTATGGGCGATTGCTCCCCTCTTTGAGTAACATGCCGTCCATTCTTCATTTACTTAAAAAAAACAAAAACAAAAAATTATAGCCTGGATATTTTCTCCATAAATGTTAAGTATTATGTGTTACTTCTTTTGCTCTCTCCTTAATTGACCCGGAGCGAGTGTTATTTTTCTTACATAGTTAGATCACAGGACAACCTAGGGTTATATCAACCAAACTTGTTTGCTATCTAGAGGAAATCTTGTCAACCCAAAGACTGCCATTTACGGCCATCAACTATCAAGAGAAAAATCAGAGCCTGATATTGACCATCAAGCGCATGCACACACACCCACACACACACACGAGATGAAGATCTACTTACAAGACCCACTGCACAATAGAAGCCCTCCAGGTAGAGCTTCTGCACCAGAGCACAATCCTGACAAGTTGTCACCTCTCCACTATGTAAAATATCTCCAGCTATAGAGAAATCTTACACATAAATCGGGAGGGAATCTTGTCAACCAAGAAGACTGCTGCTTACAGCCTTCAACCGTCAAGAGGAAAATCAGAGCCTGATACTGAAGATCGAGTATTAGGTTTTTGGCAGCAGCTTGAAAATCTGTTTGGCCGAGCATGAAAATGACTCTCTCTCACCTGTCACACGAATCTTAACTCTCTAAACTCCACCCTCACACCTGCCTTTTGAATTTGTGTGGTGATAAAATCATGACTGACCATTGACCTTTGACCACTGAGCATTAGCTCTTAATAAGCAATAGATAGGTTTGCCAAATGACTTCCAGCGGAGGTTAATTAACAGGTTTAAGTGGGCTATTCACAGATGTATAACTTGCACTGGACTGTACATGCATCAATCCCTGGCTGGGGGAGAGGAGATTGGGGACTCTGCTTTTACTATCCCGAATCCTTTGTTGAAATGGTGGTCATGGTCATACTCCTGATAATAAACAGGTTCCCCATTGACAGTATATGAATCAAGAACCATGGATCGAGGGCCTGCCAAGCTCAACCAAACCTGCCCAACATCCACCAAATTGTCCCCAGAACCTCATTAGCTTGGTAGGCAAGTAGCATTCAGATTATAGGCAGCGTGCCGATAAAAACCCCACCCGAGGTGAATTATGAGGATATGAGGGGAAGGCCACTCTCAATGCCGAAGCCTTGCTCCGGTAAGAGTGGCAAAAACTTACCTCAACAACTTACATATCCTTCATGCAATCATTGACAGCAATTTAAATGTGAGCCCTCACTTATGATTTGCGAGGGACATGGTAGTTAAAGGGGAGATGATACGAACCGGTAGGAAGACAAGGCCATGAAGAGCACCCAGTAGCACAAGCCCCAGATACATTCGGAAAAAGTACACCTATCACCCACCAACACAGCACCATACTTTACTACAGGATCAGTCCAAGACGAACGCCATAGAAGACTGACCAATCTGATGCTGGATGGGCTCACACCAGGGGTGGCCATCTCAGTAGCTTATTGCAAATTGTACATGGATTCTTTAAGCATGAATTTCGTGGAAACCCCTACCAAATCCAAACTAAAAACATATCCCACTACAGCTGGACAGAAAGATAACCTACAGAAAATGAGTGTCAATAGGTTGAAATAAAAATAATTATTCCACAAGCTCACTGGAATCACCAACCTCAAAAACTTCAGACCGTGAAAAGTAGAGAACCAAAACGCCTGCAAATTTAGTGAGTGTGATTCCACTGCCACAAAGCACCACGCAGGTGATGAGTAACTCTGAATAGCTAATCATGTAGTGAATACCCCCAGAGGTATGCTTTTCCACACGGCTTCATAAACTCCACATCTAGTAATAGGAGAGTCACAGGACACCGACAAGTGAGATGAGAGGAGGGAGCAAAGGAGACCCAGAAAGTGAAAGAGAAGGATGGGGCAGCCAGTTATTTATGATTGCTGGAGTCTACATGTAGGAAGCTAAGGAAGAGCAGCCAGTGTTTACATGACATGACACCATGCCAGGCATGTATTAGAGGGATGTGGGTGGTGACAGCTTTTCAAGAAGTACATGTCACAGCTTCGCCATAGCCTCATCAAGAATCAACTCTATAAATAATATTTGCAAAATCTAGGAAAAGAATACCTAAACACCGAGGCTCCCATTGTTATGAGAGCTTTGGTTGCGCGCTCGGCCCTATACCCTGTGGACATCTGCACATTCAAACCAACATAATACCCAGAACACACTACAGCATTCGTTAAAATTGACAAGCTTACACTGGGGATAGGCACTTAGAAATGGAGAAGACCAAAAGCCAGCAGCAAAAGAGAATAACTAGAATCCTAGACAGGAGCCTTGACCTCTTCCACTTTCATGGTTTACTGTAGTTCTACTGTGTGTGCTTAGCCTCCTGTAGCCATCACCTCTTTCTCCCTGCCTCCCCCCACATACAGGAACCCCACGTACAGAAACAGAGACCCTTGTCTACTCGAAAATTATCTGATGGGGTGGAGCTTACTGTGAACGCATGAGTGATGTGCACACAAAACTCCACTGCGATTCCGATAGACATGACGAGATTCACAACAGAGATGGCATTGAGCTGTATGTTCCATACAACCATGAGGCCCTGCATCACCACCACACCACAACTCATAATCCATTATGTAACTTCCCAGCAATCCAAGAACAACAGCATTGCTCACAAGGGAGAGATTCATTTGCAGTGAAATAGTTCCATCCACCAGCAGTCTACTTATCCAAAAATTGGAAACTTCCACAATTGAAGCTCTTACAACTACAGCCAGTAATCATACGAGAGTGCTAACTGAAACCTAGTTTCTGAACCTTGTGCACGAAAAGGACTGTAACATATGTGATTGCTTGCATCTGCTTGTGTACCAAGCATACAATGCATGGTTGATGCTCTTCTATCTTGGAGAATGTACATGTAGTACCACATCATCCTCTAGAGTTCTGCCGTGCCTAAAACACTTATGCATAAGAATGTTAGGTACTGGTAACAGTAAATAGCACTCACCAGAAGGTCTACAACAATCATTGAGATCACCAATGTGATCGTGGCTGCGGTCCAGATACTGCAGAAGAAATGCATTTCAAAACCCAAGAAAGAAAATGCCAAAAAGCTACATCTACACATGTACAAGATTAACTGCCTCAAGTTAAAGTTTAGAACCATAAAAGCAACTGCTCCTGTGCACATCACGTAGACAATTCATCATTCTCCAGACCAGGCATATTCCTATCCCACATACTGCCATTTGTCAAATGGAATACTTCTTTGTCTTCCAACAACCATTAAGTTGGCAGTGGGACAACGGACCTGCTGGTAATAATAAGACACACCCCAAATACTGCAGCTGCACCATTGCAGGAACAGAGACATAACAATCATTGAGTTAGTATGCAAGCTATCAGAGGTCCTGGAGATCACATCCAGAGATAGAAGAACTCTGAGTCCTCCTTTTTGATGGTTTGACAGTATGAATAACCTTATGCTAAAAGAGCCAACAGTTTTTTTAACTTCCAGTAACTCAGTGTGAACAAGAAGGCACATGAGAAGCCACTAATTTATCTTTGAGAATTCTTTGAATTCTAAGCAACAAACAAAGAAAAATTAAAAAAGGAAATAATTTATAAAAAGAAATATAGATCTATTTTTTTGGCTGGCCTTGCAAATGCCTGCCTGTCAGGACACGCAACTCAAAAAATGTCAAGCTATCCCAGCTGTATACTCACCCTTAATCTGCTTACTCAGATACTGAACATAGGGGGTCAAAAGGTGTTAGTCAGCTCCTAGACCCACCATCCAGCCGTCGCTGATCTGGTTGTTGTTTGAAGGTCATCCTGATAGTGCCAATTGGAAAGCAATACCCCCCTGAGGTTTTATGGGTAAATGGACTTGTTTCTGGATCACCCGATTAAGATTTATGCATTCCCACATTTTCACCTGATAACTAGGTTTCATGATCAATTTATTGAAGAGAGTTCTCATTCATCTCTACCAATATCTTGCTGTCGCCTGCTGCCCTTATGCTTCTGTAACTGTTCTGTACGGTTGGTAGACCCATGGCTCCACATATTTGATGGCTAGCATGTAAAATGTCTAGTCTGCTTCTTTAATCAGAGACAGGATACTAACCCAGAGCAAGTAAGAGGCTCACGACTGTTGTCTTCACAATGTCCAAATACTGCTCATAGTAGATGTAAAACACTGAATATGCAAACACCGGGATCTGAGACAAAGAAATACACAACAAGGTCTTCATAACTACTCATGCGGCCCAATAAAGAAGTGAACACTCTAGCCCTGAGGTTGAAATTATGTACAAGTACAAGGGACACTAACTGACTCCTTGGAAAAAGAAAGAGGAAAAAGAAAGAGGTATTAAGTCAAACACCAGACAATAGCTTGCCAGAGAAAACGCCCAGAAAGTTGGAAAGTCTCTTGTCCCTCCTCCAACTCACCTACATAAAGCTTATTCAAATAAAGTTTGCGGCACGTACAAAGACCAGAACCACACATAGCTGGAGAACTTACATTCAAAGATTGAGAGACACGAGAAGTGAAGTCCTTGGCAGCACGAAGAGCATCAACGTAATCACTCTGCAAACATGTGGATCAAATAAGGATGTGTTCATGTATAAACCGCAAGTGTCCGAGAGAGAGAAAAAGAAATAAATGTACTCATTGCTGTAGCCTTGTGGCCGTAGACCCCACGCCCAGTTTGGAACGAAAGTGAACAGAAAACAAGGAATAATAAAAAATTACCAGGAGCCAAAGGGCCTATGGGACCACAAAGTTCACAAGGGGGAATCTCTTTTATGTAAGATTGGTTTGCATTATAGAGAGTGTTGAGGATGTCTGGAAACATGACCTGGGACAATATCAGAGTGTTCAAACTAGCATATCTGATATTCCAGGTGCTGTATACAACTGTAGAGCAAGCAGACTACATTTCCACCTGCATGATTGAACTAATGATTGCTGCACGAATAGCATGATCTTAAAGCAACATCTCCTGCGCTAAGGCTTGCACTTGATGAGGATTACATTAGGGGTCAAGTTCACAAGTCTCTCCTGGTTAGGCGATGCTTGTTGTGCTTCTCTGACAGCTCACCCTCTTCTCCAGAAGAGGAAAAAAAAGATGGATCACATGCAAAGCAGGCTCCAAGGACTATGGACCAATGGAAAGTTCCTAGTAAGCTTTCCAAAGATTCTGCCAATGAGAGTATTTGTGGGATCGAGCAGTTTCTTATGCTTGGCTCTAGAGTTGTGTGGAGAGATCGTGCTGTCCATCAAGTTTGTTTTCTTTGAAGGTGGCATGCATACAACCTGCACAACAGCTAGCCCTCACTTCCAGTCCACTTCTGCAACTGCACAAGGATGAAGACCTCTACATCTTGCTGCCAGTTTCAGCTGTGCTGGTATGGAGGAGCTGGAGAGCTCTGTATCCAGAGATTGAGCCCATTCCTTGTGTCCAAACAGCAATGAACTGCTAAAAGTCAATAACAACATACACATCATATACCTACATAAAATCTAAGGAGAGCAGCACTGGTACTACACAACTTTGCCTGAATATTACTTGTTTGTTCAGAGGAGTATGATATGAACGAAACTCTGATGCCTTGATAATCCCGTGCTCGTATCCTGCATCAAGAGCGATAATCTGGTATACATTTTCTTAACGACAAGTGCAGCACAAACACAAACACTCGAGGAGAATATTGTCCTTCAATGATTACTCCAAGCTTAACAAACGATGGGAATACGTTTGAAGTCACCAGCGAAGTCATTAGGTTACTTTGAAACTTGGATAAACATGAATCTCGTATTTGAACCAAAACACAAGTGAAACTCGGATGAGGAACTCAGCATTTGGCAGAACACAACAATCATAGTGACAACCAATCTGATGATGTGGTCAACAGAATCAGTCCAATTAGATATGCAGAAAAGATCCAGATCAACTAGCCTTACGCCATGATAGCACAGACAAACATATAAAATCAGCTGTGCAGAGTGCAAAGACTGAGTGTGTTCTGATGATCCTTTTCACATCCAAAACAATCTTCTGAACAATCCATACACCCACAGGAATGTACTTCAAAGAGTTCCATGTAAGAGGTGTGAGTGGGTACCATCGAGATCAAGACTGGTAGTGTAGGCACCGTGACCACCCTTAGCACAGTCAGCAGACGGAAGAGCCTTCAGAAACCATGGCAACTTCTCTTGAAACTGTTTTGTTGACGGACGGCCCTCAAGTAGATCTGATTGTAAGAAACACTGCGAGAATTTCGAGAATACAGTAATTCTAGCTGTATCAGCAACCACTCACCTTGCGATAGATCAACAGCTCCAGAACCTAAACCACTAATTGATAATCTTGCAACAATTTCTAGGCTCCTCTATTATTTTTGACCAACCAGCATGCTATCTCCATTTCTCTTTTTCTAGTGCCCCATGTGACACAGAAAACAGACCCCTGGAAGGGGACCCAAGAGCGCTGAAGGGCTTCTGGTCACAAGCCCTTGGATGAGAGGAGGGTGAGGCAGGGAGTTGGTGCTAAGCAGAACAGTATGATATTGGTGTTTCCATTAAGGATTCCCAAACAGTCTCAAGGAAAAAATTGATGAAGGTACCGTGGTGCAATCGCTGCAGGTATCACTTATGCCACAATAGTCTTCCTCCTCAGGGCAGCAGGGGGGCTGCATACATGCCCATCACACAACACAATTAGTATCTTCACATGCAAACAAGGTGGTCACTTAGTTCCCCATTATTCTCTCCCTCTCTCTACCACGTGCATCTTTTTGCACTCAAAGCTCTATACTCACTCCCTACTACCATCTATCTCCTGGCATCAATCTGCAGAGCTCAATGTGAGCACTTCCATCAATTAGTTCTGATGCAACTGACGCATACATACCTGATCATCTGGAGGGCAGTAAGTGCTGTCTGGAAATTTTCGGCAACATCCAAATGCATTGGGAGAGAGCCAAACAAGAAAATCATCCAGCCAGGATGCAGCTGGCCTTGCAATAAAGCTTGTGTCTGGTGTCGTTGCTGCCCTTGACACCTTCAGCATTTCCCACCGGTTTGAGGGGGGAAGAAAGGCAGAGATATGTGTGTAAGTTCATAGAAGAAGTGAATTGTTCTGACCAACCACTATAAATTCTTGGAAACAACTCGCCTAAGATGGTCATGAGAAAATGCAAAATATATTTTTTTATTTTTTATTCCTGTGGACGTTTCTTGAAATCAGAAGGTGCCCGCGCAAAGAGCAAGGCTCCGCTGGCATAGCAAGTAGAGGCCGAAGGGCTCCGACTTAAAATCGAGCAGTGAAAAAGCAACTGAAACACTTGATTTCCTGTCAGTTTAACAGAAAACAGCTCAATCTCAGTCAAAAAGCCTACCTCATTGAGGAGAGATCCGGGGTTGCACTGGCTGATGGAGCACAAGAGGTTGGTTTGATTGCTGCCAATGCTGCATTTACAATTGCCAGATGCGATGACGACACTCAGCATTCGCCAATCATGAAGAACAACTGGAGAAAAATTTTGTGCACTAAGAAACATGGAGCCGGTTGAGGCTCTATTTCTTGTGGGGCATCAACCATGTAGACTACTCTACATATATCTAGAGAGAAGAACACGAAGCCTAAATTTATTACATAAAAGGGTGCAGAGAGACATAATTCAATTGAAAATCACCCTACAGCTTGTCAGATAGCAACAATCTTGTTACAGGGAATGATTATGTAATGGCAGGCACCGCCATCACACTAGAAAGTGCGATGCTGATTCCAAAGCTACTCCATTAGGCCACTACCATGTTCATGTGTGACAGATGTGCCTGCAATTGCACTCCCAGTCCCACTACAGTAAGAAAAGCCATACACAAACAGACCTGTAGTTGTAGTCCTTAACCACAAAGTACAAAGGGGGTCCCACGCGAAGATACTCAGTTATATTGGAGAAATAACCCTGCAATAGCCCACACACACATATCCCAATCCCCAAGGTCCCCATGACCCCTCTCAGAATGTACAATCTCTCTTGGTCACGGTACAGAGCAGCTCAATTGTTATCCTCAGGTAACATCAAAGATGAGTGTACAGAGGGACATCTTACCTAAACACACGTGCTATGGTTTTCTTGTCCAAATACATATGTACAACTCTATACATGTGTAATATGCGTCCATCAACATCCCTGCATTCCCATCCATTAATGCAACTGAACATGCACATGACCCCAGAGATCAACTTGTCCGTGCTATCTTTACCTGGTTCTCACCCATCACAATACAAACAAACACACCTGGAGATAAGAGTCGCGGGGCAAAACAATCTGCTGCTCCAAGCCAGGTGACAGTTTTGGTAACAATGTCTGCAAGCCACATGCCAACTCTCAAATCACAGAAGTCCCTCACCAATGCAAGAGGTGCTTCATAGATTTACTGAGAGTTTATTTTGAACAAACTCTCAATGCGTGATAGAGAACAAATCCTTCTATTGGTACCACTCATTCCTCTACTCCCGGTCTACATCTCCTGAGCAGGTGTGAGAACAGTATTGCACAACCATGGCTACAATTGTACATCAAGGGAAAAGACGACTCACAATGCTAGTCAGCAGCAAGGCTGTGAAGACTGCAAGCACCAAAGCTTTCACTGCAGGATTGGCAAGAAATGGTGCATGATATTTCTGCACAGCCACCATCGGACAACACACTGTTCATAAAGCCGAGAGTCCTGGAGAACCATGTCAGCCAAAGCTACCCTTTCCCTTTCGTGTACCTCTCCATCACTACTGTGTCACACTCTAACTAGGACAATGCTAGGAAGAATACCACATGAATAAGTACCACATGCTCCCACAAAATGGAGGTACCATATGCATATTTTGCAAGTGTGTTTGCAAATTACGTCATCTGCTAAGAACAAGCAGTGATCGATTTTCCAGTTACAAACCTGCATGTAACGCACAAGCAAACCAGGTTCACGATGTCGCCTGTCTAACGAACCTGGAAACATCAACCCTCTTCAGTCAGATGAGTCAGTTATTGCAAAACACTACCCCTACTGAAAAAGAAAACAAGAGAAGATTCTCAAATCTTACAAGATGATGTTTGATCCTTATGAACCACGTATCATACCGAGAGAAGAGTCATCATCAACTGCAGAATTCCCAACTCTGATGCAAGGGAAGCAATCCACGCGGTTGCTTTCAGTTCTCTTGAAGTCAAGGGTGAGAAGTGCGACAAAAGCTGTAATTTGCAAAAGGAAATCCAGCAAAACTGCCACCGCTGAATTCACACCAGCTTGGACAATGTTAGCTTATCAACAGCATTTGCTATGCCAAAACTGTGTACAACCACTCACCATCATTTACAATTTGCTACAAAGAGAAAAGTGGTGTAAAAAGAAATGGAAAGAAGCAAAAGACAGTTCAAGAATTTTTTCATGTCCACAGGATTGTGGACTACAAGAAGATGAGTCCAATTTGCCCTAGTAAGCCACCAATCCAAAGAAATAAATACAATTTGTAATACCTGCAAACATGGAGAAGACCCGACATGCTGGCATGGGTGTGAAAGTTCCAAGGGCAAAAGCCAAAACCTCTGCCAGGCTGGCAAGAGTGATGGAAGGACCCACTTCTGCCAATGCATACCCAACACGTATCTCTAAGGGCAAACAGGGGTCTTGCCGTTTGAGAGCATTCACCAAAATGCACATATTGTCGACCCCGACCTGTAACAAGAGTGATGAAAGTCAGTGTTCCTGATCAAAAAGAGGAACCTTTTCATTTTAACATACTCAGGTTACAATTTGCAGGAGACATATGACAAACGATCTCAAATAAAACATCTACATTTATGCCACAAAATCAAGAAGTGCCCATCCTCTTCTTCGGGTGTACAATCGGTTCCATGAAATGTGGAGTTGGAAGAGAGATGTGATAATGCAATCTCTGCAAGTGCTTGGGAATGATCTTGCAGGCCCCTGGATCTTCCAGAAAGTCTGCAGGGGCTGGTGGAAAACAATTTCAAGATGCCTCAACTACAAGAATAAAAACCTTTTGTAGCTTTTGACGACGATGCCCGAGCATATGTGGTTTTGGGGAAGAAGAGCTCTCATCAATGAGGGTTCTGTGGATTTGAGGATTGCAGGTGACGGCTCACATTTCTTTGAAGGGTTGTTGAAATTGGCCAGGAGAAATATCTTACTGCTGTGCAAAGTTTTCCCCTGGAGGGCAATTGACTGGGAACAGCCCTGTCCCTTGTCTACATAAAACCACGCAATATTCCTCCAGAACGGCTAGTGGTACTGTCAAATTGCTATTCGACTGATATTTAGAACCACCTCAAATCTCATGATCACAGGAACATTGAAAGTAGGAGAGGCTCATGGGGTGCCATACCGCAAGTACAAGAAATGGAATAACTTCAACAATGATCAATGTGGACTTCACTCCAAAAGTGCTGAAGATACCCATGGACCCAAGCACTGACAGTGCCACAATGAGCACCCCTGACAATCCAAGCAACACCTGCAGATGAGAAAGCCCATCAACTTATTTGGGGAGGCACAGAGAAAGAAACTATAAAACATCCACAGCAGGGCCCAAGGGCCCGTTGAGTGAAACAGAACAGAGAAACATAAGATCACAGGGACAAAAGGGCACAAGGGAAACTCACTGACAGAACTAACAAAACGAAACACAGACAAAGAGGCCTGCTAGGTCTGCCACATTGTCATCCTTTACTAACCTTGGAAGTCACATAGAAAGGTGCCACTGTTGGTGAGTAGTCACCCAATGTTATGGCAATGTATATAAACATCACAAGATAGCTGATCTGTCACCTCAGAAACACGACACAGACTAGGCAATTTGTTAGTGGGACTAATCATAAAGTGAGAAAATTCATGTAGCATGTCAAAGCACAACTTCATAGCTTCTCAGTAGGCACCATGACTGCTTAGTCTCTTCACAGAGAATGGGATTGAGTGGAAGCTGTCTAACATACACACAAGAAGATGCTAGCAGGCAGTAAGACAGTATGCCCCAACCATGAGCCCAAAAATGAAATCTGTCTGGTGTGTGAGTCCAAGAACCAATGCCACGATTGTAATTTGGTGCTGTGTAGGGGATATTGAAGTAATCTACACCAAGACCTTCGCTAATGACAACCAGACCAAACCTACCGCAATAGTTGATATATCCGCCGTGCTCTCTCGTACAAGTTCAGCCTCGATAGAACTTTCAGAGGAGTACGCAAGTGTTAGGTTGTGGGCCTCTGCCATTCCCACAAGCTCTTCCTGCCGTGGCCCAGCAAGCACAAAGATTTGTGAAAAAATTCGACACCTTACATTTCCCCCATATTTCCTATCTTTGGGTGCACATTTATGTCAGTCAGGACTAACACAAAGGCATGGCAATTCCTATTTTTGATGCATACAGTTTGTACAAGAAATACCCATGCAAAAGCCCTGGATTGACCTTCAACAAAATTGAAAACAGGAGTTCCCAATGTCGGAAAAAGGATGTAGAGTCAATACCTTCACAAGGCGAATGAACGCCTGTTCCCAGGCTATAGCTGCAGCATTGCCAGTCCCAGACTCATCAACCGAATTGACAACTGGATAGGTCACAACAAATGCAGTTGCCTGTTTTGAGGACACGCACAGAAATCACAAGTTACTTGGGTGGCCAGCTCAGCTTATGGAAAGTGTAATCCTTGGCAACATTCATTGTGAACTAACTCACATAGTGTCCTTTCCTTGTTGGTCATGGGTTTGGATACATGAGTACACGTGGCAACTAATAACTGAATATGATGCAAATAAGATTACAGATCATGATTCTGCAGGAGGAGTCTCAACTCAACAATTGAACTTAATTAAAGACATGGTACATTTGAGTATATTTGCAATGCATGCAATACACAAGAAAGGTCAACATCCTGTCTGTTCATGAATAGGTGTTCCCATGCTTCATGCATTCCAGGGGAAATGAACTAGATCTTCTTTATCCTCACCTTCCAGTCATAGTTTTGGCCAGAAATATTTAAAGCAAGAGGGAGAGTTCAAACCTGAGAATAGTTACTTCCAGAGAAGCCTCCAAGGACAGTGGTAGGGTCTACAGGGCCCTCAAAGGCACTGAGGCAGGGCTCTGATGATGAGTAGTGCTGCCACAATACAATTGTCCACACAGGTACACAGAGTCTTTAGTTCCTTCCAGACATAATCAATGTCATTCTCCCCCCAAAAGTTTGTTGATGCTTTTGCAGTCTAAACATCATCATCTAAAGTAGGAAAGCCTGTTAACTTGTCTAGGCACTTAGGCAAACTATAGAGTAGTCACAGCAATGCACAAAATGTCCACCTCAAGAAGCCGTTCTTGTGGAGTGACACCATACCTCAAAGCAAAACTCTGCATGTGAGGCACCTTCATACTCTTCAAAGAGTTCTGGATCCATTTTGAAGTACTGCATATCCAAGAATCACACTTTTAACTTCCAATGACGGTGAAACAGTAGACACAAATGGAGAACAGCAAACACGCAGGGATAGAGCAAAGGAGGAGAAATTTCCAGATTTGAGAGAGGGAGCCACACCTGCAAAACACTTTGGGTTGCACAAGGTGTACCCAGTGGCTTCATACAAATATCCTGAAGTGAGATCAAAGTGCCAGAGGCATTTCCTCTCAGTTCATCAACCTGCAAATATGGAGAAAAAGGTCCATCCACCCCACTCATCAATACTTCTTATTGATCCTCGCTGCCCCCATCACACACCTTCATACTCTTCAAAGAGTTCTTTAGTGTAATGGATTTAAACTGGATATATATCTGGCACCAGGAAAGTGCTATAGGGGTCTGGAACAAGGGAGAGTTGCTCAAAGCCTCTGTTTCAACACAAGAGCCAGTAAATTCTCTGCCCTCTCCCTTCTACTGCCAAACAGATGTCCCAGGTGCATCCTTAGATTTCAATTCTGTGGCACAGACAACTAATAGGTATAGTGTTCCTCCAGTACTTCCAGTCCAAAAAACCAATCCAAAATGTGTGAAACAAGCTAACTAGCTACTCACAGGCAGTAAGTAAAAGCCTGAGACCTAGAAGTCGGCAAAGCTCAAGTTTATAAAGGAGAAGCCATTGTCCACACCTTCCTTTGAATGTCGAACATGAGAAGCAGGTTCTTGTCGGTGACAATACGAGGAGCAACTGTTGTGCCTTCTGCAGGGACTGTTGCCAATAAAAGCTGCACTTCACAGTCACATAATTCATTAGAGCGACAAAACTTAGTTTCAAATAGGGCAATCTAGCCTACATTGTGCGCAGAAGTGAATTGCATAAAGGTGTATAACCTACTTATGTACATAATGACACATGCTATGTATACATCAAGGGCATGTCTTTCATACATGTATCACATGAAGGCATTGACGTCAATGCATCTAGTACATTAAACAGGAGACACAAACACCTACAAACTTAGCTGCACACGTATGCCACGTTGTACATACATTAACTTGCATGCATCCACCAATGCACACATCATAAAAGACCTACTTGCTACACACACACCCTTCCATCCCTAGATAAACATGCCCCTATCTCACACTCTTGACAACTTCCATCAATGTGTACCTGCTCAATTCTGTAGAAGGGTGCCAAATGGGTGTCAAAAAACTCCTTCTCTTCTGCTGTCTTACTTCCAGGGCTTACCCAAAGCTGTGAAAAGGAATTCCCTCAATTGATCAGAAAAAATGCAAGAGGAAGACCAGAGGGGAGCATGCTCATTTTCCTCTGGCCGCTAATAGAAATGTAGACTCTGCTGTGGAGCCTGGGAGTATTAACAGGCAATCAACTGTGCATCTGCTGAGTCAGTAGCTAAATACCCTAGGCCTCTGATATGTATCAGATATAGCCCCTTTCAGTGATTTCTAACAGAAATTTTGTGGCTACAAATGCATCACTGGTCAGGACTGATCCAACCTTATCAGGTCTAGTCTCCACAGTGAGATGAAGCAAGCCCAAGCAGAGCAGTAACGTAATCACAACGGCAACTGAGAGCACCACATATGCATGTTGAGCTATCCATTTTCCCTGCAATCTGCCCCAAACCCACCCCCCCAACGAAACTTCATGGATCTTGGGTATACCTACAGTTGAGCCAGATCCAGAATTCAAACCACCCTGCCGAAAAGAAAAAATGTGGACGCGTTGCTGAAGCAAGCGTAAATTATGGTGTCACTTGACCCCGAAGAGCTACCACCCTGCCATAATTAAAGCCATGCACAATTGAGGTCAAATCTATTAAGGTGGGATTTTGGTTCTAAGTTTAATGGTGTAAAACAATATACTCTCTTCTGTGCTTGCTCAGCATCTTATACAATCTGGTTGCAGTCAATGATGTAGCCCTATTCTCTTCGGTGTCCTCCAAAGATAAAGACACATCAAGCCAAGACTCTTGAGGCTTCATCCTCACTAACAATCTATATACGTAGAAGAATATTCCCCAATGTTGAAAAGAAGGCACATCCACAAGGGTGCTTTCCACAGAGACAGCCCTACACTGCCTGAGATATACTTGTATCATACACTACAAACTGTCATATCCACCAAAGACATGTCCAGTATCAATTTTCTGTTCCTATGTCCAAAGAACAACTACGATCATTTGCCTGATACATATCTACACAAAAACCGCATCCACAGATGGCCCAGTGGTTAGGGCACAAGGCCCCATTACAAGTGGTTGTGGGTTCAAAGCCACATAGATGTATGTTGGATGTCAACCATAATAGCCAACCCAGCTATAAAAGTGGGGTACCAGGTCAACCAGTTACTTAATGTGTGGGTACCTGGGGGATTTTGAGTCCTTGGGGGAGGTTTGGCCAACCGCGTTGCCCCAGTTATGGCCGTTAGAAGGTGTCCACCTTCCCAACGGAAGGCAGTAGCCTTTGGGGTGAAGAGACACCATAATTTACACTCGCTTTGGCAGGCATAAACCTTATTTTTTAACACAAGAACCTGAATCACGTGCTGAAAACATTTGGTCTGTCCAAAATCAGCCACAGTGCAGCGCCTCAATCAACATAATAGATCATAAGGCAGGAGAGTGCACCTGAACCAATCAGAGAGGAATGCCTGCATGTAGGGGCTGGTTGGCAGTTTGTCTGCAGTCCCATTTTCCTGCATCCGAAAAAACAATTACAACTGCTCATTTTATACAAACTTGAGAGGGGTGAAGGAGAAAGTGCGTGAAGTGTGTTGCTGTTGAATCAAAAGCACACAACAGCTAGATATTGTGTAGGCAGACTGACATGTTGACACTCAGCTCTCCCAGATTATTTGCTTTGGACATTGTGTTACACAAGACAAAATAATTTGAAATGATTGTCACACCTCAGCAATTTGGATTTCAGCACTCGTATCAGGGCGCTCTAACTCATGGTCTTCCGGAACATGTAGCAGGGGCTCTTCCAGTGCTTGTTCCTCAGTTTCATCCGGCAAATGGAAAGTCCACCACCATCCAAAGATTGCAAAGAGGACGACCACATACAAGATCACCATAGCCATCTGGAGACAACCAATCTGCACACCAACAATGCATCACACCTTGTCCTGCACACTATTAATGGCACCTGCTAGCATAGATTACTTCCTATTTATCCACCCAAAATAATAGACACACAGCATCTCTGAGATTGAATGCCACCTGCATTGTTACTTTCTCTAGCAGATCAGAAGCAAAGCTGGGGTGCACTTCCACCCCTCAAAAACAGGAACTAGGTCAGGGAACCTTATTCATGGGTTTGGTCCATGCTCATTAGCGATGAGTTATACACAGTAGAGGTAAGCAGACTTGGAGATACAGTTGCAAGGTTTACCTTGTACAATTCTAGATAAACAGCTGCATCTGCAGGAATGAGGACATCACTCCACATGTCTAACTAATCAGGCCAGACAAGCTACTTGTGAAGTGATAAAGACCATCAGCTGAGTATTGACTAAAAACTGATATCTCTTGAAATCATCACCTCCTACTACACATAGTGCAATAGGTGAAAACCCCCCTTATGCAGAAGATGCAGATAATCAAATAGGTACATGCATCCATTGAGTTGCAGGTGGTCAGAAGAGACTCTTGTTGTTTATTCAGGGCTTATTCGTCAAAATAAAGGACTTCAAAAACCAGAGAATGGATTTGTTCTTAAGAGTAAGTTTGCTGCTTTCTGGAAGATATGCAGCCTGCTTTTGTTTCTTGTATGTAGTTTCAGAAGCTAGATTGACAATCTGACAGAGGGCCCCAAGGGCTCATGGGACATGAGAGCACACCTGAAATGGGCCAACTTTAACAGAGCACTCTGGACTTGGAGGGGAAGGAGGAGAGGGATCCAAACAGATTGTGGCCGAGGGGCAGTCACCACACGAACAAGAGAGAGAGGAGTCGAAGCAAGCCGCCACAGGGGAATCCAGGGGTTCCATAAAAGATCCTTCAGTAACAGATGTCCGAAACTGGATGGCAAAAGGGGAGCCTGGCTCATACAATCCTGCCTCTCTGCCCAAGAAAGCAAACCACTCTGCAATCAAAGAAACACATGGACGCATGAGACTGAACCTAACACAAATAGCTAAACAAATGTGATTTATCTGGCTGTCCATACTGATACTGATGAAATTCTAGCCAGTGTACTCACAATTGTTAAAAGTGGATAGAGTTTCCTGGATTAGACCATTGAAAGGTTCTCTATCACATCAACCACACAGCATAACAAGGCCTCTGTTATAAGACCCCAAAAGGGCCTGGGCTTTTGGCTGAGCCTCGAGATTTTCAAAGTTGGCAAACTGAGGTACAGGAACAATTCCCTTGATGGATTGGAAGAGGGTGTCTCTCTGGTGAGAATACCCAGGACAGTGAATCAGAAAGTGGATATTGTCTTCAGGCTCCCACACAACGGGCATTTGCAATCCCCCTTTCCTCTCTGTCACTGTTTGCTGTTCAAAGGTAGGCTTCCCGCCCTGAGTTTAAATAAACTTTAGAGAGTTCACAGGAGGCTCTGATCCTTCGTAAACAATTGAAAGATAGACGGGGAACAGCACACAGAGAGTCGCGTGTCTCTCTGCTTCCAGTGCTGCATGTATCATACAACAGGAACTTCTAACATTCTAACAGATATGAAACTCACCTGTGTAGTTTTTGGCACCCCCTCCCACAAAGTCCATTGCCCGAGTGTTCATGGCTGCAAATTTAACATCCTTGCAAGAATTATAAAACCTTGAACCATACTCCTCTGTCACATAGAAATCAATGCTGCTCACACTCTCGCCTGCGGGTTCCTGATGAAATAAGTCATGAACAGGTTCCAGGGTCAGCAGGCAGAAGCCAAATAAATGACCCACTGAGACGAAGAAGGAAGATGTAGAAAGTCCACCAGAGGGCCACCAGGGTCCATGTGGCAAGGAAAAAACAAAGATTTTGATTAGAGTACATCAAGTGTCAACCAAACACGAGTCCGCCCAAGGCCCTAGGGACACATGTAGAACAACACTGAACAATGGAAAATGGACAGTAGTACCACTCAACTAGAGAAAGGAGAATACAAAGAGGGAAAATGTGCTTGTTGTACTTTGCTTCCCCTGCCGACATTTCTGTGGATGCAGAAGAGAGAACACATGGGCAAGGGTACAGAGTATGGCGAACTTACCTTATGGATAGATGCAACATCGATAAAAAGGCTTTGGTCAGGAGAGCATGCCAGCTCACAGAAAAGGTTCAGAAAGTTGCGGAGGCACGCTGGACAGCCAGTCAAGAAAGGAACAGCCTGCCACCAGTTGTCACACCAGATTACATGCAAGCTGACTAATTTCCTGAAAGGAAGCATGGCCTGAAACTTAATTGAGATGAAAAGAAATTGAGATGCTCTAATGTCACTAACCAAAAATTCAATCTGTAGATTCCCTTTGACCATGGCAAGTGCCAACACAGGTATAAGAAAAACTTGAACTATTTGTAGTCTATAACAACTGTACACTCTGCCAAGACCACAAGTTCACTTACACTACAGCTAGGGCAGACTTGGTTCAACATAGAAGCTCAATGTTGCTGGGGATTTCACCAAAGAATTATGGCTGTTCTAGACTTAATGACTGTCAAAGTAGCCCCCATGACAACCCAATACACCGTTAAGGCACAGCATTTCTTGAATTAGCTTTACAGGTACTGTAGGCTATCCATCACAGTAAGCAGTATTTGGAAGGATTGTGGCCAATCTCCAAGATACCAAACTCAGACAAGCACCTTCATGGACAAGGTCTATACACCTCCTTGCCCATCACCTCTGCTCTTTTCCCTGACTCCCAAAGTCAAAGAATGATGAAGGTAAGGACTTGAAGTAGGGAAATACAAAAATGAAACAGTAAGAACCTGCTGGACTTGATTACGTAGAACGTCAAATTGATCAGCAGTGCAGCATACATCCCCAGCAATAGTTGGACAGAGACTCTGAATTTTGTATGACAGTGTCTCACTTGGCTGCCAAAAGCATCCCAAACCAAAGAAATTGTTAGATTGCTGAAAATTGTCTTACTGCCAGTTTTAACAGCCTCACTTCATATACACTGATGGTGGAGTTGATGTCTTCAGCAAATTGAGTAACAATTAAAAAAAAAACTGTAAGCCTTTGATTTCAGTATTGTCCCAAAGTCACCAACTATAGTGTAATATTGACAAACCTTCCAAAGTATACAATACATGCATGAATATCTATAATAACATGAAAGCCTTGATTCAGTACCATGGAACCGATGAAACCTATCAGCAAGACATCAATGACACAAGAAACGGAAGCTAACAGATGTTACTTGAGTCATAGCTTCAGCTTAGCAGAGGACTTACAGTGACAGCTGGAGTAGAATACGGACAATTTAAGGCTTTCCCATCTTCGCGTGTCCCACATAGATCGTACATTGCACACACATTCTTTCCATGCTTCTCTTTCCTGCAAGAGCATGAACACAGCCACAGAAAGGGGGCCACACCTGAATACTTGTCACCATTATGGTACAAGAACACCAATCATAGGCTCATCCATGCCATGGCCTTGAAGCAACAACCAAAAGGGAATACTGCAGCATGTAAAATACCATCCAGGGCCATCCAGGGGCTTCTATTTTAGCTCTGATCACGAATGACACCCCTCTGCTGTACTTGATCTGTTTCACTGTCTGTCGTAATTTCCATTCTGTTACTTCATGGAAAAGTCACAGATGTCAAAAAATACTTCAAAAATACAAAACAATGAATACTCACAAGAGGGAGACATCAGACTGATGGGAACCATGTGTGTGAAGCGAACATGCCAAGATTGCTGCCTGCAACAATCCAACCTAAGAACCATCAGACACACCATACTACTTCAATCAAGAAAACAAGGGAAATTACGAGACGGTCCTTCAGTCTCTTTTTACGTTGCTTAGTACTAAAACTGAAGCCACAAATCTTGTAGGAAGAGAAAAACTAATGGAAGTGAACAGGAGCCTCTCGTCCCTTCTGAGGGGAGCTTATGCGAATTGGCACATATGAAGACTCAGTGACTACATTGTCGGCCCTGCAATCCTGTGTTTTAAATTGATTGAGCTTAAGGTAAGTACTGCAACGAATGTAGTTGAACAACGGTAAGGAATCTTCACCTTCTCCAGTGAAAGCAGATGCTAGTCACAGCTAAGCGAGACAAATTTGATTGAAGGAGGATCTGTCATGGAACTATCTGGAAGTTCAACTAAGAACTTGGAGATCAATGAGGAAACTTAAGAGCGGAGGAGTGTGCCATGCATACTTTGTCACCCTCCTTGGGTTTACAGTCCTTCAAATTTGTCCAGAATGTCATGTGTCCTTAAAGTTAGAATGGGAAGGGACTCCATCTTCAAACCTTTCACCAAAACCTCAGCTCAAAGGCGAGGGTTGTTGTTTAATGACCTTTTGGAGTTCATGAGTCATGAACTCACGTATGCTCGCAGTTTGTGTTTGTGGTGAAATTGCATGAATAATCCCTACAACTAACAAGGCTTTACCATGAAATGAATCAAGACTCCTCGAATTTCTTCCTTTCAGGCAAGTATTTCTGAGGGGAACTTGACTGCAAGTGTGGGAAAAGTTTCTGCGAATGGCGGGATGATGTACTCAAACAGGATTTATCCAGGAATTTTGTTTTCTGTCATTGTGAACAAAGTGATTGAACTTCCCTATGTCATTCTTGAAATTAAAAATTCGTTCTCAAAATTTACAATGAAGATCAGGCTCAAGCTGAAAGTATAACAATTCTTACATCAACTGCAAAACCCCTAAACGTTTGGAGGCGCAGGTTATAAATTCAAATTGCAATCAAGAACATCCGTATTGTCTCTAAACGTTGACTCAACCCCTTCAACCCCCTCAGCTGTGCGTTGGACTGGACATCTGCTAAACGCCATCTTTGGATCCACGAATAGTATGTCATTGTGACTCTTCGTTTGTGTGTGTGTGTGTGTGTGTGTGTGTGTGTGAGAGAGAGAGAGAGGGAGATGTACATACTAGGATTACATTTATTTCGAGTTGCACAAAGGCAGCATTCAAAATGCTGAGCTCTACTTGAGGAGGGAATTCTGGAGCAAGTGAAACGGTTTGATCTAAAGCTGAGGTCATTGACCAAGATTCCCCTGGCGCCAGAATTGCGCAGGTGATCACGTTGGCAAATTCGCACCATTTTAGATCGGGAATGCACTGATGTTCTTCGATATGAAAGACAAAAGAAGGAGGATCCCGTTGCAAAGGAGAATTAGCCGAGGAGAGTCTTATTGAGGGGAAGAGTGAAAACTGGCCTGCAGAAGTAAAACCGCAATAATCGCCGTCGTAGTCTTGGCTCTTCCCATCGCTTCTGCTTCGTCGATCTATCTCACGATCATTCACGCAACGCACTCTTAGACTGTCACTCTCAATATATCTGTCGCTTGTAACCGTTACTGGTCCCGTATTCTTCTAGGCTTCCGTGTTATTTACACTTTAATTTGTCAGACGGTCAAATGCATACCATCCTCTCAGATCAAGAATCACAAAACATCACTTTTGTGACCCCTTCTCCTTCCTATGTGGAAGCATTATCCTCGAGGAGGGGCTGAGTCGTGTCGGTGTGGAGATCCACTGTTTTTGTGAGACGTCACCACCATGGCCGCCATAGCCCGTCACACTCCCAGCGACGTTCCCGGACTTGTGTACCGTTCCCTTGAACGTTCTCGTGAACACTCGATCTTATTTTTATGTTTTGCTTACCCTACTTTACTTTGTTTTTATTAAAAAACAGTGGAATTTGACCTAAAATATGGGAGTGCCTCGTCCTCCTCGCTCCCCTTAGCAGCTGTCACCTCTGTCTCCAGTCTCTACTTAATGCTATTCATTATTTCCCGGCTCTCCTAGCTTCATGGCGTTCCGGTGGCCTTTATGTTGATCTACCCAAGCCCCCGTTCCTGCAGATGTATGCTGCATGCCTCCCTCGCTGCAGCCTCTCACAAACCACCCAGTGTGCTTTAATGGAGCCAGCCCAGCCTTCAATTCCCCAATACACAAGCCACCGCTTAAGCCTAACGCTTTAATCCTTCCACAGTGAGCTCCATATGGACTTCCAAAATAGCTGGATCTAGTGATTAATTTAAGCAAGATTCAGCATTCAGATGATCTCCGCCTGAACTCCTATATATTCCTACGCTGGAGCAAAGTAAGAGTGTTTCGTGTTGCAATCTCCCATCTCATTCTTTTGACCATGGGTCCTCAAGTTTCCCTGAAGTCCCGGGCCTGTCTGGCAAGAGATGAGGAAACCACTTAAAGAGGAGTACCCAGCCCTTTCCCACCCCTCCCTGTCTTTTTAGGTAGGCAGATTTGAGTCCTAGAAACTACAGGCCTTTCATTTTCTTGTCAATGAGTGGATTCTACCCCCAATGCATGACCTTATCGACTAAATCACTGCACAAGTTATGGGTGGTGGTCATTGCTCAACAGCATATTTAGCCTGGGCATCAAGCATCAGTATGCAGAAGCAATTGGTGAGCTGGGTTACGATCTGGAGGTGCTGGTTGAGCAGGTATATTATGAGCTCTCCCCATGCAGCACCCTCTTCTCTTCCTATTCTCTTCTCTTCCTTGGGGAGCTCATCAGTTGGTGGTGACCAGTGTTGTGAGGGTAAATAGATTTTGCTTACCCTCTGATTAAGGGTAAATTGAAATGAGAGGATTATTTATCCTCCAGGGTAAGGGTGATAGGTCCACTTATTTATCCGGGTTTCAGGGTAAATGGTAACTTAGTTGATGATTTATTTATCCTCCGGGTAAAGGGTAACACTATATTCACAAGGGTAAGGATAAATACCGGGTAGACCGTAGGAGTAGATGATTTATCCTTTATATACCCACCAGATAAATCAAGGATGTATTGAAGGATATATAGGTTTTCCTGTTTGATACCGTAGTACCTTGGCAAGATCGACAATCATATGTCGAATATTTATTTTATTTTGAGAATTTCATTTCGACATATGGAATATTCCCAAAGATACTTTATTAGCATTCACAAAGCTGCAAAATTTTCAACACTTTGAAATGCCCCCACATGTGAGCTTCTCTACTGCGAGCTCCCCCCTCTTCTTTTATGTGCTTGACCACTCAGACTGTAAACGGGTATGGACTTTGCTGCTGGACAGTGTTCATAAGCAGAAAATCCTGCCAGCTTGGTGGAACTCAGCAGGCATTCCATCCTCCCCACAATCCCTCTCCCTCCTTTCAAAAGCTCTAGCCTGGGACATATCTGCAGACATGTTTTCAGTTCTTAGAGACGGAGGGACCCACTTTGTACCTTTTCAAAACAATTGCAAAAGAAAAAAGGCAACAATTGTGTTCACATGTCAGCTCCCTGTTTTGATCAATCCTCCACCAGGGTTCAAGTGGTTCTCCACCCCACAACCATCCGACATGCGTTCAAAGTATTTCTTCCTCCCACAATGGCCATCAAGTCACGCAAAGAGCGTGGGCCTGATAGTCACACCCACATGAATCTGTCTCTTGTCTCCTGGAATGTGCGAGGTCTCGGCTCTAACCACTCTGCCCCCAAAAGGGCAAGGGTCAGAGCATGGGCCTCCACTCTGTTACGTGGTTCCAATATTATCTTTCTGCAAGAACACAAATTAAATCTACAAAAAATAGCTTCCCTTGGTGCTTGGAAGTTGCCAGTTTAAGCTATAGTCGGGTCTGGAGGGAGCGCACACCATAACTACATACAAGGATGCCAAGAGAAACCTCTCCACGCTGTTACATGCCAAGGAGCAATTCTCCAGAGTCAAGGCTGGAGTCAATAGGAGCCTTAAAGGGGAAAAGATGAATAGATATTTCTTTGTTAAGGCTGCGCAGCGGCGAGCTGCGACAATTGTCCTAGCTTTGCGAGATGCAGATGGACTTTTGGTGGATAAGCCAAAAATCATGGCAGAAGTGGCAGCCTCATATTTTCAAGCTCTGTTTCAAAGGCAAGATCCTTCGCTGCAGAAACAAGAAGCAACTGCAGCCCTGCTGCACCACATCCCCTGCTCGATCTCTCAACTGGACAAATCAAATCTGGCGGCCCTGTCGTGCGCATACATATCGCTACACAACTACATCGCTGTCCAAACCACACCTACACATATATGCACAATAAAGTAGTCTGCCACAATGATAAGAAAGCTAAGGACACACACGATGCAAAGCATGAAAACCAAAACCATCACTCTTTGAAATAGTAGTCGAGCCAGGGGCACCCCAAGCTATGGGGACTCCACCCCACAACAACCTACACTCCCATCATAAGCACTCTCAATCCTAAACGATGCAGGAGCTCGGTCGCGCAGGCTCAACTCGAGAAAGATGAGCCGCGCGACTGCCTCTCTCGTGAAGATAAGACGGACCAGGTGTCAAACTAAACTTGACACCTGATTTAACACTTGACCTAAATCCAAGTGTTAAATACAAATAACTAGTTTTATTCTAGCTGTTTTCACACTGTGCTTATTTAACTTGACAGCTGTCGTGCGCATACATATCGCTACACAACTACATCGCTGTCCAAACCACACCTACACATATATGCACAATAAAGTAGTCTGCCACAATCGCCCCCCTAGCTGGTGGATAGGTCCCTCTACCTCCAGATAGCTACAAGATGTAATAGCCACAGCCGTACTAAGTCCTCTATCACTGTCCCTATTGTACTCAAACTCTATAGACCAAGAGGCCGGGTACAAGAGTAGCCCCATCGTTAGTCGCCGTCTTGCAATCTATGAACTTGAGCCAAGATCTCGTGTGTTCAAGGTCTCCTAGTAGCTGGGTCTTGCGTTTCTTGTTAACCTCCCATGGTTGTATCCACTCCCACTATCCAATGCAATGTGGACATAACCAATCCCCATCCGGAACCATCTCAAGAGGTGGAGTCAAGCATCCCATATGCCAACCTCTAGAGCACCGATCACATACCAGCATGGTGGCTGCCCCTTTAGCAGACCCACACAACATGCACCTCAAACCTGCAGATACCACTGCCAGGTTTGGGTCAATCCTGCCATCGACATTCGGAAGGTGACATGGCGCACAATTACGCACATGGTCCTTCCAAGTGATGCCATCCCGACCCTCCAAGACCAAGACGCCTGAGGGCAAGACCTCTCGAACCCTCAAAATAACACGTCCTGCAGTCACATCCAGGGTCGTAGGAGCAGTCTGCTGCAGATAGACATAGTCACCAGGGTTGAATCTCCGAACCCCAGGACGATAGCCCCCACCACGTATGGTAGCATACCTCAACGTATCACGGTGTTGTGCAATGGCAAGGTTCTCGAAAGCCATGGGCATGACTCTCTTGAACAACTCTGCACGCTGCTCACATGCACGTGCCCACACGTCCGGATCGTCAAGGTTAAGAACTGTAGCAGCTTCTCTGCGAATGGATGTAGGCAAATCCGGCTCTCGGCCAAAGAGAAGAAAGTATGGTGAGAGAAAGAGGCAAGTGATGCTTGCTTGCTGAACCTGTAGCCCATGGCTAACCAGGGTAACTGAAGGTCCCAATCTCCTAGGTGTCCCTTCTGCAAGCCATACTTGCGCAAACCCCTCTTTACTGTCTGAACAACTCTCTCTGCCAAGCCATCGGCTTCAGGATGATCCCGAGAAGTGGTGCGGTGGTCTATCAAGGCTTTGTCACACAAAGCCTGAAACTCCCCCAAGAACTCTCTCCCTTGGTCCGTGAGTACCTCAGCTGGAGCACCGAATCGGCTAAGCACACAATCCAGGAATGCATACGCAGCTCCCTCACTAGCCTTATCAGGCAATGGAACCAATTCAATCCACTTGGAGAAGTGCTCCACCATCACCAACACGTACTTGTTGTGGCGCATGGTCAGTGGCAACGGCCCTGCGAAGTCAAGACTCCACCTGTAGCCCAATCCCATGATCGGAAGAGGGTGCAATTGTGGAGTAGGGGCGTTGAATGAAGCACGCACCCTGTCACACACCATGCACCTAGCCACAAAGTGTTGTACCTCTGTGTGCATACCACGCCACCAATACTGCCCCTGCAGTAGACTATGAGTGCGTCGCACCCCAAAATGCCCCAACTCCTCATGGGCATGCCGCACTAACCGTGCCCGCTGTGTTGGGTGAGGCACAATCCTCACTCGACCATCCTCCCACACTCGGAGCAGGTGTGTCCCCTCCCACCTGAACCTCTGGCTCGTTGTAGGATCCGATCCCTCTCCTTGGCAGTCATAGTGGCTGCCGTGTCTCCACTGCGGAGGTAGTCCAACACAACTGAATCCTCATGTATATCTTTGGCGCCACCCTGCTCATTGCTGGCCTCAGGGTCCTCAGACACTTGATCTACAGTCATCCCTGTTGTAGGTCCAACCTGGCCTTCCGCTGCCAAGATACACAGAAATGCAGATGCATGCCATCCGGGCACCATCTCCTCGTCCGTCTCACCATGCCACCGAGCTCCAGTGTCATCCTGCTGGCTCGTGCATGGATTGCGACTCAACCCATCTGCATTTCGATTGACCAAACCCGGTCGATGCACCACCTGAAAGTCATACTCTTGAAGGATGAGTGCCCACCGTGCAAGCTTCCCCGTAAGCTTGTCTGACTCCATCAACCACTTGAGTGGTTGGTGATCCGTGACAAGGGTGAAGAGATTGCCGTATAAATAGCACCTGAAGTGTGCCACGGCCCACACTGCAGCTAAGCATTCTCCCTCATATGAGCTATACTTAGACTCTGCAGCATTGTTCGAGCGGCTAGCATAAGCCACTACGAACTCTCTTCCCTCATCATCCACCTGTGTGAGCACCGCTCCAAGCCCCAGCATGCTCCAATCTGTATGCAGCTGAAAAGGACGCCCCCTGATAGGTCGTCTCAAGATGGGCGCCGAGGTCAACCTCGCCTTGAGCTCTTGAAAAGCTTGTTCTTGCTCATCTTCCCACTGCCACTCCTGGTCCACCTTGGTCAGCTTGGTTAGAGCCTTTGCAATGGCACTAAATCCCTTAACAAACCGTCTGTAATAGTTTGCTAACCCCATGAAAGCTCGAACTCGGCTCACATCCGTGGGGCGTGGAACCTGTGCAATGGACTCTACCTTAGTCTGCTGTACCCCCAATCCTCCAGGATATATCATGTGACCCAGATACTCAATCTGGTTGTGGAAAAACTTGCACTTGCCCGGATGTAACTTCAATCCGTGCGTCCTCAAGCGCTCAAATACCCCCTGAAGGTGTCTCTCATGCTCCTCCACCGTAGCACTAAAGATGATGATGTCATCTATGTAGCACCGAGCAAACTCCACCCCTGCTAGAATCCTGTCCATGACTCTTTGAAACTCAGCGGGAGCGTTTTTAAGCCCAAATGGTAAGAACCGCCACTGGTATAGGCAATCTTCCGTGCTCATTGATCCCCCAGAATGCCGTCTTTTGCTTATCCGCCTCCTTGATCGGCAACTGGTGATATCCGGATCGTAAATCCAACGTGCTAAAGACCTTGGAATGCCCAATGGCATCAAAGATCTCCTCTGGTGTTGGCATGGCATACCTATCGGACTGGTCTGACGATTTACAGGCCGGTAATCACCGCACATACGTCTCTCCGTCCAATTGCCATAGACATCCTTCTTAGCTGGCATCACTGTGGCTGAAGCATACTCTCCACCAGAGAGCTCCACCAAACCTGCCTCCCAGAGATCTTGAGTCCTCATCTGAATCAAAGACCTCTCCATGTCACTGTATCTATAGGGTCTCCGAAAGATTGGCGTGTCAGTGGCCAACTCAATACGGATCTCTTGACCCTTCAGTGCTCCCAAGTCCTTCAAACTGAAGGCAAAGCAATTCCTGTAAGCCCTCAGGAACCGCCGTATACGTCGTCTCTCTCCTCCGGTGACAATGGGTCCAATATCAGGCTCCCAATTGTCCTCCGTAACTGCAACCTTAAGTCCAGTGGGCTTAGAGGTAGAGGACGCGTCCCGTGGTTGCTATGCTGCAACCTCTTGAGCAGTACCCCCTTCCTGCTCAATCAATGACAAGGCCTCATCCTGCCCCATCATCTCATCATTGAGAACCTCCTCATCCCGAGAAGAATCCCCAACCTCATACATCACAGCTGCCTTCGCTGCCAACTCCCTCTGAACCTCGAGCACCTCCCACATGTGCCATGGATGTCTACACCTCGTGGTCCTCACCGGCTCGCCCCCACTCGCTGCCTGTACCGTCTCGGTAGGCAGAGAGACCATCAAGGGAAGTGCACTCCGCACTCTACGTTGCTCAGCCATAGCCAAGCTGACAATCCAGGTCAAGCAATTGAGATCCATTGCTTGCCCCAACACCTGACGACGTGATGCCTCAGAAAGGGAAGGCACCGCCGTGGTCCCAGTGGAAAAACCCCATAGCCCGCTCTCGCTCGTCGGCATTAGGCTCCACTAACTGCTGCAATTGAGCATCCCACAGGAGGCCAGGTCCACCATCCCGAAAAGCATGGGATCCTGGGAAGCTGAGCAGTGTAGGTAATGCTGCTCGTGGTTGACCCACCCTGTTGACCACTGCCAAAGGCGAACGGTCATCGTGTCTCACACGTTGAGACTGCCTTCCTGTGTCCAAAATGCCATCCACGGTGAGGTGTGCTAGCCGCTGCACCCCATCAAATGCACGCTTGAGCAGTGCGGGTGGCATCAAGTTAGTCCACCATAGTCGTGGACGATGAGCCCGTGACCCCACTGCAGCTGCATCCAGCAATACTGCTGACCCAAGCCACGACCGGACTTGATGCACACTGGCCATCACCCTGGCCCGAGAATCACCCATCAGTGGCACATTCTCCAAGATGTATGCCGGAGATACAGCCTGATGAAGCTGCAAGTGGCGCAAAATCCGCACCATCTCCCAAAACAGACCCGTCCTCGAGTCTCGCAATCCATTGCCATGCCCGGCTGATGAATGCCCTTGGCAGGGCCAACCTGCCACTACCAGATCAATGGAGCCAACCCTGCTCCAAATCCTGCGCCCCCAGCAACGCAATGTCTGCTGGCAAGGCCTGAGTATCCACGAACTGCAGACACGGCAACAACTCAGGGTGCTGCTGCACCATCTGAGCAACATGGCGCAGTGAGACGCGTCGTGCAGTCTCATCCCTCTCCACATACAGGTAACGTCGTACTCGTACACCTGCCTGCAAGCACTGCAGCCAATCCAGTGCTGATCCCGCCAAATAAGTCAGAAGGCATATGCCTTCATCCGGTCGCTGCCACACAAGAGGTGTGGTGTCCAATGGCGACAACTGAGGTGGCCCTGGTACAATCACCGCACTCTCCTCCTCTCCTGACGGTACAAAAGCTTTTACCCAAGCTTGTTGCACCCGTCCATCAGCAGCGTGCTGCAAATCCTTGCTCGTACCCCACAACGGAGTGTGAGCAACCATGGCAGGCAACTCCGCCGTACCATGCATGTCATCCTGCTCTGCTGGAGGTGGCACATCCTCTGCATGGGCATTGCCTTCCAGCAACTCTCCAGGCCAGCTGACTGCAGCTGTGAAGGCGGCTAGTGTTGGCATCTTGCCCCGCTGGAGCAGCTGCAATACCCCCAATGAATGTCACAGGGAGCTGTGCACGGCGACCATCCCCTGACTGCCATCCAGGCCTGTAGGATGCTGACTCCTCCCAGAAAATCCAGGGTGAAGCCCATGGGGTATAACACTGCCCCACCAACAAGGAGGACATCGTAAGAGACCGCGTCTGTCACAATGGCCTTGGCTCGCATCACTGAGCCATCTACAGGATGATCCGGCTGCAGTCTAATAGCCAACTGATGCCGTGTCATGCCGCGAGCCTGCTCTGATCCTCCCAGAGATGTCTGTATCTGGAAAGGACAAGGCTCCATATCCGCCTCCATGAGGCCCAAACCTGCAATAGCAGCTCTGCCCAACATCAGTGGCTGAGCTCCTGAGTCCAACAAGACCCGCAGTGGCCGGTACTTCTTGCCTGCCGGTCCACTCAAAGTGAAAATGCCTCCCTGGTTGTCTAACAAGACAACTCCAGGTGTCACCATGGCGCGCTCAAAGGCTGGCCTAGCTGGCAGCTCCGTCAACCTGGCAGCTGCGCTTGCGCCCCAGGCGCTGCCGTGGCAGTCTTGACCCTCAAATCCGAGGATCCCTCTGCCACTACACCTTCCACTAACTCCGCAGAAGATGAAGTGACCCTCCACTCTCACAGAGTGTTGTGCTAGTCTGAACACTGCAGCTGGTCTCCCCCGGCGTCGCAATCATGGTTGCCGAGAACAGTGGGGCTTGACACACAAGAGGTGGCTGCTCCCAATAACACACCGGCTGCACTAGCCTTGGTAGCAGGTGTCAGTGCTGCACGGTAGCTCTCCCCAATGGCATAGTAACCTCCGCCTCGGTAACAGTCGGGCGAGAACTAGGTGCCATGGATGGCGTTGACACTGTCTCCGCCAATGTGAATGACTGAGGAAGCCTTGCCTGACGGCTTGCCTCCCCACGCTGTGGATCCAATTCCACCTCTGCACCTCGTGGCTCAGGAACTCGTGTTGCTCCTCGAGTCACGGCTGCAGCAGACTCCACCTGCTCTAGTGGTAGTGCTGCTCCGCACATGAATCCCATGCCTCCCATATCTCCTCCATCAGGAGCAGGAGGTGGACCATCCCGCCTGGGAGCCGGTACCGCCTGAGCTATAGCCATGGCAGCGAGCCTCTGCTCTAGCTGCTGAAGCCGTTGGCCATGCCTTGGTCAAAACCTGACCTCCGCGTCCTTGCCATGTGGAGCTTGCCCTTGGCCTGCACCTCGTGCCCGACCACCTCGTTCCTTTGGGCTGGTCCACCTCGCCCCCGGCCCACCATTGTTCCCTGGAACTGGCCTGGGCGCAACTCAGGATGCAAGTCATAACACTGGGCATCTACATGCCCATACTTGCCACAATGCCCACACTGCAACTGTGCAGGCTGTGCTTGTGCCGGCCTTCTGCCACTCTCTGGGCAATCTCTCTTGACATGGGGTCCTCCACATGTCCAACATATCACCCCTGGTTGCTGTTGGCCTGCAAAAGATGCCACGGGCCTCTGCACCTGAGGTCCCCTGTAAGCTCCATGGAACTTGGGGCTGGGCAACCTTGCCCCCCTGACCACGCTGTTGGGCAGTCCCTTGTGCTTGTGGGCTGACAGCTGTGCCCCGTACAGGCATGTCCTTACAAATCCAATTGTAACAACTCGCTCCTCCACCATGTTGAGCTCAATCCGCTCAGCCAGACAAAACACATCTGCTAATGTGGGTTGGGCTGCTTGTAACAGGGTTGCATCTCGCACCCTTCTCTGAGCTCCTTGTCCAGAATTCCATACCAAAACTGGATTGCCTGAGCTTCAGTAACCCCTTGGGTCACACTTATCAAGCGCCTCATACGAGTGTACGCCTCTCGCAGGCTCTCACTGGGTTTGCGCTGGAAGTCTTGCAAACTTCGCAGCTTTCTCTGTCCGTACACCTTGGTAGTTCCTCCGCAACTCCTGGAAGAACTCCACCACCGGGTGGTTGAATCTAGGCACATGTGTTGTAGCTGTGGCAGGAGGAGTAGTAGCACCTTTTGAACTGGTACCACCTGCAGAAGTACCAGCACTACTGCTCCACTACTAGTGCTGGCAGTGTGGGAGCTATTGGTACTGATGCAGCTACTGGTCGCGTCGTGCCTCGAGTAATGGAGACGTAGTCAGGTGACCAATACATCCTCCACTCCTCAATCTCTGCTTCATGTCCTGCCTGAACTCGTGGTAATCGTCCATAGGCGGGCCTTCCAAATGCTGGAACAGTCCCTTCCACGCCATGAATGGGGTGAATAGATGTGGATTGCGCATCTGCTGCAAATCACACCAGCTGTCGAACTCCTGGATAAAGTCATCCAACTCGATTGTGCCCACAGCTCCAGAGTACCTACGAGGCCCCTTGGTAGCTCCATACATCTCCTCCATGTCGTCCCACAACAATGGCGAATGAAAGTGCACACCTGTTGATGAAGCCTCCGAGTCTGTGTCTGACTCTACAGTAATTGAGGGTGGCGGTGTGAAGGTGGTCTGAACCGAATACCTCGTCTTGTGAACCCACTCTCACTGTTACTGCCTGTAGCCGTACTCCCCTCAAAACCCTTGGGTAACTCCGTAATGACACTCACAATGTGCACCTCCTCCACGTGACACTATAAGGCTCTAGTACTAATCTAATAGTGACACGGGTTGGCACCTGTTGCAGTCTAAGGGTCATATCCCAGTGGCTCAGGGCACCTGCACCTGCATCCACCGCAAGAACTCCTATGGTTGGCTGGTCATCAACCCAGCCTCACCATAGAAGAAACACTGGTGGTCTTGCTGGTCATCACTCCAGCCTCACCACCGACAGCATACTCTAGGATTGACGGTGATCAAATCCGGCCTAATCCCTATGAAAGCAAGCGCCCACACAAAACCAACATGGAGGCAGTCACAGTCAAGCATGCAGGTGTTGGGGGGGATCCAAACACAAGAAATCAAAACATCAACACCCCCACACCAAAATAAAGCAGACAACGCTGATGACCTGGAATATCCCGCCAAAACCCCGGACTGACTGGCCTCCACAAGAGAGGCTTTGGCAACTACAAGTACAAGGTAATGAAAATAGTATACAGAGATGATGGAGGGGAAGCAAAAGAATAGAAGCCCGACCAAGCAAGATCTAATCCTGATCTATGCTATCAACTGCCAGACTTCTCTCAAAGTGCCTCGTATGCATGATGGTAAGGTGTAGGAGGTATATCTATGTCCAGGAACCCTGCCACTAACCTTGTCCCAAGCTACAGTAGCTCGCTCTAACCAACCCTCCTCCTCTTTCTGCCAGGTAGAGACAAGCAATACTCCCCTATCTCCCGCTCACTGAACACTAAAGAAAACAAAGGTAGGGTGATAGTCTCTCAACTCGACAAAGCTTTGAGACGGTTTGCGGGTGTCCTCATTGCGAATGACTGCATCTCATTCACGCACAACAAACATGTCATTTGCTGATGAACCCGCCGTCGGTTGCCCTGTGCGAGCGGATCCGGCTTGCAAACCATGTTGATTGCACACAAACTTGTGTAGCTCCTGCTCCTCTGCATCCAGTACACCACGGCCTTGTGGATGAACACCTGGTCCCCGGCTGTGCTGTCTTGGCTGTGTTCCAAGCCTAGCTTCCACCCACTTTGGTATTTCACCTACAGCTGCAGAACTGCTGGCTCCAACAGAGTTTTGACTGTCCAAGCGATATGAGGCCCTCAATGCCAACTACAGCAGTCTGTGTCTATGCTAATGCCTGACTCCAAGTATTGACCAACAACTCGTCCAACTGTTCTCCACTCAAATCAGTCTGAGTTCCTTGGGAAACATAAATCCTGTCCCCTTGTGGCACAGGATAAGAGAAGAAGAGACCTGCCTTCAATTACGTCTCATTTCCCCCCAGCCATGCAAGGAGTAACATCCACAGATTGGCTCTCTATGTAGACCAGCACAGGTTCTAGAGACAGGATTGGGATCTTTTAGGCACACTCCACTCTAAAATTCCATAGATTTTTAGCAGAGTCCCCAAAAAACAGAAAAGGGTATAGGGGTAGGTAGATATTCCCCTTTTGCAGATATTCCCCACAATGAGTCCCAAAGGCCTTTGCCCACAGATATGCCCCCTTTGGCTCGACCTATTACCTTCGATCACAAAGAACGGTTTTTTTTTTTTTTTATATGTGCCCCACCCCAGCACGTTGTTCTTTGTGTTAGTGCTTCCCCCTTATTTATTTACCTGTTCCCTTAGCTTGCTGATCTAAGGTGTTTCTGTTAATTTGGGGTCGCCTCGCCATTACCACGGAGCAGCTCGATTTTTGGACTCCGATCGGCTTCTCCTCCATGATGGACCGCGTTGCCGCTTCGTCATCCCTCAGCTGCATTTGTTCAGGTGTCCGTCCCACATACTGATCATTGCTGACTCTCAGGTCGTTTCCCGTAAGTTCCAGCTCGCATGGAGGGAGATTACCGGCAGCCTGCACTTCAACTCGACTGCCTCCCTGATACCATGCTGTGGATCTGACCAGTACTCAATGCTTCATGCAGACACATATTGATCCGCGTAGTCGGTCGCGAACGGCAAGTCCTCTGCATCCCCTTCACTAATCGTGCACTCCTTGAGAGGTGCCTTCTCCTTTGCTTTAGCAAGCTGGTGAGGATTGATCCAGAATGCTCACATTCTTGGCATCCACAGTTTTTTCAATCCCCAATGTGGCGAATCCCGTGCCGCCACCAACATCTACCACCACCAAGGTAGGATCATCGAGGCAAATCTGAAGTAAGTTAGGCTGTTTTTGAATTGGGTTTCAGCGATGGCAATGGCTGCAAGGATGGGCACCATCGGCAGTGGAAGGGGTGACAGTTGTGGACAACCAACAAAGGCTTCGCTCTCGGGATATCCTGCAGGTTTGAGCTCATCATCATGCTTACATAGGTTAGCGTCGACAGGCTTGTTGCTCAGCGGGCAATTATAAGCCAAGAACTGGAGCGTGCATGTGAGCAGAAGGAGAAACGTAGCGATCTTCGATTGCGGGCTGTCAGTGCAGACCAAAGCGTCTCAAGGCCTGCGTCGCAGCTGCGGTTCATCCAGCACAAGCAGGAGGCATTCTGGTTTTACAGCTTAGTGTCTGTATTGTACGACCATATCATAAACCCTGGGCATTTGGGCGGAGGACATGCAGGAGGATACTCTAGAACCAGCAGATGGACCTCCACAGGAGCAACGGTGGCCAGAGCACATAGGAGAGCTTTAGCAAGCTTGGTGGAGCTGACAAAGTCACCAACAATTATCATTGTCTGATTCTGTAGTTGCTGCAAGGGCCTCTCGTCGTCCAGTGGCCATGGCAACGGGAAATCTAATGGCATCCATTGCTGCTGCAGATACTTAGTATCCAAGCCCTCTGTGATCACATCTGCGCATAGGGGACGATGAAGGTCAGGCTTTTGCGAACAAGAGAGCAGGGAAGAAGAAACAGCTTCAATTTCTTGCTTTATACTTAGGACCAGCCGATGGAGCTCCTGCCCATTCTAGCCTGTACATCGTCAGCATCGTTGCTGGAGGGCTCAACCCAAGCACCCAGTTGGAATGTGCGCTCAGCTATGACGTTGGCTTCCCAGCAGCCCCTTCTCAGGAGAAGAGCCACAGTCCAGAAGCTTCGTGTGTTGATTCCCTGGATTACTGGCCTGATAGCACTGTTTTAACCCACACCTGCGTAAGGCAAGCTCGTCGCCGATGACACTGTGAACCTGACGAACTAATGCCGCCGGATCACTTATCCAACAAGAGCGCATCTGCCTTTCGGAAGTGGAGACCCTTGATATATGCGTAAAGAACCACCGGTGCCTCCGACATAGGAAGGCCTTCGATCACATGCAAACTAGGGGCAGGCATAGGAAAACCAACGACAAGTTGATGATCAATCGCAAGGCTAGAATCTACCAGAGAAACCTGCAGCTCAAGTTTTAACCAACATAGAGCCCCCGTCTCTCTCTCTTTCAAAACAAAAACCACAAGTGCTAAAACTAAACTCACCTCTGGCACTCACAGATGCAAGCTCATCTTTCTCGAGTGATAAGAAAGCTAAGGACACACACGATGCAAAGCATGAAAACCAAAACCATCACTCTTTGAAATAGTAGTCGAGCCAGGGGCACCCCAAGCTATGGGGACTCCCCCACAAAACCTACACTCCCATCATAAGCACTCTCAATCCTAAACGATGCAGGAGCTCGGTCGCGCAGGCTCAACTCGAGAAAGATGAGCCGCGCGACTGCCTCTCTCGTGAAGATAAGACGGACCAGGTGTCAAACTAAACTTGACACCTGATTTAACACTTGACCTAAATCCAAGTGTTAAATACAAATAACTAGTTTTATTCTAGCTGTTTTCACACTGTGCTTATTTAACTTGACAGCCCCCCTGTCAGTGTACTTTGGCTTCGCAAAAATCGCCAGGACTGGATGGTCTCCCAATTGAACTTTTTAAAGCGCTATGGCATACAATTGGGGAGGACTTCCTCCTTATGGCTAATGATATTATGGTAAAACAGATAATGCCCTCGCAGATGGCGGAAGGTCTCATTACTCTAGTCTTTAAGAAAGGAGATAGAGAAGATTTGGCCAACTACCAGCCAATCACTTTGCTAAACTCAACTTACAAGATTATCGCAAAGACCCTGGCCTTGAGGTTGCAGCCCCTCCTGCCGAAAATTATTAGGAAGGAGTAGACTAGCTTTCTCAAGGATCGGATGATCTTAGACAACATCTTGCTGGCCCACGAGGCCCTTCACAGAGCAGAAATAAACAGCCAGCCGCTGGCCTTCTTAATGCTTGATTTTGAAAAGGCCTTTGACTCCATTGATTGGACTTTTCTGGAAGGGGCTATGGAGAAATCAGGGCTGGGAGGGCCTTTCCTGACATGGGTCCACATCCTCTTGCATGCAGCATCCAGCAAGGTCATGGTTAATGGGGTTATATCGAAGCTCTTTCGCATTTCCAGATCGGTGCGGCAGGGTTGCCCCCTGGCACCCTTCCTCTTCCTCATAGCGGCGGACTCGCTGGGTCACATGTTGCACTACAGGCAAGACATCATTGGCCTTCACTTGCCCACGCTGACCCTGGAGATGCTGAAGCTCTCGATGTATGCAGATGACACTACACTATTGCTGGACAACTCCACAAAGGCCAACGTTGACAAGGCACTCTAAATTCTCCACACCTTCTGCCTGGCTACAGGGCTCAAGGTCAATTGGAAAAAATCAATGGGCATTTTGTCCAAGCTGCATAATGAAGCAATGCCTATCCACCAATGGGACCAACAACTCTCACATGTATTTGACCATGTCACCACTAGTGTTGTGCGGGTAAATCATTTACCCAGACTGCAGGTAAATCAGAAAAATATTAATGATTTATCCGAATATATCATTTTTATTTACCCTTACCCTTATGAATAATACATTATTTCTATATACCCTTTATCCACGGATAAATTATTATTATGTGAGGGTAAATAAGAAAAGGATAAATAGAAACAAGGTAGAAGGTCTTCCTCCTCTTGAGCCTAGACTCCTTATATCCGCCTTAATTTTAGCATCCTTCGCAAGTGTGTCCTTAGTAAGCTTCCCAAGGTCCCTCTTACAACCTCCAATGCAGGGTACCAGTGTCCCGCGTTGATAGAGAGGAGATTATTAGTCTTAGATATTGAAATTATATATTACAAATTGCATGATCCTAATTCGCTTATTTAGTTACCTTTGGTCTCCTGACTCCATTTACATTTTTTTTTTTCTTGCGCCTTATATTCTTCACTGGGGCCTAAGTTGTCCCTTTCTTCATTCTAGCAATGACCGAAGGTCGGAAGCTAGTTTAGCGTAGAGCAGGTATAGGGTGCCATAGTGTCATCGTCGCCACATCATCGTAGCCAGGTCATCGTCGTCGTCAATTTCTTTGGAATCTGCCCGGAGGGCCCGCGCGAAATAGGCCAATAGAAATCGTCGCGCCAACGTCTTTGGAACTGCCCGCAATGCCCGGATCTTGATCTTCTTGAACTGCAGGAGCTCTGCGTTTTCCGCCCATCGTTCACCTTGCAAGCAACACCACATCTTGTTCAGCCATTTGAAAACTCCCTTCGCATCCTTCATGCACCCACATTTGGCATACATGTCCACCAGGGCAGTGTTCAGGATGACATCTGGTACAAATCCATTTTTGACGATGTCACCATGGACCTCTTCCCCCTTTTCCAGAGCTCCTAGGCTTGCACATGCATTGCAAACACAAACAAATGTGCTGCGGTTGGGCTTCACCCCTTCGCACATCAATTGCTCATAGGTCTCCAAAGCCTCCATCCCGCATCCTTGCTGTGCATATCCTCCAATCATCGCACTCCACGACACCACACATCTCATTCAGCTATACTGTTGAACACTCCCTTTGCATCCTCGATGCACTCACATTTGACATACATGTCCAGCAGGGCAGTGTTCAGAATGACATCGGGTATAATTCCAGATTTGACGATGTCACCATGGACCTCTTTGCACCTTTCCAAGGCTGCCAGGCTTGCACACGCATGTCCACGAGGGTATTGTTCAGAATGACACTTGGTACAATTGCAGCTCTGACAATGTCGCCATGGACCTCTTTCGCCCTTTTCCTGAGCTGCCAGGCTTGCACACGCATCGCAAATGCACACAATCTCAACAAGTCAATTGTGGTCGTAAGATACCTTTTTCCAGTCTCTACCATATTTCCGAAATGCTTGATAGAAGAGCTCCGGGTCCTCTTTGCTCCAGGGAGGTCCAAGTATGTTCGACAATTTGCGCTTCTGATCACCAGCCCGCCCACTCACCTCAGTCCCATAACCGCATTCAAGCAGCATCCAAAATTGGATTTCACTCTTGCTCACGCTGGGTGTGCTACCCATCTGCCCAGTCCCAATGGCACCATTGCTCCTGGATATGGAATTTCGTCGGGATCCAACAACCTGCAACCTGACATCACCAAAATCAGGCAAATTGTTCAATTGAATGCCTTTGATGAGGATGGATCTATAGGCAAAAATAGAAAGAGAGCTCAATTTGCTGGGACAGAAAGTGATATTCCTTGAACGCGATGCAGCTTGCAGGGTATGCACAGCAGGGGCGTGGGATGGAGGCTTTGGAGACCTATGAGCAAGGGGGGAGGGGTGAAGCCCGACCACATCACGTCTATGCGCTGGACATATGTCAAATGTGAGTGCATCGAGGATGCAAAGGGAGTGTTCGACAGTATGGCTGAATGAGATGTAGTGTCGTGGAGTGCAATGATTGCAAGATATGCACAGCAAGGATGCGGGATGGAGGCTTTGGAGACGTATAAGCAAATGTTGCGCGAAGGGGTGAAGCCCAACCGCATCACATGAGTTTGTGTTTGCAATGCGTATGAAAGCATGGGAGCCTTGGAAAAACAAGGACAATGTGGTGAGGGCACCTTCTTCGTCGACCAGCCTGTTTTGCGCTCTCATCAGATTCAGCCCTGAGATGCATATTGAATTCTGTAAGTTAGCTCGTTGGGTGGATCTGTGGTGGTTTGGAATGACTTTGACAAGTAACTGCCGCGAGGCAGCAGGAAAGTCTCCAAAAACAAATAACAGAGATGAGGATCTACCAAGCATGGGTGTGGTACGAATGCTTTGGAGACCTATGAGCAAATGATGCATGAAGGGGTGAAGCCCCACCACATCACGTTCATTTGTGTTTGCAATGCGTGTGCAAGCCTGGGAGCCTTGGAAAAGGGCAAAGAGGTCCATGATGACATCGTCAAAGCTGGAACTAACCAGATGTCATTCTGAACACTGCCCTGGTAGACATGTATGCCAAATGTGGGTGTATTAAAAATGCAAAGGGAGTTTTCATTTGGACATGAAATGATTAACACTGGCCTTTTTATGCAGTTGGCTGTTTCACTTGGTAACAATAATACTCTTCACTAGGAAAAGGTAGCAAAAGCACTGCACCCATTTTTCTCGAAGGAGAAGACAACAATGTCCTACTGCGGCAGGTCCGTGCTCCAGTTTTAATTCAGATCTAGGAGCAAATGTTGCGCGAAGGGGCGAAGCCCAACCACATCACATTTGTTTGTGTTTGCAATGCGTGTGCAAGCCTAGGAGCTCTGGAAAAGGGGAAAGAGGTCCGTGGTGACATCGTCCAAGCTGGAATTGTACCAGATGTCATTCCGAACACAGCCCTGGTGGACAAGTATGCCAAATGTGGGTGCATTGTCAGACCTGCAATTGTACAAAATGTCATTCAGAACAATACCCTTTTGGACATGTATGAAGGGAGTTTTCGACAGTATGGCTGAACGAGATGTGGTGTCGTGGAGTGCGATGATTGCAGGATATGCACAGCAAGGGTGCGGGATGGAGGCTTTGGAGACCTAGGAGCAAATGTTAAGGGGCGAAGCCCAACCACATCACATTTTTTTGTGTTTGCAATGTGTGTGCAAGTCTGGGAGCCCTAAAGAGGTCCGTGGTGACATCGTCAAAGCTGGAATTGTACCTGATGTCATCCTAAACATTGCCCTGGTGGATATGTATGCCAAATGTGGGTGCATTAAGGATACGAAGGGAGTTAATTTCAACACCATGGTTGAACGAGATGTGATGTCGTGGAACGCGATGCTTGCAGGGGTATGCACAGCAGGGGCGTGGGATGGAGGCTTTGGAGACCTATGAGCAAATGATGGGGGAAGGGATGAAGCCACATCACGTTTGTGTGCGTTTGCAGTTCGTGTGCAAGCCTGGCAGCCCTGGAAAAGGGCAAAGAGGTGCATGGTTGCATCACCAAAGCGAATTGTACCCGATGTGATTCTGAACAATACCCTCGTGGACATGTATGCCAAATGTGGGTGCATCAAAGATGCGGATGAAGTGTTCAACAGTATGGCTGAACGAGATTTGGTGTCATGGAATGCCATGCTTGCAGGATATGCACAGCAGGGGCGCGGGGGATGGAGGCCTTGGAGACCTATGAGCAAATGATGGGTAAGGGGGTGAAGTGCGACCACATCACGTTTGTGTGCGTTTGCAATGCTTGTGCAAGCCTGGCAGCCCTAGAAAAGGGCAAAGGGTGCATGATGACATCATCAAAGCTGGAATTGTACCAAGGTTGCAATGCGTGTGCAACCTGGGAGCCCTGGAAAATGGGAAAGAGGTCCGTGGTGACATTGTCAAAGCTGGAATTGCACCAGATTCATCCTGAACACTGCCCTGATGGACATATGCCAAATGTGGGTGGATCGAGGATGCAAAGGGAGTTTTCAACACTGTGGTTGAAAGAAATGTGGTGTCATGGAACACTATGCTTGCAGGGTATGCACAGCAGGGCATGGATGGAGGCTTTGGAGACCTATGAATGATGGGGGAAGTGTGTGAAGCCCTCATGGAGTGCAATGATTGCAGGATATTAAAGTGGAGAACAACCTTCTTGACGCCAAATGTGGGAGTGGAAAAGATGCACGTCAGGTTTTCGACAAAAATGCCTGAACGAGATGTGTGGTCTCATGGAATGCCATGATTACAGGATATGCTGAGCATGGCTATGCTGAAGAGGCTTTCAAGATACAAGCAAATGGAACTGGACGCGATGACACCGAACAAGGTCACATTCGTTTCTGTTGTCAATGCATGTGCCAGTCTAGGGGCCCTGGAAAAGGGCACGCGGGTCCATGCTGATATTAACAAAGCTGGGGTTGTGTCATATATTAACTTGGACAATGCCCTTGTTAACATGTATGCCAAATGTGGGGAGTGTTTCACGATGCACGTCAAGTGTTTGAAAAATATGGTTCAGCAAGCATGGAATGCCATAATTGCAGGATATGCTCAACATGGGTGTAGTACAGAGGCCTTCCAACTATTTGAACAGATGCAACAGGAGGACTTGAAGCCAGATGGTATCACGGCCTCACTCCTACAGTGGAGCATTTTTGCTACATTGTGGACCTTCTTGGCCGTGTAGGCCGATGAGATGAGGCAGATGACTTCATCAACAAAATGCCAATTGAACCAGATGCTCTGGTTTGGGGGACCTTGCTTGCTGCTGCGCCAGAATTCATGGGGATGTGGAGGTAGCAGAACATGCAGCAAAATCTCTTCTCAAGTGCGATCCAAACCACCATGCAGCTTATGTGCTGCTATCCAACATCTACGCCGCATCTGGCAGGTGACAATATGACACAACATGATGTGGTTTCATGGAGGACCATGATTGCAGCATATGCTCGACATGAGTATGGTAGGGAGGCTGTTGAGATGTATGACAAATGCAAAATAAAGGGCTAACGCTCAACAACGTCACATTCACTTGTGTTCTCAATGCATGTGCCAGCTTGGGAGCCTTGGAGAAGGGCAAAGAGGTCCATGCTGACATCATTAAATCTGGAATTGCATGCTACATAAGAAGACTACGCTTGTGGACACGTATGCAAAATGTGGGAGCATAAAGGATGCGCGTCAAGCTTTTGACAATTGGCTAAACGAGAGATAGTATCATGGAACACCATGATCGCAGGGTGTGCTCAACATGGATGTGACAAGGAGGCTTTCGAGATATATGAGAGATTGCAGCAAGACAGGCTGGAGGCTTTGGAGACCTCTGAACAAATGATGGGGGAAGTGGTGAAGCCCGACCACATCACGTTTGCGTGCGTTTGCAGTGCATATGCAAGCCTGGCAGCCCTGGAAAAGGGCATGGTTGCATCGCCAAAGCTGGAATTGTACCAGATGTAGTTCTGAACAATCCCCTCGTGGACATGTATGCCAATGTGGAATGCGATGATCGCAGGATATGCCCAACATGTTGTCATAGGGAGGTCCTGCAACTATTTGAAGGAATGCAAAAGAATGGCTTGAAGTTGGACAGCCTTTATATGTGTTCTCTCTGCATGCAGCCACATTGGCCTACTGAATGAAGGAAGACGGTACTTTGATTCCCTGAGTCAGATCATGGTATCACCCGACTAAAGCACTTTGGCTGCAGATAAGGAGGCCTTACGCAGCTTCATCAGCAGTGCAATGCTGTTTGGTGAGTACATTCTTAGACTGTCACTTCCTTCAATTGATTCCTTTCTTTTGAGGTGGCTGGAGGGGGTTTATGAGTTTGGATCAGGGGTTAAATGTACTGAAAGATAATGTTGATATCAAAGACGAGAGCTTCATGGCAAATTGCAAGGCTATGGAGCAGCTTGTCGCGCACCTCACTTCGGTAAGCTCCCCTTCAAGTCATAGTTACTCGCTTTGATGCGCGCGCGCCTGACTCCCCAACCTGGCCGCCGGGCCAACTCGGGAGCTTCGGCTGCTCACCGGGACAAACGGTCCCCTTCGCTCTCCCGAAAGACCCTCCACCTATTTGGGCCTAGTGGAATTCCCTTTGGTAGATGGCAGTCCGGAACAGCTCCCCCACTCTTTGGTCGCTTTCCGGCGGCTTGCTTACTCACTAGTTTTTGGACACCAACGGGCTTGCACCGTTCTCGGGGTTACTACTCCCCTATATATACTTCTGTAGCTGTCCGCGGGGGGGTTTCACAACCAGCCATGCCATTTTATGGCGAACCACCACGAAGACCCTCGACTCCCGGTGGTGAGTCGCGGTGAGTCTTGGCCCTCTCACCACGACCCCATTGGGCCGTGATGAGTCCCAAGACTCCCCACGACTCCCACCACGAGGTCTCCACCCTGTGGTGGGTCCTATGCCACCCCCACTAAGACCCGCTAAGCTACCACCACCCCTTGTGGAGCCACCCCACCGCAACCCGGTGTGCAGGGCTCCACCTAGTGAGCGCCTCCGCCTCCTTGAGTGCCTTGGACACTCAAGGGTGCTTCAGCCCCCCCCATACCTATCGCTGCCGCTGCCCCCACCACAGGGGCAGCCCCTCATGTGTCCCGAGACCCACGCCCTCAAGGCAAAGGGCCGCGACACACACCCGTACCAACAGGGAGTCGATGTCCTCATCGACTTGTCCCATTTTGTAGAAACGAAACATCCAAGTTGTGGCGTCCCACATCAAGGGAGTTTGTTTCCGCACCATGGCGTCCCATGGCAAAGAACCAAACCCCACACTTGACTCTACTCTCCACTAGCTAGTTCGGCCGACTTCCTCCAAGTCCCGTCCAAGGGTGGAGCCTCTCAAGCTCCTCTCCAGTGCACTCTTCTTGGCCTACTTTAAGGCCAAGGAACGATCCTCCCCGAGGATCGAATCGCCTTACTGCAACAACATTGCTTGCGACCGCTCATGATGCCGCTTTTTGCATCATCTTGAGCAGGGTTCCCTGGGAAACCCTCTTTGACTAGGAAGAAACCTTGAACCAACCGTGCGCCCCAATCACTACAATTGGGTCCGCCTTGGAATGCTGGCCTGAGGTACGGGAACACGCCGAAGCCGTACTACGACTACGTCCCGAGGCTACACGATTATAGTACGTGAACGGAAGCACGTAGCTTCCGCGTTAGCCCGCACTACAAGGCGACCCCCTCGGTAGCGCAGTTATAGTACGCGCACGCGCCAGGTGCGCACACAGCACGTGAACTCCCAAAGAGGTGCAAGTTTCCTTGCCCCTTGGATGGGGGTCACCCAAATTTCGGCACTACGCAAACACACGATTAACCCAATTTACCTCTCCCACTTTATAAGCTAGCATGCATTCTACACCACTAGCCAAACCATACCATGCATCACCATTCCAAACAAAATAGGACGCACAACATTTTGGAAATCCATTTCATTTATAGCACGTTTTGTACAATAAAAGTTTTTGCAATCGGATTCCTAAGCTAGCTAAGCCGGGCTAAGCATGCATTTCCTGCCCCCACGCTCCAAGGTTGATGTCCCCATCAACGCTTCTTCGCTTTTGAGGTCGCCCTTCGAAAGCTGCAACCGCCTCGGATGGCGTTTCCCATTTTGAGGCACGCACCCAAGATGCCTCCACATGATGATAGCCCTTCCATTTGACGAGATACTCCATTTCTCGGTTCCTGAACCTCCTCGACTTAAGTATTGCCTCCACCTCGTACTCAGGTTCATTTTCATGATCCAACAGCATAGGTGGCGGACGCAACACTTGATGCCGATTCGGACGCGCTTCATCTTTGAAGTAAGGCTTCAAAAGGGAGACATGGAATACTGGGTGCACTTTGCTGTTTGTCGGCAGCTCCAATTCATACACATCTCATTCATAACCTTCCGAATGCGAAAGGGTCCCGCATACGGAGGTATGAACTTCGGACTCACTTCCGGAGGTAGTCGGAAATTCTTGATGTTCAACCAGACCTCTGTGCCCTGCCTCAAACTTCACTTCCCTCCACTTCCGATTCGCCTGCCTTTCATTACCGTTTCCTAGTTTTGGCAATATTTGTACTTTGCGGAGCTTCAACAAAACGCTCGCGTTTTCCAAGTTACCGCCGTACTTCTGGTTCCTCAACGTCCTGGGGCGGCCTAACTGTCGGCACCAGAGGTGCTTTCCATAGACCAATACGAAAAGGGGAAACTCCCGTTGCGGAGTGTTCTGTGTTGTTATTATAACAGAACTCTTGCCGCGTCTAAGTGTTCCATCCAGTCTGATTGGTCTGCCGACAAGTAATTCCGCAAGAATTGCTTCACTACGGAATTCACTCTTTCCGTTTGGCGTCCGTCGTAGGTCGGAAGGGCGGTGCTTCATCTTCAGGCCTCGTCCCCATTCTTCTTCCAAAGTGCTCTCCAGAATTTACTCGTAAACTTTGGATCGCTGTCCGAGACAATATCCTTCGGGACTCCATGATGCTTTAAGACGTGGGCGAAGTAAAGTCGCCCTGTCTCCTGCGCCGTTGCCGTCTCCTTGGTGGGGATGAAATGGCCCATTTACTGAACCTATCCACCACCACCATGATTGCATCGAATCCTTTTGACAGCGGCATAGCAGTCATGAAATCCATCGAGACGCTTTCCCAAGTCCCCTCTGGAATCGGCAAGGGTTGTAACAGCCCCACTTGCTTTTTGTACTCGCTCCGGTTTTGTTGGCATGTGGTGCATGTCTTAACATACTCCTCTGCCTCCTCCCTCAGTTTGGGCCAGAAATACCCTTTCTTCAAGAGTGCCGCAGTGGGCTTGGCTCCGCCGTGGCCCGCAAGCGGGCTATCATGACATTCTCTCAAGAGGCTATCTCTGATCCCTCCTTTTGGCACGTAGAGAGGTTTTTGCTTATACCGGAGCAGTCCATTTTGCAAGTGGAACTGCGATTTAACCCCCATCCTCAAGTCCCTGCATCACGGACTTCGCCAGCTCATCCTTCCAGCAAGCCTTCCGGATCTTCCTTTGGAGTGCCGACTCGCCTTTGTACACCAACAAAAGCTGCTGCTTTCTACTTAAAGCATCGGCCACCACATTGTCCCGTCCCGGTTTGTACTGGATATCCACGTCGAACACCGCCAAAGTATCTTGCCACCTAAGTTGTTTTGGGGGACAACTTGGGCTGCGTGGCAAAATACTTCACTGTGACATTGTCCGTGAACACCTTCACTGGGTTGGAAACCAACATAGTGGCGCCAAAGCTCAAGGCAATGCACCACCGCATTCATCTCTTTTTCGTGCGTCGGCCACCGTCGCTCCACTTCATTCAGTTTCTTACATTCGTAAGCCACTGGACGTCATCTTGCATAAGTACACCCCCAATCGCGAAGTCCGACGCATCTGTATGAATCTCAAATGGACGATCGAACTCCGGGATTTTCAAGACTGGAGCTTCCGCCATCCGTTGCTTCAATTCAGCAAAAGCTTGGCCACAAAAGGTGTTCCATGCCCAGACTTTAGATTTACACAGAAGGTCCGACAGCAGCCCCGTGATCTTGGCGAAATTTCTCACATACTTCCGGTAATAGGAGGCGAGTCCTAGGAAGGATCGCACTCCCGAGACCGAAGTCGGAGGCTCCCAGTCCAAGATCGCCCTCACCTTTCTGTCATCCATTTTGATCCCTCCTGTGTAATCACATGCCCCAGGAACTCCACTTTTGTGACCCCGAATTCGCACTTGAAGCTTTGGCATACAGCTTCCCTCTCTCGCAATTTTTGGAACACCCTTTTGAGGTGCTCCAGGTGCTCCTCCTTTTTTCGAGTACACCAAGATGTCGTCGATGTACACGATCACAAAGTCATCCAACCACTCCTGGAAAAGGTTGTTCATCAGCGTGTTAAATGTCGCTGGTGCATTGGTGAGCCCAAAAGGCATCACCAAGAACTCATATGAACCATACCTTGTCGTGCACGCGGTCTTCTCCTCTCTCCTTCCCACCCGATTTGATGATAGCCGGAGCGCAAGTCGATCCGGCTGAAATACTTCGCTCCTGCCAACCGATCGAAGAGGTCGTCGATCCTTGGCAAAGGGTACCGGTTTTTGATAGTCACCTTATTCAGAGCCCTGTAATCGACACACATCCGCAGCGTCCCATCCTTCTTGTCTGCGAATAGCACGGGGCTCCGTAAGGTGACTTACTCGGCCGGATGTACCCCTTTGACATTAGATCCTTGAGCTGAGTCTTCAGCTCGACCAACTCCCTGTGGCTTAACCGGTAGGGTGCCTTGGCAGGCGGTTCCGTTCCCGATATCACCTCAATCTTGTGGTCAACTCCTCTTCGTGGTGGCAAGCCGCTTGGTAAATCCTCCGGCATCACATCCTGATATTTCTCCCAAATCCCCTTGATCCAATCTGGGCTCGGCTCCCCCATCGCCTTCTCCCTTCACTTCTCTAATGTAAAGCAAAAACTGGGGTTCGTGTGTCTCCTCCACGGCCCACTCCCTTGCTGACAGAAGGTTTATTCGCCTCCCACGGATTTGGGCGTTTCTGACACTCGTAAAACCTCGCCACCATTCCCACATGGCAGCGTGACTACTCTCTTGGCGGCCATCTATGACCGCTCCGGATTTGCTCAAAAAGGTCATCCCCAAAATGAGATCCACTCCATCGATCTCGCAGATGGTGAAGTTCTCACGTCCCTCCAACTCCCCAGTTGAAGAGGAACATCAATCGCCAACCTTGTCGCCAACTGTGGTTCTCCTTTGGCAGAACGCACCTCAATAGAGGCCCCCACGTCACTTGTCGGGAGTCCCAGCTTTTGTGTCGTTGCCGGTGCCATGAAGGAGTGCGTCGCTCCTGTGTCCACCAACAACGACACATTAGTTCCGGATATTATCCCATCCACGAACAATAACTGACTCTCTTTTTGTAAGGCGCCAGTTTCCTGATACAACTCACAAGAAAATTTGCCTACCTTGCAAGTCCTGGCGACCACCGCTTCCACCAAGCGACTGATGGTATCTTCCGACAGCTCCGTGGTTGCCCGAGGCATATTCAATTGTCGAGGTTTTGTGCACTTTTTGGCCATGTGCCCGGGCTCCCCGCAATTGAAACACACTCCATCAAAGGTTGCCTTCTGTCTGCCATAAGCCGCTCCACCCGCTTTTCCTTTTGAAGCACCGGGTGCCGCCTTGACGTGTGAAGGACCTCCCTTCGATTTCACGTGCCATTTTCGCCGCGTGGCCTATCCCACTTCTTTTCCGGTCGGGAGGAGTCACCTTCCCGCCGAATCTTCTTGTGGTTCAGCTTCGTACGGCCTTGTCTTTCACCCCTAGGGGACATCTGAGAAACATTCAGCCCTCTCAATAGCCTCGTTCAAAGTCTTGGGTGGCTTCTCCTCCAACTTCCGCCTGGCCCATGGGGCCAGTCCCACCACAAAGTTGAAGACCATTTCTGGTTCTGCCATGTCCGCGACCTCGAGCAACAGCACATTGAAAGCCTGGACATATCCCCGAATGTCATCTGTTTGCTTCAAATTCCTCATCTTGTCCCGGGCGAGCCAGGACGCGTTGAGGGGCACAAACTGTCTTTTCATCAATTCCTTGAACCCACTCCAGCTCAAGGTTTCCGGGCTTGGACCTCGGTCGTGAAGGCGTTTCTGCCACCATTGTTGAGCATAGCCCCTCAAATAGGTGGGAGCCACTTCCACCCGATCCTCGTCACTCAACTTGGCCGCCCGGAAGTACTGCTCTAGCTCCAAGAGCCAGGTGTTGAGTGCCTTCCGATTTCGGATGCCCTCGAAGGTGCCGGGTTCCTTAGGCTTCACCTTAAACTTTGCCTTAGTGGAAGTGGCATTAGCCGCCTTCAACACGTCTTTCAATGTCCCGCCAAACTGCGCCAGCAACCCTTCCCAAAAGGCTGCCGGCATGGGGGGCATCTATTGGTTTGTCGGAGCTCTCAAGGATTCCTCGGGCTCCGACTCCTCAGATTTTCTCCGCTCTTGCGCGGCCTCATTTTCAGAAGCATGCATCGCTTCCTCAAACGGCCACCTCGGTGACACGTCGCCCCATCGGGCTCACCAGGGTCATCATCTTTTGGGCCATTCCGCTTTCGCTTTGGCTTGCCCGACCCCATGATGAGGCCAATCCCAAGGACGATCGCGTACTGGACTCTAAGCTCTGATACCAAGTGTCGCACACCTCACTTCGGTAAGCTCCCCTTCAAGTCATAGTTACTCGCTTTGATGCGCGCGCCTGACTCCCAACCTGGCCGCCGGGCCAACTCGGAGCTTCGGCTGCTCACCGGGACATAACGGTCCCCCTTCGCTCTCCCGAAAGACCCTCCACCTATTTGGGCCTAGTGGAATTCCCTTTGGTAGATGGCAGTCCGGAATAGCTCCCCACTCTTTGGTCGCTTTCCGGCTCGCTTGCTTACTCACTAGTTTTTGGACACCAACGGGCTTGCACCGTTCTCGGGGTTACTACTCCCTATATATACTTCTGTAGCTGTCCGCGGGGGTTTCACAACCAGCCATGCCATTTTATGGCGAACCACCACGAAGACCTCGACTCCGGTGGTGAGTCGCGGTGAGTCTTGGCCCTCTCACCACGACCCCATTGGGCCGTGATGAGTCCCAAGACTCCCCACGACTCCCACCACGAGGTCTCCCACCTATGGTGAGTCCTATGCCACCCCCACTAAGACCCGCTAAGCTACCACCACCCCTTGTGGAGCCACCCCCACCGCAACCCGGTGTGCAGGGCTCCACCTAGTGAGCGCCTCCGCCTCCTTGAGTGCCTTGGACACTCAAGGGTGCTTCAGCCCCCCCCCATACCTATCGCTGCCGCTGCCCCCACCACAGGGGCAGCCCCTCATGTGTCCCGACCCCCCGCCCTCAAGGCAAAGGGCCGCGACACAGCTCCTGGTTGACCTTAGTAGGCAGCAAGTTGAGAAGGTACCTCCTCTATTGTGAGAGAGAGGACAGAGCACATGCCTCCATCTTCAAAGCCTTGCAAGTGGCTTTGGCTATTGTGATGCTCATATGCTCACAAATCTGGCGAGATGTGGTTGTTTGTTTTCGGGAAGAGGGCGTATCAACTAGAACAGAATGAGAAAGAAAAAGGAACTTTATAACATCCACAGAGAGGTAAAATGTTTTTCGCATAGTATACATTTCCAATCAAAAGATACAAAGAGACAGGACAGTTTCAAGAGAAATGATCTTTTTTCATAAAAGAACAATTGTTTAGTCATTGATAATTTTTTCAATGTTTTTACACAGGTTTTTTCAAAGATTTACCAACTACAGTTTTAATAAATTCCATATTTTCTACGTGTATAGGAGTTTTGGCCAAAAGTTTAACTGCTATTATCTGGAAAGAAATCCCGTGTTTCTTCTTTCGGAGGTTTTGCCAATATCTTGAGTGGCACTTGATGGCCACAAAGTCTCCCATATTCACAGACGATCCCGCAATTTTACCGGGCAGAAAAGGGGGTTCAACTCCCCCTCACTTCGTGGGCATACATAGGGGTATGCCTATGACGATTATACTTTTGCATAGTTCCTCATGTTTTATGCATAGTATATATTTCCAATTATCAAAAGAATCACCGTATGCGTGGGGATGACCCACCCCTTTTTGTGCCAATTGAACGGTAGTTCTCAGAATTCGCACATCAGCTGTTAGCTCAGCTGATAAGTGCACAATGTGTCGCCCTGGTGGTTGGGGGTTCAAACCCGCTGCCCTGCCTGGTGTGTGGATTGTTCGTGACCGTCGGTGGTGGTCGTGACGTTTCCCACCTGTGTGCCTAATGGCTTATCTGAGTTAATTTTTCCCCCTCCTCAAGGGCCTGAATTGTGAGCAGGGTTTCCTTTAAATAAATAAATAAATAAATTCTCAACCGACTTCCACTCTAGACAAAACAAATGCTAAATCCCTCCCCCTCACTTCTTGGGCATAGATAGAATTAGCTGCATCAAACAAGGAAATGTGGAGACGTGACATGATAGCTTGGGCAACACTTCGCCATACTCTTCTGAAAAACAATGAAATATGGGATGTTTGTATATAACACCATGGGGATAACCCCACCCTTTTTTGTGAAAATTGAACATAGTTATCAGAATTCGTCGCTAGTAGTGCAGAGCAACGCGAAGCTGTAGTATACTAATATATGACCGACAGTTAGTAGCTCAGTTGGTAAAGTGCACTGAGTGCCATCCGGATAACCCTGGGGTCAAATCCTGCTACTTAACGGATGTGGTACGCTCTTCTCCCCCGTCTCTGCGCAGTGTCGCATCGGAAAGCCTTACGGCGAGGTTATTTTTCTCTCTCTCTATCAAGGGGCCTGATTTGTGAGCTGTCGCTCCCAGGTGTTTCCCTTTTTAAAAAATATATATATATATATATATATATATGGTGTGATGAAAACATCATGATTACCCATCATATTATTCACAAGATCATATAATCAGCCTATACAAAAATAGCCACCTTTGTTTTATTTTATTTTTGAGTAGCATACCGTAGTACCTTGGTAATTTCGACACAAATTTTAATTTTAATTTTAATTTTTTTGTGAAAGGGACAGAAGCCCTGTTGATCAAATTAAATAAGAAGGAGTTACACTGGGGTGGAAAAAATAACCATCCGGGGGGGACCGTGAGGGCTGAGGGGGGAACTTCCCCGGAACCATAACGAACATGCTAAGGGAAAGGAGCAAGGAGACTCAGAGATGATTTTGAGAAGGAGGGACCGAGAGAGTGATGCGGGGGGGCCGGGAGAGAAGTGGTAGGGATGGGGGGGATATTAGAGGCAAGGATCCACAGTAGGGAAGTAGACAATGTCGGGAAAAAACAATGAGGTAAGTCTTGAAAAAGACTTGAAACCAGCAAGGGATGCCAGGGGATGGTGGTAGTAGATTTTGAGGGTGATACAACTCGGAACCGTCGCAGAGGCGAATGAAGATGGCAGACTTCTAGAACTTTAGCTGCGCGCGGAATTTGGGGGCTCTAGCACGTTTATGGCGCCAGTTACAATCTCCCTCATCACCTTCACCAGGGGACCTCCCATTGAGAGGGGATGGAATGTTGCCAAGTGAATTTAGAGTTGGAAAAACTGGCGCCGAGCATGCTGCATTTGCCCCAGGTGTCATGGAAGTCTTGAAGCAATTTCCTCCCTCGTTGCTCCAAAGTTCTGGAAACAGTTGCACAGACAGTTAACCAAGCCTTCCGCCCCTCAGTCAACATATCTTGGTAAGTATTGAATAATACTGATCTGCCCCTGGGGGGTTTTCCCTTATAAACCCAAGCACATCTTGTTTTCCATAAGTTCCACAAGGTAAGCGCTCTAAGAGCAGCCCAAACCGGGCAGATATAGGACTTGGGTGGCTGCAAGAGGGCCGAACGCACAAGCTGCTGGGGCATCAAATAGGTCTGAACATGTCAAATCATGACCACTTCAAGGATGTGCTTGCTAGGCTAAAAAAAAACCTGGCGTTCGACAAATGTACCTCAGTACATGGAGCCCCTCCTAGCTGATGCATTGGTAATAAAGATACCCACTTGGATGGCCACCAGTCAGCAGATTCAGACCCCTGTCATGCTGGTCACAGCCTGTCAAGGTGTTAGAGCAACAGGTCTAGGTTTCTTTGCTGATAGGGATGGTCTTCTTCAGTATCAAGGAAGAATGGAAGCAAATAAGGCTGACCTCTTTCACATCAAAGTTCTGGATAATCTGGGCAACCCAAACCCACTACCCCCAGAAGGCATGGAGCCCCAATGGGCAAGACAAGAAAACCTCACCTGGTTTTTGAGCTGCCCACTGGTTGACCTGCAATTCGATCCCAGGGAGTGGAGATGGATGGATAAGAAAAAGACCCCTTTCTTCACGTACTCTGTGAAATAGGGATACTCTCTCCTAACCCCCCCCCGATTGTTTGAATTCAAGTAGAAAGCAAAATGGAACATCCCGCTGCTAGACCACCATGGATGGGACAAAATCTGGAGGGACATCTGGAGAAAAGACAGACCAGCCAGGCTATCCGGTTTTCTATGGAAAATCGCACATAGAATTCTACCAGTCAGAGAACGCACCCATGATGACAACCCTAACTGCTCTCTGTGTGGTTCTTCTCCCGAGACCATTTACACTGCCTGTTGATCTGCAATCTGCCTGTTAGAGTCTGGCACTTGGTTCTTGCTTTCTACTCCCGCTGGAATAGCTTCCCCTCTCCCTCCCCACCTTCTCTGTTGCTTCTGAATTTCAGTGGGTTTCTGTTAGTAGTTGAGGTATCATGTAAGTATCATGCATTGGACAGTCTACCTAGTTGAGCTCAGGTATGGAATACAAATATGAATACATATATTGAAGAACCTACTAATTGGATATAAGTAAACCCATGTACTCATATACGTAGAGGGGGGAGAATGTCTTTAGGGTTTCACCCACACATACCAGACCCTCAAAAGTTCACTTAAGAATAATATTTGATCAATGCTAAACGTTAAGAAAAGACATTACTCCAGTCAAAAGAAACTCAACTATGAAACACTCTCTTTGTATAAAAAGATAGTCATTCTCTCCCCCACTTAACAAATTCTGCACAAGGCTGCCTATTCATAAATTCATAACTTCATATCAGTCAGTTTGTTCTACAGTTTTAACATGGCAATGGGCTTACCTAAGCACTCTACGAGTGGTACATGTTAAGCAAAACAGTCACTCTAGCCAGAAAATACTATAACAGTTATGAAACATGTTTTTTGTACGATAGAGAGTAATTTTCTCCTCCACTTCAAAAATTCTACACAAAGCTCACAATCCAGCCTATTCATAAATTCGTAACTTTGTGTCAGTGAGTTCGTTGTATAGTTTTAACATGGCGATGGGTTTACTTAAGAATATTCTTGGATTAGAGTTAAATTCTAAGCAAAATAATCATTCCAGTTAGAAGTTAAGCAAATACTCTTTGTATGGCAGTAAATAGCCATTCTACTTCATAGCTTGTAGTTTCAAGCTTAAAAACAATTCTAGGTAGATTTAGTATGCATGTTACTAATTCTATTGTAAACACTTCTAATTCCTGCACTCCAGCCAGATCTCGTTGATCAGCTAAGTTACATCTCCAACTCCTTGCTCTCTGATCCCTCTCTCATTGCTGCTCATAACTCCATGATGACCTTCGAAACACTTTGCCAACCTCCTACAAATTCAGCCCCAGCCAGTCAGCCGGGTTATTGTCATCATAGAATGACCCTCTTCAGAACCATAAAGACCATAGTCTTTGCACTTCTATTCAGCAACTTCCAAGACCTCAAGGCTAGCCTAACCTTGGCCATGTTGATGGCTAATTGTTGGGCAGCTCCCGTACATCAAATTATTGCTCGTGTGGCGAGCTATCTAGATCATGAAACTAGGGAAACACCAAAGTCAAGTGCAAAGAGGTGCGTACTTTGATCTGCAGAGGCTAGAAGCCAATGTTAGTATATGTACTGTGGTCGCACTTAATAATCGTCATGGGGCGGGGGTAAAATGGAGATGGAGTAGTGAAGAGATCCATGTGACTCATTGCCTTTTCCCAGGTCCCACAAGCATTACAAATTTTAAAATATGTGGTGAAGCTTCACCACACCTCTCCAAAGCCTTTCCCGCATTATGCTAGTCTAGGACACCACCTTTAATTTAGCCATACAGAGCATGCAAAAAGAGGAAAAAATGGATTTTCTTTAAAATGACAATAAAAAATAAAAACCCAAAGCCCATGCTCCTTCTCAGCCCATATGCAAGTGAATGTGAAGGTGAATGTGCATACAGAGACGATTGTCTTTGGATGGGAACAAAGTGAGATTTTACGTGCTTTTGAGCACAATTTTCAAAGAAAAGCTATGCGAGCAAGTTTTCTAACCAACTTGTTTCCAGTGAATGATGATTTGGTGGAAGGATAGATGTACTCCATATTTATCATGACCTTAGCGTGGAGGAAACCATATGTATGTCTTGCAAATCTGCACATTGAAGATATGGATGTCCGTGATCTCAATGTGATGGACTAGATAGATGGAGAGATCATGATGACTAACGATGAGGATCAACATGATGACATTGTCAAACACATGCAAAGACCTTTGGAAGTTACATGGAGTTCTTGTAGGTGGATTAGGATTTACAGGAAGATTGTTCCGCCTCCATATGTGTGCCAATAGGTAAGGGCCCGAATGATTCTGGTGTGTAGAGGAAGAGAGAAGACTCTGGCCGAAGTCCTGAAGTCAGAGTTACAAGTAATAGTGCTTCCCCTGTCAAGCAGGGTACTGCTCCCTGTTGGGGGGTGAGCTCTTCTGGTGCGTACTGAATCATATCCTTCTGGGCACCAATCTCCAGCACAGATGACCAGCAAGGACATGGAAATTGTGACACATTAGGAGGAAGGCCGAGGCTGGCACTGAGACCTCTCTACGACTTCTCCAGTCTTAGATTCCACCAGTGATTCTGATACCACATGATTTCAGATTATGCGATTGTCCAAAGCTGCTCAATGTAGGTATCAGAGTATCGCACTTTATGGGAAGCAATTTGATCGCTAGCCTGCAAATATGCGCCCACTGCCAAGGCAGCAAAGTCATTAAGCAGCAGCGCTCGCCGACTTGCCAAGGCACGTAACCCCCACTGTGTTGCACTCCCTTCCATCCTCACCTGCATCAGTCAATGTCGAGCTCAGTGTTTGTATTTCATGCTGAAAATCCTCACTTTCAAAGTTTGCTTGGCATGGAACCTCAGAAGCCCATTTGTGAAGTGGCTTAGTTATGCATAAAGAACTGTTCATACCAGTTCATAATCAGCTTATATGTACCAGCATACCTTGGTTCAAGTGAAAATGTGCGAAAGAGAGGAGAGGAGAGGAAGCACAGATTGAGCTACCCCCAGCCCCAAGGAAAAAGGAAATACATCCTAAACATCAAAAAATAGGTTCAATATCTTCTAAGGGAGTCTGCCCTGCCCTAATGTCTACAAAAAAGTGCATACCCATCCCAAACATGCTACATTGGAGCACAATCCACAGCCTCATTGAGAATAATAATTCACTGCTGAATAGCGACATCAAGAAAATGAACTACCCTCAATTTGCCTCCATGGTTGTCACTAGAGGATTGAACTGGTTCAATACTAGCTTTTAGAGCATAGCCTCTATCCACAAACACCTGCAACAGCTTCTTCACCCCCGCCATCACCTGTCCTCACATCACAGTTGTAAATTGAATCAAATTCCTTTGAGGATATCCAATTATATAAAGCAATCACAGTCTGACCTGAATGCGGGTTGACCCACACACCATCTAATATTGAGAAAACAGTAAACCAAAGCACACTGCACAACTTGAGGCAACAGCTAAGAAAGTTGATGAGAACATTCCCTTTTAACAATGATCGATACACTTCCATATTACGGAATGCCATCCATAGTTGCAGCTATTATCCACAAGGTGTCAATATTAGGAAGCTCACATAAGGAAACTCGGAGTCCAAAGGACAAGGTGGAGGCGCATTGAACTCTTCGCCTTCAAACCCTTGCAGAAGTTGTTGATACAGCAAACTACCTGCTTTTTCATTGAAGGCAGCTGGCAGCATTGCATTATCTTTCAATCTCTCATCCCTCCTTAATGTCTGCAGCTCTCCCTCTGAGCCCAACTTCTCCTGGATCATAATTGTACATCTCCAGTTCAGCACCCAAGTACTGGCCAACAAGTATGCTTATAGTGACGACAAGTCTTTGCCGGTTTAACATAGTTGACCACCTAATATTATGTTCAATGCTACTTTTCAAAGTGTTTGTCAGTGGTAATTCCTAAGTGCTAGAGTCACAGGCAGACAGTGTTCATTTATTTACTAGCAAACCCTGGAAGGGACACGAAGTTATTCATGACCAGGAATAGCCCACACCTCCTCACAGCTCCAACACTGTTGTGCAACTCTTAAACATCCATATGTTAAATACTAAGGCCCAAAACTGGTTCAATTGGGCTAACCTGAAAGACATTCTCTCCAGTTGTCATCTCATTTGAAATGGTTGCAAACTGGGCAAAACTGATGAAGTCAAAATACAGCTGCAGAAAAAAGCAAGTCCATGAGACTTGATGAAATTCCGTACTTCCAAGAGTAGACAATCATACTGGGTGCACAACGCAAGAAGCTTCATAAACAATTTGAAGGTTCGTATGCAGCCGAAAAAGTTATGTATTGGAATGCCTTGTCTTTCTCTTTTCTTGCTCTCCAAACCCTGGTGGGTGCGAGCCCCACAAAAGGCTCTGGGAGGGTTAGCTCCCAGAGGGGTCAATGGCTGTAAGGCTATGGCAAGCCAACATTTGCAGGGAGCGGCATGAGTACGTTCTTTTCTTGCTCTTCTTCCACCCATTCCCAAGACTCTTTCACATTTTGCAAGGAAAGTAGCGGGCAGGCACAGCAAGACATAATCAACTAGCTCTAAGAACCAAACAGCGGACTCGGTAACACAACTTGGAAAGAACCCATCAACCGTTTGAAATGTAAACTGTCTAGAGTCTGCTACTGATTGGATTTCTGCTTTCCACAGTGCCTGATAAGGCAAATACAATGACCTGAGCAAGAACCAACCACCATGCTAAGCTAGCCAAACAAACACACCTAGGAGACACAACCAATGTGTCAATTTAATGTTAGGAGAAGGAGAGATAGGAGCCAGAGAGAACAATGAGAAGGACGATAACGGACCAGGAGAGGGAAGAGGGAGGACACAGACAGGGTCAGTGAGGTCCCCGTATTTGACTCGTAACGGCTGACATTGCAACGTATATGGCTCCACTTCACTCTGCCGCAGCTTCCAAAACTGAAATCAGAAAGATAAATTGGGTTGGTGTGCAGCATACATTACTGGCCTTGGTTTAGTTCTAAGCGTTAAGAGTATGCAAACACCAATATCTCAGTTTACCAAGGTACGATTTAGGACTGCACAGACCTGCTTCACAGAATTGGCGACCTTCCCGCAAGTCCTACAGAAACTAAATGAGAAAGCTACTGCTTTATAAAGGGGAAGGAATGTACTCTTTCTGGCTCAAGCGGTGTGGAGATGCCTAAAGAAAGCAATTTTCATCAGGCAGCCATCCCTTAGGAGTTGTAGTTACAGGTGGGCATATGCATACAAATGTCCCTGTCGCTCAAGTATCCCTCCATGACCTTGCTGTCAGGGCAGAGATTGGTATCTTAAGCCATACCCTCATCATTGGATACCACTTTATACCATGCACTGCTCACAAAAGCAAGTCCTCGTGTATTTGAACGTACATCTCAGTTGAATTTTTGAAACCCCAAGAGATTGGCAGGTTTGGCAACAATCGGTCAGTCACTGCGTAGGTGATGCTTCCTTGAATCGCCGAATTCAAATGCTGATTTCCCGGATTTCATGCCTCAATGAAAGATTGAAGCTGAATGAAAATATTTAAATGCTCACTTACTTTGACTTGGAATTTGTTCATTGGTATGAAATCCAAGGCATCCACTGCCTCGTAGGCTGATCGCATCAACAGAACCGCAAATTTCATATTGAGCATCTTCCTCGGAAAGAGCACGGGCTCCGGGGGCGGGGGTAGTATTAACGCACCCAGAGCGTCTTCAAATTCGTAGCCCACATTCATTCCTGCCTTTACAATCCATGTCTCTCCCCTGCGACTCCTTCGACCACGCACGGTGATCCCAACTATTTGTTGTCTCTTGCTAAAAACCTGGATTTTCACTCCAAATGCTGCTGATCCTGTGACGACTCCGTCCCGAAGCTCCTCACTACTTGAATGTTGCACCCTGAGCTTGACAAAGCCCTTGATCTCTGATGTACAGCCAAACCAGCAGAGAAGGAGAACGGGGGGCGTGCAACGGGGTTCGTGACAGAGAAACGTAACACTGCAGTCAGGGGGCCATTACTGTGTGCAGAAAACTCAACTGGAGAGAAGGACATTCCCTTGGCAACTTCCTTAGAGAAATTGAAGGCGGCACTCGACAAGGACACCATAGCTATGGTGCTGGGTACCCAAATATCCTTCCCAAGCCAACTACCTAGTGATCTGTCTACGTAGTTCCAGACTGCTTGCTTATGGAATACCAAATGCCTACATAATCAACTATGATCAGAGTTCTCTAAGGTAGGTCCTATCGAGAAACTAACAGACAAAACAGGGCTCCCCCGCAAGCTTACTTTTCCTTGCTTGTCTTTGCATATTATAAATAAATATTTTCTGGGCCTCTGTCCAGCATTTCTCCAAATAAAAAGCAATTTCACATAGTCCTCCCCTGAGGATGAATGGTTACGGTGGTGTGTGTGCCTGTGAAGTCATGATTCCGGCGCTATGGGTTTGTTCCCCTTCCTCTACCGGACTTAATCCTATCTGGGGAATGTAGTTGATAGATGGGCCTGGCATAGAAGACGGAAGAGGACGCAACGGAGTCGGACTTCCAAACCACACACTCAAGCACACCGTTACACCAAGCTTACACTCGCATAAGACCCAAAAAGCCACCACCCTCACTCCCACGGCAGTCGAGTTTAAATAATATTAGGTCGTAATCTAATCTTAGTGCCGCGTGGCACTTACATATAGGCCAGCCAGATGCCCTTCCAACATAGCCATAGAAAGAAGCGAGATCACCGAGATCCATCCTAATCTAATCCTATGTTAGAATAAGACAGCACCTAATAAAGTCATAAGCTGTTGCCTGCTCATCCTCATGCGCAAGGTGTAAGTTCATCCAGACTTCATCTTGGCTCCGTCCATCCCTAAATCATCCGGGGCGCATCCCTCCTCCGTTCATCCAAGTCGAAAAGGAAGATGAGAAGGAATCCCTGCTCCACATGCCTTATGGTGTAATTGGGGTTTTAAATTTTTCCCCCAAATAATTTATAATAAAACGTATCAGAGCTACTACCCCCTATTCTGTAAAATAAATAAATAAATAAATTATGGATGAATTTGCCAAATATAGATGATATAAATGGATTGAAGTACTTAAATGGATGAAATTTAGTGGATGAACAGAATGCACCGCAAAACTTTGTAGCCACTCGTGCTGCTTTCCAAATTTCTTAAGAAAAACATTGCCTCTATCCTATGTTCCTCCAAAAATATATAATACATATATATGTATCTATACCCAAGTCGACACATAGGACCCACCCCCGAAAGGGGCAGTAGCCACAAGGCGAAGTGGCTCTTAGTTACGCCGACTTGGGCCGGAGTCTTCTCTCTCTCTCTCTCAAAGTCAACACGTCATTGTAGATGGCTTATTGAGGGTTGGTTTAGGACGACTACGGTCCAAGACCAAGACCAACTCAAAATGCAACGATCCTATTGGTTGACGGCATTTTCTTGGTCATATTGGCTTTACACTACGGACCAAGACCCAAAAACTTAGAAATGATGACAGGAGATTGGTCTAGGGACCAAGAAAGAAACCCATGTGGTTTGGAGGATCAACTCTTGGACTTTAGACCAAGTATGAAAAGAGAGATAGAAGACTCTGGCCAAAGCCGGCGTAACTAAGAGCCTCTTCGCCTTGCGGCTATTGCCCCTGTCAGGGGTGGGCCCTATGCAAGTATGAAAACAATAGATAAAATGTATAGAAATGATCGTGACCGTCCATTAGACATTAGAAAAAAAATTGAGGCCAAAGCAAGGCTGTCCCAACGTTCATATGTCCCCTAGTATAGCCGCTCAAGACGGGCTGCAATTTGTTAAAATGCCATTTTACCATCGTAGCAAAATGGTGGCAAAATGGGTTCCACGATGACGTTTCCACCGTGGCAAAATTGGTTCCACGGAGGATGATGTTCCTGCGGGAAGCGTCGGGTTCTCACGCTCCCCCACTTCTCGCGCGCTTCTTCCCCAAGCTTCTTCCCCCTTCTTCCCGCGTTCTTCCATTTCTTCATTGTAGTTCATGGATTATTTTTTCCAAAATGATTGAGATGTCAGTGCTCCTCTCGCTCTGCCTATTACTTGCGATGTCGTTGCGACGGTCTCCCTGGGTATCCTCATATCTGAGCTGAACTTTGCCTTCTTTCTTTCTTTTCGTTTTTACCATCTTGTACGCTTCCAGTTAGTCTCCAGTTAGTCTCAGTGTGCATAGTCGATACCTGAAGCTCACGATCACAAAGTGTCACTTAGTAGTCGCAGTGGACATCATCAGCATGCAATAACTTTCTTCTCACTTTTCCAGGGCACGGCTGGATTCAAGGCAGCGCGACTTTTCCACTAATTAAGACGTCGGGTTCCGTATGCGGGGGCGTGGCCGCTGTAGAGGTACAGAATGTTAATCTTTCGCTTGCTTCGAATTCCTCTATACTCCCTCTCTTTTTCTCTTTGTTTTGGTAGCTATGTGATCCTGCTTCAAGCTCGCGAGAAAGACAAACAGTTCCAAGGGGAGGCTGCTGACAGGATCTGAGATTAGCAGGCCACAATTTTGACACACCAAACAGCATGAAACAGACCTGCTAGATTGAGCCCGGGCACATCCCAGGGCATGATGTTATGAGCTGTCTCCTTCTTGTGTCCGCCTATGTGCATTCTCAGTCTTGCGAGTGCAGATCGTGTGTCCTTGGAGAACTTCTGCCGCTATAAGGATCTATCCATATCGGAAAGTTGAATTGAACACGGGTGCCGGCACTGTCTACTCTGATGGTGGATAGGGGCCTCGACATACTCCAAGACTGGCAGGTAACCTGATCCGCGAGTGACTTTTCTGATATCCAAAATGTTTCAGAGCTTAGCCAGGTATGCAGATGAACGGTTAGGGGTGGGCTAGGATCAACATTCTCCAATATTGCTCCCCTGTTCTTGGTCCAAGATCCTTGCTCCATATAGTGGGACAGGGGGAGCGGGGACCACCAACAGGGTAGCGAGCCACATTCCACAGGGCGAGTAGGGCAGCGGGGTCGGGAACCGGGGGCGAGGAGGGGAGCAAGATCAGGAACATGGGAGTGAGCCACGTTCCATAGGACGAGGAGGGGAGCGAGGACCGGGAACAAGAGCGAGCCGCGTTCCATAAGGCAAGGAGGGGAGTAGGGACCAAGAACAGGGGAGCGAGGACAAGGGACAGGGATAGGGGAGCGGGACTGGAACAATGAGGGGACAGAACATGGGAGCGTTTTCATTTTTGGAGATGAAAAAATATGCAATTTAGTCCAATGTGCATCCAATTAGTCAACATGATTTTACTGCCACGTTTTGAGCCTCAGACCTCATCTTTGCAACAAACATTACCTAGACACCACACTACCATTCACTTCTTGTAATATCTTTGATTTCCTAATGCTTTATTCTACAAATACAGACTCACAGGTGAGAGGGGAGCAAGGGGGGTGGGGATTTGACAGTGCGTCCCGCCAGAACGTCGCCGGTACGGCCATCCCCAGTGACTGTACCGACAAACCCACGCTTGCATTCAACTCGTCGGGTAAGCGTAGTCTGCTCCGTTTTTGGCAGTGATTGTCATGCTTTTAATCTTCCACATAAACGAAAGTTTTAAGTGGTGGTCGTCATGTTCAGAGCTAATTGGGGTACTACCACTACTAGGAATCTGTGCTTTTTGAACCCGACTCACAACTGACTTGTTGTCCAAAACCACTCAGTTTGTAACTAATGTTTTTTCATCGAGTATTCAACAAATTTTCATCGTTCCATAGACGACTTTCCATTCTCACAAATTCAAAGCTATGATAGGATCGGCAAAAACGAAGCAAAAGAGCTGAAGGCCCAAGCCTTCCACCACCACCATCTTTCCCTTTTTAATTTTTTTTTTTTTTTTTAAGAACAGGGGACAGAGGCCCTGGAAATTTATCAAAGGATGGATGGGGGTACAATGAAGTGGAAAAAATAACCACCCTGGGCCGTGAAGGCTTACATACCCGCTCACCTTCAAGATTCAACTTATTAGAAGTTTAATGGGCCCTTAGGAAGGCCGTGAGTTTTGTTTTCTTGAATTTTGCCCGTTCTTGGTTGTTACACTAAAGGGACCTCCTACTTGCGCGATAAAAAAAAGTACACCTTGGCTGATCACCAGAGAAAATAGTGTCTCCACTCTACGTTTCTTGGACCTTTGAAGCAAGAGTGCTACATGCGATTGTCACGTAGGCTTTGGGTTTCACGCCATTGTTGTCAAGTTTCCCTCGTTTCCGCGCCATCGTTCACCCGCGGCAACCTCGCTGCTGCAAGCTCTCAGTTGCGTGCTCATCGCAAACCGTGGCCTCGCGCGCGCATCAACTCTAGGCGCTCTTGAGACGCTCATCGCATCTTGCGGGGGCACTCAGGAGGAGGGTGTTGTTCGCCGGGCTTTCCAGCTTCTCTATGCGAGGCGCCATCCAGGCCCTCGCACGTCTCTCTCTGGCGCTCCGCAGGTAGCGGACTACCCCTTATCCTACGAACAAGGGCTGCCGACAATTGCATGCAGTGAGTACATACATTGTTGAGAAACTGAATGTGCTCTACCTATTACAACTTCACATTCTGCTCTCTACCTCTCACTGGAGAGGGACGTGTGCAGTAGGGGCTTGGACTCAAGCAACGAGCTCTCAGTGTCGTTTTCTGGGCACCATCTTAAAGCGAGTCTACTCGGGAACGGGTTGTGCTCTATGTGCTTGTGCAGATCTATGCAGCTGTGTGTCCTGAAGATTTGTGACCGTCCCGGCGGACGTCTCTCTTGCGTGCGGTGCTTCGAGCGGTGACTCTAGGAGAGCGGTCCTTCGAGCGGTGCAGGTGTATCTTGTCGGTATGCATGTGCGGCAGATCGATCTGACAAGCATGGTGTAATGCGTTGTGCAATGAACATATGAGAGATATTTGTACTCATAAGACTTTGTTTTCTGTACTCATATGAGAGAAAGATGTCTGTTTGTTTATTTTGTTTTCTGGCATACTTTGTTTTCTATACTTCTGTTTCTGTACATATGAGAGAAAGATGTACTCATAAGACTTTGTTTTCTGTAGCCTATGAGGGAGAGAGAAACTGAGAGAGGGAGAGAGAGATAGATGGGGGTTTGAGAGATGAATGTGGGGTGTAGCCATGGCTCAATGAAGATAAGAGGAGGGCAGAGAGAAGCATCTATGTGGGGCTGCTGCTCGCACCACCAGAGCTGCTGTCAAGGCCTTTTTCCGTGACTTCCGTGACTTCCATGAAGGTTTAAAGGTATGTGCAAATCTCTCTTCTCCTTTGTTTGTGGCACCCAACTATGTTTTAACCTATGCACCTGTCAATCTACTGGTCTTATTCTAAAGGAGAGTTCTCCACCAAGTCACAACCAGGGCTTGTGGCAAGAGAGACCCAGTTTGTTATAATGCGTTATGCTGAACCGAGGCTTCCAAGGATCCCATTGCACGTACAAGTCATTAGCTCGTTTTCGCTCAGAGCTACTCCTCACCGATGAGAATGACGATACTGTCGAAATTCTGATATCAAAACGACGGACAAACAAAGGAAAAGATATTTTGACATCCAAGTTGACATCCACCATAAATCGAACATGGCTTCCTATTTTGTTCTATGAATTGACAAGTTTAGGTTCAAATAGAATTTTAGTAAGATTTAACACATATAGTTCAAAAAGGGATGGTGAATTTCAAGACATGTCTCTGAGATTTTGTACCAAGTCAGCCTAGTAAATCACATTAGCTCCATCCCAACATTGCATGATAGATGGTACTTGATGGGTTGCCATAGAGTTGGCAGGTTGATGGATGTTGCCTTTTGCTGTACCGTATGACCTCATTACTGTCCAATGATACCTTGTCCAGATTCCGGGCCCGAGATTGCTGGTAAGTGCATGCCTTTTTGAAATTCAAATTTTCCCGCCTAAATTCAAAAGTACCCCCCTTAAATTGTGACGTCCGGGCGTCGCACTTTGCGACCCCCGGATGGTGCTAATTCTGCATTGCAGAGTAGGATTTTTTTTTTTTTTTTTTTTTTTTCCCCGACGCTCGGGCGTCGCAAATTTCGTTTCTCCCCCCTGCCCGGAAAGGGCTGTTTTACGACGCCGCGGCGTGGCTGTGGCGTGGCTGTGGCGTGGTTAGTGTTAACAGAGTGGCATCAGGCTCGGAAGGAGGACGATCAAACTTTCCCTTCCACTTTGATCAGATCTAGATTCACATCTTGCCTCTCTAGGGCAGCCACTGCCACCACAGCTTTCACAACCTTTTCACAACAATCTCTGCCAAAATTCGCTGACACCTACAACCCAGAATGCCAACCAACCTCGGGGTCAGTCCTGTAGGAATGTTGCCCGTAGCTTTTGGGCTAGTCATGTGATGGATTAAATATAATCCAGGTTGCAACTTTTCAAATAGATCTGAATGAAAGAAAGCAGAGTTTCATCATGGAATTCCATCATCGTGCTCATTGAGTTCCATCATGGAGTGAGTGTTGCCACAAACCTGGCTTACAACTTTAACGTAGGGTTGACTCTGGCGTTGACCATTGACTCCGATTCTGTCTAATGGCGATGTGTTTATTTCTACATATATCATGCAATGCATACTTGAACCTAAAACCTCCACGTTATAACAATTCTAAGACACTACAAACTAACCAACACACCTACGTTACATCTATGTATCACAAAAACAATCTAAATATATATATATATATATATATATATATATATGTGTGTAACTCTTGGGTAGCATTGATGTCGGGTAAAAAAGGCGATCATGCTAAAGATTCATCGAAGCACGGCGGAACTTCTACAACAGAAGGGGCGTACAAGGCGAAGGTGCTGAAGTTTCGTTTCGAAGGTGGATCCACGGTGGTATCCAAAATCTATGTTCAACATGCTTACATGCAACGGCAACTCGATTTGCCTCCAAATGCAGCTTTTGGCAGAGACGCTTGCAATTGTAAGATGTCTAACTTTCCTCATAAGTTTACATTATTTGCTATGAAGTTCACCTTGTATGTGCACAGTGGAACAGCAATATGATGAGGGTGGGGTTTTCAATGCAGACCTATACCTTTCCACTTTTGAAGATTGGATTGATCCGAAGAGTATATGTTGGTCTTGTATGGGTATCAGACCCGAGTACTTGTTTGGTGCCTGCAGAAACAGACACAATAGGTCTTGAATAAAAATTATATAAGAAAACCAGTGCATATGCTCGTGCAATCATATTTTTAAGAAAAAACTTGTATATGTTTAGCGCATGATGAAATATACATACATATAAAGATTTCCTTCAAGTTCCTTCAAGTTCCTTCTAAGGGGGTCTCTCTTGTGACGCCGAGGAGTTGCAACCTCCACGGCCTTAATGCCCAGCCCCAACCCCAGCATCGTCGCCGTTGTTGCACCCTTCCACCGCTAGGCGCCCCAAGCGACGTCCTTGTGATGACCTATGCTGACCACAACACCATTGCGACCTCTTGTGGCGACGCCGTTGCAATCCCCTGGCGTCGCAACGTTGGGTGTCCAAACGCGGGGCGCCCCAGCGACGCTTTTGTGAAGTTGAAGGCCGCAAAACCAAAAAAAAAAAAAAAAAAAAACTCCCACTGTGGTGATGCTGTTGCGACTCCCGGGTGTCGCAGAGGCGCTGGGGCGCCTTTAGTGACGCTTTTGCGACGCCTTGGCGTCGCAACGTCCACAAATAATAATAATAATTTGGATTTTCGACGCCGGGGCGTCGCAAGAAAAAAAATCCGTCGCAGCGAGGGCCCTCTTTCCCCCTTCATGCCACCTTACGACAGCTGGGCATCGTAATGGTGTCGCAGCGGGGGATTGCGACGCCAGGGCGTCGCAAAAAAAACGACGTGGGCTCAGCACTGCGCGGAGCGTGGGGGCGCGGTTGGCGTCGCAAACCCCCCCCCCCATTTGCTGTAGTGTAAAGGAGATTGGTCAGTTTCTTTTCTCTCTCTAGCTATGCCAAGCAGAGTCTAATAGTGCGTCTCTTGTTCTTTTTTGCCACATGCGGGTTTCTTGAGGTTCACCGTTACAATATGCTGGAGGTGTTAATTGCTTACCAATGGGTCTGTGGGTCTGATTACTTCTTTTGAAATGTGATATGGGTGCTGGACATTTCTCCAAGTCTGGAAGGCATTGGCACAATACATTGGCACAGTGTAAGTCACAATATTTTTTGTTTCTCCCTTAACATTAAGAGTTGATTTGATTGGAGCCCTCTTGTCACATGGGGATAAACTTTCATTTCTGATTGGTGCAATGGTAAAGTTTACCATGATGATAGGCTTTGTCTGGCTCTCTTACATGGCATGGCTAGGTTGTTTTACAGCTCTGTCAAATAATTGAGTTTTCCAGACCACATATAGTGCTACTACAGTAAGCCTAACAATGTTAACTCATGACAATGGCCTCTTGAAAGTCTTACTTCAATGCAAAGGGCTCTAACCTCTACACTAGGGTTGTTGGGTTTGGTTTGGTTTGGGTTGTTGGGTTTTGGCAACAATCAGTATTGCTGCTGGTTGCCAGTATTTTTCTAGGCTGCCTGATTATAGAATAAAAAACCATTGAGATGATTACAGGCCCTTTGGTTATCTCCATTCAAGATGCCTATCTGTATGTATTTAAGACTTGGCAGGGCAGTGAAGGTCTGTGAGTACTTGTGCGAAGAAAGGCCAGCTTCCAACTTTACATGGGAGCCACAGATTGACACTAAGGGGAGGGAACTAGGGGAGCCACCAAAGCTGATCTTTACCCATCTGTCAACCGGTAAGTGCAGTCATGTCGTTGTTCCCCAAAAGCATGTCTTGCATTCTCAGGGCTACATGCCTTTTTGTGCCCAATTCAGTAGTAATTTATGAATGTGTTTGGTTTTTTATGTGATTCATTTGTACTCCGGTTGATGTGCTATTGTTTGTTTTCCAGTATGTATATTGTCATCTTCCTCCTCAATATCCAATATCCATCTTTTCATATATCAAAATCGAATATCCAATTTCCAATATGCAATATCCATTTTCTGATATAATGTCTAGGGTATTCTCATCAGAGAGGACCTCCGATTCACAGAGTCCCTGCACCTCTATTCATCAACTTTCAAAATCTTGAGGTTGAGCCTAAAGCCTTGGCCCTGTTGGGGTTTTATGGCTGGGAGCTCACAGACAGGAGATTAATGCCATCTGTGAAGAGCTATATAGAGGAAAGGGATCCCTCCTCACAAAGGTATCCCTCTTGTTCTGCCCAAACTGTGCGTGGGCCAAGGCTATGTAATGAGGCCATTGGCTTTCCCACATGAACTTTTTTGAACCTGTTCTGAGTCTGCAAGAAGTGGAACTCAAGAAGCATCCCTTGGACACAAGATACAATACCATGGACCTTGATTTTAATAGGTTGTTAATCTTTTGACTGAGCCAGCTGGGAAAGAGATTCTAAGTTGATTCCTTGGTGGGATACAGAGGGAATTGTAAATCCGAAACACAATGCGGCCACGAAGTCAAGTAGGATATGTGATATTGTTCAATTCAAAAGACGAGGATGATAATTGGATTCCCATGAAGACATTAGCTTTTGAGTAGGATTGATATAAAAGAAAAAGGCATGTGAGAAGTCAACATTGTAAAGAGAGCTTAGGCTTGAGTGTAAAAATCCTCAAAGTATCAAAATATTGGTTGTGGTAGACCATATCATCATAATATGATAGTTTGATGATGGTAGAGTTCTTGCACATTTGAGAAGACTGACATATGTTGGGGTAACCTAAGTAATATATGTGTTTGCAAAGGGTAGTCAAAAAGTTTGTTAGCATGTATAATTTGAGATAACGGTGCTATAGTGAGAGTGGGGGAAGAAGCATGTATAACTTTTGTGCATGTTTAACTACAGTTCATATAGTGTTGGAGTAGGAATTATAGAAAAGATATATCTTTTCTAGCAAATTAAAACACAATCTGGTACTTGTCCCTGCTCTCTCATACTATCTTTCCAAAAGTGACACAAAAGGATACATGCGGCATGCCACATTATGTACCCTTTTGTGTCACTTTTGGAAAGATGTATGGGAGAGAGAGTAGGGACAAGTACCAACTTGTGTTTTAATTTGCTTGTTCTTTGTCACATGTAGAGACTCTAGAATCAGTGAATAGCGCTAGGAGGCAAATGACCTTCTCCAGGATAAGGGGAAACAAATCGTTCTTAGAGCGTAAAATGGCATCTACTATATTTGAGAAAAGCAATCACTCGCACAAGAGGCACGTTGTCACATAGGAATGATAAAAACGAATGTATTAGTTGTAGATCTCAGATTGCACTACACAGCAAAAGCCTCCGTGATTGCCTCACACACTGACTTATTGCAACTCCAGCATTTGTACGCACTTTGCCACTGAACTATGGTAGTCACACCATTGCCAAGCTTTCATGCATCCTGGTAGGGATGCTTGCATGTAACAACTAATCGTTCCCTAACGTATGAAGAACTGCATATATGAAGAACCTGTATATACCAAGAACCTGTATAGAGCAACTAACCTCATACCGTATAAGAACCTAGATATATTACTACTACACTCCCACTCGGGATGAGGTTGATGGCCCGATGACGACGTCAGTAAGGCCAAGCAGAGTCTTCATTCGGCAGAATTTGTCACGGGGGAGAGCCTTGGTGAGTACATCAGCCATGTTGTCTGTCGTGTTGATGTATGTGATGCGAATCTCCCAGTGGCCTCGGCTTCACGAATCTTGTGGAATTTGACATCAATATGTTTGGTCCGTTTATGGAACTCAGGATTCCGAACAAGGTGAATGGCAACCTGATTATCGCTATACAGGATAGTAGGACCGGTTTGAACATAACGCAGGTCATGCAAGAGACGGCGGAGCCAGATGACCTCTTGGCAGGCAAGGTGAGCGGCAATATATTCAGCTTCCGTTGTACTGGTAGCAGTACAAGTTTACTTGCGACTTCCCCATGAAACAGGCCCTCCTTGGAGCATTAACACATATCCAGATCTACTCTTCCGGTCTTGAATATCAGCTGCGTAGTCAGCGTCACAATAACCAACAAGCTGATTGGCCAAACTAGATTGAGCACTGTAGGTGATGCGCACACCTGGAGAGCTGTGGAAATGCTTGAGGATGCGGCGCACAACTCCAACATGGGGTGCTTTGGGTGTCTCACAAAATTGGGCTGCATGGCTAACATAATAGCTCACGCCAATCCTGGTGCCAGTGCTAGCAAACTGCAAACTGCCAATGCAGTTGCGATAAGGAAAATTGGTCTCGCAGGGCTCATTCTGAGCAGAGAGAAATTCGGCCGAGGAGTGGGGATCAGTTGGGATGGAGAGTGGGGAAGCATGCTCAAGCCCAAACTTCTTCACAAAACGTTCAATGTACCAGTGTTGGTCAAGCTGGATGGAGCGAAAACATGATCACGTGTGATGTACAATCCCACATACATTTCGGGATGACCCTTAGTGATGCTAAAAGCACCTTTTACCTCAATGAGGACTTGCGTGATCATGTGGGTTTGAACGTTGCATGCAAGGCCATCATCCACCGAAATGCACAAGATTAAACAGGGATCAGTGCTGCTCATGTACACACAAGGGTCAGCGGTGGATGGAATCAGGCTGTGCGTAGTAAGAAAATGGTTGAACTTACAATTGTGGATAGAATCAAACTTGACAACTGGACTAAAAGTCTCGGTATAGTCCAAACCTTCCTTTTGAGTGAAGCCTTTGGCCACCAGCCTGGCCTTGAATCGAGCAACGGTACCATCAGCACCAAGCTTCGCTTTGAAAACCCACTTAGAGCGAACAACATTGCGGCCTTTGGGTAAATCTTGTAAGATCCAAGTCTCGTTCTCAAACAGGGAATTATATTCATCTTGCATTGCACAAATCCACTCATCGTGTTCTGGGGATGTGACGGCCTTGTCAACAGTCAGGGGTACATCAGGGACGTTATCAGATGTAGTGACAACATTACATGTGTAGTTCCCTTTTCCAACAGAGACCACCCAATCACCAAAACGGGAGGGGGGGTGGCGAGAGCGAGCATTACGCTCGAGAGTGATGTTGGGTGCATTGGTGATGGCAGCCTCGGGTGCATCAATGCTCACTGGTGCCTCGTCGCGAGGCTCATCATCGCCAGAGGTGGTGATATCAGGTGGTGTAAGCCACTCCGGGCTCTCCGGAATGCCGAGCTCGACGACAAGAGGCAAGTCTTCCATAGGTACCACCTCAGCAGCAACATGGGGCAAGGCTCCAGCGCGCACTCCCATTGCTTGAGCTGGCGGATAAAAAACGTGGTCACTCAAGTGAACAATGGAGCTGTCAACTGGTGGGTCAGATCGGTCACCTCCATTCATTCAAATTTAGCTCGTCAACAAGTACATCTCGACTTTCAATGATGCGACGAGAAACATTGTCCCACAGCCTGTAGGCTTTACTTGTCTCACTGTAGCCCAGGAGTATGCAGTGCTTACTTTTCCGATCCATCTTCTTACGTAACTCAAAAAGAACATGGACATATGCACTGGAACCAAACACACGCACATGGGCTACTGAAGGTTTGACCCGGTACTACATTTGATAAGGGGTCGTGGAGTTGGGAAGCTGACGTGAACCAGTGCGATTAAGCAAGTAGATAGCCGTGTGAGCAGCTTCACCCCAGAAGTGTGGATGAACATCGCTTGCATAGATCATGTTGTGTGCTGACTCAATGATGGTGCGGTTGTCTCTTTCAGCCAGCCCATTTTGTTCCGGAGTGTAAGCACATGTCACCTCGTGCTTGATATTCTTTGCAGCCAAGAACTCTTCAAACTGAGCGTTGCAAAACTCCATACCACGATCAGACCTGAGGATCTTTATGGTATGCCCAATTTCTCGTATCATCTGTCCTAGGAACCAGCGCAAGCACTCAAGAGTTGTTGTCGTTGTTTTCTCTTTAATACAGTAGATGACCCGAAAGCCAGAGTGGTCGTCCTTAAACAGGGAAAAATACTTGGCCCCACTTACTGTAGGAACGTTGATGGGTCCGCACAAGTCACAGTGGACCAAGTCACCAATCATCTCAGCTTTCTCACGATGATCTTTCCAGGGAAAATGTGCCCTATGACTCTTTCCATATGCACAACCAATGCCAAAAGATGGATTTTGGCTTCTTCCACTGATAATCAGCCCATCAACCATGTCCTTAGCCTCCATATCTCTAATCATCCGATGATGAATGTGACCAAGTTGCAGATGCCAGATATCAATATTCTGGGTGCTATCCTTTTTTGTCTGCACTCCAATCACCTTGGCCGAGAAAGCACTATGGTTGCTGGATCTTGATGGCAGGACGACAGAGATAAGGAGCCTGTAAATACCGCACTCCTCAATGCCACGCATTACAACCTCCCCTCTAGCCATCAAATGACACCCACCTTGGGTGTGAAGTATATCAATCCCGCGCTGAACCCCTCGAGAGGTTGAGAACAAGTTTCGACCCAATTTTGGAATGTGAACAACGTCCTTCAAGACACCGTGATGCTCTTGCCCGTCGACCCTCGCTTTGTAGTTGGCACATTCTCCCATGAGGACTGGAACGGACCATATGAAGCAGGTAGCTGGCTGAGAATCTTGGCCATGACAGTGTTGTCAGTAAAAGTGTCATCTCCAAGATTTGTGAGCTCACAACGTGCTTCCTCAATCTTGCCAAAGAAATCAGCTATGCTATCACCATCGTCCATGGTGATGTCAAAGAAGTGCTGTTGAATGTGATGAATGTTTTCATGGGAATGTTGATCATGCACCTCGAGTCTCGACCAACTTGTCCCAGATGGCTTTTGAGGTCTTGCAACTCATGACATACTTTAAGATCTTCTCCTCAACGGCTTGACACAAGAGATGGACTGCCTGATTGTCTTTTTTATCCATAAGGCAAGCCCCTCTGCATTTGACGATGCAGGTTTTGGGGTAGAACCATCAACTACATCCATCAGCTCTTTTCCAAGGAAAAAAACTGGAATTGCTACATGTAGAAATTCTGTCCTGAGAATTTCCTGATGTTTTCCAAGTCCTTATTGTCAGCCATGCTACGAAGACCGATTCCACTGCACGGGGGGGTCCCTATATGTATTTTTTCCATATCACGTGTATACAAAGGTATATTTATACTAGGCTATATTTTTAAAATTTGCATTTTTTCCACCCTATCTTTAGGTAATATTGTAAAACCCTTTGTTTTCTAACACCCTATTTTTCTTTATAATTTTTTTTGCAACAATCAATTAGACCCTATTTTAAATTGTCATTTTAAATAATTGCAAAATTTCAAAGCATGTACACAAAACAGTACATTCCATGTAACATAAGTCAAAAGCCGGACCCAAGAGCTTGGATCTAAAGAGTACAAGTTTTGAGATGGTTCAAATGCCATAGTCACTGTTGAGATTATGGTATCACATCAATCCACTGTGTATCACTGGAATCATATTTGAACTTCAGGTTCCTTCATCCTGATGGATTAGAGCTGGATGAAATATAAGAAACTTCACAAGGATGGATACATTATACTGTAGATAAAACCCTTTATTACATTAACGTTCTAAGTAAAACTCTGGATTTTTGGTGACCATTCTAAAACTGGGTGAAAGAATATTGCCCTACGATATTTTCTAAGTAAAACTTTTCTAAAATTTACCTCAAAAAAATAAATCACGCCCTATATTTGTTCTCACGTGGTTTTGAAAATAGGGAGTGATCCCCCCAAGCTCCACTGACCAGAAAAACAAAAACTTTAAACTTGCACAAGTTCAGCGACTTGTGGCTGAGAGATCTGACTCTCAATTAACGAGAACCCACGAGCAAAATAGCTCACTCGTACACACACAAGCTTGGCAACTTGTTTTTACTGATAAACACGACGGCCTGTTTCTACTCACAAGCTCAAAATACTTGACTCCTTCAAGCATGGTAACTTGATCTACTTTCCTACTGTATACGCAATGCCCAACTATGACGTCAACCAAAAGATAATAAAAGAACGATGGAATAATTAGACTGACATAGCTCGCAGGGAAGGGATACGTGGGCTATAACCTATTTGAGCAAAGTAATCACTCGCACAAGAGGCACGTTGACTCACATGAATGATAAAAAGGAATGTGTTATTTGTAGATCTCAGATTGCACTACACAGCAAAAGCCTCCGTGATTGCCTCACACACTGACTTACTGCAACTCCAGCATCTGTACGCATTCTGCCACTGAACTATATAGGTAGTCACACCATTGCCAAGTTTTCATGCATCCTAGGAGCTACATGTAATAACTAATCGTTCCCTAACGTATGAAGAACTGTATATACCAAGAACCTGTATAGAGCAACTAACCTCATACCGTATAAGAACCTAGATATATTACTACTACATACTAGTTTCATACCAGCAGTGAATGTTACCATGATGCGTCAATCACATGCTGAGCACTTTGTCTAATAGGAAGAGCAAATCCTTCATGAATACATAAAACCAAACTATACGCACCAACTACACATGAATACATGAACCAAATTCGTTTAGTTGGCATGATAACTTGTGCCCTTTTAGCCTTTAAACTCGACTGCTAATCTGTCATGGCAAGAGACTGCTTAGGGTGTATAGATCTGTCCTTCCTACATGCATTCTGCATGTATATGTTTGTGGTCCTCAACATGATCTAGCGGTTTGCAACGATATAGCTTAAAAGCATCAAGCTTGCAAAACTATATCAAAGGTCCAACCACCTAGAAGGCCAGGATCTAGTTAAGAAGTTGTGCACGCATAACCGGAGTAGTTGTCTTTTCAAACGTTCCTTGTTTGTGAGGTATCCCAAGTCTTCTTTGAGTTTATTTCCAGCTGCATGGTGTGCAAACCTGCAGGTAATGAACTTTTATTTTTCTCCTTTCCAATGAACGACATGTAGGCTAGTATATTGTTGGCTTACGACCATACGTACATTTAAGGATATTTTCTACCCTATAGGATGAAGTTCTCAACGGATTTCATCCTTTCACAGTTCATTACAAATGCCAAAGCTGACAAGATAGGCTTTAAATATGACTATGAAAATATTATACTCAGATGATGTAAGTGAATTTAACGTCTATGTAAAGGAAAGGGGGTCCAAAACAAGTGCTGATGAGGTCCATAGTGCATCCAATCATCCATAACCAATGTCACCTTATTATTTTTACGTGTTGTTTAATGTATAACATTGGGTTTGACTAGTCATATATGTGTATATATATATGCATCATAATTAGTTGTGACCATTCAATGTAGCGTCCCAGTTGTCCCACATGTAGAAAATGGGATTTTAGAGCATTTAGTGTAGTCCACTTAATACTATTCGACATTGTGTTCAAATAAACACACTTGATCCTTATAACATAAAGACCCATCAAATGGTAAGAGAAAAGAGACCAGTATTGGGCGGTTATTTGATTTCTTTCGTAACTAACTATGGCTCCACTTTTTACAAAATCTTAAAGAATCATATAACCCCTAGTTCCAGTTTTTTCAGATTTTTTTTAATGGAAAGAACCATCACTTTCGGATAATTGTTAAACCTCAAAAAGCTTGCAGTTTTCGTCAAATAAGAACAAGCTTTTGAGCAAGGAGGAGATCCAAGAGAGGTTAGTTGTTGGCAACTTACTCCCTGAAACGGAATTGCCATAAGGTTAGTATTTACAGATTCACAATAAGAGTAGAATCTGATCTAGGTATATTTTATAGCGACGGAGATGCTGATACATCCATTAGCCCGTCGAGTGCTATCTTGCCATAGTGTGGGGCAGTCCATTCACTCATATTTTTTTGTTGGATGTTTATATAAGAGGTGGTCCGTCTCTCTCCATGGCAAGTCATGAAAAGAATTGAAATAATCTCTACCACGCACACTCTTCCAATATAATATGTTATGTGATGGATGGTTGAAAGTTAACTCAAAGATTATGATCGAGTAACCACTCACTCTTTGATCTCTAGAGAAAGAGGACACCCCATTTACAACAAAAACCTTCGAATGAAGTGCCATATTGATATCTATGATCCTTTTGATCAAGAATGTGGTCTAGTGAATAGCACGTCAAATTGAATGACTTTTGACAAATCAAAGTTGGAACAAAATTCATAAGTGGAAGATAAGATTCCAGGGTGCTTGCTACTTTGCTCGAACAATATCGGATGGTCCTCTCTGTTCAAAAAATGTTCTTACTGTTGGATCTTGAGACTATCGCAAACAAGTAAGAATCTAGCTACATGAGCAAGCTAGAGAGGAGCAATGACCCATGATCTACCTCACGTAACTATAGAACACCAAGTGACTATTCTTTCGCAAGGACCATGCAACAAATTATCCAAATTGGATTGTTCTCTTCTGTTTTTCAACCTTGTTAAGTCAATAGTTGTTTTTTTGATAGACAATTTAAGTTTTACAAGAGCTCTGCATGTTCTAGTGAATTTAACCTTTCAAGAACTCTAGCACGCACAATGGTCTTCTTTTTAACAAGGGTGAATCTAAGGTCCCCTCATACTTTTGGGAAGTGATTTTTAGTTTGCCAACAATACTCTAGAAAGAATTGTACATATTGTCACGTTTGCAAATTTCTCCATGTGAAAATTCAAGCATGTATATTTAAGAAAATTGAAATATTTCTTTCAACTAGATAATGTGATAGATGTATAGCGGATCCTAGTGTGTTGCAATTGCATTGCGTTGACTTCTACTCTCGACAAATTTGATATATGTCTAAGAAAGTCTAGCGTATGTCACACATTCAATAAATTTGGTACAAATTGCATTGACATCATTAATTGTGCCATCAAATTCTAGACGTTGTAACTACAAAAGGAATGCCTATGTATGTACAATTGAGATAATACATATATACAATGCAGTGGCACTGCAACAGCTTGTCCGTAGATTGCTATATAGAATTAGGTCCTCATGAGGTACACTACACTAATGCGAGAAGAGATGGAAGGATGCACGTGAGACTTTGGTAAATTAAACCACAAAGTCCTACTAGGGGCAAAAGACCACTTTGTAGTCGGAGCCAGTGTTGCAGGTGTAGTCGACGTTGTCGCCATCTGTCGAGTAGGAGAAGGCATTGGGGCAGGCATTTTTGAAGGCAATGGTACCGCTAGTGGGACCACTAGTGTAGGGGCCATCGAGGTTGTAACAGCCATCCCCCACAACACCACTGAGTGTGTTGGGACTTGTGCAGAATCCGTTCTTAAGGTTGCTGATGACGCAGGTTGGCGATCCACAGTAAAACCCGTCGAGTTGTCCCCCGCTTGTTGGGCTCACCCGCATTGGTAGATTATAAGCATTCTGTCAAGTCACAAACATTCATGATCTATCAACTATACTCTTGACAGAAAGATCCACTATAGCTAACCACGACATTAATCATTAATTAAAATTGGAACCATCAATTGCAACATGTAATGGTCAATACAATGCCAACTTGAGCTCAAACCTTTGTTATATGCTAAGGATTGTCCCTAGATTGTCCTCTACAACAGATGTATGATATCAAGTGGGTGTTGTTAGAAGGGAGAGGACATGCATGCATACCACATTGCTGATGTCATAATAATCCAAGTTGTTGGCCCCACCGATGGTGATTTCAGCAAGGTTGGCTTGGGGCTTGGCAGTGATGCCGACGGATGGATTATTGTTGTTGCCAGGGTAACCCCAGATGAGGCCACCAGGCCAGTTACTGCCTACATCCATCTGCTGGAAGCCACTGCCAGCCCCCAGTGCATAGCAGTTCACCGACGCTCCAACCTCATTGTCCGTCGCGCATGCCGTGATGTCTTGCGAGCATTGATTAATGATGTTGATCTTTGCAGCTGCAAAAATAAAACCCCAAATCACATCTCTAGACTCTAGCAACACTACTATCGGTCATCAATTGATAGAATTATGATAGCATTACAGATGTGATCGTATGATTTAATGTTATCATGTGTTCAGAACTATTATTATACATTATAACTTTCATCAAACCAAACATTCAAGGAGAGTTCACTAACCCTCGACTAAGCTGAGCATACACCAAGACACCGCAATAAGCACTAGGGCAACGATCATCTTGCTCGACTTTGCCATTGAAAACGTGTGTACAGAGCAATTCCGAGAACTAGGCCGAGAACTAGTAAGATGAAGGTGATGACTACACAATGGTAGTCAGTGCTATCCATATCACTATATTTATATCTCTTTCTAGAGCTTGCAAAGTATTTCTTAAGTCTACACAGTCTTCTAGACTGCGGAACAGTAGATACTAGACCAAGACCCTGGAATCATTCCTTGGAATATATATCTATTTTAGATTAGTTTTTAAGCTACTTACTAATTATCTTATATCCTCAAGTATTTGGGGTGAACGCAATGTGGATTAATATTAAGGGGGAAAGGGGCAAAGAGGTTACCAAGAATCCACACACATGATTTGCTTCATTCAAAACAGACAACAAAAGTATATGTATCACAATGCAAGACCAAAAAACCAGTTGGACCATGTATTCTCTTTCCCAATAGCAAGAGAAGTGGGTGTATCTTCCATCACTTTGAGTTCACATCTTGTAAATTTTTCAACTTATCTCCTATTAGTGTGGAATGAGCCAAATTGTCATTTGAGTCAATGTCAAATGTTTCACATAATTTATGGGTGTACGCTGCCTTAAAAGACTAAAGTGTGGAATGAGAAGTCATTTCATCGAGCGTCAAAAAAGTCAGATGGTGTTATCAAATAAAAACAAGCGGCTAGTTGCGTATGGCTCCTCTTTGTGAATAGTGAAGTCCATTCTCATGCATGATAGCTTAAAAGTTCATCCATTAATTTTTCATAAATCGTTCAATAAGAGAGGTGTTACCTGGGGAAGGTGTTACTTAGAGAAGGCATATGATCTTGAAGTAGTTTTTATCAAAGGAGAAGAGGTGACACTTGGGGAAGGCACAACATGGGCTTAGCTATTTCTTTGACAATGATGCATAGTCTCCTTTTTAGAATAAAGATGAGTCAACAATAAAAATGGACACGTTTGCCGAAGCAAGCGTAAATTATAGTGTCTTTTGACCTCGAAGATGTGCGATTGCCTTTTGGTGAAGGTGAACACATTTATGACATCCAACATGTGGTTTGAAATTTAAATTAACTAGTGTTGATATAGTATATAGGCAAAAGATTGGTATAAATACTAATTATACATTGGTATTTAAAGATCAGACTAGTTTCATATGTGAACATGCTATACTCAAGGAGATATCGGTCTTAAAATCTTGCCCGCCTAGGTACATCTCCTTGCCTGAGGCCACCTCCGAATCAACCCAAATGGCCAGCATGCATGCAAGTTTAAGCTGAAGATCGACGGTCCCTATTTGTTGTACAAGCTGATTCGGGAGAGACGTGCTTTGATCTTACCACAAGGGCATATTGATACTCAAGAGCACGAGGAACCGATACACTTACGGATATAATCCATTCTGAATTGGTCTTTGATTTGACTTGTATCAATGTGGAAGGCAGGATGGTGGAGCTTACTCCGCAAGGACCAAGTGCTATGGAGCTGTTTGCTTCCTAGAACCATGTTTAGGACTTATTAGACTGCGAAGCTGATTTTCTAATCTTCTAATCTTCATATTGTTAATCTTCATGTCTTTATATTCTTGTAGTTCAGATACATTAGCTTGGTGTAGAATGATGTTCCAACGTGTTCATTGCGTAACGTTTTCCTCTACATCATGGGTTTTATCCCAAAGGGTTTTCCATGAGAGGTTTTTCACCTTGCGACGATGAGGAGCACCATGGCGGGGTAAATTCCTTATATTCACCTCGTGGGGCTCGGGTCTTTGGAGGGGGGGGAGGGGGGGAGGTTAGATATCTGATGCCCCATACTCCTTGGCCCCACAAACAGCTTTCTCATTACAGTTGTGTTAGACTTCGTTCCTGCTTTAAGTAGACGACAGTGGGAAGCCATTATACTTGGCTTGACCCGCGTACCTTGCACAACTAGCTAACCCTACACATGGGGCTAGCTTCATCTTGGCCTTTTGTTGTTTGACAGGATTTGGGGCAATATTCATAGCAATGGCATGCTACTAGGTATGGGCTCATCCCAACCAAGGGTTTGGTGTATATCATGGTCTTTCTGAGCTTAAGTAAATTGGCTCTTTTTTCGTATATGCAGCCTGGTGTACTTGTGTATGACAAAGCTCTAGATGTTTGTGTTCTTATATGCTTGATGTTCGTAAGCAGGCTTGCGTTGTCCTCCTCTACGCGTACCTTTGCTACTGCTACAACAAAGCCCGTCTTTTCCTCAGTTGTACACCCCTAAATTAAACGTGCCTTGAGAAGAAGAACGAATCTCATCCAGGCACAAAATGAAGCTTCACAAGGGTGCAGTCAACTCCCTGGCCTTTTCTATTACTTGCATAAACGGCGGAAATATAAGAGCGCTACCATACTAGTTTGACTCAACTCTCTAAGACTCCCTAAATAGCCTCATAAAAAAAGGTGTCTTGGTACCAATGGATGTTATTTTATGCGTATCTATTTTTTCGACTACTGGCTATAGTCAGCCATCCAAGTGTGAATGCAAACATGCGATGATCATCGTTTTGATGGTGTGACTTTTGGGATTCTCACGGTGTTGATATTCATTTCATTTTCAACATGAATTTGTTTGAACTTGTTGATGTGTAATTAATGTAGTATATTATGGGATCTATATTTTTAATTATTCAAAATATAGAGAAAAGATAAAATTCAATATTAATAGTTTTGACATAAGTTCCATTAGCTATTACCATTATCATATTTATATGCACTATTGTGAAATATTATTTCCCCTCCCCTCCGACAAGAGCCTGAATTGTGGGCTGTCACTCCCAGGTTTTCTTTAAAATAATAATAATAATAGTAATAGTACTAATAATAAATTAAAATATGCTTATTACAAGCCAAGATAATATTTAGAAGTGCTATAACATTTATACTGAATATGTGAAGAAACAAGCGGCTCTACCACAAGAGGCTCTGTCCTCTCTCTTTCCTTCGATGATTTTGGGGTTGTTGTTTTATACTTTTTTCACGACTTCATGAATCATGCCCCTCAATCCTCCATAGACTAGCTGACTTAATGGATAAGCCTAGTTCTCCGCCTAGGCAAGATGTTCCACAATGCCTCTATCCCTTGCGGGTCCCATCAACCCTCCATAGACTAGGCAGAATGGATAAACCTAGTTCTCCATTCTCCGCGTAGGCAAGATGTCTCCACAATGCCTCTATGGGACAGAGCCAACAAAAGAAAGAAAGAGCAATATTAGAGCATATTTGACAAAATGACTTTTGGACTACGCTTACCCAACGAGTTGAATGCAAACGTGGGAGCCTTGCCGGTAGGGTCGCCCGGGATGGCCGTACCGGCGACGTTCCGGTTGGGCGCGCTGTCAAATCCCCAACCCCCCCCCCCCCTCCCCTCCCCTCTCCCTTCTCACCTGCTGCATGTACTCTAGGATAAAACATAAAAAAATCAAAGATTTGGTGAGAAGTGGATAGTAGTGTGGTGGCTAAGTAGGTGATATCCAGTACAGTAACAAGGTCTAAGGTTCAAAGGTTCAAATCGTCGTAGTCAAAACACGTCGAGTGATTGGTTGCACATATGACTAATAATTGTATTTTTTCATCTCCAAAATAATTCTAAGTACAAGATTCTCGCCCCGATCCCCGTTCCCAATGTCCAGTCCTATGCCCTCCTTGTTCCCAGGCCCGTTCCCCTATTCCTGGCCCTTGTCCTTGCTCCCCTCCTCGCCTTGTGGAATGTGGCTCACTCCCCTGTTCCCAGTCCCTGCTCCCCTCCTCGTCCTGTGGAATGCGGCTTGCTCCCCTGTTCCGAGTCCTTGCTCCCCTATTCCTGCTCCTCAATCCCCATTGGGGCAGGGGGAGCGAGAACTGGGAACATGAGAACAAAATTGGAGATTGTTTGGGAACATGGTATGAGGGAACAGGAGGTGTGGAGCACTCCCCATCTTCCCAATGGGGGATGAGATTTGATTGGTAGTTTGATGGAGCATGTGGTCCGAGCTCCGCCCCGGGCCCATCACCACACACGATTTGCCTTAAACTTGTTGGGTAAGCGTTGCCTCTTGTATTCAATTTTCTTTCTCCGGGGCAGTCGGTTCAATTTTCTTTCTCCGGGGCAGTCGGTACAGCTTATATATATATATATTAGAAAAGGGACTGTGACCCTTTTACTCAAATTAAATAACAATAAGTATCAAAATAAGTGTCGCCACATTGTCGTAGGCCATATCCTCAATATATAGAAATAAGTGTCACAATGACACTTATATTGTGACACTTATTTCTATATATTGAGGATATGGCCTACGACAATGATGTCAATATATATATATATATATATATATATTCATTTTTTCGGCAATCGATGCAGCTTAAAAAATATTTACCTTGATGATGTGGCCTACGAATCGTGGCTATGATGAGGATGACATGGGACAAGGACACCCTACTAAAATAAGTCTTCGACCTTCCTGACTACAATTAATTCATGAAGGATCTATGAAAGAAGGGAGTCCAATCAACCCTTCACATAATCCTGTGTGTGAGACCCTGGTATGGTATTTCCCTCGACTATATAAGTTATAGCATGTAAACTTAAGTGTGGCACTACGGACTAGGTAGCCGGGGAGGTGAGACCGGCTACTGTGTAGCTGGACACCATGAGTGCAGAGACGCGGGAGCGTTGAGGGATTCCTGGTGTCCAGCTGTAACACCCGGTAGCCTGTTAAGCCTCCCCATCTACCAGACATAACCGAGGTGGTGGTGGGCTACGGCGGGTGAGAGGCCTGTCCATGACATATTAGACATTGCCATGTAGGCAAAATGCCTCCAAACCTCACTTATGGCACCTTATTCCTGCTGTACACTAAACTAGTCTGCTACCTTTAGGGCCTTGGTACACCAATGGCATTGACGTAAACGTTGCAGGCTAGGGATTGTTTGGATGATATATGTCCATGTCACCAAGCGGCAATGAATTGGCTACCACACTATAGCATAAGCCAAAAAATCGCAACTATCTTATCCTTTCATTCTAAACATAACCAAATCCTATAATCTTTGACATTAGGTCTGGATGGCGGGAGAATCGCGTCAGGACAAATGTCTTCCTAAAATTTTCGATTTCCAAGGGACACTACCTGGAAATCCGTATTTCACGGGTAATGTGACATGTCAACACCTCTCCGCCAGCAGCCGCCGCTAGTGTGTAGGCAGTGTGCCTTAAACCAATAGGAGGTCCCTCTTGCCGCTAGTGTGGTATCGCCCTTAGTTGTCACTTGGATATACTTGATACCAGTCGGTGGAGTTCTAGAATATACTTGATACCTGTCGGTCAGTGGTTCGGGCTGTTGTTCTGGTATTACACTAACCTTACGGAGCAAGTTCTAGAATATACTTGATACCTGTCGGTCAGTGGTTCAGGCTGTTGTTCTGGTATTACACTACCCTTACGCGGCGTTAGTAGCGACAGCTTATGAATCAAGCTCCACATTACTAGCTGCAGCTTAGTGTTCAAATCTTACAAAGTTCAACATTTACTTCATTTTGATTGAAAACATATTCTATGCGATTACACTGTGAGAACACGTGGCTTGGAGAGTAATGACCAAAGTTAGTACTATAAATGAGATAAGAGGCCTTTATAAGGTACTGCAGGTGAAGAAGTACCTGGACATTAACATGGATTGGCGTAACAGTCATCTCGAATGTGCTGTTGCACGTGGGTCTTGTCTACATTGGTACCCAGGCATCTAGTGTATTTATGGGCTTGCAACTCCCATGACTTGAGAAAGACGTCCATATAGAGACAGGGAAGGACGAAATTGTCCTTAGAACGTGACGGCAATATTGGGATCTGGGTGAGGAGGAGCGGGAATATATAGTGAACTTGTACATGACTCACGGGGAAGCTTAGCAGAGATCAAGATGGTGCTCCCAGTCCTAGGTGGGGCGCTGCTGGCAGGGGCCGTTGTAGTAGTGCTGCTTACCAGCTGCATGCTCTTTATGCACTCTAGGACTGTTTCCAATGTTGCATCGGATCACCAAAGATCAGGCAAAGTGCCACCAGGAAATTGGTACCTCCCAATTGTGGGGGAGACCTTGGAGTTCTTTATGAAAAGTCCCGACCGATTTTTTCAAGAGCGCCTCTCCAGGTCTCTTTCTTTCTCCTCTCTCTGCAGAGTTATAAGCTGTACAAAAGTCATGTGATTCATCATGTCCAGATATTTGCCACATTTCCTAGCGTACTTGTAAATTGAATTCACATAGATCTGTTGACTGTGCAACTGACTCTGCATGAAGACCCAATATAAAAAGTGCTACATGTCTGCTGGTGCAAGCTGTGGTACGGATGCGTTTTAGAATTAGTGCACGACATTGCAAGACTATACTAGACTAGCATGATCATGCAGGGGGCATTAACGATTTTTTCTTAACGGAATCTGCAGATATGGAGACCTGTACAGTACGCACATTTTGGGTCGACCTACAATCGCAACTCACACGCCGGAGGCAGCCAGGTTCATTTTAGGACCAAAGTTTAGGTCCTTCAGGCCAAGTTACCCAACAGCTATGAGCAACATCCTTAAAATAGAGCACCAAACCCATTCACAGCACCTTAGGATTCGCAAGATAACGCTTGCACCCATACTCCCGGAAGCGTTATGTAAAAAGATGGACATAGTCGATAGCTTGGCAAGATGGACTTTTAGTTCGTGGAAACCCGACGGAGTGACTAAGATTCCTACTGTTGACGAGGGAAGAAAGGTACATTGAGCTACGGGTCCTCCATCGATCCAAACTCACTTGCAGTACTTAATTTACCATGATACAGTATACTTGAGATGTACATTGAGCTACTCTAAGCTAGCTTCTTCCTACAGCTCACTGAGCTATATACCCTTTGATGGCCCCTGGGCCTTTCAAAATTGCACTTATAATTTACGTCGCTGGTCTGGTCTCTCTAGTCAGCCTTCTTATAAATGTACAGGTGAAGCCTCAATGCATTTGCAAACTTGCGTGAATCTAAATGAATGTTGTTTGCAGTATACATTCCACGTGGCTCTTGCAGTAGTATGCAGTCAGCCACCCAACGCAGACACAGCTCTTCTGGTCAAGGATTATCAAGATCTTGTTGATGGCTGCAGCAGCTTGCCCTTCGAGATTCCTGGCAGCAGATACGAGAAAGCAATGAAGGTATAATCTGGATCAAACCCATATCAGCAGAGGATGAACTGTGGTGGTGGAACACAACTCATAGGACCTGCATCCTATTGATGTCTTAGGTGTTTCAGATGCAAATCTCTCGCTAAACTTACACATATTTGAAAGACATGCTGGCTGTATCGCCAGGAAAACCTAGCAGGTCATGGTTCAAGGGGGGGATAAAAGAACGTACGTATAACATATCTCAGATCTCAGACATGTGGAATACCCACATGATCCTATTGTCATGGTTTATGTTCCAAATTTTCCTTTTTTTAAGGGGGCCATGCTTGCAGAGCCCACCAAAGTGAGGTAGAGGTAGAAGAAACCTGTGAAATAAAGCCCTAACCCTCATTATATACTCTCCTAAGGCGGTGGTGGAGCCTTCTACAAGTGGGCCCACCTCCTCATCCCCACCGCCACATTCCTGCTTGTGGAAAGCTCTAGAGCTAGAAGGAGGGCCCACCCCCCTACTTCTATGCTACCCTCTACACGTGGCCTCACATTTCACCCATTGGAACATAGTGCCCTCCAATGAGGGCACTATTTCACAGCGGGGCACTTTATAGTTGACATTTCTATTCATTTGAAGATGGGTTAAGTTCCAAATTTATATTTTTTAAGGGGGCTACAAGTTGCAGAGCCCAGAGCCCACCAAATTAGTGAGGTGGAGACCAAAGAATTCATGAGAAATGTAACCCTTACCCTTTTTATATACATTGTCTCAAGAGCTTTTAGAAGGGCCCAGGTGGTGGAGCCTTCTATACCACTGCCTCATCCTGCTTCTGGAAAGCTCTAGAACTGGAAGGAGGATCCACCCTCCTACTTCTATGCTAGCAATCCCCATTCCAACACAAGTGCCCTTCCTCCCCATTGCCGCTCCAATCCTCTCCATTTTTTCCACCATCAGGAAATAGCCCTGCCAGAATTTTGGGACCCAAGGGGGGTTATTATTCATCATTACCTCTACCTCTATTAATTTATTATATCATGGTTTACATTTTTTTCCTGGGGCCTGCGTGTGTGCAGAGCAGCCTAGATACTAGTAAATAATAAGTAGTTAAAATAGATAGTAAGAAGAGCCCGGCTCTCTTTATATACCCTAAGGGGCGGTGGGACCCTTCTAGAAGGCAGCCGACCCCTCAAGCGGTGGGACCTTCTAGAAGGCTTCCCTGACATGACACACGTCACTCCTAGAAACCACCACGCCTGCTTACCCCAATCTAACCATGAACTAATAGGTCTTACCTTCTTGCCTTTCCCCCTCTTGCATGACAGGTATTAATTGAACTCGTGCTGTAGCTTACTATAACTCCCGCTTCATAATTCCTGGACCACTCTCTAATCCCCCAACCCCCTTTCAAACTTGGGCCCCTTATTAGCTCGTAGTTCAACATGTTAAAAAGAGCTATTTTTAGTTTTGAAAAAGTCTAAAAAGTAGGAGTTTGTAACATGTATTGTGGCCAGAAGATGGTCAATTATCTAGAAATCTGATTCTTGACATTATATAAAATTCTGTACACATTGATCTATGCAATCTGGAGTTATATAAACAGATGGGATGCGCATAATTCTAATCCACTGGTCATGAGTGGTCTGAAGACCTACAGACGGCATGACTTGCAGCTGAGTGCAGCTGGTTGTTGTCTTGAACTCGGTAGAAAAGCAGGCCGCGGGTTCAAGCATATCTAACAGAATTAATCGTCGCACGGAGGAGAATGGATAAAAGAGAAGCTCCTGAGGATATGCTCACCGGCTTTATCGAGGCAAAGTTGGAAGATGGTTACACCGTTGCATACACCGACGCCCAGATATGCGATATGCTCTTGCAGGTTTTGCTAGCTGGCCATGTGACCACCGCCATCCTTATTGCATGGGTGGTGAAGTTTCTTCATGAGAACCACGATATTCTCCGACAAGTTGAGGTAGAGTTCTTGGGGATTGAAACATAGTAACTGTGTACATACTACAGTAGTATCGGACTTGTAGTAACTTATCAGTAACTTGTCGATGGTCAGTCAATATATAAACTGTATAAGGGCTTAAAGGCACTCACCGAGAAGCAACTTGGTGTCGACGTCTCTCTCCTATATATCTGTACGTCTGTCTCCACCCTGTCTCCACCTTATCATGACTTATACCTGGTCAAAATCAAGTTCCTCGACTACATTCTTCTGCATTAATTCTAACCATAACATTGTAGGAGTGAAAATATAATGCCAGCTGATGTGAAGTCCTTGATTAGTAGTATATACAAAGCTTAGTAGAAAGAACTGGAATAAGGTGATTGTGACTCCACCAAATATTCCACCTTCAGTTAATTTGTTGGTGCCTGCAGGCTGAGCATGATCAGGTTAGGAAGAAGAAAGCAAGCGACAACGATCCGATTACTTGGTCAGAATACACAACGGAGATGCCGCTCACTCAACGGGTAATTACATGAACTGAGCCAAATTACATTCACTAGAAGGAAAACGCGGAATAATCACTCTGCTAACTACTCATTTTGAGTGGTAAAAGTCTTTTAACCACTCCAGCTCTAGAGTGACGAAGATCTAGATCTGGCATTATATATACATATCACATATATGATCATCACATGAGTTATGCCTACGGCCAGTTGCAGGTGTTTTAAAGATGTGTCTGTCTTGGTACCACCGTCTGTAGGTCCTACATATATGTATCTCTAGACTTACTTGAGTCCCATTATCTAGAAAATTCGCATGTCTCAAAGTTGGTCTTTACATGCAATTGAGCCGCTTTACCGCTCTACAGATCTAACGTCTTTTACTAGTTCAGGCTTCTCGAGCCCTTCAATCGTAATACCTTTTGGCTACAATATTACCAATTACAGGTGATTCAGGAAACCTTACGTATTTCGAATGTGGCGCCATATTTACCTAGAGAGTCAATTGAAGACGTGGAGTACAAAGGTGAATATCCATATCTAGGACTACTCTGAATATACAGTCTTGTGAAATAGTACAATCCCTCTGGACAGTAGCCAATGCAGCTAGTCAGTTCAATGCTCGTGGACCGGAAACTTCCCTACTACACACACTGTACGGAACTCAAACTAGCTCGTCTGCACTTGTGCACTAAAATTTGCATTTTCCAGCTTCAAATCATATACTTCAGGATTGAATGTTACCGATCGATAAGAAAGCTGGTAACATCTTACCTGTAGAAGAAAGAAATTTTAGACATAACCTGCTGACTGTGGTGATGGATATGTGATGTGTACACGGGGAAGGCTACTTGATTCCAAAAGGCTGGCTTGTTCAAGTTTATCTGCGCCACTTTCATCTCAACCCCAAATACCATCCTGACCCTCTGAAGTTTGACCCATCGAGGTTTGAGGTAACTTCTCGAAAGCCGCGTCCTTTAGGCAGTCGACGTTACAAGTAACTAGTCAATTAGTGTAGGACTGCAAATCCTACAAATCTGGACATACAATGTATATATCTCCTTTTGTTTGAGGGTATTTCTTCTGATACTCCAGCCTCAAATTGGGATCTGTTGAAGCCCACACTCTATGAAGAAAGATGTCCAGCTAAACAAAGAATATGTGCATCCTGCTTTACCTACATGCGTCTCTTACATGCGCAGGGAACTCCTCCAGATTCGTCTACGTATATGCCTTTTGGCAATGGCAACCGAATGTGTGTGGGTATTGAGATCGTGAAGGTGGAGGTCTCACTATTTGTACATTACCTCGTGACTAAGTTCAGGTAGGATTTTTCCCTAATTCATCACTTTACTTGCTGATGTGCTTACAAGTGCCGGTGTAGACTTATAGGTTGCACTCGGGAAAACTCATTCTGCAAAAGCAACGAGACCAGTACAGCTAGATGTTGTTGACAAACTCCTGCAACTTTAGACATTCTTAAAACTATTCAATCTCCTTCGATAGCTCTCCAATAGCTGCACTGACCTGCATTAATGCATCCATGATGCTATGTTTCTGCAGTTGGACTCGGGCAGGATCAAAAGATAAAGGCATAACCTACTGGCCGGCTGCGAGGCCCAGAGGTCCTTATCCCATCACAGTCAAGTCGAGGCTGAAGAACTTCTGACCATCCAATTACCACATTTATAATTACTGTAAATCTTCCCGTAGAAGTGATTCCATGACTGCACCATACGTAGCAGTCCCTTCACAATCCGAGATAGGTCTAGCCTCCAGGTCTATTCATGTGATTAACATTCAGTGTGAAGATGCTGTACTGAAGTCTTGGACACTATTTAGGATGAAAATTATATAAACTACGTAGATTGTAACAATAAACATTTCATAGTCTAATAGTTTGGAAACACAATTTACAATCACAGATTCTCAACTTAAAAAACAAATTGTTGTATCTACAAAAACATCAAGCTCACTTGAGGTTTAAGTAAACCAGTTCATTACTCGACATACCCTGTGAGCAAAGGATGCAACCAACGGCTCAAGTCCTTCCCTCGTCCCTCCAAGGGTGCGCAGGAAATTAGTGAAGGTTGATACATTCGTCTCCCGATAGCCACAATGTACAGGTCATGTCACCAGTTTATTAATGCGAACGCCTCATCGACCTGCATGTCACCTTCAACAGCGCCAAAAATTACCCTGCCTGGGCACCTGATACATAACAATATAAATCTGCTAGCATATAAAAACATCGTTCTTGCAGACTCTCGAAAACCTAATTGCATTCTTAAAAACTACAACTTGTTCCAGTGGATCGAGAGCCCCTGAAGTGTTCCGAGAAGTGTTCCCAGACTGAAGTGTGGATTTTCTCTCTATGTTTGATTTCTCTTCATACCTCAATAGAGACATTAATCTAGAGGTCTACCTACAATCCTCAATCTCTCTCTCTCTCTCTCTCTCTTTCTCCATCTCGCTCGTCTATTCCACTTTCGCGACGAGTGTTCATTCATTGTGGCCGTGCAAACAACTAAGTCATCCATCCACCATGTTCTCTGCCCGCGGGCAGACCAAACAAAACTCTTCTCAAGGACCGGGGATATGGCGCGGGATCGGAGGTCTGAGAGCGCGGGAAAGCCAGAGTGTGCCCACTGCTCCATCCCCGCTTCTGGATCTTACTATCAAGTGGGAGGATGCGTAGTGACAGTGAACTTTTGTTGCAAGATTCTTCCAGAGGGCATCGAATTCAGTGTGGGGGTAGTCAAATATCTTCCCTTGAAGCAAACAATCCGTCGTGTCGTCTGGTTGTCTTAGGTGTGGGCGAGGTTAATGAAGTCGTGAGTCATCGGCGTAGGAATATATAGAACGCCGTGCAAGAGCTTTGGTTCAAGCATGGCTACGGACGAGCTGGAGGGCGTGGAGATTGGTGACGAGCCAAAGCTCCCGGATTTCAAGCTAGGTGGGGATATCTTTTGTCCGAGCCCCTTAGTCGTGGTCTGTCCTTTGTTGATGCTGATATGTTCTTGTGTCAATTTATGAAGAAAATGTTACAGAATTCCTAGGAAATCTGGAAAGACTTTGGTCACGGGGAGGTAAATATCTGCGATTCCAGTCTCTTTCTTCAAGTTTTGAAGACAATCGGGGGGCAGTGGTGGCTCCAATTGTCTGCTGCAATGCATCAAATAACTCAAATTTTCGGTTGTTGGCTTACTGTGTATGTTCTCTTATTGTTCTACGTTGTTGGCTTACTGTGGACGTAATAAAGTCTCTCTATATCTCACAATACCACAAAATGTACTCACTGTAGCCTTGCGGCATAGACCCCTCGTCCAGTTAGGGCGGAAGAAGAGGGAACAAACACTACCTTGATATAAACAACTGGTTGGGGCTTTACCGATTTCATCCAGAAAGCGCTTCACACAAGCATCAATCTGCTGTGTGTGAGCTGCCCAGAACTAGATCCCAACAGTGCCAGGGCTTTAGTCTCAGCCGCCAGATTATGAAAGTTGGCGAAACAGAGGTGCAGGGACTGTTCTTGATGGTTCGGAAGAGGGTCGCTCTCGCTGATATTACCCGGAAATTGTATCAGACAATGGTATTGTCTTCAGCCTGTCTGCACATGGGCATTGACAATCTCCCTTTCATCTCCGCCTTTGTTTATTGTTCAAAGTTAGCTTCCTGCACCATGGGAAAAGTCACAAACTGGGAAAAAGTCCAGGGAAGTTTTATGCCTAACTCTGGTATGTTTTGGACATTCTTCGTGCTTCTGACGCCGCCTTAGACACTTTAGCCTCCAAGTCAGCTTGATCTAGCAAAGTGAATTCTTTCTTCCTGCCAAATATTCAGGTGCTTGGAAATCTCCTCTACCCTTCTCTGCGAGGACTTAGCCTGTTTAACAGGATGGTCTTGTTTCCAAGAAATAGAGTTGATCATCTTTAGGGTATCTTATAATACAAAGGGCAGGAGAAAAAGGAGCGATGCTGTGTCTGTACAGCTTGCACCTTGCAAACTGGGACAAATCCTATCTCTGTTATTTCTGCGGATCCCTAAAGCCCTGGCAAGCGATGTAGAGAACGCTGTGAAATAGTGCCATTATAATGCTGGAGAAAGTGTGCCAATGGCGGTGAGTTGCCCCCAAACATCAATGGGCTAACCTCTGGTTGTGTCAAATAACAATGGTGATTTGAAAACCCTACACTCTATGTGCGATGCTCATTTCTCTTTTTGCAGCTCCTGGCATACTTTGTTTGCTCTGAACAATGTGAGTGGGAGTGCAGATGCAAAACAGGCGCAGGGCTTCATTGCCTTCTTTGGCAATCTTCCCGAGGTGCGACCCTTCTGGTTCCTACTGAAGTGGCAAACTTCAACACCTTGTTAGCTCTAGTCAGAGGTAGAATTTATCGAAGTACACTACGGCTGGCAAGAAAGGGATATTTTCTGACTGAAAAATCCCTGTCTCTTTAGTTGTCACAAGTGCGATACTTTTGCAGTAACTCTTTCATAGTAATATTGTAGGCAGTTCTTTCAGTAACTGTCTCTCCACCAGTCCCATTTTGGTGCCTTCCCTTGAGATCTTATTGGTGGGAGTCTGAAGCTAGTGTCAATCTTAGATGTGATCGGATGGTTGCAGAAATGTGATTGTCCAATGGCTGTCCAATTAACGGATTGGATAAGAGAGAGAGAACGTAGTTATAAGACAACTTTTGCCATAGCCTTGTGGTCAGAGATCCCACATCCAATTTGGGTGGAATATTTGGGGGCAACGCTACCTCTGAAAAGCTCAATTCAGCCTTCCTTGACAGAAACAATTAGAGAGAGATGTGTGTGTGTGTGTGAGAGAGAGAGAGAGCTAGGCGAGCAGGTTTACATTCCTGGCAACACCTTGAACGTGTTATGGGGCATGGCTGGACATTGCAGGAGGAGCAGGTTGTACGCTTCTTTGATCGCAAGGTGAGTTCTGCAATGTCACATTGTATTCTGATTTTCGCCAAGTGTGGGGTCCTTGGGCTGTGCTGTGGAACCTTGCAAAGATATATCCTACATGACACTATGCGAAGATTTTGTGAGAGTGACAGTAGTCACTTGCGTACAAAGCACTTGTCTTCATATGGCCAGATCAATGTCATTGAAGCTTGGATTGGGGAACTTTGTTTGATGTTCTTCCATGTGTCGGCTTCTAGGTGGGTGTCATGCCTCTGTTTGATAGTGTTCTGATTTACACTCTTTTACAAAGTAGTCTGATATCAATGCCACCAATCTGGAACAGGATTACTACACGGCCCATGGAAGCAATGCGACCTTCATTGCAAGGACATATTACAAGACCCTGACAGTGCTGCGCCAGCTAGGTAGCGGGTCAAACAGCCTTCTAGGTGTAAGCATCAATAGGAGCATGTTTGAGAACATAGTGCGGGACTTGCTGTTGGTGAGGACAGATTGCACTATTGAACTGTACGAAGGAAGTGGGTCAAAGTGGCAGCTAGTGAAGACTGGCACACCGGGGAAGCTGGGTAACTTTGAGGATGTTTTATTTGCGAGCAATGAGATGCAGGTATGAGCACTGAACCTCGTTGATTGTCCTGTCAATAATATTAGCAGGAATTACCATCTTAACAAGTGATTACAGATACTGATTGATGGAGGTTCCCTACATGTACAGGACTCTTGTGCATGTTGCATAGGCTTTCTCTTGGAGTAATTGAGTCATTGATAACCTTTGGGTCTACAAGTCCTAGTTCACAGTCATTTCCACTGCTCACAGAAGATTGCTGCACTTTGTACGGTTTGGGTTGCAGGACACTCCTGTGGTGATGGCTGTGCATGCGACTGTCCGTGAGAACGAACGATCTGTCGGAATAGCGTTTGTTGATCTGACAAAGAGATTGTTAGGAATGACAGAGTTCTTAGATGATGACCAGTACACCAGCTTAGAGTCAGCTATGGTAGCCCTTGGATGTCGAGAGTGCGTAATTCCCCAGGAAAATGGAAAGTCTCCGGATGGGCGCAAGCTTCGCGATGTTATGGCACGCTGCGACGTGCTGATGACAGAGAAGAAGAAAAGTGACTTCAGGTACTTGCTTCTTTGTGAGTCTTTCATTGCAGGGGGCTCGAATATTTTCAAACATGTGCTAACAGAATCCTTGAACTAGCTAAGGTTGAACTTAAACACTTGCAAAGATTTCTTCCTAATGCCGTGTTCCAGCTGCTGCTTTGAAAAGCCCTAATCAATCATGGGCTAAAATATCTGTAGGGGGCTTCAATGGAATTCGGTGCAAATTGGGATTGAGACCTATTTTAGTAATCTATGGCTGCAAATATTGTCTGCAACATGCAGCAATGTTTGTCTATCTCACAAGTTTCATCAAACTGTCCAAATGTCGCTCTGCACATTTGAGATGCATATAGTGCGTGCGGTTCGTAGTTTTGTCTAGCAGTCCCCTCTGTTTTCTGTACTTCTGCCTTTCCTCAGCAGGAATGACAGTCGAGAAGATGTTCAGTCTGGACCAACCTTCAAGGCAATACTAGTATCAGGTAGGTTTGGAAAGACTAAGTTTTGCTGTTATGGTGCAGGTCTCGGGATGTAGAGCAGGATCTAAGCCGGCTTGTAAAAGGTCCCTTGGAGCAACACAAGGACCTCGTGGCTGGATCTGAGGGTGCAGCTGCCCTTGCTGCTCTGCTTTCCTACACGGAGCTCCTTGCTGATGACACTAATTATGGGAAGTACACTCTTCAACCCTACAGCCTAGACTTGTACATGCGCCTTGACGCTGCTGCACTAAGAGCTCTCAATGTCACTGAGAACAAGACAGATGCAAACAAGAACTTCAGTCTGTTTGGGTTGATGAACCGCATGTGCACACAAGGCATGGGAAAACGGCTGCTCAATCGATGGTTGAAACAGCCCCTGCTTGATGTGGATGAAATAGTTGGGAGGCTGGATGTAGTCCAGGCTTTTGTTGAAGGCCTGGAAGTGCGACAGGATTTACGGACCCAGTTGCGTCGGATGCCTGACATTGAGCGCTTGGTGGGTAAGTTGGAGAAGCGCCGCGCAGGTTTACAGGATATCGTGAGGCTGTACCAGGCAAGAATCTTGCAACTTTTGCTTTGTATCATGTGAATTGGCATGCTAGTAAAATTCATGATAGCCTTCATTCATGCAGCTTACTTCTCTATCTAGCATCAAAGTGTTGATACTTGGTTTGAAGATAGAAATCAGGCATGCTTCACTGTTCATAACCAATCAAGTGCTATACCCTCACAAGTGTATTCTAGACAGAACCTTGCGCATTCTTACACCCCACAGTATTTGTTTTGTCAACAGGCAAGTGTGCGGCTACCAATCATCAAGACCTGTCTTTCTCGTTATGATGGCCAATTCACTGAGCTTTTGGATAAGAAGTACGGCAATCTTTTGGCAGAATGGACAAAGCCAGATCATCTGGGTAAATTTGATGGCTTGGTTGAAGCAGCTGTTGACCTTGACCAGCTACAGAATGGAGAGTACATAATTGCAGCTGATTATGACAATAGCCTTCAGGAGATAAAGAAGGAGAGAGATTCTGTAGATAAACAGATACAAAAAGTGCACCAGCTGGCAGCAGATGATTTGGGGCTGCCTGGTGACAAGGCTGTCAAGCTAGACAAAAGTACCCAGTGGGGATATGTGTTTCGAATAACAAAGAAGGAGGAGCCAAAGGTGAGGAAGAAACTGACCTCACAGTATATGACCTTAGAGACAAGGAAAGATGGCATAAAATTCACAAATGCCAAATTACGAAGGCTCAGTGAACAGTATACAAAGCTAACTGAGGAGTACACTAGCACGCAGCGGGAGCTCGTCGCCAAGGTGGTGGATGTTGCAGCAACATTTGTTGAGGTACAAACTCTGCCTCAAGAAAATGGAGTATTTTTATGAGTTATTTTGCTGAAAAAACAGTAGAGTAGGAGTGATTGGTATGTACCTTATTTCAGAACCTGCATTTTGCACTAAATGACCAAGTGAACTTTTTGTCTTCTTCTGTTGATTCGCTCGATGGACTCTTTCATTTGAGGTATCCAGGCTGTGGTGTGCTCAAAAAGGGTGATGTTTCTCTCCAATGAAGATCTTGCCACTCTGGGGTTGCACTCTGGGGCCTGCCAAAAGTGTTGTTGGTTACTTGTTGTGATTCCTCTACTAAACTCTGATCCAGCAGTGTGTAAAGTTTATATCATCCAAATATGGACAGATGATCGTTGTCTTTCTTTAGGTGGGTAATGGACACATTAAGATCATGTTAGGCCCTGCAGGTTCCATTAGGATCTATGGCAATCTCGAAATCAGGAAACCCATCACTGAGGATGTTTGAAATTTTTCTTCAAATAATTATAATCTTAGTCGTCCCATTTTGGTTATTGATTTGGATTATTTTGACGCTATCATTTCCTTGCCGACAGGTCTTTGCAGAGGCTGCAAGTCTATTAGCAGATATGGATGTGCTGCTTAGCTTTGCGGATCTTTCTGTCACTAGTCCAACACCATATGTGAGGCCCACAATAACATGCGGGGTAATCTTCCACGTCCCTTTTTCATGTTAGTGTGAGGTTCTGCTCTTCTGCTTAGAACTGCTGCCCAGCTACCTATATGTAGGCAGGCTTTGGTATACTCCCCTTCATTGTTCTATAAACAGGTTGACTTTCGCTTCTTAGATAAAATATATTTGCTCCAAGTTCAAAAGCATTTAACTCCTCTAACCTAGAAAGCCAAGTTCAAAGGGTCGTGAATAGCTTTGGAATGATGCAGGACAAAGGAGACATCATTTTGGAAGGGAGCCGGCACCCATGTGTTGAGGCACAGGAGGATGTTAACTTCATCCCTAATGATTGCCATTTGGTATGTTGCAGGTTTACACATGGTTCGTCTAATATAGAGGGCCCTGTCCTGTGGTTAGCATATGTACTTTTTGGAAATAGTATATTTGGTTTACATGCTGTTGGGGACATAAACTGGCCTTTTTGGAAGTGAGAAGAATGAATTGAAATGGATGGAGGGTTTAATGGTAGGTGGGTGGCTCCAAGACTTGACAGAGGTTGGCCTCACTTCCCTTCATTTCAGACTCCAGACACCTGCATGTCTCCACCTTTCGTTCAGACTACTGACTGGGGAGATAGTGTATTATGGACTACGTAACAATTCGAATCTGTTCAAAAACAGGCCACTTGCTTGAATGGAGAATCAAGAAGACATTGGCCATTGACATAGAAGGGCAGTCCCATGATGTTCAATGCCATAACTGTGAACTGCTCGTGTCAGGTGCGAGGCAAGAGCTGGTTCCAGATTATAACGGGTCCAAACATGGGTGGAAAATCAACATTCATTCGACAGGTTTTACCCCTTCTCTTTGGAATACTGAAGAGAAATGTTCTTTAAAGCACAGGCTGGTCCATACTAAGTGTTGGAAGAGGTGAGGAGGATCCCGCATTCTCCTAGGTCTCAAACAGGCCTCTTCAACTGTATGTTTGGATCTGAGCAAGAAAAATTGAATCTTGACCTTTGAATGTTCATCCAATGCCAGGAGATGAGCAGAAGCCCGGGGAATTTCAATCTACTTCCGGAGAATTTTGATTCTTAATAAGACAACATTGTTTATGGTCAGTACATGTCCTTTAGATGTCCGGGAGAATCTCACTACAGAGGGATGGACAGGTAGGTGTGAATGTGTTGATGGCACAAGTTGGATGCTTTGTGCCATGCGACCGCGCAGAGATCAGTGTGCGTGACTGTATCTTTGCTCGAGTTGGAGCTGGAGACTGCCAGGTGCTTTATTGTCAACTAAGTCTACTTCGGTTTTATAAAGAGCTTGTCATGAATGTTGCGAGCATCATAGAGAGCTTTGAAGTGGCAAATGATCTCTTCATCATCAATTACGCCATGATACTCAAGTAAATGCCCATGTTAGGGATATGAACACTATTTTATATATCATTCTTCCCAGTGAACTTCAGTTCTCATATTGCTCAAGGATGTGTCCACATATGGTGTGTAGCTGCGGGGAGTCTCAACGTTCATGGCAGAGATGTTGGAGACAGCTGCCATCTTGAAGTCTGCTACAGAGCGCTCCTTGATCATCATAGATGAACTTGGGCGGGGAACTTCAACTTATGATGGATTTGGTAAGACCCTTGTCTCGATTGTCCATCCAAATTTTAAGTGTCAATGTCCAATAGAGAGAGGTGCAGATTTGGAATCATATCTTCATAAGGTGTTTGCGGGGGTGTTATTGTCCTGACTACATCCTCTCTATCAACCTGTATTATGAGTACAGGGTTGGCGTGGGCCATTTGTGAGTACCTAGTGGAGGTAACAAGGGCGCCTACACTATTTGCCACCCACTTTCATGAGCTGACCGCTCTGGCACACTCAACGGACCAGTCTGTGTACGGCCCCCCAAGGGGACCCCTGGTGGGAATTGCTAACTATCATGTCAGTGCTCACATTGACACCAAATCAAGAAAGCTGGCTATGCTTTACAAGGTGAATTCCTCCTGCATCTTCTCATCATTATTATGAAGCCGGACAGCTTAAAAAATTGTAGTGTGGTTACACAGTCTCTCTTTTTCTAGTTTTGAAATCCCAATTTGTGGTCTTGCCGCCTCTCCCACCTGAGAAGGATGTAACAGACTGCGATCGCACTTTCTGCTTCCCTGACTGTAGAGTATGAAATATCTTTCCCCTCTGCATAGGAAGAGTGGCTCCAAGGTAAGCGAAGGTACAAGTTCAACAAGTCAGAATTCGTGATGTTTCGTGACCGTCTGGGGAAAGTGTATATGTTAAGCAAAAAAGATGAACATGGAGACCAAGCTCATGACTGCAGGATTTATTAAATACGTCTTGTCCTGCAAGAAGAGCATTGAGGAGAAAAGGCAATGAGAAACCTCATGGAGTTTTAAGTCCCATTATCAGTTTCTGGGGTGCAAAAGAATTTTTTACAATATTTTTGCTTTGTGCGTGGAAGAGGAAGAAGAGGATCAGAGGGCATAGGGGAATCGCAATCAAAAAATTGATCAAGGATGCGATCAAGCTGAGAGTGATTAGTCCAGGCTTCAGCTCTGCCCTTCTGTGGTGCCACTGATTTTTAGCCTTAGCCTGTCCCCACTGACTTCTTTTGGTGGTCGAGGAGGGAACGGGAGGGAGAATGTACTCATAAGACGTTTTGCCGTATCCTTGTGGCCACAGACACTTGCCCAGTTTGGGCGGAACAAAAGGGAACAGACACTAGTTTTGTGAGGGGCTCACTCCAGTCGTGGGACATAGGGTGATATAATGAATTTGTTGTGGCTTTCCAGATTTCCTCTAGAAATGTCTACACACAAGCATCACTCTGCTGTGTGTAGAACAGGAGAGAGAGAACAGAAATGAAATGAAGTGGGGCACTTTATAACAAGAGAGAAGAAAGGAAGTGGGGTGCAAACGCCACCAGACATGATGGACTTGTCAATCTCTGTCATGCATTGTCTTGCCAGATGAATGATGCCAGAGGACGTTGAATGCATGTAGTGTCGGTCAATTGTGCCATGCTTTTTGCTACTCTGCAGTCTGCAGATCACTCTGCACCTCCTGCAGTATAACATGGAGTTTTTTGTAATGCAATGAAATGGACAGGTGGAAGAGGGTCCGTGCGACCAAAGCTTTGGCATTCATGTGGCTGAGTTTGCACATTTTCCGGAAAGTGTGGTAGCTCTAGCTAGAGAAAAAGCTGCAGAGTTAGAGGATTTCTCTCCTGCAGGCCTTGATTCAGGAGCGGACGAAATCAAGGAGGAGGTAACTTTACACCTTGGCCTTTTGGTCCCAACATAGCATGCGGCTGCTTTTGTAGAAACTCGCAACTTTGCATGGAATCACGTTAAAGGTGGTTTTACTTCTCTAGTCTTTCAGAAATAAAGTAGCATATCTTGTTGAGCAGTACTGTTTTAACTTGGATTTGTACATATTACCATCATTCAGATGTGCCTTTCAAAGTTGTGTGGACATGAGAATGTGTTGGGGCCACTCTCTTGTAGCGTACAGCTTAATTCAACAGGAACGTAGCCATTTTCAAGAACCAAGGGCTTACACACATCTTATGTGGCCAACAGGTGGGAGTGAAACGAAGGAGAGTCAGTGGTCCAGTGCATGGGGCTGCACGTGCTCGCCAGTTTCTGCAGGACTTCGTAGCATTGCCATTGGATACTATGAACGCAAAGGAAGCCATTGCACAATTCAAAGAATTGAAGAGTGCTCTGGACAGAGATGCAAGCAGCAACCCCTGGTTGCAACAGCTTTTGTGAAGGTTAACCTTACACCAGTTTGCTGCTAATGCCTCTTCTTGCCTGGATTTTGATTGGTAGCTCTTTCTCCCTCTCCGGGTGGCAAAGGAGGAGCACATTGATGTAAACCTGCGAAGCTGGTATAATTTGCCTTGCCAGAGAATATTTGATGCCCAGAAGCAGAGAGGGCATTTTTCTGCCCATTACTGGCAGACCACCACTAGACATCAAGGTCCAGTACAGGATTGCCTCGTCAGGATGTCATAAGCCTAATGGCCTCTAGTAGTGATTTTGCTTAGCCTTTTAGAAGTAACACAGATGCCTAGGAAACGATAAAAGGACAGTAATTGTGACCCTGAACTTGGCCTTCAAAGATACTGGCTTTGCAAATTTCATTGAAAACTTCTGTGGCCTCAAAACCAGTACTGGGAGGTACCAGTATTGCACTGAGAAAGCCCTGCCTCAACGAGGGAAATAGAATGTCTACTTTCAAAGGGACTGCTGAGATGCTATCGGAAGTGACACTGAACTGCATAGCTGGATGCTGTAACTGCTGCACAAACATTGAGTCAAGTTTTTCCCAAGATTCTCTGGGCACGGTGTATCCGTCACAGAATCTGTCAACAACAGCCTGGGAAAAGCTCCTGTTGCACAAGCAAACTTCAATCTTGCTGAAAGGTTTAGCTAACCTTGCAGGCATGGTGTCAGGGGTGAATTGTGGATATCGAAATTGGTAGTCTCCAGGCCGACCAAATCTGGCTTGACATCTTGAGCTCGGCCACCTCACGTCGGTAAGGATCAATTAGAGGTGTATTTAGACTATTGGATGTTCGTGGATTTGGCCATGATAGTCTCACAGGGTAGACCCCAACTTTAGTCTCAAAAGCCTTACCAAATGGGCGAGAGCTTAGATTGTTAACCCAATGTGACTTGCCAATCCCTTCATCAGCTGTTCATTGCAGATTACTATCATCCATATCAAGAAGAGTCACTGTCAATGGTAGAGAGGAAGTATTACAAAGTGGTCACTGGATATGAAACTGACTAGGTCTACAAAGTAGTTAATAAAGGCGTATTGAGAATAGCACAATGGCAAGTCCTTTGAGAATTGATGCTCCTTACTACGGGAGAGAGTCCCCGGAGTCTTAGACTGGCTTGAAAAAATGCAGATGGCTGGTGATGTTCAGGACTTGAACACAGATAAGCTATTTAAGCTAGCAAGGTTAAACTTGAAGGGTAAAGCATGACCTGATCTGGTACCATTTGCTTATACGTCTCAGATTGTCAAACTCCGGACGCGCATTCTTCACGCTCCCATGTTTGGCATACATGTTAACTCACATCCCGGGCTCATGTTGATTCTCATGCATTGTTGCACCTGCAAGATCTATGCACTCCTGCAATAGACAATTTCTCCAGGAACTCCTATTCCTTCATTTGATCCCAGGGGGAGAGAATCCCCTTAATACTCTTCTAAACGGAGCAAGGGCTTCATTGAAATCCGTGAGTAAGTTCCTGTTACAGATGTTCCTTTGGAAGTTTTAATGTATGGTGGGTCTCTAATTGCTACCTGGCAAGGTGGAGGTCACTACGACACCACATCTGAATAATCGCACTTTCCCTCAAGCGAGAGTGCGAGAAATTCTCTTGGTAAGAAAATACCACGGTGGTTCTAGATGTATGTTGAATGACCCTCGAGTGCCTAAAGCACTCTAGGAGGAGGAAGCAAAGACGCTTACTAGGTGGAGCCCATGACCCGAGTGTGGTGAGGGCTCTGATTGGGGTGTTCGCAACATAGGTAGTTGTGGTGGGGGTGACATAGGACTCAACGCGGGGCTAAGGCCTTGTGGTGGGAGTTGTGGTGGAGTCTTAAGACTCACCGTGGACCAATGGGCCGTGGTGGGTAAGCCAAAACTCATCACGACTCAACTTGAGCGAGTCCGAGGGTTTTGGTGGTGTTGCACCAAAATCTGAACATGTTGCTTATGAGACACCCGCCAACACCTTCGGAGACGTATATATGAGGTAGTAACCTGAGAATGGTGCAAGCCCATTAAACGACCAAAATTAGTAAAGCAAGCAAGTGAGTCGGAAAGTGACCAAGCATGGGGAGCTATTCCGGTTTGCTTTCAGCCATAGGGATTTCCATGGGATCCAAGTGGTTGAGGGAGAACCGATATCCCCAAGCGAGTAGCCAAAGCTCCAAGTTAGCCCAGCGGCTAGTATGGAACTTAGTCGGGCGCATCAAAACAAATAATTATGATTTAAGGGAAGTTTACCAAAATGAGATGCACAACCGGCACTAATGGAAAGATGAATAAGCTAGCCCACCAATATTATTTATCCAAACCTTTGTATAATCCTCTACCAATATGTTCTAAGCTGCCCTTGCAATGGCACGCATAATATGACTCACAACATTGTACAGGATGCAATAGCTTCAATTGCTCGTGAGGCAACATTCCATGTTTTGCGATAGTAGACATGCTCTTCCATCTCTTCAAAGTTCATCACCATTCCACTAGGCGTCGTGTTGACATTGTCTTTTCCTAGGATGTTTTTCTTACATTGGACATCATCATCACAGGAAGTGGCTGCTCTTGTAGCTGTTCATGGTAAAGAACAAGATTACCATGATTCGAGGTATACATTCCTCCCGCTAGCAATCGAATTTTTTGGATATCTGCATTGTCAATTCGACAACATTCTGCGCACATGTGTTGTTGTATGGCAAAAAACAAAGATAGCTCCAATGCCTTTATCTTGTAGCCTTCTTTAGGCATGATACTCTATTGCGTTACAAAGAGCACAAGCTATGTCTATTTTGCGTCGGGCGGAAGTGGCAAAGGCAACTTCATCTTGCCTGCTAGCTCATTTTGACCCACCTTCTTTCTGGTTGTTTGATCTACTTTAGGCAGTATCAGTACTATTTCTTTTTCTAGCGGAAAATCATTCGATTTCGACCTCGAAAATGGGTCAGCTACTTGTACAAATGAAATTATGTACAAAAGAATTATGAGGAGTAAAAAAATTAAGAAATTAGCCATAGAGCGTGAGTTGAATATCATTAAGTGATTTTGCCTACGTGGACCTGTTAAAACTTAAAACGTCTCACATGTTAAAAAGCCATTTTTCTAACCCTACCACCCTTGTTATATAGAATTTACATGTGACTTATGGCGATTTTGAAAAAATGAAACTCTGGGCAATAGGTGATGCTAGATCGGTTTGATTGGCTTTGTTGGCTCATCTTGCCTTAAGGCAAGGACTTCACATTCACTTGGGTCTACAAGTACTTAAGGCTGAAAATAGCTTAGACCTTAAGATTAGAAGTGGGTGATGACTATAGAAAGTACCTATAGTACAACTAGCTTAAAGCTAAATAGTTTGGATTCGAAATATGTAGTTCATTTTAGACTTTAGGAGGTTGTGGGTTCAATCCATAATTTTACAAGAGATGCCATAAATTTACGCTTTGGGCTATTAACATGATTTATCTTTGCTCGTGGCATTAAAGAAATCAAATTCATGTAAATATTATGGAATGGCTCGTGTAACTTACACTTTGTTCTAAAGAGGCCCAGACTACGCATCAGTGTCAAAAATGGCTAAGCGCCTGTTGTGCCTTCCCCAGGCGTTATCTCCTCTCCTTCGCATAATACTACTTCGTTATGCTAAATGCTAAACAAGGTAATACCTCCCTCAGATAACATCCTTCTTATTGAACAATTTATAAAAAATAAATGGATGAATTTTCAAGGTTATTATGGATGAAAGTAGATTTCACTATTCGCAAAAATTAATTAAAAATAAATGTTAGCTTTGGCTCCGGGGAAGTTCCCCCTCAGTTAGCCTTCACGGCCTACCTTTTCCTTTCTCAATGGTGTTTTATTTCACTTAGAGGTTCGTGTTGACTCTTGTACAGTAACCTCATTTTGGTCTTTTATAAAGCTTTGCAGATATTGTTGTCATTAGCTCCTGAGCTGATATCGGATAGATAGATACTAGATACATCATTTCCCTCCGCCTACCGAACCACTCCATAGCTAGCTTTATGTGAGTCGGTTGTTGCCTCCTCTAGGAGAGATGATATCAGATAGATGGGAGATAGATCATTTTCTTAAGCCCACCAAACCACTCCGTAACTAGCTTTATGTGAGTATGTTGTTGTCGTCAACTGAACTAACCTTTTCATGTCATGGCTCAATGGCTCCGTAAACGTCATGTGCCTCATGTTTATGCCATGGTTTGTAATACATGATTATTGCTCATGGTTTAAGGACCATGAGTTCTGCTCATGTCTGTTCATGGATGTATTCAAAAACTTATGGGTGCTGCCTAAATGCTCCCCGGCTGAAACACAGAATACGAGTTGGATCTAGTCCTGGCTGAAGGATTGTTGGGCCACCATCCATAGTGTAAGACACTAAAATTTGTCCTACAGACCCAAATAGAACCCTTACCCTGTGGGGCACAAGCTCTTGGCATAAACGCCGAAGTTACAATTGTACCAGGTGACACCTGTCCTCACACATTTTCTTTATGAAATTCCTCATGGAAGTTGTGGAACTCATTGAAGTGAAATGCACCTATTAACAGTTTCGAAACATGTTAGGGTGCTATACAAACAGGCCTTCCCATATCCCAGATGTTGAACCAATTCCTCTACTCTTCCTGAAAGAGAACTGATGTGGAATTACATCTGTTGCAAACAAAAAGACAGAATATGCAAGGTCAGATTTCTGAGTGGGCAGAAGGGTGCAAGCAACAAACCATACACAAAGAACAGGAAGCTCATTCCATGAAATAATCTAAACTGCAACCAACGAGATGGTCGCTTCTGAAGTCACAGACAGAAGGGCCATGACTCTCACAACAACAAAGTGTAATGCGGCCAGCTCTGTTTTGACCTACAATTGCCTCCACTCACATACACGAGAATTTTATTTGCTTTCTGTACAAGTAACCAGCAGGATTCATCCCGAATGCAAGAGAGTAGATTCCTTCCATGCGATTTGTGTTGCTGCTGTTAATGGCTGGAGGATCTCAAATTCGACTGATTTTGGCTGCTTGGTGGCACCCTGCCCAGTTACCCACGCCGCTCAATGTAAGAGCCAGAGAGTCCTGATGTCCCAAGAAGAGTGACCTGCTAATTCAGAGAGCAAGAAATTAAAATCTTCATAAAACAGCATAATTCAAACTCCCACCAACCAATACGGCTCATAGAGTTCGATCTTCCCAGTTCAAACTCAGACCCCTGAGCACCCATCCAAAATATACAACAAAATTTTAGGGGTCGCATCATCAGGCCAGTCCCATTGCCAAGCCTCTTACGGTTGAACTAACCCTCTACTCAACACAAGCGACCTCAAAACGAAGCCAATGCAGCAGCAGAGACTTCAAACCACTATTTGCATGCCATAATCATCACAGCTGATTAGAACAGGTTATCCAACAGGGTAAGGGTTGAGTTGGTTGCGACAGCGACAACAGAAGCGGTGCACAATTACTCCTCATATTTATCTATGGACACCCAACTAGACAAGCAGTCTGTGGAGGTTAATAAATGTTCGAAACCTGCAGATAGTACGTAATGACAGTTTCTTTACATGATTGTTGTATCAGGTTTTCCCTTTATCTTATCAGCACTCTGTAAAATGATTGGCCCTCAATCTCCAACCTTTTCTGCACTTTGCGTGAGCTCACGTTTTCTACTCAAGTCAGCAGGAGCGACGATAAGTTGGCCTGGTTTCAGCAATTTGAGCTTCCACCTTCCAAAATATGATACCTCGTTTAGAATATCGTCCTATAAACAGAGACATGTTCAGCAGGGTAATGGGTGATCAATTTGGCCATCCACCTCTAGACTACACTTCTCTCTTTGTAGGTCTATTTACTCTATGGGAGTGGAGGGGTTGAGGCCAACGTCAGTGAGGCCACAGCCTCTAAAAACCTTTTCTGCTGGATGTCTTGGATGACCATGGGGGTTAGGCCCTAGGATAAATTTTAAATGACAAGGGGTCCAAACTTTATACCATCTCTGGCAACAAGCTACAGCAAGAAATGTCTGAAGTGCGTGTCTTCTCTCTACAGTGTCTCCCTGATTAAACTAGGTGTTGAGATAGGGTAAAAAACCACCTTTCCCCATTTTGGGTGTAGGCCAGCGCAGCGCATCTTAATTTGCAGGAGCATACCACCCAGCTCATTCTCCACCTTCTTCTTTAAATAGCCTTCCCTATCATCATCAAATGATTCAAGGTATTTTGTGTACTTTCTGTGCGCAGCTTCCACAGCCTTGTATAGTGGGTCTGGGATGTTACTGACATCCTGCATCCCATCCGACAAGGCCCAGAAATATCAGAGCATGGCATCACAGCATGAAGAGATGGAAGACCAGTTAAAACCTCTGAGCTTGGCTGAGAAATTCTCAACAGCAGATTGGAAGTAGCTGTGGCTCTGCAACCACACTGTGCATGCAACTAGGAGTTGACTGAGCAAATCCACAGGAAACCATGTTCCCACAGCCTGCAACCCAGAATGATCCTGAAGGAAGGCACAACCCATTTGAATCTAATTTCGCTGCTTGACAAGAATAACTTGGACCCATATGGTTCATTTTTCTATATCTGAAATCACCGAAGCTCTTAACAAGTAAGTGCGTAAGTACATGATGACCAAACTGAATGACTTATCAGTCAGATTGCAGTATAACAACCTCCACTTCATATTAATAGCAGTAGCAACTTAAGACTCATCCTGTCCAGTGAAATTGAAAAATACACCAGAACTCTGCTGCGGTAATTGAGCACATCATAATACTCAATCCTAGTGAAATACGCAATGTGGAGCTTTCCCACAACCCGGAAGAAAAATTCACCCTACATCATCATCAAGCCTAGAAACCATGGCGTAATACCAACCCTGGATTAGTTGGTGAGCTTATCATAAATCAGTAAAAGTGAACAACTAACCTCCCCAGTTCCCCCGCTCATATCAGAGAGCTCCATCAACAACCCTGTCAGTGTCTCTGAGAACTTTTCGACAGCTTGAGCAGATTGCCATGTGCTCGTCAATGCCTCGTTCCCTACATTGTCACCACTGTTGCTTGAAAGTGCAGTCTGGACAGAGGCCTTTACATTTGGCTCAATCTTTGACCAGCTAGAGCCCAACAACCCATTGAGAGCCTTTTTTACACTTTCATCCTTGATATCTGGTAAGATGCTCATATCAGAAGTCAATTGTCGCACCTGGAGGGCTAGTGGTCGTTGTGAGAGAAGCCTCCCTGTTATGCAACCACAAAGCAGCACAATTGTAAGGAAATCATCTACCCGCCTTAGTATCTCATGATGCTTGTCATGAATCCACCACAACAAACCAACGGACTGCACCCACCACTACAGATCAGTGCGAACCTCAGAATGCCACAGCTGGGTCAGGGCTGAGGGAGCCAGGAAGCTGTAGGCTGTACATACTTCAGTGCTGAGCTCATTTCATAAACTCACTATCTAACATAATCTGCTGTCAGATGCAATCAGAGTTTAAACGGTTTAGAGTTTGTAAAAGACTTCACATCAGCAGTATGTGGCTCTCCTATGGGGTCTGCCAACAATACCAAAGCCCCACTTGAAATGTACAACACTACCCCCTTAAAACCTAACCCTACATTGTCTTAATCAACACACATCCATACCTTCTCATGAATATCAGGCAGGGACGTGCAGGGATCAAGGAGAAAACTGGGGCTAAGAGTTCTTTAAGAAGTTGTTGACCGTGCACCGAAATTGGGTTTTATGGATGGGAACAAGACAGACGGTATGCTACATCAAAATCTCCATCGATGCCCTACACGAAGTTCTAAATCCCACTGTTAACCTCTGTTGACCGCACTGCCATTCCTGGCATGTAGCGTTGGCGAGCTCTTCCCTTCACTCTCAAATGACCAATTTCATCACTAACCGAAGTAACTCTAACTCGGAAACATCTGAAATCGACAGCACCACATCACCGAAAATGGGCATGCGACCTGTTGATCACAGATCAACCGTCACTTAAGAAAACCCATAAGAGTATTTCACGCAGGTACCAGGACGGAAAAGGTACATAGCCTGCTGATCTCATGGTTCAGTAACTGTGCCCTCAGGGAAACACCCACATGCGAGGTGAAGGAGAGGTACCTGGTTCGGAAGAAACCAAAATTTTGCCCACTCCAACGACAGGCGATGGGGACCTCCACCATTGAGAAGACGCAGCCACATGGTGCATACGAGAGAGCAAGAGGCGCGCTGCACCCCGAAGTCTGAGCGCCATTGCTACAGTGCTTCCTCTCTTCTGTCCCTCCCTCCAACATGCACTTCACCACCTACTTACTACTTGCCACTCATATGAACAATAACAGAATTTTATGAGCGAATACACTCACAAACAGACCATCAGATCAAACATTAATCTCATTTCTAATTGGAACTGTAACTTCAAACCAGAACACTTGCTACCAGAAAATGATGGTCCTCAATATGTGTTTAGCAGGACATATTTTTTATTTTATTTTTTCAACAGAACAGGGGGAATGATTGTAAATTGTAACCCTGATAAATTTTATTAATAAGTTATTCGGGGAAAAAAATTAAAACCCCTATTACACCATAAGGCGCACACACTTTTTTCTTTTCTTTTATGGGAAACACCTGAGAGCAACAGCTCACAATTCAGGCCCCTAAATTATAGAGGAGAAAATCACATCTTTCACACTAACTTCGCAATAGTACACTATGTGTTAGCACCATTACCTATTTTTAATGGAAAGGGCTATTGTAACCTTCGTGTTCAACAAGCCCCAGTGGTGTCCTATCTTCGATGTGAGATAAGATGATTAGATTTTTTAATTTTTTTAATTTACAGGTCCGAGAGAGAACCTAAAACTTATTCATGAGGAAAAAGTAACCTCACATGACATGCCATGGAGGCTAATGAAAGGGACGCTACCCCGTAACTAGATACTAAGAGGAGGAACTTTATAAAAAATTCCTAGATCATAGAAGTCCTAAGGGGGGCTAAGCCTATTTGAAACAGCGGGAACTTAGGGAACACAAGGAACATTCTTCTAAGGGACCCTTTTCTTCCTAGAAGCAGGAGAGCTGCGCTTTGGACTTCCCCTTCCTGAAGCTTCTGCGATGACGGTAGTTAGTATCCGAGTCCTCTTCCTCGACAGGAGAGAGAGGGGTGCTCATGGAGCTAGCAACCCTAGGGGAGGGTGTCATTCCACCAGATTGTGGTGTCTGAGATTCTCCTGCACAGTCGACCACCTTTTGCTCGGGAGATATCAAAGCCAGAGAGGGGGGTTGGTAGGACGTGAGCACAGCGGTGAGTAGAGCTCACGTGAGCACAAACCCACGGTCATGGGGGTTTTATAATTTTTAAACCGCGGTCATAGGAGTTATATGTTCTCAAAACGGAATTAAACCATAGGCGGATATAGAGACACGGTGCATTTATAGGCTTTTTGTGCCTATTTCTGTCCCTAACCCAAAACCCTAATGCGGAATATGCACACATAATGTATATCTACAAGCTCCAAGTTCCACATATCTACAGCTAAGTTGGTATCCTACAAAAGAATAACACATTAGGGAAAAACAAAGTCACAATAACCAACACTATCCAAAACATACAAATAACCAAACAATAGTTGAACAATTTAATATAATGAGGCAAATAACGGGTTTCGTTAACGAAATAAATCAAGGTATCAGGTTTTGCCAGCGAAATAATGGATTTCGCTAGCGAAATAGTAGGTTTTGCCTCGAAATAGTGCGTTTTGCTAGCAAAACATTGGATTTTGCCAGCGAAAAAAAGGGTTTCGTAGGCGAAATTTCCAGGCATCGCAGGATAGGTCATTATCATATGGTTTCGTGGGCAAAATAAAATGTATTTGTGGTTGGTTTTGCATGTAAGAGATGACATGAAATTTTTTTATTTCGGTAACAAATTGTTATGTGCTTGTGTATACAGGAAAATAAAACACGGAAATAGGGCACCCGTCCATATTTATAACTCATTTTGTGCATATTTTTCCCGTGCCTATTTTTCTTCGTATGGTTTGTGCTCACATGAGCACAAGTCTGCTCATGAGCGCAAATTGCACATTTTAGTTTCGTTATCACATCTTTTCAAGAATATTCTTGGAATTCCTGGTATATCCTCTTCTGCTCATGTGAGCAGGCTCATGCTCACGTGAGTCTACTCACATGCTACCCAACCTCCCAGAGAGTAGTTGTTCCCTTCTAGTCTCAGAGCATCTTGAAAGAACTGCACACACAACACCCCACGTTTTTCTTGCCTCAAACATCGTGTCTGAGTGAACTCCAAACAAAACAACTTTAACACAACTCATCTTTCCCTCATAGAACAATGCATATCTAGATCTCCAAATGTTCCATAGGTTGTGTGCCCTTAACACCGTCCACACTGGACAGGTGCTAATGAGGCCACTACTATTAGCGTTTAACAGCAGAGCAGCAGGAATGACAGATGGAACCGAGTTCCAGAAAGCATAGAAGGAGAGCACCTTTCTCCATACCTGGACTGGCACATCACAAGACAACATACAATGCTCTAATGATTCTAGAGAGAGAGATGAACTACCAATACATAGATTGCTACAGTCAGAGATAAAAGAGGAGACAGGCAGTATCCTATTGGTTATCTTCCACATGAACCAATTTTTGCAGCTCTTGTCTTCCTCCAACATCAGGCCAGATGGCCTTCCATGGCAAAGTGTGGTTGGTAACAGGAAGCCACTTTGCATCCCACTTGGAATACAACAAGACAGGGGGCTTCATGAGCAAGTAACCCATTTTGACTTTGAAGCTGAAGAAAGGGTTGTGTTTTTTAGACATCCATGACCACTCCCCCGGGTCAAACTGGAGAATTTTGAGGGGAGCATGTAAAAACCATCTGAATGTCCCTACGTAATGTGCAATCACAGGCGCGGGATGCGGACTGACTTCCCCCGAAGGCAATCAAAACACCCTAATTGCATACAAGGCATCCTCGTGCATGGAAATCCAGATTGGATCCGAGAGATTACCTCCAACATCTGGAGAAAACCTCCACCCCGTGAGGTCGGTACCCAATCTGTGTGTGGCAAAAAAAACATACATGCTTTGCCTGAGAGCTCCCCAACCAGAGTGGAAAGAGTTGGCCGATTAGAAGGCCGAGAGCACAACGAAATCCATGTATCCGGAATGTTCTCATGAATGGTGGCCAATGCAGCCACCCTTCTTTGGATGACGAAAATTCGGCCGGGGGGCAAAATGCACCAGAGTCCTAGAAGTGGGAAAAGTGAGCAAAACTTGCAGATTCCCATACCTGGACCAAGACTTGGTATTTTTAAGCAAAGTGTCAAAGTGCGAGTTATAGTTTAGAAACATAGGTTGCCTGAGAGCCTCATATACTGAGGCGGGTTCTCTGAAACAAGAATGAATGAACACGGAACCAGGCACATGACCAAATAGAGCCCCAGGCCGGAGATCCTTGCCAAACGCCATTGGACTTTGGTGTTCCTTGAACCATCCACTGGAGGGAAAGGCCCACTGCCCAACAGCAAGAGACGATGACATTACATGTTGTCTGACCAACATACTCCAGGGTGTGTTCACATGAGTCAGCATGCGGGCATCCATTTTGCCAAGAGCGCAGTTATCTAGGTTTCTGGGTCAATAATTCCTAAACCACCATACTTTTTTGGTTGCGTGATTTGAACCCAGCTACCGAGGGCTTTGCGATTGGGAGAGGCTGGGATGCCCACCACAGGAAGTTACGAACCAAAGCCTTAACCTACTTTATCATCTCAGATCCTGGGGACCAAATCGAGGCTATATACCAAAAGGAAGCAAGCAAAACCTGGTTGGCGACCAGAGCTCACCCAGCTATGGATAAAAAAAATGGAGCACCAGTGCGTTAGCTTCTTCCCGAGCTTTGCAATGACCGCTTGACATCGCTGAGCATCCGACAATCCATGTCTAATCAAATGACCCAGGAGAGTATGTGCCTCCCCATCTCCCAGCCACTTGAGACCCAAATTCTATCCCCACGGATCACAGTGAGATGATGTGGAGCCCGGGTTGAGCCTGGAGATGTTGGCCACCGATTTTCCCAATTGACACTCAAACCAGAGGCCCCACAGAAGAGCTGAAGGGTCTGGAGCATCAGAGTGACATTACTCTGCGCACTGTTATCAACTAGGAGAGTAATATCATCAGCGTACATTGATGATTTGACAGACAAGGGCCGAGGCAACACCCTAGGGATTTTAAGGCCCATCAAATCGTTGTCCGCATGTAGAATGTTGTTTAGAGAATCAACTGCCACTAGGAAGAGGAAGGGCGCTAGTGGGCATCCCTACCTAACCGATCTAGTATGAAGCTGGAAAGGTGGGGAGAGGTGACCATTCACTAGCATTCTACTCGAGGCAGAGTGCAATAAAATTTGAACCCAGTTTAGGAAGGTACCCCAAATTCCAACCTTGTGCAGAGCCTCAAGGAGGAACTGCTAGTCGACATTGTCGAATGCTTTTTCAAAATCGAGCATGAGGAGAGCTAATGGCTGGTCATTGGAGTGAGCTTGGCAGAAATCCTAAAAATGCGCCAAAAAAATATTGTCGAGAATCGTTATATTTTTGAGGAGACCCTTCTGCTTTGGGCGAATTATCTTGGAAAAAAGGCTGTAGGCAAAGAGCTAAAGCCTTGGCAATGATTTTATAAGAAGCATTGAGGAGCGCGATAGGTGTCATGCACCTAAGCATCGTGCCACAATATACATCGTTGTCCAATCACACTTCCTAGCATATAGTCCTAGAAAACTATGCCACAATAGTGATACGAAAATGGTGAAAAGATATGAACCCACTCTATCATGTTATATAAGTCAAGCCAATAGCACCTTTTGTCGCGGCCTTTCGCCTTGAGGGCAGGGGATCGGGACACAAAAGGGGCTGCCCTCGTGGTGGGGGCAGTGGCAACAATAGATACGGGGGCTGAAGCACCCTTGAGTGCCCAAGGCACTCAAGGAGGCGGAACCCCGCACACCGGGTTGCGGTGGGGGTGGTTCCACGAGGGGTGGTGGTAGTTTAGTGGGACTTAGTGGGGGTGGCATAAGACTCACCATGGGGCGGAGACCTTGTGGTGGGAGTCGTGGGGAGTCTTGGGACTCATCACGGTCCAATGGGGCCATGGTGGGTGGGCCAAGACTCACCACGACTCACCACCGGGAATGGAGGGTCTTCGTGGTGGTTCGCCATAAAAGGACGGTGTTGTTTGTGAAACCCCCACAGACAGTCACAGAACTATATATAGGGAGTAGTAACCCCGAGAACGGTGCAAGCCCGTTGATGACCAAAAACTAATGAGTAAACGTGCGAGCCGGAAAGCGACCAAGGTGTGGGGAGCTGTTCCGAACTGCCAACAACCAAAGGGAATTTCCACTAGGCCCAAATTGAGAGAGGATCTTGTGGAGGAGCAAGGGGGACCGTTATGTCCCGATGAGCAACCGAAGCTCCGAGTTGGCCCGGCGGCCAGTTTGGGAGTTAGGCGCGCGCATCAAAGCGAGTAACTATGACTTGAAGGGGAGCTTACCGAAGTGAGGTGCGCGACATCTTTGCTAAATGACTCCACCATATAGACCTCACCCACACTCCATCTCAGGCACTATAGCTATAGCGGCAAGAAAAGCCTCGGGAGGCTCGACTAGAAGAAGACGAGCCTTCCTACACATCACGTGGAGATAACCCTCTCCACATCCCAAGTAAGGTTCGCCACCTCACTTGGCACATGGAACCAAAGGAAGTCCCAATGCTAATAGAATACAAATATAAATGTATAAAGTCCTAATTAGTTAGAAATAACTATTTCTAACTAACTAGAACTAAAACCATGACATAGGCCTGTAGTTAGCTACCTTATTTTTGTCTCTCTTCTTGAAGATGAGGGTGATGGTCCCTTGAGAGACCTGCGAGGGAAGGATCCCTTTGGCTATGACGTCTTCAGCCATTGCTAAAAAATCATCTCCAATGACTGACCAGAGCGGCTTAAACATTTCTATGGGCAATCCGTCTAGACCCGGAGACTTATTTGAACTCATAGATTCCACGGCCTCAAGTAGCTCAATCTTGGTGAATGGGGCGGTCAATGCATTCTGCTTGACTTCCGAGAGGTTTGTGGGAACCTTCTGGAGAACATCGGATCTTTTAGCCGATGTGTCCAAAGATATTGAACCAAAGAGCCTAGCAAAGTAGTTGCCAGCTATCTTCGCCATGAGTTTGGGATGTGAGGTGATGTCGCCTCCCTCATCAACCAGGGCAGAGATAGAGGTTGTTGTTTGCAGCCGTTGCCGCGCCTTTTGCAAGAAATACGAGTTCATTTTCTCTCATTTAAGAGACCAAGCAATACCTGCTTTTCACTTCATTGCCTGCTCTTTCAAACTGGTTAAGGCCGCCAGGTTTCTCTTTGCCTCCACCAGTGAGGCGTGCGTGCTGGGTCCCACCGACCCATTTTCAATGAGCCACTCGCAATGGAGATGCATTTGAGCATAACATTCTCATTTCTTTTTCTTTCATTGGCCACCTGCTTAGAAAATGATTGCGCCTCTTTCCTGGTTGCATATAACCTCTGCAGGTATTTGAGCGTAGGGGAATGAACGGATGAGCCCGCATCTTTCCAAGCCTTTTTGAGCCTATCAATTAATGAGGGAGCCCTGAGCAGCATAGGGTTTAATCTAAAAAAACCGCAAGGCTTTAGCTTGGATCCCTGGAGGGGCTATGGAGATGGAGATCTGCGCGTGGTCAAAGTCCGGCAATATTGGTGCCTGCCCAAATGGTTGTACCCATGATTTTGGCAGCATGGGTGCAGTATGCTCTGTCCAGTCTAGCCATGCATAAGTTTGGAGGGGCTCTGTTGTTGGTCCATGTAAAACAAATGGACTCCTATTGGAAAGCGTATGTATCAGCCAGTCCCACCGAGAAACAAAAAGAGTTCCATGCTGACAATTCATTTGGAGACAAAGGATGTACAGTTGAGCCAAGTTGGTCAGCTAGGTATATTAAAATCACCAACTAAGAACCAGTGTTCAATAAGCGGACACTCAAGGATTTTTGAACGCAACAAGCACCAAAGCTCAATTCTCTCCGTAACGTCATTGGGTGTGAATATATTTATGAAAGCACAGGTTTCAACCGAAGCCGAAGGAATAGTGCAAAGACACTGAACTCTACCTACAACCCAAGTCTCCACCGATTGGATAACACTCTTCAGTGCCACCCCTGGAGTCAGTGGCCGTGGGATTCCACCAAGCTACATTTGAAGGCCAGATAAAGGAAGTCAAGGATGTGATCTTCTTGAAGTCGAGCTTGTGCTCTTGAATGAAGATGATGGCATTCGTAGAGATTAAAAGGGCAGCCCAAGATAGAATCCTCTTTGGCATGGAGGCATCCGAGCCTATTCCCCTTATATTCCAGGAGATGAGAGACCAAGTCATGGGGGCCTACTATCGTAGCCCATGACATTGCCATAATTTGATAGCTATAAATAAGAATGCAGTGTATGAAACTGGAGATCAGCGGAGGTTAGCACATGGAATAAGTTCTTGAGCGCGTTTCCACAATCATGTGGAGTTTGGGAGGTTGGGTAGCGCGCTCACGTGAGCACAAGGGCATATTCCCCGAATTTGCATGAAATTTCCGCGAAATTTCCACAACGAAATGAACTTGGCGAAACTAAACAGTATGTGAAACTAACACATAAAGAACAAGTAGCCCATATACCTGATGAACATCTTGCCCTATAGGCGTGGCTTTTTCTCCATAACAGGCGCGAGAGTGCGGTGAGACTTCACCTCAAATTGCAGGTCATCGCCCATAGCTAATTTCTCACAGGGAAATTCTATACCAAATAGCCTGAGAAGAAATCACACTGAAGGATAATTTTGCATGGCGAAACTCTGTACCAACTAGCCTGAATTGGATGTGGGATTGTTGAGTGATGGGATTTCGTATAGAAAGTTTCGACTCAAGCTATACCAGTAAGGGTTTCTCAATGCGAAACCCCACCGCTACATAGGTTTGTGCCCATATCACCAAGTCTTTTTTAAACACCAGTAAGGGTTTCTCCATGCGAAACCCACAGCTGCATCGGTTTGTGCCTTTTTCACCAAGTCTTTCTCAATCACCAGTAAAGGTTTCTTAATGCGAAACCCACCGTTGCATCGGTTTGTGCCCATATCACCAAATCTTTCTCAATGCGAAACTCGTTTGCCGCTATAAGTTTAGGGTTTTTGGCTACACTACTGAAGTTTTCGCCTTGCTGAATTAATGCAGACGTACCGTATATATGCACGGGTCCTAACAACCAACATGTAACCCAGTGGTAAGGGCATATACCCTCTTACGAGTGGTTGTGGGTTCAAACCACCCTGTTGGTTGTTACAAAGGTGTCCACCTTCATACTGGAAGACATTAGCCCTTATGGGTCAAGTGACACCATAAGTTACGCTTGCTTCGGCAACGCGTTCATCATTTTTATTTTTTTGGACGGGTCCTCTATACCCGCTTATGGTTTTTTTTTCCGTTTTGGAAACATGTAACTCCTATGACCGAGATTAAGCAAACATAAAACTCCCATGACCGTGGGTTGTGCTTACCATCCCCCGGAGCTTGGCGACCGGGTGCTCTTTTTGGACTTTAGTGGTGGGAGTGGTATATAGAGGCTACAAACAAACAACATGTAACCCGGTGGTAAGGGCATATACCCTCTTACGAGTGGTTGTGGGTTCAAACCACCATGTTGGTTGTTACAAAGGTGTCCACCTTCATACTGGAAGACATTAGCCCTTATGGGTCAAGTGACACCATAAGTTACGCTTGCTTCGGCAACGCGTTCATCATTTTTATTTTTTTGGACGGGTCCTCTATACCCGCTTATGGTTTTTTTTTCCGTTTTGGAAACATGTAACTCCTATGACCGAGATTAAGCAAACATAAAACTCCCATGACCGTGGGTTGTGCTTACCATCCCCCGGAGCTTGGCGACCGGGTGCTCTTTTTGGACTTTAGTGGTGGGAGTGGTATATAGAGGCTACAAACAACCAACATGTAACCCAGTGGTAAGGGCATATACCCTCTTACAAGTGGTTGTGGGTTCAAACAACCTGTTGGTTGTTACAAAGGTGTCCACCTTCAGTAGCCCTTCGAGGTCAAGTGACACCATAAATTATGCTTGCTTCGGCAACCGGTCCACCTTTTTTGTTTCTTTGTAGAGGCCACTGGAGGTAATAAACATGACTTGACGTGGCAGGTAAGTGGCACTGCATTCAATTTGCGGTGCTCGGTCGCCGAGCTCCATCCCATTTTATCGGGGTGCGCTACAAACGCGCTATCTGGCGACATGGAAGCGATATGTGTACCCGGCCATTTTTGTCTGTTTCCTCCCTTAAATGGTGGGCCGGGTACATGGAAGGCCGCTCTCAGTGGGGCCGGGCGGAGTGGGGGCTGGGGGGATGTACCTGTCAGTTCACACGTGCGCCATCAAATGAAGCCACATCCACCATATTGGGACCGCAAGGGTTGAAAGAGAATTACGACCAAAATACTCACTTTGTTGCCTAGTGAGCAGGTGCTCTCTCAGGCTCTGTCTCTCTGGGAGAAGATCTCTCCAATACACAAGAGAAGAGCTGGCGATCGCAAAGGGATTTGTGGGTAGGCCGGGGCTGAGCCTGCTGCCGTCCTTCGTCTCACGCAGATTTCGTGGTGGCTTCGTGAGAGGTTTGCGTAAGCTCAACCTGCACACCATGGCATCTGTGTCCACAACAGGCACTGGTGTTGCTGATGATGCAGTGGTTGCTCCCCGAACTTCATCGTTGCCGCAGGTACACCCTTCTCCTGCTGTTTAACCTGCTTTCATTTTCTAGTTCTTTGGTACAGTAGGCATAGTTCTGGCAGATCAGAAAGAGAGGGACAGAAAGGGCGAGCAGCGGGAGGATTTAGTCTTCAGACCGAAGTGATTACTTTTTTGTCTGTTTATCTCACAGATTGCACACCAAGATAGAGAAAAAGCGCTTTTGATTTCTGCTGAAGCAGAGTACTGTCCATCCTTCTCACAATTAGGGCAGATTTTTAGCCCTGCTGGGTCAATTTACTGTGGACAGCTAGGCAGCCTCCTCTCGATTTGAACTTCAGCCTGTGCCCGAAGTGGAAAGAGCCTCGGTTAACATGGATCTGACATTGAAAAATATGAGAAAAGAAATAAATTGTGGCAAAGACGAGAAATGTGAAAGCAGAAGGTGTATCGTTTTTCTGAGTTGTGAAGGTGATTGTTGCATGCAGGTCTCAAAACGCCTAGAGAAGTTTAAGACCACCATATTCACAGAGATTAGCATGCTGTCCAGCAAGCACCACGCCATCAACCTGGGCCAGGGATTCCCCAACTTTGACGGCCCTGATTTTGTCAAGGATGCAGCTATACGTGCAATTCAGGATGGTGACAAGAACCAATATGCCCGGGGGTTCGGCGTTCCGCAGCTCAATGCTGCAATTGCAGATAATTTTCAGAAGCTAACTGGGATAATTGTCAACCCGGAGACAGAAGTCACTGTCACATCAGGGTGTACAGAGGCGATTGCAGCCACCATGCTTGGTCTGATCAATCCTGGTGATGAGGTCATTTTGTTTGCTCCCTTTTATGATTCATACCAGGCAACTTTGTCCATGGCTGATGCCACAATCAAGACAGTCATATTACGGGCTCCAGATTTTGCTGTGCCTGAAAAGGAGCTTCGGGAGGCTTTTTCAAAGAAGACACGTGCGATACTTGTTAACACTCCACACAATCCAACTGGGAAGGTGTTTTCGCAGAAGGAGTTGGATCTGATTGCGTCATTGTGTAAGGAAAATGATGCTCTTGCCTTCACTGATGAAGTCTATAACAAGCTGGTGTTCAAAGGGGAGCACATTTCTCTGGCTTCACTGGAAGGGATGTACGAGAGAACCGTGACAATGAATTCCTTGGGAAAGACCTTCTCCTTGACTGGCTGGAAGATTGGGTGGGCAGTGGCCCCCCCTCATCTCACTTGGGGATTGCGCCAAGCACATTCTTATCTGACTTTTTCAACGGCAGCTCCCTTGCAATGGGGTGCTTTGGCTGCACTACGAGCACCTGAGTCATATTATGAAAATTTGATCAAAGATTATAGCACCAAGAAGGATATTCTTGTTGAGGGTCTGAAGAGTGTAGGCTTCACAGTCTATGAGCCCCAGGGAACATACTTTGTGATGGTAGATCACACTGCATTTGGCTATGAGAATGATGTTTCATTTTGCAGGCATTTGATAGAGGATGTGGGAGTGGCCGCAATTCCTCCGAGTGTGTTTTATGAAGATCCAAAGGATGGTAAGGATCTTGTAAGGTTTGCATTCTGTAAGGATGAGCAGACACTCAGGGCAGCTGTTGAAAGGCTGAAGGCCAATCTGAAGATGCCAGCAGGCATTATTAGTTGAAGGTCCATTATTCAGTAACAGCCATCTGATGAGGTCAATCTTCTAAGCCTTACGGGATGAATTAGTGCCTCTGCTACCAGAAGAGAGAGACTGAGTGAGAGAAAGAGGGAGGAGAAAGAAATGATCATGTTTGCGGCACAAGTGTAGAGAAAGAGAGTATTACATATTGTTGCTGGCACTTGTCTCTGCCCTTTCCCACCTGCTAGAATGACAACCAATTAGATGCCTCTGAAGTTTGAAATGCTCCTAAGCCGTGCAGCTATGTCTGTTCCATCTGTGATAGCTAGGGGGCAACATTAACCATCGTGCTCAGAATGCTTGCACCTCCCAAACTTGAAGCAGTTAAAAACAAGTGCAAGTTTCTTTTCACAGTGACTTACATGGCACATCTGCATGACACGAGGGTTAGCAAATGACAGGAATGTTCAGATGTATCACTCCTAGTTCTCATTAAGTACAACATGTAGTTACATTCATGACCCTTGTTGTGATCATGACAAGCTGTCACCAGCCTGAGGATAAACTTCAAGAGTATTTCCCAAATGATGTAGATAGTACACAGTACAAAACCCACTGTGTAAGGAGGGCTTTACAACAACTATTACTTCTTTTCTCTTGAACTATCAAGAATTACGTTTCTTCCCCCCATTGACAATCCACTCGCTCTGTTGCTCTCGTGTTCCTCTTCTATCTTCTCTCCCTCACTCCATCTCCCAACCAAAGATAGAAGTCCAACTGTCATGACTCATCCTTTTCCATCCAGATCTCCACCAGTGTACTATATGCCTGCAGTAGTATAACTGCAGCATAGTCAGAAACTTGAGATTGTATAAGGTTAGAACATACTCTATCGTTTTCCCAAGTGTTTTCTTAAGTCTTTGTTGACTAGACATCTAGTGACACATGGAGATATTTCCTTCTTGTACACCATACTGCTGCTGGTGACAAGTAGCAGAAATTTAACAAAGAACCACAAGAAACAAATATAGAACCAAAGAAACCAAGAACTACTGAAAGCTCAAGCATTGCACAACAGAGGAATACCTCATGCAGGGATCTACTCATCCTGGATATGACAAACCCACGAGGCAGTGCTGAACATCAAAAGTGGAGAGAGGGGAGGGTGCAATGACAAACAACTTAGTAACAAAGTCAAGAGATTCAACAATCAAATGGCTGACAGAAGGGTGGTCCCTTGAGAGGCCCACATCCAGTCCATTTCACAACTTGCTTCTTTGCATTCATCCAAATGGCCTCAAGTCCCGCAAGAAAGCATGTCTTCGGAAATGGCCATATCCTCAACCATCTACATACTCTATGCCACATATGTTTGCTTTCATCTTGACACTGGCAACAGATTCTCCACCCACTGAGGGTCTCCAGGAGATTGGTGATTTCACGATGGTGTATAGTCCCTTTCCAGACAAATGTAACTTAGCCTGATTAAAGCTCTTGTCATTTTAACTTAAGAGAAGTATGGACCACTCCACCCAGCTCTGGCCAATTTAGAAGCCACATTACAAAGCAATTCCCCATAAAGGAACCTCGTCATTGCCTGCTTTCAAGGTTCCGTTGAACCCACCCTCCGTGAGCCCCAGTTAGTCGAACAAAAACACCACTCCCCTCCAATACGGGACAAAACAGCCCCCAAAGTGACAGAAAGTGGCTGTCATTGTGATTGCCAAGGCACACATCCAACCATTTGTTTCTCAGAATGCCCAAGAAAGGGGACTCAATGGCTTTGCAAGCAAAGTGTCTTGTAGCACACCCTAATCAAACCTTCTCTTACCACTAGATCCTCAACCAGTGCAACCCATTAGAAATATAGATACAATCTTTAGCACCGTAGGTGCTGGCTCTCTTGCAAGCTCCAATGCTTCCAGAGCTCATGTCCTGTCATGCTGATAGAGCTTCCTACATTCAAGTGTACTCGCCCTGCAACCATGCACAGCTGTCCTTACGCTTGATTCCTTCGACGTCCAGGACCCAGCCATTCTGTGAAGGCAGGGGACAACCTTGCTTAGACAGCGAATTCATACTACAGATGTCGTGAAATTATCCTAAGCTGCATAAACATTAAGGGCGGACACTAGACTGTTATCGAAACGGTTGAACTTACCCAGAATTTGGTTCTACATGAGGACATAGCTTCTAGATGATGAATGAACGCTGCTGCAAGTACATGTACATGTAAGGAAGTTTTACTAGAGCTGCGTTGCGCACATTCTCATGATCAGGTCACTGCATGTGTCATGAGTCAATTAGAAATACTCGTCGGTCTGACTCCATCAGTCACGAGATAGATCTTCTAACGGGTGGATCCAATCTCCTCCAGGAATCTGTTTCTGATATTTCTTGTAATTTAAAAGCTCGGGCTCGATGGGCTCCAAACCTGGCAAATCATGCATGTGAATCTGCTCAGCCATCATGTAAGGAAGTTCTACTAGAGCTGCGTTGCGCACATTCTCATGATCAGGTCACTGCATGTGTCATGAGTCAATTAGAAATACTCGTCGGTCTGACTCCATCAGTCACGAGATAGATCTTCTAACGGGTGGATCCAATCTCCTCCAGGAATCTGTTTCTGATATTTCTTGTAATTTAAAAGCTCGGGCTCGATGGGCTCCAAACCTGGCAAATCATGCATGTGAATCTGCTCAGCCATCCTGGGTTATAACACTAATCCTCAGGAGTAATGTCACAGCTTCTCCACGCCAGATCAGAATTAGGAAAACTTCCTAACCAAATTCTCTGGTCCACCAGCCTCTACATGCATTCATGCTTTACCTTTCTTCTCCAACCACATCAACTCCTGCAGGTTGAATTCCAGCTCTACGCCTGGCACAGACTTAGTAGAACGTTTTCATGCGCAAAACCATCGTTTCCATCCATCGTGGCGATGACGTGGATGTATCGAGTACCGATGTCAACTGTTTTCATTTATGTTCTATCCATCTCCTTAAGTCTGCCCTCCTCTCTCACTTCTGTCACTGAAGGAATAATCCTGTCTTCTCTGGGGTTTCTTCTTCAGTGATTGTGGCCGTGTTGTCACAGGACACACTGGAAGAATGGGTTCCCCGGCTACGACGGAACGTGGATCGGTGGCAGCTGTGGAGGGCGTAGCGGAGAGGAGCAGTCAGATGTCGCGCACCCAATTCCAGCTTTGGAAGCAGCAGAAGGTGTCTCTCTCTCTCTCTCTCTCTCTCTCTGCTGAGCCAAAGGCTCAGGCCCTTTTGGGGTCTAGTTACTGGAAAATCACACACAGCAGATTGATGTTTGTGTGAAGGGATTTCTAAGAGGATATCTGGAAAACTCGGATCAATTGTTGTTTCAAGGTAAGTCATCCTACCGGCGTCAGCCCCTGACAAAGGTAGTTTCTGTCTCTGTTCCGCTCAAACTGGGCGCGGGGTCAATGGCCACAAGGCTACGGAAAACAACGTCTAATGAGTACATTCTATCTCTCTCTTTGACGACGTTACTTATTTTTTCAGGATGGCATTTGAGTTTCAGATTTTGTGGATTGCGGTGAGGAATCTGTTGTCGAATTTGTCTTTCTGTCTGCGTTCCTGTCTCTCAAGATCTCATTGTTGATTAAAGGAGATGAATATGAGATGAATCCTGCTAGAAGTCACGTTAAATGATTGAATAAGAGGGAAAAACTGTGGGATTGGTTTATCTCACCAAGGCGTGACCGTTCGAGAGCATGGGCAGTTGTGTCTGAAACCTTGAATCACCCAAGAAGAACTCACTCTCCGGTTGGTTTCAACGGTGGACACGATTTAATTGTAGCAGTGATTGATCTGGCAAATTGGGATGGATTAAGAGGCGAGCTGATAAGCGTTTAGAACGAGGAAGCAGTAATTTGCCTGGTACGAGACCTGCAAGCAGAGCAACTGGACCTCACAGTTGGCCCCGTTCAACACTTGCGAGATTCTTGACAAAATTAGGTCTTCCCGTGGCAACTGCTGGGAGGAAGGTGCTGCAACATCTTCACTGTAAGTGGCGTCAAAGTCAACATGTTTTTGGTGGTCGAACAACTAGCAAGCGGACGGGACACAGTACTTGCTTATGACTGCTCCAGTTTGGCAGAGACTTGGGATTGGAGATCCCTTCTCTTGAACGATCATATATGCCTCTATCATTTGTTGAAGTTATGTGAACTCCCAAGAATTTGGCATGCGAACTTTAATCACTGTGAAACTGTGTGCTTGCCCACTCTAGGATGCTGAAGCAGCAGCTAAAGCAGCAGAGGCTGCTCGGAAGAGGGCAGAGGACATTGCTGCAGGGCGGATGCGCATGAATGGTAGGGAGCTGTATCAGCATGAGCCATGGGTGTTTGATGATGCTCGTTTTGAGTAGATTTTGAATTGAGGATGGTGTCACTTTTATGACCCTAATTTCAAGAGGGAACCTGAGGGTCTTGCAGAGAGTGAGAGAAAGAAAAGATCTGAAGATAATGTATAGTTAGTTGATGTGATAATGACAGTAGTTTAGGGGAAGATTGTCCCCTCAGGAGCATATAGTAGGTTCTTAGTTGCAATGGCATCTCCCTGTCTGTCTATGTCTGGTCTGTGACTGTACCAGAAGGGTGACCCTGAGGAAGCCTGCATGGCTGGTGTGATACATCAGCTCATCTGCACTTGGGTGCACTGTATTAGAGTAACAGGTTATGTGTACTTGGTCCCCAAGTGTGTGGCGCACATCCACAAACCAGCCATATCTCTCTCCAAGCTGATTTCTTCCCATAGTGCTGCTTTAGCCCCAGTTTGGCTGCAGTTGTGACAGTAGCAAGCATACTGTATCGTCGTTCAGTATATTTTCATAACAGGAGGACCGGCATGAAGTTCAATTCCTGAACATGGATCATTTCATTTGTTTGTTTTGGACTCCCAGTGCAAAAATCACAGCTTTTTTTTAATAAAGAAAAGTTCCTTGTACAGTAGGTTGGCTGTATACCAATATGGAGTCTGAAGTGATACCTTTAAAACCCCAAGTCTTGGTTTCAAGTGAAGGTGCTAGATGCAGGGTACAATGTGCAGATGACTTTGAAGGTGTGGAATCTGTAGATGGCCTCAAAGCTATGTAAATACTGCCTTTAGGGGCATAGTCACAGAATGGAAAGGACCTCTCATGAAGTACCATATCACCCCTTCTCTTTTCTGGCTTTTCCTATTTTGTAGATAATGGGAAACCTGAATCCTGGGTACTGAACAGACACAGAAGATGAAGTACAGACAAAAGAGCAAAAGATGACATCGCCCTTGAGCAGAGTTATGACTTCATTGCATATGATTTATTATATATGGTTCAATGTACTTACACTGCAATAACAAACTGTTTGCAAATAATTTGTTTGCAGTTTGTTCCTTCCAAAGCTTCAAAGTGCGAATTCGGGGTCACAAAAGTGGAGTTCCTAGAGCATGTGATTACACAGGATGAGATCAAAATGGACGACAGAAAGGTGAGGGCGATCTTGGACTGGGAGCCCCCGACTTCGGTCCCGGGAGTGTGATCCTTCTTAGGACTCGCCTCCTATTACCGAAAATATGTGAGAAATTTTGCCAAGATCGCGGGGCCTCTGTCGGACCTTCTGTGTAAATCCAAAGTCTGGGTACGGAACATCTTTTGTGGCCAAGCTTTTGCTGAGTTGAAGCAGCGGATGGCGGAAGCTCCAGTCCTAAAAATCCCGGAGTTCGACCGCCCATTTGAGATTCATACGGATGCGTCGGACTTCGCAATTGAGGTTGTGCTCATGCAGGATGGACGTCCAGTGACTTACAAAAGTAAAAAACTGAATGAAATGGAGCGAAGGTGGCCTACGCACGAGAAAGAAATGAAGGCGGTGGTGCATTGCCTTGAGCTTTGGCGCCACTATGTTGGTTCCAGCCCGGTGAAGGTGTTCACGGACAATGTCACAGTGAAGTATTTTGCCAGTATTTTGCCACGCAGCCTAAGTTGTCCCCAAAACAACTTAGGTGGCAAGACACTTTGGCAGTGTTCGACGCGGATATCCAGTAAAACCGAGACGGGACAATGTGGTGGCCGATGCTTTAAGTAGAAAGCAGCACCTCATGTTGGTGTACAGGGGCGAGACGACGATCTAAAAGAAGACCCGGAAGGCTTGCAGATGCAATTGAGAATGTGCCCCCTGAAGATAATATGCAGAAGAGTAATCAAATAAGAGTGTGTGATCAGGTGGGTGTCAAGAAATGCATACATCTGAAACGCAGGAACCCAAATTCGGACATGAACCATGGCTTCATCAAAGTAAAACACAAGGTTTAAAATGAATGGAAAAGCTATTTGGGTCTTGTACAAAGCTTTACAGAGACAGTCCATGTTGATGAGTATGGTTGTTTTTGAGTGGCTGGCCGGTGGCGGTAGGTAGGTACTAGTCAAAAAGTCAAAAGTTACTTCTTTCATTCTGACAAGCAATTGGGACTTGAGAATAAAAGCTGTATATGTCTGACCATGACAATAGGATTGACCCTTACTAGTGGAGGACGATATCCTTGCCATTCAGATTGAAATTCCATGGATCTATGGACTCCCGCTGCTTAAAGATAGAGGGTTCTTTCCAGTGTTGGGAGGTTCTTTGATTCGGCTACAAACCCCCGGAGGTTATCAAGAAGGTTATATGGATATATAACCGTGGTTCTCAAAAATACAAAGAACCGGCAAAAAATCATAACCGCCGGTTACGTAGTTTTGAGATAACCAGCCTGAAAACCGTCAAAGATCCGCCAAAGACGGACTGGGTGAGGTGGGTGCGGACCTTGTGCCATCATCAGTGAATTAGTGAATAATATATTATATATATGATATCAGTGAATTAGTGAGGCAAGTTATTTGATGAAAACCGCCGGGTTCTTACAATTAACCGGAACCGGTGGTTCTTTCCATTAAAAAAAAAAAAAAAACCGGAACCGGAGGATCTTTGATCCTAAGATTTTGTAGAAACTGGATCAGGAGGTTTTGAAGGAAATCAAATAACCGCCCAACACTGCTTCTTTCATTCTTTCCCGCAGTTGATGGCTAAGATCTCTTGAAGATTTGGGTCGAGGGCTCAAATCCCTAGAACTAGAATAAAAGAAATGAATTTAGAAAAGAAAAGATGATAGGGCGCAAGATCCCGGGGTTGGGACCTTACGCCTAAGATCCCCCCAGGGAAAGAAGTTCATAAAGCTAAAACCCTAAAACTTCCCCACTTTCCCACAATAGTCAAAACTCCCAATTCCAACGTTGAAATGACCCCCAATTTTTTGAGTGCCTGCAAGTGCACCCACGTGTACAGTTCAAAGATGTAAAAAGATGCACTATACCGACAGTTACCACGTCTTCAATGGAATGTGTAGATTCCAACTCTCGTAGTAAAAATAAGTGGACAATATGAATAGCTTAAGAACTTACTATAGGCAGACGAGTAGGCCAGTTGTCAGCATGTCAAATCGTCCCCACCCCGCCAGCCAGTCACTCTGAGTCTTGTGTACAGACTCATACTTTGACCATGAACCTACCTACCGACAGTGAGCCCTAGTAAAGCCTACATACCGACACCAAGGCCTACTACTGCCCGCCCATCCGTAGCTACCTTGGACTGTTGACCCTATGTACTGCTCTACTCAAACCTCCAACTTTTTCCTAATTGTTTTTGAATTTAAAATAAAATAAAAAAGCCCTTTAAAAAAAAACAAAGAGCTGTGCGGATAAAAGCTGTCGGGATCGTCTCTTGAGAGCCGACAACTTCGAGCTTCGCAATCCACACCAGCTTTCCCACACATCCGAGCTTTGATTCTGCGTTTTTAATCCCAGCTTTGATTCTGCGATGGCGAGGTTAAGCATGTCGATGCAATGGGGCCTAGCAATTCGGCTCTTGATGGTGTGTGCATTCCACCACTTGGGCAATTCGTCCCGTCTGTATGAGCTGCCAACAGTTGCATTGGAAAGGCCGATGACTATAATCAAGTTGGAACGTCTGTATCATGTGTGGATGCTGAGAGCGGCAACGAATTTCAAGTACAATGACACCAAATTGTCGCAGGCGATGGAGCTTGCAGAGAAGGACAAGAGCAACGAATCTGTCTCGGAAAATGGAGCGGGGTTGAAGTTTCCCAGCTATCCGAAAGGAGGGAAGTGCGATTATTCGTTGGAGTATAATCTGGATCTATATGTGAGGGATCGTCTGCAGATTCTGTGGATTGATGTCATTGACATTGAGGATTGTGGCGGGACTCTCCTTAAATCCCACTCTTATCAGCGGACGATGGCAGTCCCCCAACCCGCGGCTCAAACAGATTCCCAATCAGACTCCCATGACCCGTTTTCTAAAGTAGTTGTGAGCATCGGGGGTGCTCCTGGCTTTGACTTCTTTGGGGAAGGCGTGTACTCTTCAGTTACAGGGCGGATGCATTTGGTTGGTTGTTTGAGGAATCAGGAACCTGCATACCTGGGAAAAGCTGATGAGGGGGGTCCCTCCCTGAACGAGACTTGGGAGAGTGAGGTCATTGAAGGTGACTGCCATGTCTCTGCCACGGTACAGTATCCTCCTCTCAATCCGTTCTGGGTGAGACAGCGCAAGCTGAAGCTGATTCTCCAAAGCAGCCGTGAGGAAAACGATGCTCTCTATTTCAAACCTCGAGAGAAGATTATTTCCGTTGGGCGTAAAGAACAGACAACGTTTCAGTCGCAAGAGTTGCTGTATGGATTGTTGCTGTGTGGATTGTCGCCGTACTGTGCATCATAGGGCAGATTGAGCATGGGAGAAGAAACAAGGATGCGCTGCCATACGTGTCGCTGAGCATGCTCACCCTTCAGATTCTAAACTACTTGAGTTACTCGCCCATGTTTTCACGCATGGATCACTTAAGTGTTTTCGAAAGGGAGCTCAGATTCACATACGATTCCACATTCTCGGTTCCCGCAGACTTCTCAAACGGGCCATTTGCACTAGCAGCAGTGCTTTTATGTGTGTGGATAGGTCATAAGGTGGGGGATGCCAGGAGAATTATGAGCCTGAGAGTGCGGCGGGGCCGACTAGGGGCAATACCCCCCCCAAGCGATTGGATAGTCACATCTACAAGCCTTGCCATCTATGCTTTCATCATTCCCGTGTTATTCTTCAGCCTTAGTCTTGGGGAATATCCTTCCTTGTGGTACGGGGAACTGATTGCATCCAGTAGGGTGCAGGAGTTTGGGGCCAGGCTCTTCGTGGACCTGTTCCTAGTGCCACAGGTAGTTGGAAACTATGTGTGGAACATTCACAGTCGCCCATTGAGTCGTGGTTTCTATGCTGGAATTTCGCTACTCCGGTTGCTGCCATACCTGTACCGGATATCCCAGCATCTCGAATTGCTGCCAATCTTCGAAGTAATGGACACATTGTACTTAAGTCCAACACAAGAAAGAGTAGACTTCGCCTCATCTCGATACGACATTGCAATAGCATCGTGCATGGGGCTGCTTGCAGTTACCATCTACCTTCAGCAACAATGGGGTGGCCGGTTTGGTTCTCTTCTACCCACATCTCCTCCTCACCCTGTCAAACCACAACTGGACAATCCTGACCCATCAAACAAGTATTTCGGAGGAGAAGACGAGCTCCTTTGAGGAAAACTGATACCTTAACACCTCTGGAGTGTAGGTACGCAGAGGGACAAATTCACAGAGCCTGACTGCCCCCACTTAGTAAGATCTCTTTGCTGCCATCTTTCTTTCCTCTCGAATGAATTATACTGTCACACAGCTAAGTCTTGCTGGCCGAATAACATGTTGTTCCATCTCCTTCTGTTGGGCAGTTGAAATCCTTGCCAACAGTGGGCGCACTATAGTGCACAGTGGACTGTTGGTGCATGCATAGAAGCCGCACCCTAATGTGAAGGATAGTCAATCTTCTTATGTCAAGCATGTCCTGTTCCGTACTGAAAACTGTTAAGCAATTCAGGTCCGGTGTTCCTACTTGAACATTGCGCAGAGATTTCGCGATGCAATTTAAGCCGAAAACTGTATTAGAATGTAGGTTGGCATCACTGTTGCACATGGAAGGGCAACCCCTGCCCATCTATAGCACTCATTGTTCTCCACAACTTGAATAAGAGGATGGAGAAAGTACCGATTGGTGCACTCGACCATCTCCATGCTGGGAATCCCACTTGTCCCTGGCCCTCTCCAGTGGGTCCCCACGAGTATGACGTTTAAAGCATAAGAAGGCTAAAGCATAAGAAGGCTCGCTTTTTAGAGTGAAGGCTCGCTTTCTTTTTTGAGCAGCTTCGTCTCAAGCATTAGAGATGGCATACCTCGTTGCTTTCTCTCTAGTGTTGCTTTTGCTGCTTCGGGTAACTCTTCTGTTACGATATTGTTTTGGGATACTTTCTCTTGCTCTCTTCACCTTTCAGCCACAAGCTCAAAATACTTGACTCCAAGCACGGTGACCTGATCAACTTTCCTACTGTATACGCAATGCCCAACTATGACGTTAACCAAAAGAAGAAAGATGGAATAATTAGACTGACATAGCTTGCAGGGAAGGGATACGTGGGCCCATAACCTATTTAAGCAAAGCAATCACTCGCACAAGAGGCACATTGGAATGATAAAAAGGAATGTATTAGTTGTAGATCTCAGATTGCACTACACAGCAAAAGCCTCCGTGATTGCCTCACACACTGACTTATTGCAACTCCAGCATCTGTACGCACTCTGCCACTGAACTACCGTATATAGGTAGTCACACCATTGCCAAGCTTTCATGCATCCTTGGTAGGGATGCTTGCATATAATGTCAACTAATCGTTCCCTAACGTATCAAGAACCTGTATATACCAAGAACCTGTATAGAGCAACTAACCTCATACTGTATAAGAACCTAGATATATTACTACTACAGTCTGCCACCCATTTATCACCATGGTAGCTCACTTGGAATGGAGCCTCGTTTTCACTGCTAAACCTTGGAACGTTTCCCATAGGGAGCGAGCTACAATGTGCCCAAAATGAGCATTGCACAACCAGCGAAGTAGAAGAGACAAGGATATCTTAACGTGAATTGATAAATCTTATTTGTTACAATTGCTTGTACAGTCACTGGGTCATGAACTTTTAGTTTTGTTTGTGTCGGGAACCTCCCTTACATCATAGAACTTCTGAGAGAAACCTGCAAGACCTTCACTTCAGCACTTATGATGAGAGGATCAAACCAGTACTGGACCAAACGTCTATTAAGTATGATATTGAGACACTAGCCACAAAGCCTGCGAGCTGAAGATTTGGAAACGTTCCACTGGCAATGGCTTAATCGACTTCTTCAATATGAGGACCTCGCCCACTGGATCCATCTGCAGAGCCGCCATAGCTTCCACCGTTGGCGTCTGGGCCTACACCGCCCCCATCTCCCTGGTACATCCGGGAAATAATCGGGTTGGATATGTTTTCTAACTCCTTCATTCTGTCTTCGAGTTCATCCACCTCGGCAAGTTGGTTGTGATCCAACCAATCTATGGTGTCATTGACCGCATTCTCAATCGATTCCTTGTCGGAACTGGTCAACTTGCCCGCGACTTTCTCGTCTCTAATTGTGTTCCTCATGTTGTAAGCAAAATTCTCAAGGGCGTTTTTGGCCTCCACCTTCCTCTTGACTTGCTCATCTTCAGACTTGTATGTCTCCGCATCCTGCACCATCTTGTCGATGTCCTCCTTGCTTAATCTTCCCTTATCATTTGTGATGGTGATGTTGTTCTTCACACCAGCAGTCTTATCTTCCGCTGCTACATTCAAGATGCCATTGGCATCAATATCAAAGGTGACGTTGACTTGCGGTACACCCCTGGGAGCGGGTGGAATCCCTGACAGTTCAAACTTCCCAAGGAGATTATTATCCCTCGTTCTGGCCCTCTCCCCTTCGTAAACCTGAATAAGCACGCCAGGCTGATTATCTGCGTAAGTTGAGAACACTTGCTCCTTTTTCGTGGGAATAGTGGTATTCCTAGGAATCAACGTAGTCATGACACCACCAGCCGTTTCCAAACCAAGACTGAGGGGAGCAACATCTAGCAACAAAAGGTCGGACACTTTGGCATTTCCTGTTCCAGTCAGAATAGCAGCTTGTACAGCAGCGCCGTAGGCTACTGCCTCATCAGGGTTGATGCTCTTGCACAGTTCCTTCCCATTGAAGCACTCTTGGAGCAGGTTTTGAACCTTGGGAATACGAGTAGAACCTCCCACCAACACGACTTCCTTTACATGGCCTTTATCCATCTTTGCATCCCTCAAACACTTCTCCACAGGCTCCATGCACTTTCTAAACAAGTCAATGCAGAGCTCCTCGAATCTGGCCCTGGTGATTGTGGAGTAAAAATCAACGCCTTCATACAAAGAGTCGATTTCAAGGGTGGTTTGAGCGGTCGATGAGAGCGCTCTTTTCGCCCGCTCGCAGGCTGTGCGGAGGCGGCGCAGAGCTCTGGCATTTCCACTTATGTCTTTATGGTACTTGCGCTTGAACTCCTGGACGAAATGGTTCACCATCCGGTTGTCAAAATCTTCACCGCCGAGATGAGTGTCTCCCGCTGTGGCCTTCACCTCGAAGATTCCCTCGTCAAGGGTGAGCAAAGAAACGTCGAAGGTACCTCCACCAAGATCAAAAATGAGAATGTTTTTCTCTCCTCCTACCGTTTTCTTGTCGAGACCATACGCTATAGCTGCAGCCGTCGGCTCATTGATAATGCGAAGCACGTTCAGGCCAGCAATGACACCCGCATCTTTTGTCGCCTGCCTCTGAGAATCATTGAAGTAGGCAGGGACTGTGACCACGGCTTGAGTGATACTCGTCCCTAGGAATGCTTCAGCAATCTCTCTCATCTTCGTTAGTACCATAGAAGAAATCTCCTCAGCAGCAAACTGTTTCTTCTCGCCCTTGTACATGAGTTCAACCATGGGCTTATCGTTGGGCCCTTTGATAACTTTAAATGGCCACAACTTCATGTCGCTTTGAACGGTCGGATCGCTGAAGTGCCTCCCAATCAAACGTTTTGCATCTAGACAAAACATGTCGAAATCAGGAAACCAGGTACAGATGTTCACACTTCTAAGCTTGCACGCTTTTGAGTTGAAAACATTTTGAGACGAGTGCAACCCACTTCGACAAGCGTCACGACTTTCCTTACTTCTAATGTTCATTATAATCGAATTTGCCAAGAAACCACTGTAGCTGGCCAGTCCTTAGAGTGCAATCGAGTCAGTATTAGCTCTCTAGACAGATCAGATCTCAGAGCAGCAGAAACACGTCTAGAATTACAGCCTCAAGATTATGTTTGAACAATAGTTGGAGATCGGCGTATATTCGACAGACATAGGCATAACACCTATCCTCTAACTCACTCTCGTGAAAATCAGACGGCATGCATCTCATTTTGGTTAGATTGACTGAGGCAGTTCAAAGACAGTCTAGTATCTTGACAGCAATATGTAAGCGGAGGAGATTGATTCTACCGAAGACCGTATTCTGAGGATTCAACGCCACTTGATTCTTTGCTGCGTCACCAATGAGACGGTCGGTGTCCGTGAAAGCCACATAGGAAGGGGTAGTCCGGTTCCCCTGGTCATTCGGAATAATCTCCACACGATCATGTTGCCAGACTCCCACGCAACTATATGTTGTACCAAGATCAATACCAATTGCAGGTCCCTCTACGTTTCCGGCCATCTCAAATCTTCCAGTTCTAACTGAGCTCACGTCGACCCCTAAGAAAGCTAGTTAATTGATCACCTACTCAGCTCAGGTGCCAAGATCTTAACAGCAAATCGCTAACAACAATCAACAATCACTCTGGACAGAGAGGCCACTCTGGACAGACAGACTCAAGATAGGCTGTCTATTCTGCAGCTGTGCTGTTCAGGGGTCGCTCTCGAGAGCAGATCAATATACATGTGCTTGGGCAACGAAAGCCAGAATGGAACACGTCCGAAGAGCTCAGACACGGATCACTGTGCTTCGCGAAGACAACTGGAATTCAAATCACGAGTTCCTACGCATCCCATAGGGAGGAAACTATGAAACTTCTCAAAGATACTCGATTAATTATATGTTCAAAACAGCAGTGGGCACACAAGAATTTTTAATATGAAAGTTGAACTGTTGAAGATTCCCAGAGTTCGAGGCCTTTCACAGTCGTTCTCCACCTGTTCTGGAGCCTTCAGGACGTGTAACGCATGCGTCTCGCCCTGCATGGTCATGGTCATGGTTATAAAGCACCATTTCATTTCATTTCATTTCATTCTTCAAGTCAAAAACGCTGTAGAAGAGCTCGCTACTACAAAACTTCGAGATCGCCCTGGGATCGGATGTCTGGACGACATGCACTGGCGCGCGACTGTAGTCTCCACTCCATCGTGACCTTTAATGCCTCTTGCACCTTTGGACGGTAGGCCGAGGCCCATTGAAATTTCCTTCTTTCGGGCTACGTTAAGTGTGAAGTAATGAAATTGCAGTCCATCGTCGGATAACGTTGAGCTGGCTCGGGGCTTTCACGCCGCGACGAGTGGCAAGCTTCACGTGCATGCCCGCCATGCGAACTCTCTTCCGTCAGCCATCTACAGCTTCACCATGTAGGCTAATTGAAGATACGAGCTCTCCTCGCCATGGCTGTTGATGACTCCTGTTCATGTGTCAGGAGGGCCTGGAGCTTACGCAAGGAGGGCCTGGAGCGGGTTGATTTGCGTGAAGCCCAGCTAGATGCGGCCTATATCTTACTTGGTTTTGTATGAACCTATAGATCAGCATGTGCTTGTGAGATAATTCTGTACGAACAAAATGATCCAAACATTGGATGATCACAGACCTGTAGATTGTACTTTAGTTTTCCTCATGAAGCTGGATCAGAGCTGGGAGGCCCAGTCAAGTGCTGGTCTTGATGCACAGATTATCCCTCTTGTTGTGAGCCTCAGGACGACTCATTCTCGACTCATTAACTCTCATAAGGCTCCACACTGGGCATTAGACGGAGTGCCCTCTTTGTTTTTGGTCTAGTGTTGATCTCACAACATGTATGCAACGTGGGAGAAAAAACATGAAACTTATCATACCTGCAACCTTTGCTGAGCCATGTGTGGAGTGGACCTCAGAACTGACTTCAAGTAACTACCCATCACGAATTTTGGTATAGGCTTGCAGAAAAAGATATGTATAGCATATGAATGGCATGACTCTCTCCTACATGTTTTGCCCTGCCGTCCCAAGCACTTCTCTGCAGCACCTCAAATGAGCAAAATAACTGACTCTCAAGGGCCATTGCAACAGAAGGTGAGTGGGAGATTGATTGTCGTTTAACGAATTAGTGGAGGTCAGTTTTTTGAAGAAAACATTCTTTCAAAATTCATCTTAGGTTGTTGTCACTTCTGTATAGGGAGCACCTTTCTCACCAATTTTCATCTTTTGCTTCTTGTTGCCCTTCTGCACTGCAGGTAGGCGGATATCGTTCAAGAAAAAATATCGCCCAATCGTTCAAGAAAAAAATTTAAGCAAATTGGACATGTAGGAAGCTGACCAAACAAAGGTGGCTGTAGCATGCGGGCCCACATGGCTAATGTGAAAGAATCTGGAGAGGGCCTATTTGGAGGGTAGTCTGGAGACGCTGATCTCCCCTAAAGCTGTCACAAGTCACTGTCACCACGTCTTGGAGGCCTTGAGGAGAACGTGGTGGAGGGGAAGGCCCGAGGAGGTGAGTGGCGGGTCCGAGTGGGCTACACGAGCATCGCGCTTAGGCTGCTTGGTGGGCCGTCTCTCTCACAATGCTCCCGTTGCCGTTCTGGCATCTCGCACTCCATAGTTGCTTAACAATAATGCAAAATTTTGCAAAAGCTTAAGGTTGGGATGGTTTTATAAAGGAGTTATTCATGTGACCACTTGGTTTTTCTCACTCTGTTATGGCCCACAATCCAAGTTCTTGCAAATAAAACAATAGTAATGCCAATTCAATGATGGTCAAGCAGCTGCAACAGGCAGGTAGACTCAATACTGCAATTCTGTGCAGTATAGCAGTGCAAATAATCTACAACTGCTATGAAGAGGAGTAAGCATCTTTACTGATCTTCTCAAGCCTCAGTACATGCGTGATCCTGAGTGTGCATCAGCTTACTTGCAACAACACACTTGGAAGCAGCGAAATATCAACAAAAAGCCGTCTGCTATCTGGATGAAAACCAATCCTCAGTTCCTTTCTCAAATAGGAAGTGGCATTCCATGTTCACCCCACCTTGTAGCAGCTGCACATCCTCTACCAATTCACAATGACTGCATTTCCAATCTTTGTTTAGCAGAATCTTTCTTCTCCAGATGCTTAATAAGCAGGAATCCCCTTGTAGTCTCGAAAGCAAAAAACCCAATTGCCGAAAAGCATGCACTGTAGAACAATCGGGGTCCCATTCCCTTCATGAGCCCTGGTAAACCTTCCTCCAACCATATCTGCCGCAACATTGAAGCAACCCCTGAGTATGTATAGGCGGCTATGGCTTGTGTCCGAGCTGTGGCTTCAGCACTCATCCCTACCATTCCTGTATTGGACACTGAAAGGCGGGCCTGTGTCATCAATCGTGTCTTAACGACGTCCAGCGGGGTGGTCACCATTGCTGACAATGCTCCAGCCATTGCTCCCGACAAGACACTTTGCCAAGGATCGAGCACGGATTTTCCACTTTTCCTTAGCCATGCAAATTTCAAGTACTCCTGGTAGGGGAAGTCACCAATACACACCATTTAGATCATATACAGCTTAGACTTTGGTTGCTGACACAGGAGACCAAAGAAGTCGCACAGAACAGGGGCCTAGCATAAGGTAGACTTCAGTAAGATGTTATGCTGTGCACATGGGTCAATGATCCTGAAGGCTGGCAGGATTTCATGACGTAGAAGTAAGATCTCCTATGTAGTAGGGCTCTACCCAAGCAAAAGTCATATTGGAAGGTAGATTGGCACATGCACTCACATACAAGGCCCAACACCCTTTTTGATGACATTTCGTAAGGATATTTACATTGAGTCTTTGACTGGGTTGAAGCAAACAAGTTTCAATAGGGAATCTTGGTAGTTTCCTCATGGACAAACATTCTCAATATGTTGTCCAGCAGGTGATAAAGGATGTCTAGTTGAATCTTTACAACCTAGCTTTTCAGGACGATGGGGTCAATGTAAATCTTCAACCAGGAAAAAGCGCCCACTTCAACCTGACATACTTACAAAAGTTGAAAAATTAATCACGTTGGACGGTAGATTTCGCAAAAGTGCAGCTGAATAACCCGCATATAAACTTACAAACCCTTCAGTCTGGATAGTGCGCATAAAAACTGCACTTGCTGAGCCAACCGCGCCAGTTTGCATTCGCTGTTTGATCACTTCCTTGGGTACAAATATTGCTGATGATGTGATATTGCCAAGAGCGGCTGCCAGAGGAGGAATTATAGCCCTAGGGCAGTTGGTTATGGAAGAGAACACAGCCTTGCCCAGTTCATAGGTTCCAAAGTAGACAGAAGAGGAGATGATGGAACCTACAATTGCAGCATGGATCCCACAATAGAGGCCCGCTATCCCTTGATCAGCAAGTACCTGAAGCAAGTTCCAACACGTATATTACAAAATGATCCCTTTGTTCTACTCACATCCAGCCACCACTTAAAAACAGGAAACTTAGATCCAAACATCAATACAGAAAACACAATTGGTTCTTTTACTGCCAGAAGAACCAGATGAAGTTATACAATGCCCTAATGCTGAGTTTCCTACCTTTCATGGCTTGTCCTACTATCACCAAGACAAGACTGTCCACACCCAGATCACAGGAATACTAGGGCTCCAGCCAACACCAAGTCCTTCACCCAACATCTGATGACTGATCCATCAGAAAATCCAAATTCAACACTATTGGATTGTCCACACAAGTGCCCAACCAGGACAACCTACGTCTTTTGTCTTGAGTTGACCACCTAATATTCGACATTGGCATTCACCATCAAGAAAATAACAAAGCAAATAAATATTTAGTGTGGTCTCTGTCACATGAGAGAGAGAGACCTTGGACACTACATCAAGGGGCCCTGAGTACATTTGTGATGCCCCACGAGTCTGCAGCTTTGTCTTCACAGTGTCAATAGGATGGAGGGTTGCATTTGTAAACCCTCCTGAAATACCCCCTGCTATTGCACCAATACCTGCCCTTTCTAGCAATGGAATCTGCATCACCATCCGTCTTGCTTGTGTGCTCACTGCTGTAATGCCCCTGACAATGAGTTCACCACATGTCAGCAATGCATGTGACAAAGTATGGGTGATTGAAAGTGGAGAAGAGAAAACTGTAAGGTCAGGTCTTCAGTGATGTTCTGGAAGAAGCTGGGCCCAAAGAACTATGAAATAGTGACACTAAGCATCACCAATTAGCAATGTTGGAAACAGAGTAGCCACAAAATCACACATGGATTTGTTTGGCCTGACCAACCTGTGCTTAATAATCTTCCTTGATACAATGCGGGAGTGCAATTAGGGAATCAGCCTCGTAGAGACCAAAGGCAGTATAAACAATTCCAACCCTTCGGTTTCATTCAACCATACTTATAATATTGGATTTCTGTCCTTGCCTTGAATCAGAACATGTTCCAAGTATAACACAAAGATCTAGAATCATGTCCAAAAATGGGAGCACAATTGGGATGATTAGGTAGGTGGGTTTAATATCGATCAGCAAACGCATCATCATGATCCCATATTTACGGCGAGAATTCCATTTCGGCCATTCTGATGCCAGAATGAAAAGCTGACCTGAAAACTTGATTCAGCCGGGGATTGCTCTCTTCCACGAATCGCCCTACACCTCCTCCCTGCCACGACTCCAAAGGCTTCGACACCGAAAGAATTACAAAAGACATGGGCGACTCAGAAATTGAACCGCTACATTTTCCCACAAAATCAACTGAACCCCACCCAAATTGGACACCGCTGGAAGGCGCATCGAAATCTCTTTCTCTCACAATATCTGAGTACGAGGGAACACTCCCCAGAGATCTAACCTGCGAAATCGAAAAATCAAACCGTCTAGGATCCTCATCATACTCGAGGGCATACATCTTCTGGGGTGAAACGGTGATCATTAACCGCCCCATCAGATCGCGAGAAAACTCGCAAGGCTCTGAGCATGACTTGAGTGTGCACCCCAATCTCGCAACCCAGTTGAAGAAAATCCCCTAACCCTCAGACTGCTCCTCTCTTCCACACACAAGCAGTTCTAAATTGCAGAGTCCAGCAGCAGAACAGAGCTTGCATTCCACAAGACAGCAGCTTTGAAGATGGAAGGAGGGAAGGAAGCCTCTGCGGGAGAGACAGCCTTACATGGATAAAAACATTTTCTATTACCGGTAAGTCTCATCCACATCAACATCCACAGGGAAGAAACCAGACGAGGATGAAACAATCAAGAGTTGCCACGTGGAATTCTGACAATAGCTGAGCTGGATAATATATCTTTATCTTTTTTATTTTTCTATATTTTGGCTTCTTCATGCAAAAGTGCAGACTCAAGGGGTAGGAGCCAGGTTCTTTTCTTCACAGGAAGGATGTTGGATCTGTTCCTGGTGAATCACAATAGAATGTGCTCCCACCATTGCTGCTTCTGTCCCTTCAGTGAGGTTGAAGGCTTCCAGGATTGGGAAAGGATGTCCAGCAACAGGAGGCTGAAACACAGTGAGTCTTTATGGCACATCAAGGTATCAAAGTGGAGGAAAGGAAACCACACATTGTGCCAGAGAAAACAGAACATGAAGAACGGTGGGGAGCAAATCAGAAGAAGGTTACAGATATATCCAGGTCTTACAAGTGAACAGTGATAGCAGCTGCTGGACATCATCAAGGCAAATCAGATGGCATGTGCATTAACAAGGCTGATCTAGGATTCTGTAGGGCTGCTGGGCACTCTATTGATATATGTACAGGGGTTTCCACCATGCAGAAGTCAGCCAAGCAGACTCTCTGATTGGGAAGACAATGAGGTCCAGCGACAGATTGAGGTCTTGGTCCAGCAAGGCAAGATGCGGGAAAGCTCATCGGAGTATTCAGGTCCTGTCACACTTCCTTGAGGGAGCTATCTCAAGCCTGGATAGTCTTCACTTAGAATTTAATGTGCAAGTTCAGATTGCGTGAGCAACCCATGGCCTTCAACCAAACTGTCTTTTGGCCTTGCTGCAGGAAAGAACAAGCGTTTATCAAAGCTGCTTTCAAGTGGGGTTGTGTTTCTGCGTGCCTTTGCCTGTGGGAGGTTGAGGCGGCTAAGAAACAACCCTTTTGATTAGGAGAGTGCAAATGTTACCGTCTTCCTGTTTCCCAATTATGAGAATTTGTTGCCCTCTCTGGCTAACCTGCAAGAAATCTGGAATGCCAGATAGTGTAGCAAAAACTGATCAAAGCAGAGAGAATGCATGAAAGCAAACAACACGAGAGAGGTGGATAAAACTTTCTGGGTGTAAGCTTTGGTGTTTCTGCACTAGGCTGGCAGCCAACTCTGAATGATCTTCTCTCAGGTCAAGGCTGTGCTAAAAGGTAGGAGCGAATTGGAAACATGTGCATAACTCTAGGGTGGCTCTACATATGCTTTCAACTGATGGTACCTCCATGAAAATGTACAACGTGGGGACACCATCCACGTGACTCTGCCTATCCTGCAACATGGATTACCCTTGATTCTCTGTAGCCAGATTGTCACTGGCTGTCTGCAATTGTTTTGGTTGAGTCTCATATTTCCTAGTGCACTTGAACCCACAAGTGGCTTTGGGAGGGCTAGTCTCCCATGCGGGCTTATGCCCTCAAGATCTCAGAGCAAATGTTCACATGCAATGGCGAACGAGTAAATCCCTTGGCAATGTTGCAGCGGTACCACACTGCGAGATCCAGTAATCGTCTCAATAGTAGGTACATTCTTGAGTTAGGTTACAAAGAGTGCGCATGGTGTTGCTGGCAACATCCATCAATTGCAGGTACTCGTCAGCTCCATCAATCAGGCACTGTTTCAGCACAAAATATTGCAGGCTAATCATCATCAAACAAAGAGGCATGTTCTAGAAGGTAGAGATCAAAAACAAGAAAATTAAGAATCATCCACAAAGAACTTCTAATAGGTCAACCATCCAAAATACGCACAGGAGAGGAGACCAAGGGAGATTACCTTGTCGGCTTCAGCAACCCGCTCGCAGATTCTTGCCTTCTGTTCATCGGACAAGTCTGAGGACCGGACCACGAAGTCGTACAGCTGCTCATAACCCCCGTACCAGAAAGATACAACATAATGATTGTGATTATTTGAGACAGTAGTTCCTCACCCTCCCACTGCACATTCTACAGGAGCTTATTCTCTATCCACGTGCCCTTGTGTGTAGTTTTGAGAACACTGAAAAGCAGAAGCTTTCATGCTAGCGACTTTGATTGGCTACATGCTTGATTCCTACTGATAGATATGATGGTATTTTTCTTCCTCTCATTCGCTAGGAATGTACTCACCATGTTTGACCCTGGTGTAAGAAAATCGGAAGGTTGCAATTGAAGACGATGACAACAACAAGTGTAGAGTAGCATGTAGAACAAGCTGTGCTGGACAGACGAGCACCTGAGAGAAGATCTGCGAGACCGGGTACCCTTCAGCAATGATGTCAGTGACCTCCTTCTGTGCTAGGTCGAATTGCCCACTTTGGCAAGCCTTTAACAGTGACTCAAGCACATTCTCTGCCACAAGCTGCATATCAAAATTGAAAAATTTACTTTAGAGTCGGATGCGGTTTGGTACATGATGTCCAGGCTTGGCAATTTCAGCATTTACAGCCAGAAGGTGTTGAAGGTAAGAGGAGTACCCCAGAGACGCTGATGATGTTCTCACTGGATATGGAGGAGCCATACAGGCGAGCTGCACTCTACAGACCCTAGCAAGTCCAAATGCCAACCATCAAGGCTCGATAAAAGCCAATGAAGTGCCCTTCCATCCTAAAGTTTATAAGAGTGCCAGAATGCATTATCAAACACCTCATCATACCTTCTGTATTCATGTTGGGAAGGATGGAAGAGGGACAAATGGGACAGGCCCTGCGAGACAAAATATTCAAAAATGCTTAACTAAGTGTTATAGCTGTCACCTCCCCAACCTAGCATAGACAGGCAAAAAGCACAGGGTTCAAAGGGGGTCCAATGATGACTCCATACAAGACTACCTGCAGCCAGTTCATCCCAGGCGATTAATATGTGGTGAGAATGATGATAGGGACTCTCACTTCAACAGTAAACTAAAGAACAGATCTCATACCTGAAGGCAAGTGATTGCCCGCCGCAAATCACCATCTGAGACTTTGCTGAGTGTGGACAAGGCCTGCACTGACAGGGACTCATTTAGTTTAGAAAATAGTTCCCACTGTGTTCTTCTTAATCTGTACACAAGCTTACATCGAGTAACCTGATTTTGCAGCTTCCCTCCACTTCATAAGAATTTCAGAATTCAATTACCAGGGGTTCCAGCATTGAGTTCTTACACTGGGGCCCTAAACTACATGCCTGAAGGAATTCAAGAGGACAGACCCTGCACCAGTTTGGACTTTGCAGCTAGAAGTTGGGAGAAAACAAGAAAGGCAGGAGAGCAGAATGGGAGCTGCTACCAGTGGCAAGTTCATTCTAGTCGTGCGAGTTACCTTTGTAGCGTAATTCTAGCCTCCAGATTTCACAAATATACCAACAAGATTATTGAAATACCTCCAGATTCAGACCCAAGGAGAGTCCCAGCTATTAGCATTGTCTTGAGCCTCTTTTATTGGGAGCACAGATGTGCACTACTAATCTTTCGAATGTAGTCCCCCTTCAAGACTGAGACAGCATCTTGGGAACAACTGCTGGGTCAATATAAGCCGTCCCTTTGGGTGGACCCAACCAGCAACCCGACCTAAGAAGTTTAATCAACCAATTCACAAACTACTATATCCATACTGTCGATTGGTGTGAACATGCATATTATCTGGAGAGGTTAGGAAGCACCACCTCAGGCTTCAGCTCTAGGCCTTCCTCTTGGCAAATGTACGATATGCGACGAGTCATGATGTCTTCGATCAGTGGTTTAAATCTGAATTTGGCACATCGTGATGCCAATGGCTCTATTATCCTGGCCAAAGCATCTCAAAACATGAGGTAAGACACACACCATCTACTTGTTTAGGTGAAACACACTCCTGTTGATTAATACCCATTGGATCTTCCAGATTCTTCTCACTACACAACAACTTCAAAGCAAGCGAAAACTGTGAAAAGCAGCCAGAAAGGAAGAGGGAGTCACCGGCTGACATAGTTGCAGATGAAGCAGAAGCGGGTGACTTTGGAGTATGTTTCCATGGTGCGCCGCAATGCATTCTGATGAACAATACCGCAAAGGAAGTCTTCAGAGACCCTACCACCGGAGAATGACTTAATTTACACTGGGCTCTGTTGCCAAGACCCTGTGCCTAGTCTTGCTGGAGCAGAGAAGGAGAGAAGGGAATGGGGATAGGGATGAGCCTCTGACAGAAGAGAAATGAAATGAAATGAAATGGTGCTTTATAACGTCCACGGAAAGCTCATAGAGCTTATGGGAAGAGAGAGAGAGAGAGAATGTACTCATAATTGCTGTAGCCTTGTGTCATAGACCCTGCACCCAGTTTGGGCGGAACAAGAGGAAACAGACACTACCTTTGTGAGGGGCTCACTCTAGTGGTGGGACTTACCTTGGTATAAATAATTGGTTCCGGTTTTCCAGATTTTCTCTAGAAAGCCCTTCCCCCAAGCATCAATTGCTGTGTGTGAGCTGCCCATCTAGACCCCAGCAGTGCCAGGGCTTTAGGATTAACCGGATCACAGAGACCAAAACATTTGTCTTCAAATTCCTCCCCCACGTAAATCACCACATATACTTACTGCCATGCAACGTTGCATGATTCAAGTAGACTCTGGGGCTGTATTTTGCAGCCTCGAGAATTTGACAGTAGGTGAACAGAGGTGCAGGGACTATGTTCTTGATGGTCCTGAAGAGGGTTGCTCTCGCTCTCGATGAGATTACCCTGGATAATGGATTTTGTCTTCAGGCCCCTCGCCATCAGGCGTTGACAATCCCCTTTCCTCCCTGCATCTGTTTTTTGTTCAAAGGTAGACTCCCTGCCTGAGTTAATTTCAGTCTAGTGCCAAGGGTAGGTAGGCAGAGAGAGGGAGAGAAATGTACTCATAAGACGTTGTTTGCCGTACCCTAGAGAGAGGGAGAGAGAGAGAGGGAGAGCAGGGCCAGAACAAGAATGTGTACAAGCCAGCTTTCCTGACACCTACAAATATTATTCATGTATCCGTGGTCAAGTCTTAGCGGTTTGTAATTATACCTGAGCATCTTCAGTCATGGAATCTGCCTCATCTAAAATAATTATCTTGAAGGGGGGACATGGATACCCACTGCACACACAATCCCCACATGAAGAAGGCGGTGAAGATCTTGGAGAAGATACAGAATCTGACAACTGAACAACATGTACACAAAGCAAGCTTTTACACTACGAAAGAAGATTAAAACAACAACTGAAGAAAGGGACAGATGGAGAGCACACCACAATTGTCGACTAATGCTGCTGCCTCTCATTAGGCAATGCTCTCAATGCACCGAGTCCCCTGCAAGCTACTAATAGAAGTTGACAATGACAGCATTGGTGGAGAAAGGACAAACCTGACACCAGAACCAACTGCAACAGCAGCAAAGTCTTTGATCTTTGTTCGGACCACATTGATCCCACGGTCATCACTTGCATTGAGCTCCAGTACTCTTGACTTGTAGAGCTCCTGTCTGTACTCACGCAGGAAAGAAAGCATTTGAAACCTAGAAAGTCAGAATCTTCTTAAATGATTTTGTTCAACATGGTCAGTCAGGTTGCAAAGAGCTTGGTGTGAATTCAGGATAGAGGGTCTTCGTGCACAGGTAACCATGCACAATGGCTTTCATCTTCACGTCTATTTTGCTCGTCAAAACTTGAAAAAAGATCTCTGTCTCTCAATCACAAAAATGATTTACAGGTATTTGCAACTAAAGTGCGATTTGTTCTCAAAATAAACCCAAACACACCTTACTCATGATAATTGATCCCACGAAGCTAACCCTAAAATGTGGATGCTGAGTTCAAATCCACAGAAAAGTGAAAAAACAAGTTAACTAAAAGTCTTCTCTGAATGTTTCATCACATAGCAGATTCTGGGGACAACGTATGTCAGTCCTACATTTACTACAATCAGGGGGCAAGAGAGACATCTCACCCAAAAAGCTGATGAGCAATTGCTAGTGCAGTGGATGTTTTGCCAGTGCCAGGAGGCCCATAAAACAGTAGGTGTGGTAACTGCATGCCTTTCCCCCTCACCCAACTCAGTATTCTCCCTCTCTGTCAAGCCCCCTCAACTCGCAGACCATGAAATTAGCTTCAAACAGGAACATTCATACTGTGATTGTGACAACAGCTTCATTATAGTCAAGGAAAAACGCACATTTCCAGTTTCCAGCGTGTTAGTGAGTGTCCGCACAACCTCCTCTTGATGTGCAACGTCCTTTACCTGCCTGGGCCGACTGCCATGACATCCAACCCCCTAACTTAAGCTACTATCAAAGATAGACATTGGCATGGAGAGTCCTCCAAAACCCTATCGACTAATTTCACATTCACCGAAAGAGTCTGAGGAGACCCTCAGCAGTGGCAACCCCTAACCATCGTACCCCCCAAAAACCCAAAACGCGCAACTCCACATACATACTAAGCAAAAAATACATGTACCTGCATTCGCGCAGAGGAAACGCGATCTACGAAGAGGTAAACGTCATTACACTCAAACAAACTGGTGGAAGGATTCCCAAACCTGAAAACTTCGGTACAAGCGACTGGAGTAATTTCACTTACTACTTTTCAACCCACTGCTGCGTGCTGTGCATGACGGGCGCCATCTCTCGCCCTTCCCCTTCCTCTCCCCTCAAGGAGAAATACCTGCGTCCTGCAACAGCGCGAGTTGTGGCGGGAAGCAGAGGAAGCAGTGCGGATGAAGCCTGTTACATCCCTCATCGTCGTCCTCATCTCTACAGCAACCACGGATGTATGAATGCATGTAGCGATGGATGGCGACCACCTTTCACAATACGAAAAGGTCAAAAGAAGGAGGAACAGTGCAGGATGGATTGGGTGCAAGACGATACGTGGTTCGTGCAACGTGCATGGCAACCCAACCCCCCATGACAGATCGCTCACTCCTCGTCTCATGTCTCTCCTTGTCCCTCTCTTTCCTTTGACACAAAGTATGGACAAGTTTCAACCTTTCTCTGATCTTTCTGTCTCTCTGGACCTGACGGGAGCAAACTTCCAAGTTTCCTTTGATGCAACCTGGAGGCTGTCTGGACCTTGAACGACGGCTTGTGTAGACCTTTGTAAAATCTTTGCATAGAAATCGGGCCAAAGTTTGTTGCACTCCTCTTTGAGACTTCTAGTTAGTGAGTGTGGACGCAGCGGCCAATGGGTGTTGGTCTCGTGATCACACAACCTTTGTGGACTCTGTATGCAGTAACGATTACGCTCAAGTGGCGGGCTTTCATCTCAGTTCTTTCAATTGTTTCCATAATTGTGGAATCGTTCAGTTAGCTAGTGCGTCAATCACTGTGTCTGAAAGGCGTTCCACAAGATGGAGATGTTCTTGCCAGAGTAAGAAGTGCTCACTGGCGCGTGGGTGGTCGGAGGCCCGAATTCTGAAAAAGGGCTGTCCAAAATCAGTGAGCATCCTAGCCTAGTCCCGTGCCCTGTGGCGGCCCCAACAGATTCAAGATACTGAACAATACGAGCTGATCAACAACATTGCTCGCTGGTTACAGATTTACTATAGCTAGAAGTCCTATCTTATTGGGTCAACTGCACAGTCACATACGTGAAGAATCAAGACGTGATACTCGTCGGTGTATATCCAGTGCACAATCAGGCCCCATGGGCAGATCGGACGAGAGAGAAAAAGAGAAGACGGGCTTCAGGTCCCATGATATTGAGCTGAGTAGCTGGAGCGGGATAGCTTATTCCATTCAGAAGAAGTTTGTAGGACGGAAAACAAAGGAGAATTTTATGCTTTATGTATTGCTGTGTATAGCGGGGTTTACATTTCTACAGTTCTTTGTTTACCAAAAGAGATCGAGTGACATTCGGGGCTCAGAGCTCCATGGCCTTCATAGTGCAACTACGGCGTATAATGCAGCATTTCTCCAAACCAAGAGCAGCCAGTGGAAACAATCACGGAAAGGTATTGTCCAACCATCTTTTTCCGAACAGTCTTGTTCAACAGGAATCACTGATCAGTTAGACTTCACACCAGCCCTCAGATACATTCTGCAGCATATGGGACTCAACAAGCTGTGACCAGGAGATGGAGCGGATACATGTACCTGAACACAGCAGTTTCTCTCTTCTCTCTCTTTCTTTCTCTCTCTCTCTCTTTAAGTGCTCCAGGCTACGGCAAACGTCAAGATTATATTCACATGAGTATATTCATTCTCTTGTAGAGCTCCATTGATTCCAATCGTTTGGTTTTCTCTTATTCTCGTACTGTGCACATAGGCCTGGCAAAGGCGTTGAAGTTGCTTATTCTCTCTGTGCACATCGTCTGACCCCGTTAAAGCTATATTTTATTCGTAACTAGGTGGTGCAAGACGTCCTGAATTGGTTTCAGACGTTGAGAGTAACTCGAACTTAGGCACAAAGGCTGCCAAGATTGCTAGAATGCAGAAGACCGTGAAAGAAGCTGCTGTATGCATGAGTTCTAAGTTACTGGCCGCCTCTTATGGTTCGGACTCCGAGGTGGACATCATGAAGGTTAGGACCGACTGCTTTCAAACGGCCTTGGTAAGCCAACAAGAGGAAGAAGAACTCGAGGAGATGGACAATGGGCGACAGGACTACTCTGTAATTCAGCAGGATAAACACGAAACTGTACCTTATACAGGGACATCCGATCAGATAGCAGTATCATCAGATAATAAATTGCCAGAGGAGGTGCAAGATGCCGACACTTTCCTACCCCTTAAGGACGTAGAGGAACAAGGGCTAACAGACACTGACCGTAACTGGTTCATGAGCTCTATTAGAGGCAAGCCTGGAAATGGTTTTGCAGAAGCTTTCGACTTCCCAAGGGAGCAGTCAGAGGGAAAGCTTCTCTGTGTTAAAGGAACCGACACTACAGATGGCACTCGGAACAGCTATGGGTTCCTGGATAAACAGAAATTACCGCCTGGATCGACCCTCCTCAGTGGCGTGACTCTGATTGCTGATAACTATTGGGACTACGAGAACCCTTGGCACAGTATGTCGGCCATGACAAATTTTGCAACTTGGCGGGCAATGAATGAGTGCGTGATTCCTGAACGTGTGGTGCTTTATCACTGGGGACAGCTCGTGACAGGCATGGGATCCTGGATCAGCAATGTGCTGCATGCAAGTCTGGGTAGGCACATGGAAGTAGACTCCCTCAACTATGGGGACGGTCCCGTTTGTTTTGAGCGAGCAATCGTGCACCGCCGGGGCTTGGGAGGAATCTCGCCAAGCAATATGCACGACCTGTTTTCTGTGGTTCGCTGCAAGGTTCGAAAGTTTTGTGGGATCACAGCGGGAAATGGCGACATTGCTTCTACAGTGAAAGGGCAGTCTGTAGAAATCACAATTCTTACAAGAGAAGGGGCGCGAGCTTTCTCAAATGCTTCCGGCGTAGCTGCCGTCGTGGAGGGCGAGTGTAAGAAGGTGAAAGGATGCCGTTCACGTGTTCAGAACATTGGGGATCTCACCTTTTGTGAGCAGGTAATACTGCAACCCTGGAGGATTCATCACGGGTAGACAATCTTTCATGTTGTCAAGATGCACGGTAGGAGTGAAGCTTTAGGGTCATGCAGAGAGTCAGAGATCTCAAACTGGAGACTGAGGCAAAGGTAGAGATGCGTGGAGTAAAGGGAAAAATTAGCATGCATGTTCAAAACTCGGGCCCGGCTGCCTGGAGCAAACCTCCTCCTATCAGTTATACTTCACTTGAACCATCTGTTTGCTGCGGACTTCATCGTTCAACTTGTAAGTATCTTGGGTGGCATACTGCAGGTGGGGTTGATGAGCAGCACGGACGTGTTAGTTACAGCGCACGGAGCTCAAATGACCAACATGATGTTCATGTCAGCCGGAGGAAGCGTCATGGAAATGTATCCCAAAGGCTGGCTGGAGTTTGCTGGCATTGGGCAATACATCTACCAGTGGCTCTCTGACTGGGCCCAAATTGTTCACGAAGGTGCTTGGCGGGACACAGAAGGGCCCGATTGTCCCTACCCTCCACACGAAGAGTTGAAATGCTTACTGTTCCATAAGGATATGGAAGTGGGCTTGAATGCCACACACTTAGCCCAGTGGACCGATCAAGTTCTGCATAGATTTCTGGAGAGAAAGGCTGATTTGCAAGAGAAGGGCGGGATCAGCAGTGACGATGATCATGTTTGCCTTTGTGATGACGTTGACAAATTTTACTAAACGTACAAGTTTCTGACAACACACAGTGGACATGAATTTTTCTTTGAATGCATCTCTTCTTGTGGATCCAGCTCCCTGTCCTCATTCCTCTTCCTTGCTCCTTCCAACACACAAATCAATCTCATAAGTTTGGCGCTCTCCAATCTTCCTTCATGATCTATATGAGCACAAAGATATGGAGGCTCCAAATGAAGCCATCCAAAATCAATAAATTTGCAAGTCCATCCGGTGCCGGAGTGATGCCCAATCCTCATAATCCCCCTGCAAATTTTTGGCGAAAAATATCAAAAAATCTTGCCATGACTGACTCTACAAATCACTCCACCAACTGAGCAGGGCTCAAACCCGCTTTTTGCCCCATATATGTATAGAGTCCCCGCAGCATACCGAGAAACCACCTCATTTCCCCAACTCCACATATATGCCGCTGCACCATCCCACCTCTCTTGAAAAGAATCCATGACCAAACAATGACTCTCCCAATCAAAGATATGAATCCCCCACATACACATATCAGCCCAATAACAACCCTTGTCCAGTCATACACATCCCACCCCTTGTACAAACTAGCAACAGGAAAAACAGATGAGAAAAATCACCAACCCACCAAAAGTCTTCATGTACCCACCGCCGAGGTTGATAGTAGCTCCCATCCCAAGAAAGGTGAGCTGAAGGCAAAATCTAGCAATTGACCTTTTGCTAGTGTCAAGCAAAAAATTGTACCATGGTGCTATCACTTGCGTGTCTTTGTTTGCACACTATAGGCCCCTCTCAATTGATCATGCACATCTACACCATGCATAAAACATTGGTACTGCAGGTGCATTGGGCTTGAGGGAATTTGCACTCGAGCATTGCCCACAAACCTTCGCCACAAACCTTCGCACTATCATTGGAGAATAAGGCCTAGCAACAGGTCTGGCTGCACTGGACAGAAGGTACATTGCCTTCTTATCCCAATACACCACAGCCTTGTCCTCATGCATCTTGAACCAAAATTCTCCCCGTATTCCAGTCTTACTCTTCTTTTTAAGCGTGAGCTTACGAGGAGCCCCTTGCGCTTGGCCCGCTAGCACGTCCCCTAAGTACCAGATTGTGCAAGTTGTCCGTAACAACTACATGACCCACCCTATGTAACCCACAAAGCAGGCGCATGACCACATCATAATCTTCCCCACCCCACTCTTCTCTCTGGCCAGACTTGTAGGCCTACCATCCTTGCCACACTATCCATTGTATACATAGTTGGATACTGAATGAGCCACCATAATTTTATCCCCCACCTCATAGGTTTCTAATTTGGCATATACTGCCTGGCACAGTACTTGCCTTTGAAGTTTCACGATCCCCCTGAAACGTTGTCTCGGCTGATTCCGACTCCACAACTTTGCATTCATTGCCTCATCATCGCCATGTGGCTCAATCAACCAATCCTCATCTACACCGAAGTCATATTCCCAATCTCTCTCTCACAAACAGAATGGAACAAAGGGGATGATTTGGAAAGAGATCCGTCGCTAATAACCTTATTAGAGGCCTAACTAAGCAGAATATGAACCCAAGACAAGAAACTACCCAGGACACCAATTTTGGCAAAAGTCCGCATCAAGATGTCAATATTATCAAAAGCCATCTCAAAATGAAACATCAACAAAGCTAAGGGCTGATTGATGAATTCTGCGAGATCAATGGCTTCATTGACTAGAGGGATGTTATCCAAAATGTAAATGTAAAATCACTGCCTAGGTACAAGCAGAAGGCCAGACCGATGAATGATATCTGGCTCTACCAATTTGTAGTGATAATCTACAAAACGACAAATCGTTCGACACACATTTTGTCCAACTCCAACCCTCACTACAGTTCTAGCGACGACCGAAGGTCGGAAGCTAGTTTAGCATAGAGCGGAAATAGGGTGCCATAGTGCCACGTCATCGTCGCCACATCATCGTAGCCAGGTCATCGTAGACACGTCAGAGGGTTACAGAGGTGGGGGTTACAGAGGGTTACAGAGCGTTACATGGGTTACAAAGGGTTACAAGGGGTTACAGGTGAGGGTTACAGAGGGTCCTGGGGGTACATGGGTTACAAAGAGTTACATGGGTTAAGAGGGTCACAGAGGATTACATGGGTTGCAAAGTTTAACATAAGATTACATGGACTGAGGGTTACATAGGGGTGGGGGTGACACTCTGCGGTGCTACAGAGGGTTACATGGTGGTGAGGGTTACACCTAGTGAGGATTACAGAGGGTTACGAAAGCCATCGAAAGGCAGCCGGCTAAGCTCGGTCAATCCCTCCCCACCCCCGCTCTCATCCCATCGGCGTTGTCATCCCCGGATCGTCGTCGTTCTACGACACCAATCCGCCAGTAACCACGAACCACCATGTAACCCTCTGTACAACCCATATAATCCCATGACCCTCTGTAACCCTCACTAGGTGTAACCCTTTGTAACACCGCAAAGTGTCACCCCCACCCCTATGTAACCCTCACTCCATGTAACCCTCTGTAAAACTTTGCAACCCATGTAATCCTTTGTGACCCTCTGTAACACCGCAAAGTGTCACCCTCACCCCTATGTAACCCTCACTCCATGTAACCCTCTGTAACCCTCACCACCATGTAGCCCTCTGTAACCCATGAACCCTCTGTAATACCGCAGAGTGTAACCCTCACCCCCATGTAACCCTTTGTGACCCTCTATAACCCTCACCACCATGTAAACCTCTGTAACCCATGTAACCCTCTGTAACACCGCAGAGTGTCACCCTCACCCCTGTGTAACCCTCACTCCATGTGACACCGCAGAGTGTTCATTCTCTGTGTATGAGGTGGTGCATGTTGTGGAAGAAAAGCTAAGGGGCTACATAGGCTAGGGCTTGAAGACAACAAAAGCAACCACTTGGAGAGCATCAAGAAGCTCTAGATGACTCCAAAGGAAAGCATGTGGGTGAGAATTCTATCCATGATGATGTGAAACCAAGCCTAGAGTATTGAAGAGCTTGGAGCACATGTGGGAGATCATTGGAGGTGGTCTTCATGAAGAAAGGAGATTGTGGCTCACGGCATGCATAACAACTTCAACCATACATTAGCATGTGACAAGACAAGGAAGGGGAAGGTGAAGCTCATGTATTCATTCTTTTTTTGCTTAAGTTTTGTGGTGGATGGTTGATCAAGCAAGTGATGCTTATGTGGAGCATGCTCTTTAGGGCTTGTGACTTCAAGTTTGAGAAGATGAGCTCTTGAATAGAGGTGTGGATACACATTATGATGAATGAAAAGAACACTGACGTCAAGAGGTGGAAGTGTGTGTGACTAGCCCATGCAAGGGAAAGCACATGGAAGATGACATACAAAATTCAAATTCAAGCAAGGCTTGGCGCTTGTCATTGGGCACATTAGCTTGCTATGAGTTCCAAGGAGATCAAAAAGAACTTGTCAATTTGGGATGAATGCATTGCAAAGTAAGATAATGCAATCTTGCATGCAGTTAGGGGGGAAGATACCATGAAGAAGGTGTTTCTTACTATACTCTACAAACCCTAGTCTCCATACTCTTCAAGAAACTGTGTATGGGCTCCCTCTGCCCATCATACACTTTTGTGAACAATGTATGGAACCCCTCTGCCCAACATACACTTTGTGAACAAAGTATGGGCCCCCTCTGCCCAACATACGTTTTTGTGAACAGTGTATGGGCTCTCTCTGCCCCACCATACCCTTTTGTGAACGGTGTATGGATGCAAGTGGAGAGACTTTGCCTACCATACGTTTTCATTAAAAGTGTATGACATCTAGGGTGTATCTGGAGGAGTATTGCCTTTGGAGGATCTTTGGGGGGTCCTTTGAGAAGCTTTTGTAAGACACTTGAAGAGCTCTTGAAGGGGTGTTTGGAGGACTATTGGGGGTCTTTGAAGACCAATATTTGGCAAACATTTGGAGCTTTAGAGGGCTATTTGGAGGACTATTTTGGGGTCATTGGAGGCTAATATTTGGCGAGCTTAAGGAGTCTTTGCCAACTTGTCTGAAGGACTTTTTGGGGTCCTTGAGGGCCAAGATTTGGCAGGCTTTGGGGGCCTTAGTGAGATTGTTTGAGAGACATCTTGAGGGCTCTTGGAGAGTTTTTTGAGAGACCCTGGAAGGTAGTTCTGTCTGTTGGTCATGAGCAAGAGTGTTTAGAGATAAGGGGAGACTAGTGGGATGAGAGCATTCTGGGATTAGGAATTGCTTTAGTTTCTCTTCCTTGTAGTCTTCTACCCTCTATGTAGGCCAAAACCTTTCCATAGGTAGAGGCAAAAGTCAGTCCGGGTTTGGGCTGGGGTGTCCTTGCAGGAACGACACTGTGGAGTGTTTTTTTTGGTGTGGGGGAGTTACTGTCTTGATTTTCTTGTGTTTGGATCCCCCCCGCACCTGCATGCTTGACTGTGCGCCATGTCAGTTTTGTGTGGGCACTTGTTTTCATAGGAGGTTGGTCCGGATTTGATCACTGGCCAATCCTAGAGCATGCTGTCGGTGGTGAGGCTGGGGTGATGATCAGTCAGACCACCATTGTTTCTCTTATGGTGAGGCTAGGTTGATGACCAGCAGACCATATGAGTGCTTGCAGTGGATGCAAGTGCAGGTTTATGTCACGAACCTAGTAGTCTAAGCCATAAGCCACAACAGGTTCTCTACCGGTTACCTTGTGGAAAGGGGGATTAGAGACAGGTTTACAACAGGTGTGGTTGTGAGTTTTCATCACGGAGGTGCCACCAATTGCTGAGGAGAGTGCCGGTACGAGCACCAACGATACTAGTGGGTATACAAGATGAGGTGTGCGGTTTAGGCCACCTTCACCTTCAGTGTCATCTGAGGAAGGTTCAGACCCAGAGTTAGGAGGATTCTTGCCGAGGGTGCAAGCCATTTCCGTGCCATTGTTGTGGGATACGATGGAGGAAATGTATGGAGCATCCAAGGGGCCACGTCAGTACTATGGAGTTGTGGGCACCATCGAGCTTGATGATTTCATATAGGAGTTTGATAGTTGGTGTAATTTGCAGCAGATGCGCAATCCACAACTGTTTACACCTTTCATGGCGTGGAAGGGGCTGTTTCAGCACCTTGAGGGGCCGCCCATGGATGACTACCATGAGTTTAGGCGGGGACATGAGGTGGAGATTGAGGAATGGCAGGTGTATTGGTCACCTGACTATGTCTCCATCACTAGAGGCACAAGGGCAGTGGTGACACCGGCAGCTACACCGGCAGCTTCTGCAAGCAGCAGTGGGACGTCAAGTGGAACAGGAGCTGGGAAGTCCACCCAAGCTCCTGCTGCAGCACCAACACCCGTGCCTGCCTTTAACCCAGTTGTGGAGTTCTTCGAGGAGTTGAGGAGAAACTACCAAGGGATAAAGACGGAAAAATTGCGGAGTTTGCAAGAGTTCCAACGAAAGCCTGCCGAGAGTTTAAGGGAGGCTTACACGCGCATGAGACGATTGATAAATGTAACCCAAGGAGTTACGGAAGCTCAAGCAGTCCAATTCTGGTATGGGATATTGGACAAGGAGCTAAGGAGAAAGGTGCGGGATGCAACTCTCCTACAAGTGGCCCAACCCACCTTAACAAACGTGTTTTTGCTGGCAGAGCGGATAGAGCTCAATATGGTAGAGGAGCAAATGGTCATGGTGGGGTTTGGTCAGGAGACACAACGAAGTGGGGCTCCTAGCCAACAACAACCACTACCCCAACGTGCTCAAGGCAACAAGGGGGCTCAGGAAAAGCCCAGGGAAGGGCCGAGATGATCTCAATTGCAGAGGTCACTTCCTTCATTCTCAGACCAACAACAGTCGGGAGTGACATGTTGGGATTGTGGAGGACCCCATGTTAAGAGAGATTGCCCGGAAAGAGGCAAAGGGCCGGCACAGGCACAGCCTACACAACTACAATGTGGGCATTGTGGCAAGTATGGGCATGAAGAGGCCTATGACTTGCATCCTGAGCTGCGGCCAGGCCAGTTCCAAAGGAACAATAGTGGCCGAGGACAAGGCAATGTAGTCCAGAGAGGTAGAGGAGGCAGAGGTCGGGGTGGAGGACGTAACCAAAACCAAGGAGCACAGGGGTCAAGGTCATGATCAAGGCATGCTGGATAGACTTGCCCAGCTAGAGCAACGTCTTGCTGCCATGGCCACTACTCATGTTGCGCCAGCTCCAAGACTTGAGGTTCAAGCCCCACCTGCACAACTTCCTATGCCTAGGGAAGACCAGATTGGTATGGGCTTCATGTGTGGAGCCGTACTTGCAAGACCATTGCATGTGGACTCTGCAGCTGCTATCACTCGAGCAGCAACGCGTGCTCCTGAGCCAAGAGGAGCGGATGTGGATTTTGATCCACAAAGAGGGGAAGCAAGCCGGCAGACAAGGCTTCCATAGTCTTTCACATTGGCTGAGACAGTGCCAACTATGTCATCGATGGCACCCGCTCCCCCAAGTGTGTCAGAAGTAGAGCCACGAGTGTCATTACGGAGAGTTGATGTGGCTCGGGAAATGCCAATGGGTGGTGCAGCAAAGCAAGGTGCAGCCAGTACATTGTTGGGGGCGGCTACGGCAATTTGCCAAGCTCCATTGTTTTCTGCCACGACAATTGCAATGCCGGGGATGCGGCCAGCTGCAGTGTTTAGACTGGCAGCTAGACTCTGTGAGAGTGGTGATGCATCGGCACTATCTGCGGGGATAGCGGATCAGGTGCAGTGCATGGATGCCCTGGATTCAAGGGTGAAGACAGCCACAGCTGCGCCATGGCAAGCGGCAGCTGCAAGGTTGCAAAAGTTGTCAGCTAGACCAGCCATTGAGCGTAGTATGGTGACTCATGGGGTAGTTCTGGTGGACAATCAGGATGATGTGTTTCAGTTGGGTGGCCCGGCTGGGAGGAGGTATAGGCCACTGCGGGTCTTGTTGGACTCAGGAGCACAGCCATTGATGTTGGGGAAAGCAGCAATTGCAGGCTTGGGCCTTACAGAGGCGGATTTGAAGCCTTGTCCTTTCCAAATTCAAACATCTTTGGGCGGTTCAGAGAAAACACGAGGGATTACACGCCATAAGCTCTTCATTCGATTGCAGCCAGATCATCCTACATATGGCTCTGTCATGAGAGCTAAAGCCATTGTTATGGACGCGATGTCTTATGATGTACTTGTTGGTGAGGCTGTGTTATACCCAATGGGCTTTACTTTGGACTTTTGGGAGGAAACGGCATCCTACAGGCCGGAATGGCAGTCAAGGGATGGTGGGCGTGCACTGCTCCCAGTGCGGTTTATTGGGAATATAGCGGTGGATCATAGGAACATGATGCCCACATTGGCTGCATCCTCAGGGGTGGTGGCTTGGGGTGGTGAGCTCTTGGAGGGCAATAGCCATGCAGATGATAGGCCACCACCTGATGAGGACAAACAATTGACATACAATGCTGATTTGCTTCCTCATGTGTCTGTTCATATTCCATTGTGGGGTACAGTTAGGAATTTGCATCGAGTAGCAGGCGAGTGTGTGCACCAAGCATGGCAGGAGGCCTATCCATTGGTGAGTGAGGGGAGTTCAGTGACATCACCTGGACCTCCTCAGTTAGCTCCTTTGGATACAGTGCCCATTACCTGGCAACCACCTGACTCAGGGATTTGTTTGCTAGACCTGTTTGGAGGCATGAGCACTGGGCTTGCAGGAGTGTTGCAAGCTAGGATTAAAGTACGCAAGTACTTGTATGTGGAGAAGGATGAGATAGCTCGGCGTATTTCTATGCGCCACATCGCCTTGCTCACACACCGGTATCCTGAGTTGTTGTCTCTCTCAGCAATTCAAGGGTATCAAAAGGCCTTGCCAATAGACATTACCTTGCTGGGGGCGGATAATTTGGACCGGCATGGTGCCATTGACTTGGTGATAACTGGATGGCCTTGCCAAGGACACTCTCCCACTTGTCATGGGAACGGCTTGGATGATGCTCGATCGCATTTGTTTTGGGAAATATTGAGAGTGTTGCGTGACTTGCAGACGAGACAAGTGCAACCTCTAGCCTATATCTTGGAGAATGTTCCTCTTATGGGGGACTCTCGGGCCAGGGTTATGGCCAGTATGCATCAAGTGCGGTCTAGGATTGGATTGGCGGTGCTATTGGATGCAGCAGCGGTGGGATCACAAGCATCGACCTCGATTGTGGTGGACCAATCTTGCACCACCAGAGCTGCTCAAGAGAGCATACAATACCATTCAACGGCCACCCAATCTCACAGTTGAGGGCATTTTGGACCAAGGGAGGCAACCACAGAGGGTGCGACATGATGACCATCCACCTCTAACAGTGGTAAATCGAGTGGGGCAACCACGTGCGGCCTTGCCTACGCTCATGAGCTTTCCCTCGTCTCATGCTTTTCAAGATAATGGTCCTGGGTTGATTTGGACAGTGTGCTACAGCAATTGGTGGAGCCCAATGCAGATGAGCGAGAGCAGGCAATGGGATATGCCACGGGCACTACAACTGTGCCAACTCTGTTAGAGGCATCACGCCGACATGTGTTGGGTCAAGCAATGGATCTAAATTGCTTGACATGGGTCATTGGCTTGTGCATGGCTGAGCAACGGAGGTTGCAGACAGTGGTGGCTACTTATGCATTCCCATTTGATATTGTATCCTCTCTGCCAACTGGGACGGTTGAGGTAATGAGTGGGGGCAAACACAGGATCATGGGGTGCAAACACCCATGGTAGATGTGGGATGAGATGCGGTAAGAGAGAGTCCTTAGATCTCTCAAGCAGCAATATGAGGAGTGGGGAGAGCCATACACTGAGGATCAGTTGGAGGCCAAGGTGGCCAATGTTTTTGAAGAGGTTGAGAATGTTTCTTCCCCAGATGATGTTCTCAAGGTGGTTATGGCAGAGCAAGTGGAGGCTATGCCACAGTCAGCTTGGGCGGACAAGGCCCAAGAGGTTGCTATCTAGCAACCAAATGATTCGTCTCCTACCCCCAAGCCTGATGTACCCAAGGTTACAGTCACTGAGGACAATTGGGAACCAGATGTTGGACCTACAGTCACCGAAGGAGAGAGACGGAGGATCCAGCGATTTCTAAGGGCTTATAGAAATTGCTTTGCCTTCGGTTTGAAGGATTTGGGGAGTTTGAAGGGTCAGGAGATTCGTATTGATTTGGCAAGTGACACGCCAATCTTTCGAAGGCCCTACCGGTATAGTGACATGGAGAGGTCATTGATCCAGTCACGGACTATGGAGTTGTTCGAAGTTGGATTGGTGGAGTTGTCAGGCGGGGAGTATGCCTCGGCAACGGTGATGCCAGCTAAGAAGGATATCTATGGCAATTGGACAGAAAGAAGGATGTGTGGGGACTATCGTCCTATGAACCGTTAGACTAAGTCCGATAGATATGTCATGCCAACTCCAGAGGAAATCTTTGATGTCATTGGGCATGCGAAGGTGTTTAGCACATTGGACTTGCGATCTGGTTACCACCAATTGCCAATCAAAGAGGCTGACAAGCAAAAGACGACATTCTGGGGGATTGACCAACATAGGAAGGATTGTTTGTACCAATGGCGCTTCCTACCGTTTGGGTTGAAGAATGCTCCGACAGAGTTTCAGAGGGTTATGGATAGGATTCTCGCAGGGCTAGACTTTGCCCAGTGTTACATTGATGACATCATCGTCTTTAGTGCTACGGTTGAGGAGCATGAGAGACACCTTCAGGTGGTGTTTGAGCGCTTGAGAGCGCATAGGTTGAAATTGCACCCTGGGAAATGCAAGTTCTTCCATAACCAGATTGAGTATCTGGGCCACATGATATACCCTGGAGGATTGGGTGTTCAAAAGACGAAGGTGGAGGCCATTGCACGCATTCCACGCCCCATAGATGTTAGCAGAGTTCGTGCTTTCATGGGATTGACAAACTACTATCGACGGTTTGTCAAGGGATTTAGCAGCATTGCAAAGGCTCTTGCTAAGTTGACCAAGGTGGGTCAGGAGTGGCAGTGGGAGGAGGAGCAGGAGGAAGCCTTTGAGGAACTCAAGGCTCGATCGACTTCTGCACCTATTCTGAGGCGGCCTATTCGGGGGTGGCCTTTCCAGCTACATACGGATTGGAGTATGCTGGGGATTGGAGCAGTGTTCACACAGATGGATGATGAGGGAAGAGAGTTCGTAGTGGCATATACTAGCCGCTCAAACAATGATGCCGAGGCGAAGTATAGTTCCTATGAGAGGGAGTGTCTAGCTGCGGTATGGGCAGTGGCACATTTCAGATGTTATCTCTATGGCAATCTCTTCACCCTTGTCACGGATCACCAACCGTTGAAGTGGTTGATGGAGTCAGACAAGCTTACAGGGAAGCTTGCACGGTGGCCACTTATGCTTCAAGAATACGACTTTCAGGTGGTGCATCGAGCCGGTATTGTCAATCGGGATGCAGATGGATTGAGTCGTAATCCATGCACGAGCAAGCATGATGATACTGGAGCTCGGTGGGATGGTGAGACGGATGAGGAGATGGTGCCAAGATGGCATGCATCTGCTTTTTTGTGCATCCTAGCAATGGGAGCTCAAGTTGGTCCATCCCATAGCATTGGTCATGTAGATGGTGTGCATGACAATCCGGAGATCAGTGAGGAGCTTGGTGGTGCTAAAGATGTACATGAAGATGCAGCAGTGTTGGCCTACCTTCGTATTGGAGAGACAACAGCCAGGGTGACTGCTAAGGAGAGAGATCGGATCCTACAACGAGCCAAAAGGTTCAGGGGACTCACCTACTCCGAGTATGGGAGGATGGACGAATGAGGATTGTGCCTCATCCAACACAACGAGCGCGATTGGTACGCCATGCCCATGAGGAGTTGGGACATTTTGGGGTGCGGCGCACTCATAGTTTGCTGCAAGGACAGTACTGGAGGCGGGGCATGCACACGGATGTGCAATAGTGAGTGGCAAGTTGACATTCTCCATCTGGAACATATCCACACATGCGTATATAAATACTTAAAAAACCAAATGACCATCAAAACTGGAAGTTGCGGACGAGGCTTATAAAAGTGGAGACGGTCATTTGCCTATTTAAGGATTTCTGCTCACATATGTGTATGTGTTCCAGGTGGAGAACATCAACATATTGGATAAAGTGGACATGGAGAAGCACCCCATTACGAAGCAGGAGACACTACAAAAAGAGCTTCAAAGGGCATACCATGTAACAGGCCCCAGTATAATCAAAGACGAAACCCCATTCATTCAATGGGCAATTGAATGGTTGCCCATCCAAATGATTTTCGTTTGCTTTCAATCTTTGCCACTCTGTTCAACATACCATGTATTAGGTCCCGGACTAATATGAGATCAATCGAAATTCATTCGATGGCTCAACGGATGGTTGGCCATCGAAATGATTTTAGTTCACTTTGAGATGTATGATAGAGTACGAGCTTCTTTCAATGCATCTACTCCACAATTGCATCATTTACCCATTATGGGTTTGGGCTATCGTTGGAGTCTTGACTTCGCAGGCCCATTGCCACTAACGATTCACCATAACAAGTATGTGCTGGTGATGGTGGAACATTTCTCCAAGTGGATTGAACTGGTGGCATTGCCTGACAAGGCAAGTGAGGGGGTTGCGTATGCATTCTTAGATCGAGTGCTTAGCCAATTTGGTGCTCCAGCCGAGGTACTCACGGACCAGGGGAGAGAGTTCTTGGGGGAGTTTCAGGCTTTGTGTGAGCAAGACTTGATAGATCACCGCACTACTTCTCGGGATTATCCCGAGGCTGATGGCCTGGCAGAGAAGGTTGTACAAACAGTCAAGCGAGGCTTGTGCAAGTATGGCTTGCAGAAGGGACACTTAGGAGATTGGGACCTTCAACTACCTTGGTTGGCCATGGGCTACAGGTTTAGCAAACAAACATCACTTGCCTCGTTCTCGCTGTATTTCCTTATCTTTGGCCGAGAGCCAGATTTGCCTACATCTATTCGCAGGGAGACTGCAAAAGTTATCAACCTTGATGATCCGGATGTGTGGACACAAGCATGTACCCAGCAGGCAGAGTTGTTCAAGAGAGTCATGCCTATGGCTTTTGAGAACCTTGCTATTGCCCAACACCGAAACACGTTGAGGTACGCCACTATATGTGGAGGGGGATATCGGCCAGGTGTTCGGCGTTTCCACCCTGGGAACTATATGTATCTGCAGCAGACAGCGACTACGACTTTGGATGTCACAGCAGGGCATGTGATTTCTAAGGGTCCGGGAGGTGTTGCCTTCAGGAGTGTTGATTCTGTGGGGTCAAGATGGCATGGTATGGAAGGACCATGTGCGCAATTGTGCGCCATGTCACCTTCCATATGTGGATGGGAGGATAGATCCCAACCTTGCAGTGGTACCTGCAGGGTTGCGTTGCATGCTATGTGGGCATGTTGGTGGTGCCGCGACCATGTTGGTGTGTGACAAATGCTCAAGGGGGTGGCACATGGGATGCTTGACACGGCCACTTGAGGAGGTTCCTAGTGGAGAATGGTTGTGTCCACGATGCCTTGGACATAGGTAGTGGGTATGACAATGGTGGAATTGACAAGTGATCCAAGGTCTAGCTGATGGGAGCTCAACGCCATGGATACTTAATTGAAGATCATGGATTGCAGGAAGGCGAGTAACGATGGGGCTACTTTTGCACCCGGCCTCTTGATCTATTGACTTTAGATACTGGGACATGTGCGATTGAAGACCAAGCGATGATTTTATTGAGATGGATACTTGTCAGCTATCCAGTGTTAGAGGGACCTAATCACCAGCTAGGGGGGCGATTGTGGCATAGTTTTCTAGGATTGTGTGCTTAGAATGTATGGTGGACAACGATGTATGTTGTGGCACGATGCTTAGGTGCACGACATATGAATGATCCAAACTGCAACAAAAAAATCAAATAGAACCCAAATCAATAAATGGTTGAAAACATTACGCAAATCCAAAAATCCGCCCACCGGCATTGACAACGACCTGTACGAGTTTGCAAATGCAACTCAGTCATCCAAAATCATTAACCTCTAACACAAAAATCCAGAATTGAGAGAAATTTCAAAAACCGAATCAATGGATATCACAGATGACGACAATTACGATGTAGATCTTGATATCGTGCACAATGGAGATCAACATCAAATAGCTAAATATTTTGTGATAAAAAAATACAAGCTCAACACTTCGCAAGAATCAGCATTTGAACGTTTCATAGATCCTCAAAATCACCATCTCGATGGAAGAAAACAAATGTTAATGTATGTGGGAGGTGCTGCCGGAACGGGAAAGACAGAAATAATTAAAGCAATCCAAACGTACTTCATGAAAACCAAGAGATCCACAATATTGAAAATCGGTGTCTACACAGCAAACGCCGCAACCCTCATAGGGGGATCAACCATCCACGCTCTATTGAGACTGAAAATCAGCTAGACTGTCAACGAATCCGACACAAAAAATTTCATAAACGAATGGTCCGGGACAGACTATTTGATTATAGACGAAGTATCTATGGTCGGATGCAACATAATCGCCGATATCTATCTGAAGTTACAAAAATTCAAATCGAACATGTTACCATTCGGAGGACTCAACATAATGTTCATGGGCGATTTCATGCAGTTTCCACCAGTCACTGACGCGCCTCTATATTCAACGAACATACAACCTATATTCACATTCACAAAATACACACAAAAAAAGATTATAGGCAAGAGCCTATGGGAAAATTACATACGGCCTAACACAATCATATTGACCCAGCAAATGAGACAAGCCCATGATCTACAATATGCGAAATTGCTACAGAATCTACGTGAAGACAACTTCACCCAAACGGATTTCGAATTATTACAGACAAGATTCATGTCGAACCTGAAAATCAACCTCTTCAACGAACCATGGGATAAAGCAACGTACATTGTACCTCGAAACCAGTTAAAGAACGCCATCAATCACCAAATGATAGAATACTACACACGTAAATCTAACCACGCATCCTACACCATAGTAGCCACAGACACCTACAAGAAGCACGTACTCCGCGACGAGTTCCAATTCGCAATCCGACAGACCGTACCCGGGAATAGAAGCCACAACCTTCTTCCATTTTTGAGATTGTACAAAGGAATGACAGTCATGCTAACCGACAATTTGTATCATAGATTGGGACTTGTAAACGGTGCAGTCGGACAAATAGTGAGGATCTCAACAACAGAAGACGATTGGATCGTATGGGAAGATAATTTAATGCACCTGCCAAATCACGTATTAATCGACTTCGGGGAATTCATCAGTCAACACTAAACATTGAGCAGCATAAATTTAGAAAATCTCCTAGAAAACGTAGTGCCCATCATACCTGTTTCAAGAACGTTCGATTATCACCACATGGAGGATGAACTGAAAAAACCAAATAAATTCAAAATCAGCAGGCGTCAATTGCCTCTGATACCCGCATACTGCCTAACCGACTACAAAGGCCAAGGCAAAACTTTCGACGGGATAACCATCGACTTGCAAAAACCACCAGATGGACACCCCTTGAACATGCACAACATTTACGTCACACTGTCTCGTTTGCGTTCCCTACAAGGACCAGTATTACTTCGGGACATTAAGTTCGAAGACATCTAAGGAGCCAAATTCAAGACAAGCTCACTAGAGTTCATGGCTCCACAAGCCGATTGTAACGTCCAAAAACAAAAATCACATAAGACCACAGAACACATCAGCACATTGAATACAAACCTTGCCGCCAAAACGCTCCAACCAAGACACACATACGGAGAAATAAAAATGCCAACCAATTCTAAAGCCGAACATCCCACACCGATAGAATCAAATGAAAACCAAACTTGCTCAAAATTAGCTCCTGCACCGCTCAAAATCATAGAAATCAATTCAAAAGACGAACAATCCGACACAGAAAACACAAATTTCCGCCAATAAACATATTGGCACGAAGATCTCTTATTGACGGCGCACGACGAACAAATCATCTTGGATGACAATGGATGGTTATGTGACCAGCATTTGGCGGCCGGGATGCAAATACTATTTGATCAGGGACTGGAAACACAAAACTACCAGTAACATGCATATTCGACTCTTCTGGGCAGAACGTCAACAACAACCATTGGATTCGACAATGATAAATCCGAACGAAACGAATTGTCAATGTACGGTGTTCGATTCCAGCATGCCCGCGGATAAGCGGCTACAGACCGAAATAGAACAACATCTCGCGAAATTAATCCCAGTCCCACAATTCAATTATATCTATGCCGATGTCATGCAACAGACTGACGGTTCATCCTCTGGCGTATTTGCAATAGCTTATGCCACGGATATAACATTCGGATTAAACCCCGCACATTCCCAATACGCAACATCCGCTATGAGAACCCACTTGAGAGATTGCAACCCATAAGTGGACAAATTGTGTAGCCACTGGAGTCGACATTTTAGTGAGGCCATCAAGCATGCCATTTCCAAAACAACATTAAATTTAAAATGGTGTAGTGTGCGTGGTGCTGGTTTGCTATTGCGTGGGATCCAGCCCGATGTTGGGAGTGCCATAGGTGTGTGCGTCAGTAATTGTTGTTTCCTTCGAGGCTCATTGTCCGGATGCTATGGAGGGCTTGGGTTTCTCAATTTTTCTGGATGTTTTTTTTTCTTTCCTTATTTCGGGAGGGCAATCAGTGCAACTACATGGGGTGGTTATTTGATGTGATGTCTGATGCTTGGGGAGGGACGGACGGAGGGAAGGGGAGGGGTATCTGCATACCGGGCAGAAAAGGGGGTTCAACTCCCCCTCACTTCTTGGGCATAGATAGGGGTATGGCTATGATGGTTATACTTTTGCATAGTTCCTCATGTTTTCTGCATAGTATATATTTCCAATTATCAAAAGAATCACTGTATGTGTGGGGATGACCCACCCCTTTTTGTGCCAATTGAACGTAGTTCTCAGAATTTGTCGCTAGTAGTGCGGAGCAACGCGAAGCCCTAGTAATATAGAACAGGCTGACAACCAAGTTGTAGTCCAGTGGTAATGGGCACATACCACGTCAGAAGTGGTTGTGGGTTCAATCCACCAATTGGTGTCACAAAGGTGTCCACCTTCCCACCGGAAGGCATACGCTTCCTTCGGGAGGCATCAAATATTAGAACAGGCTCCAAGAAGACTGGTAAGCATTTCCAGTCAGCTGAGACAACCTGAGCTTAAATATACTTGGAAAGGGAGGTGAAAACTAATTCTTAACTCGACTGCTGATCTGCCGCTGAGGTCAATCACAGTAATGCTCGTTAGCGAAACCTCACCCTGGGAAAGGAGCCCAATAAAGAGGGGAGGACTGGGAAACCCGTATTTTTTGCAAGAGCATTGCCATTGGTAGTGACTCACACCACCTTGACCTCAACCACCACCTTGACTTTTAGCTTGCTTCCAATACTCAGTCACCAATTTTGCAAACAACGATGTATCCCTTTCTAGCAACTTTTGGGGCGAATCAAACTCCGCAAGAGCACCTGCAAACGGGCCCACAAGTTAAAAAGGGGGCATGGAAATATCGACTCTCTCTAGACCGTCACATTGACGTGTGCATTGTAGTAACATGAACCAAGCAAAAAGTACATACCATCAGCGAGGGCCAGGACCATATCACTATCCACAACAGTAGGTATCCGATGAGCGACAGTGACTACAGTGCAGTTGGAAAACTCCTTCCTAATTGCTCGCTGAATAATAGCATCAGTGGTGGTATCAATCGATGCAGTGGCTTCATCCAATACAAGGATTCGACTGCGTTTCAGTAGCGCACGTCCCATGCAAAAGAGTTGTCGTTGACCCACACTCCAATTCTCACCCTCATCACTCACTGCATACATAACATCCATATACACCAATCAGGGAAATTCTCAAAGAAACACAGATCCACCACCATAGAAAAGAAAGGAAGTACGATTGTGAACTTGATAACACTGGAGCTGATGGAAATAAGCAGCTTTAAACCGCATGACATGCCTAGCTGTAGCAAAATCTCACCTAATGCATCAAGTTTCTCAGGTGCCTCATGGATGTTGTCTGCCAACTGGCACTTGACTAGTGCCTGCAACACACAACACACAGCATGACATTAGAGACATTTGAGATCCTCCAAATATTGGCAGAGACTTGCATGGCTAATATCTTCTGAAAACTCATTTGTCGCAAGGATGTCAGTCAACGACCAACTGCAAGACTGGGGAAGTGCTTGCAATGAGGAGAAGTACCCACCTTCTTTTAAAGATTAATTGGAACGTTCAAATACAATCTATGCCTAATTCATGACTATGGTTGAGCAGTACCTCCCAAATCTCTTCATCCGAATGCTTCCCAAGAGGATCGAGATTTGTTCGCACTGTACCCCTGAAAAGTGTGGGTTCCTGAGGAATGATTCCCAGCCGAGACCTCAGATCATGAAGGCCGATGGAGGCAATGTCAAGACCATCAATCAGAATCTTGCCCCCAACTGGTTCCACAAGCCGGAAGAGGGCGCTGATGAGGGTGGTCTTCCCACTACCCGTACGGCCCACCACACCTACTCTCTGCCCACCCTGAAGTGTGCATGTTATTCCTTTCAGCACCACTGGGGCATTGGGCCTGTAGCGAATCTGTTCCAGGTATAGTGAGGCAATGACTTCAGCATAGTATGATTCAAACTGACTGAATACAGTCATCTGGTGAACAGTACCTTCAACAGAAACTTCTATTAAATAGCCTGTGTCATGATAAAACGGATGAACCCTACTGGTCGAGCAGCATTGTCAGCATTCTGGTGGAGGGATGTAGTACCTGTAGTTTGTCAAGCTCAATTGTGCCCTTAGTTGGCCACTCGGGAGCAGGTCGGTGCTCCTCAATGACATAGGCAGCTTCACTGGGAATTTTCATATACTGCTTTATCCGCTCAACAGAGATAATGTTGCTTGCCAGTGTGCATTGATATTGGATGTAGAAAACCAGAACCCCATTCAGAGTTAGACCATACGCCAACGATAACCCTGCAAATCCTGTTATTCCAACACCACAAATTTCTCACTCCCAGTGGTTGTAAGCCAGAAACCTCAGTCAACAACCTTAAATATCAGGTGATACTTGGCAGCTCATGTGTCACCATCACTTACAAGTGGAAAAGTTCACCTGCATATGGAATGTGAAAGACATTCAATCCTATTACTATAAGATAGGAAGCATACCTGCATCAACCTTGTTAGCTGGAAGGATAACCATGAGAAGCGCAGAGGTGCAGAGAACAACTGCACACATAGTTTCAAGCCGCAGCACAAGCCACTCATATGCTGTAAATGTGTAGAAGAACAGGCTAGCATCAACATCAACGAGCTCCATGTTCTTCCTCTTGAATTCATCAACCATTTTGAAAGCCCGGATGGTTGTGGAGCCAGATATAGTCTCCCCAAAATTGTTGACTATGGGGGCCTTGGAAGTCCCATTCACTCTCATCAGCTCTCGTGCCGAGGTCACGTAATAGCGCTGTCATTTCGAAAAAAATAAATCTTTCATCAGCCGCCAGATTTTTCTTTGAAGGTGGCTAAGACCTTTAAGAAAACTACTGAAAGTGAGGCAAAAGCAGGACCAACTGCATTATACGAGCTTCAACAGCAGATGATGGGAAAGAGACAGATCATGATAACCAGGTAGAAGGCTGTCAGTATTGACAAGGCAAAAAAAAGGTGGGAAATATGTTGCACTACAAAGCTGAAGATTTATACGCACCTGGAGCCACCTCAAAAGAAATAGCATGGGAATGACGACTATGAGAACTTGCCATGTCACCACCGCAACTATAATGATAATTCCAATAATCTCTAGTGACACCGTGGACACAAAGCCCACGCTGAAAGGGATATCAACATCCAATAAATTTAGGTCTGCTGATAGCTGCCCAACATTCATCCCCAAGAAACAAATTAATACAATCATGGCCACACAACCAATGAAGTGAACATGAAATCCCTCCTAGCATGCTACAAATCTCATTATTTGACTGCCTGTTTGGCTATTCACAATTGGAAAAAGGAAAAGAGGAAACTGGCCAATGTCACAGAGGCATTCAAACAGACTGACGTACAACGTGCAGGGACATGAGAGCAAGACAGAAGAACAGGAGAATTTTAGTATGTCCACGAGAGGCCCACAGGATCAAGGGACATTGGACAGAATGCTACCTTGGAAAACAGAATCATAGAGGGAGGAATGTACTCATAAGACGTTGTTTGCCATAGCCTTGTGGCCATCGACCCCGCGCCCACTTTGAGCCGAACACAAAGGGGGATGACGCCAGTAGTAAGACTTAATAAACGATATCCTCTAGAAATCCCTTTACACAAGCATCAACCTGCTGTGTGTGGTTTGCCCAATAACTAGGCCTCAAAAGGGCCTGGGCTTTTGGCTCAGCCTCGAGACTTTCAAAGTTTGTAAACAGAGGTACAGGCACAATTCCCTTGATAGATATGAAGAGAGCGTCTCTCTGGTGAGACGCGATCGGGCGCAGGAGGCGCCAACCCCGGACAATGAATCAGAAGATGAATACTGTCTTCAGGTTGCCCACACAACGGGCAATTCCAATCTCCCTTTCCTCTTTGCTTCTGTTTGCTGTTCAAAGGTAGACTTCCCTTTCTCTCCCATAGGGGGAGAGAAAGGCAAGGAAAGGAAAGAAAGGAAGTGCAAACAAACTTGAAAGAGTCCTCAGGAAGCCCAAAGAGAAGTGCAAACAGATTGCAAATGGTCACTTACCCGACTCAGAATTCTGCCCAGAGGCGTAGAGTCAAAAAAAGACATGGGGGCCCGGAAAATTGAACTATTGATGCCCTCAAAGAAAGCTCTGGAGCCCCTTAGGCCCAAAGCAACAAAGAACTGTGACCGTCCAAAGACAAAAACACCACTGGCAATGGCGAGAGTAGCATATACTCCAACCAGCAGTCGATCTGATATAGCTGGATTAGAAATCTCCGTGGCAAGCCAGTAGTTGCTGGACATCTGTAAAATAACGAAGGTAATTTGAGCCACCATCATCCCCATACAGATCCACCAACCTTTTGAGATGGTAACATAGTCTCTGTAAATTTGGGAGCCAGAATCACCTGTCTCTTTCTCCTCCTCTTGTGTCAACTGGCTTGACTGGTTTGGCAGCTCTCTCCGGCTACTATCCCGGCTTAACACACAACTTGATTTTTTCAACGATGGGTTCCTCCCAAAACTGGACGATGTGTTTCTGAAAAGAGTGATCTCTTCTGCAGCATTTTCCTCATCGGCGGCATGGCTAATTCGCGCACCTCCCATGGCTTCATGGTGAGCGTAAACAAGTTGTTCAAAGACTGTTCCATCTTTCATCAGCTCATCATACCTACCTTGTTGTTTAATTTCTCCCCCCTCCATGACCTAAGAAGACCAACATCGCAAGGAAGCGTCAGTTGCAAGTACGAACTTCAACAAAAAGCATCACATGTTTCCCTCAGGCCTCTCAGTTTCAGATGACACTTGTCCTCCAGCTCTACGTCGCTAAAATGCTGTCCTTAAAAAAAAACGGAGCAGAAACTCTAATTTAAAGGCTCAGAAGATCAATCCTCAATCTCATCCCTCCTACATTCTGCTTTTGACTTACTAATCGGACTCCATGCTGGGGAGAAGAAGTGACTGGCAAAAATAGAAGGTTATGGAGAGACTACCAGGATGAGATCAACACTAGGCAGGAACTCCACTTGATGAGTTACCAGAATCACGGTCTTGTTTGCCAGGGCCCCCATGACACAGTTCTGCACAAATTAACATAGAACAGAGGATGCATTGTCAGGGGAAAGGATGCTCTCGAAACTCAGAACATATTGGACTATCAAGATTGTGTATATTCAGCTGGCAAAGATAAAAGAAGGTGGAAGATGAGTGGACACATGACAGGTAAAAGGTTTTCAACAAGGAAGGCAACAAAACCTTGAAAAGGCTGGCCTGCGTGTGTGCATCAACAGCACTGAAAGGATCATCCAGAAGATAGATGCCTGCATTTCTGTAAACTGCCCGAGCCAGTTGGATTCTTTGCTTCTGTCCTCCACTCATGTTGATTCCTCTCTCTCCTATCTCTGTCATGTCTCCATATGGCATGCTCTCCAGGTCTTTATCTAATGCACAAGCTTGGAGTGACTCCAGGTAGCGGGTTGTGTCCATTGGCTGTCCAAAGAGAACATTTTCCTGCAGTGTTCCACTCTGAATCCAAGCTGACTGGGCCACATATGCAATGCTGCCAGACACTTTCACCTGAGATTGGCAGATAATGATGGATCAAAACTTCATCTGTTTGACATTGTCTAATCGAAGCTGAGAAAATTGCTCCCATCATGTCACTGTTGGATATTAAATTTGCATTTCTTTTGCCCAGAGTGACTATCGCTGCATGTTGGGATTTTTCAGTCAAGGCAAAACTATGTATTACATGTCATGATGTAGTGTAATATTTTTCATCTCCAGAAATACAAATACCCAGAGACGTACAGAACTTCTTTGAGATGTGATAATCATTGACAAACATGAATTTCTGCTACTGCAACAAGACAAATATTAAAATGCCAGCTGAGAGCATACATACAACTTGTTCAAAGGCTTTGAGAAGTACATGACATCTTCAGGAGGGTGTGTGCATTTCACAAAGAACTTGGGGAGGTCAACGACGTAGACTACCGTGACACATACAATGGTGGTCATCAAAGCCCAAAAAGCTTACATTTCCTGATAGTTTTGGAATTTCTCCAAGAATAGAATAGAGGAGGGTAGACTTTCCAGAACCAACGGCTCCACAAACAGCCACTTTGTTCCCGCGCTTGACTTCCAAGTTGATGCCCCTTAGAGTAGATTTGTGTAATGTGGGTTCCCAGCTCAATGTGCCATCCTTAATCTCCACTGCTAGCTGGTCTTGATCTGATTCTTCCTCAACCACAGCATCCTCCCGGAGTTCATCATCCTGCAAGTACTGGCTCAGTCGGGTTAGCGATAGCTGAGCTTGGATTACAATACTAAGAACATCGGGCACCTGCCGAATAGGATCTTGAATGATCCGAAAAGCAGCAAGAGCTGTGAATGCAACAGAAGGGGTGAGTTCATGGCCCAGGGCACAATAAGATGTGAATACAACTGATGAGACCAGGGATGGGGTCAGCCAGAAGAGTATAGTGCCCATTGATCTCCTCCGCTGCACGGAAGAAAGCCACTTGAATTCAACACTACGGAGGCCTGCCACCATCTCTCGAAATTTATCTTCCCAGGCCTGCAATACAGTCTTCATACTTTAAGAATGTGATTACTTACCAATCAATGTCTGTAACTGGCAGTTTAAGAAAAATACACAACTTAGACTGCTATTCACAGATGATTGTTGTACCTATCAAAATCAGTAGAGGTTCACTGTCCAATGGCACAAAATTAGTCCACTGATTCCCAGAAAAACAGTTAATAAGTTATGGCGCAAAACATCTGCAACAAAGTTGGCATGACATAGCAAAGACTGGCCTGTAGTTTGATGATTTTCATGTTGTGAAGGACTTCAGTGGATGCCCTTAGACGGTCATCCTGGGCGCGCATCCTCTGCACCTGGAAAATAAGATTTGGAACATAACAACATTCCATGCTCAATGAGGAAACACCAAAATGTCTCAAGGCTCACAAATTTCTTCAGAACTGCACAAATACCAGATGGCAATGTACAAGAAACTTGACACAATTAAGTGAAAGACTGGATTACGGATGCTGCCAGCCTCAGAGTAACATGAATTGAAAGCAATCTACTCCACTTGTCGCTGAAAGTATTCCATACCTGGGCTCGCTGCATAGCTCGTGCTAAGGGAGTGTTGGCAACCATGGTGAGGACCACGATACAAAGACCTGGGATAGTTGCCATGCCTACTGTGTAGAAAAGAATGGCAGAAGCTATGGTAATCTGTAGAGGAATGACCCAAACTTGATGTAGCCACCATGGAAACTCTCCCAGCCTGTAGGCATCCACAGCTAAATAATTCACAATCTCTCCAGCTGCATGTCTCTGCCTCCCCAGGTTTGAGAGCTTCAATTGTTTCTGGTATACTGCCCCAAGGAGACCAGAGCGGAGCTGCATCCCCACACTCCTGCATAATAACTTTAAATGAGTGGGAAATGAATGAATTGACTGGAATCGAAATGATACTTCCTAGGGGAAATTACAAAACTTTGCAATGTCCAAGGCCCAAAGAGCCTTATAAGGCGCGAAAAGGATGCACAAGAGAAAGTTGGCTCAAAAAAACTTATGGAACAAATGAAAGCAGGATACAAGACAGAATTTGGGCCCTCGACAAGCAGCCCAAAAACAACTACTCCACATATTTTCCAGCATGGAGAGCCTCATGGGGAAGTGCATGAGGCTGAGGGTAGGAGAACAAGTTTGACATTCCAGTTGCCAACATGTAGAAAATACCTCTCAGCTAAACATCTTTTGCTTCATCCTTCTACATCACCCCAGTCTAGCACTTGAAGGTGCACTGATTCTGTGATTTAGCTTCTGGACGAAGAACTCTTCCTGTTACTCGCCAAAGGATCATACTGGCAGCTGTCTCACTGTAGTTCCGGAACTTGGAATGTACTTGCAATTACTGGGATAAGAAGGTCTGGAGTGGATATAGGCATACAGCACTTCCTGACACATGATGGAAACGATGTTGCCATGGCTAACCTGTCAAGCTCAATGCTGCAGACATCCCTGTTCCCCTGTACCAATCTCCAAAGAAAGTATACCCAAATGACTACTTGTGCTAACCCCAATTTCAAAATGCAAAAGATGTTAAGAATCCCTTACCGAGCACCGAAATACCAATGGCGCTGCGATAGTGACTCCAGAATTTTAGCCACAAATAGAATGGCCACAAGAGTGTACCCTTCCCCAACGAAGATCTGCTTTCCAGCAGCAAAATCAAGGAAAAACAACAAAACCAGAGGTCCTGTAGCTGATGTCACAGACTTCGTGAAAGCAAGTAGGCCATTAAGCACAGTGGCCTTCCCATATACAGAGACAAGCGCCCAGAATACTGATTGAGGTTTGGTGGGGTCCTGCCTCTTCTGGAGATCCCAGGCCGCCGAGAATGCATTGTATGCTGTTTTTGCTTGGTTGTCTGCGTTGAGGTGGGGCACATCAGTTTGGGACAGGGGGCGTTTGTAGCCTATTGACAGTACCTCATCAATCCATGAAAATGTCAAACGTCTAAAAACTCCAGCAGTAGCATATGGTGTCTCGTGTGCATTCTCCGTCTCTTCCTTTGAATGCCCCTCGAGTAGAGGCTCTGAAAGACCATTCGCCTCAGAAAGATTAGCCAGCCTTGCTCCTGTCAGGGCACAAACGAGTAGAAGACAGCAGACAGGCCATACTGCTATGGCCAGAAAGGAATCGACAGATAGTTTGTGGGATCCCTCAACGAGGTATTCTAAAGCCCACACAGCTGTGAACGTCCCAATCAGAAATGTTACGATCCACCACGTGTAAGCAACATTCTTCGTTGGTTTCCGCAATCGCATTCGTAAAGAGAATGCAATGGCGATCCATGCTAATGCTTGAACAATCAGGTACGTCCACTCGTGTGAAAACGTTGAGCGTGCTCCACTCCAAGAAGATATGAGAACCCACAAGGCAACTCCCAAGTTGGCTACGCCCACAAGGGCAGCAGCTGCAGCCGTCACGCTGAATAGGACTGATCCCGCACGGACAGAATGTACTGGAAGGTTGGCAGGTACAGGTTGCTTGAGGCTGGTGGAAATACCCAGAAAGACAGAGAAGACGGAGAGGAAGATGAGGTGAGTAAGATAGACAATTACATCCCGAGTGCAAGTAGAGGGCCGGGGAAGACCCCACCACAGCAGCTTTGCAGGGGAAGCACAATCTCCCTCACAGTACTGGCCATCCAATTGACTTTGATCACCCCCACAAAGCATCTCCCATGGCCCTTCCAATACACAAATTACAAAGATTCAGTGAACAACAAGTTGAAACACTTTCACGATGCTCACATACCAAAATCAGAAGATAGTAGCGTAAGACTACATAAATCTCGTAGAGTTGAAGGTCTACCTGTCAACGAATGCGCAACCAATGCCAGTGCCATTGGAGCTCGATTGCTAAAGGTGACCCACAGTAGTTTATCAACCTGCCAATCACGGTCAGAACCCATCACCACCAGCTGTACCCAGTTCTCGAGACAGTGCACCCACACAATGGAGAAAGCCCCCCGGGGAGCAACTCGTGAGGTGGGTTACTTCACTCAGAATGCAGGGAATCTTTCAAATACTTGGTCGATTCCCGCGACCACCGTTTACCAAGAGCCTGCCCTCATGGAGCTGCTTCTCTCTTCCTCGCTCACGAGAACGCAACCCACTTCTCTGGCCTTGCAATTTCCACCTCTTGCATCCCCGTGTCCCGTCTGTCAGCGATGCGTACTTGCTGGCCCTCCTCTCAACCTCATTCGCATGCTTTCGAAGGTGCAGAAGACTCGCTCACTCCCACCAAGACCGGACTTCCCCCACCATGGCCACAATGCTCTCTGCCTTCCCAAATCTCTACACTACCCACCTCGCCTCCCTCATCAGGGCTATCATTCGATGACTCCTGCCAACTTGTCCTGACGAACCTGTACATGTCCATCTCCAATTCCGAGCTCCACACCTCTAATTAAGCTCAACTCTTGCCCATCGCAGGCCACACATGTCGCTACGAAACGGCCCCGCAGCCGACGCTTTCCAATCGTCAGCCTTGCCGTCTTTATAACCCAGAGGGCTTAACACTTCACTCCCGTCGCTCTACTCATCTGTACCGCTTCTGTAGATCTCAAGGAATTTTAATGATCCCTGAAGCAGTGTTTGGCACCTCATCTGTTTGTGAATATTTCGAGTTCTGAAACCATGTCATTTCCAGCTAGTTTTCTACTGCGCTGCCTTCATTCTCCTTCTTATATTATCTTACTTACACAGTCGGCCCTCTATAAATGTTACCTCCTTATTAGAGGGTCGACTCTATCTCCCACTCTACTCTCTTCACTACTTGGTGTAGCTGAGTTATCTCGATATGATAACATACGTGGGGTTGACACTTGAGACGAATGGCGGCGGAGCAGCCTTGTAGACCACAGCTTCAGAGGGTGGGGCCGCCACCCTGACATTGAGAGGGTATACGAAGGAGAGGAGGGTTCTCCGTGTGCTACTTACTACTTCAGTGGGCTCTGCACGCAGCCCCCACTAAAAAAACGTAAGCATGAGCACGGACCATAACTACACTAGTTAATTGGGGTTGTCTGAAAGAGCAAGCTTGAGGGTCAGGAGATGGAGAGAACAGGCTGCCACATGCTAACATCAAGGAAACAGAGTAGAGTAACAGAGACCTAGAGAGTAACAGAGTAGAGAAATCTGGAATCTGGAAGCACAGTGCGCAAAGCAGGCCTAGTTTGTGAAGGTGACTCTATAGTGAAGCCAGGGAAAACTGCCGACGCAGACAGTCACATGGAAGTTTGGAGTGTGCTTTGGTGCATGTTCAATGAAATATTGGGTGCGGGGAGGTCGGCATTTTGACTGTGGAATGATCACCTGTACCAATTGGGAATTCTTGCGAGAGGCTTTTATTTTCTGCCAACCAGCCCATTCTATTCGATTTGAAATCGGCAACAATCTCACTAGGCCGTTGTACAGGCAGGGCGTACGTTCGCACTACCAGAATTAGCCACAACGGTCAACAATGCTTGATTCTCAAAACATCCCATTACCGCACGTGGAGTTGCAGCGAGCTTCAGTCGATGTAGATCTGACCAGTCGGGCTTCTCGGCAGAATGTTTCAGAAGGGGCAATTTTTTCGTTCCCCGTTCCAAACTGTTAATGCGCAGTCAAGGCAGACTGCTGCATGAAAGCCAGGACTGAAAACAGCCCTCTTTCGTCTACAAGGGCCGCCATTTCCTGCCTCAACTCAGGCCTATGCAGCTCTTTTTTCAACCAGACTGTGCACATCAGAGCTCCCCTTCTGTTCTGCAATTCCTCCATGTCTCGTTTGTAACTAATTCCCGGCTGCCACCAACACAACTGGATACAAGATTTATGAGTACCCTTCTAGCATGTTGGCATGTTACCATATGCGAAGTTAAGAAAAGCTCAATAAACGCTAAAGCGAAGGGACAATGTATAGTGTGGAGTACGAAGGCTACGCTTGAATGCCACACGCTTAGCCAAGCGGACCGATCAACTTGATCTCCATCTAGACTTCCGGAGAGAAAACTGAGAAAAAGGCTGATTTGCGAGAGAAGGGCCAGATCAGTAGTTACGACGATCACGTTTGCCTTTGTGATGATGCTCAAAAAATTAATTCTACTGAATGTTCAAGTTCCTGCACAACAATCCAACCTGATCAACTGGTTCGAAAACATATAATCTTTTGCCCTTCTTTTACGCTCTGGACAACCTTCCTTCCAGATCACCACAACAATCTAGTGTAGGAAAAGCATCCAGCTAGAGCGTCGCATGTCCTGGACCTAAACCCCTCATTTCATACTCATTAACAGGCACTTCTCGATCAATCCAAGTATCCTCAGCAGCGATGGTCTCTATCTGTCAGAGGATCCATGGAGATCGATACCATCAACTCTGCGCACTATCCCCGCCCTCGGGATCGTTTTTGTTAAGCTTAAACGTCTCTTTTCCCCATTCATAATTTCATATCCTTATGGATGAAGTCTGTATTCGGTCCACTCAACAGAGTCCAGGGATGAGTTCATTTCGTGAGATGAGTTCTGTAGTACGCGGTCACAGGGGAACATGGGAACCTGCGGGGACCCAAAGTGCCACCTGGCATGCCAATTGGCTTGTGGAGGCGGTGCCGCGTGCCACGGTTGATGATGGATGGGTATAGATGGGTATCATCCATTAATGGATGGTTATCATCCATGGGCAGGCGAGGAGAGGCGGCAGGGCAGTGGAGGAGGAGCGAGGAAGACGATGCCGAGTGCGAGCTTCGATGCGCGAGAGCATTGCGGGCTTGCAGGATCTCTGCAGCGAGCTCAACAATCTCATGTATCGGCAGAGAAGCGCATGAGGGAGGGAAGGAGAAGAGGAGGATTTGATGTATGAAAGGGAGTTCGTCGGACTCGTGTTGGAGAAAGTGTATGCGGTGCTGGAGATGCCGTCCTCATCTTCGTCTCACAGCTATGCAACTACGGTGGCGGTGGGAGTAGCCGTCACTGCTGTTGCAGGTGTAGCAGTCGCGGCTGCCGTTGGCGGGTTGGTGTACTACAATGAGGGGAGCTTTCCTTTCAAGGCTCCGTGGAGTAGGAGAACACAGCGTCCCCTAATACCGAGCAAGTGGTTCGATGCGTTTGAGGCTGAAGAAGGCCGGCTCATTGATGATGGTGATAGTGTAATCTACAGAGTTCGGAGGGGAGGCATTGACCCGGGTATTCGTGCAAAGGTGTGGCCGTTTCTCCTGGGTGTCTATGGTTTTGACAGCAACTCTGCGGAAAGGGAAGCTGTGAGGTTCTCCAAAAGGGAGGAGTACGAGGAGTTGCGGCAGCAATGCTGCCAGGCTTACGAAACCCTATCTAAACAGACCGACGAAACCCTAGTTCCTTCCGGGCAGGAGATGCCCTTGACTGGAGACAGCACCTCCGATCGCCAGTCGTCAGACTTTCCAGACGAAAGTGCCAGAGTAGCAGATAGTCCAGAAGCTGAAGCTTCCAGTAGCTCTGGCGGAAAGAGGGATGGTAAGACAGCGCAGGGTGCTGCCGTCGAACAGGGCACCATCAAGCAGAGTGATGGCGAAGGGCGCAGTAGATTTGCGGACAGGGGAAAGCAGGCGATGGAAGACTTCAGCACTTGGCAGAGGATTATCCGGCTGGATGCGGTACGAATGAATGCAGAATGGGTGCCCTATTCAGAATCACAGGCAAATGTGGGTGATGAAGAGGCGGCTCGGTTGGCAAAAGAGGTTGGAATTGTGGACGATGAGCATCTAGAGGCATGCAGAAGACACCATGCAGCTCGTTTGGTGGCTATCCTGGAAGCATATGCACTCTTTGACCCTGATACAGGGTACTGCCAAGGAATGAGTGACCTTCTCTCACCGTTCGTTGCACTTATGGACGACGACTTTGAAGCATTTTGGTGCTTTGTCAAGTTCATGCAGGACGCACGACACAACTTTCGGTTGGATGAAATCGGCATCCGGCGACAACTAAACTTAGTTGGCAGCATTCTGAAAGCTTCTGACGCCCAACTTTATGATCATCTCTGTAGTATTAGATCAGAGGATTGCACCTTCGTCTATCGAATGGTGGTGGTGCTAATGCGAAGAGAGCTGAGTTTTGAGCAGACACTCAATCTTTGGGAGGTGATATGGGCAGACTGGGCAGCTCTTGATACAGGGAGGGGCCGGGGAGTGAAGAGGAGACAACGAAACAGATTAGGTCCTCCTTCAAGGGATTTGCTACTTTTTGTTATTGCTGCAGCTGTCCGCAGGAAGAGAAGAACAATTTTGGGAAACTGCAGGGGACTGGATGAACTTGTGCGGGAGTGCAATGGCATGGCTGGCAACTTGGATGTCTGGGAGCTGCTGGATGATGCCCGGGAGCTGGTGCGGACTGTGCAGGACAAGGTTTCTAAGTGAACAGGGTGTCTTTGATTCTGGCTATGCATTCTCAGTCTCTTGTATAAACTTGACTGCATGTGAGCCCAATGGCTTCTGCCACATAAGAGTGGTGATGTTTCCAAGTCCCCTGCTGCTCCTAGCATTGGATAAAAGCTAAGATTCAATCCTCTTTTTGTGAACTTGACATGGTGGGTAGTGGGATTACTGCACAACACAATTCCATGGATAGACCAGACATTGATCATCACCAATGTTTGTGATAGTGTGATCATTTATTTGATCATTTGCTTAAAAGGCAGCAAGTCACGGTTGGTGTTTTGCCCGTGCTTCCTTGCTGGAGGCACCCTGCTGGGAGTTTTAGGATAAAGTTGAGCTCCTAAGTCTATACTTGAAAGTGCAACATGCTTGAAATTGATGCAGCAGTCACAATTGGGCCCACTATAAGTTGATCTTCATCATTAACACTTGTTGGGACTGCTAGAATCAAGCATCTGAGAAACTCTGTTGTATGTGTTTTGACATCTACTATGTTATTATGAGATGGGTGACTGCAGTGGACCCAACATATGTGAAGTATGTCTCAATAACTGGTTACCCTCCACGCTCCAATCACAGTGCTGTTGGCAACTGTAAAGTGGATTACAATTCTCATTCACTAGCAAACCATCCCAGGGCAAACCTGTGGAAGGTAACTTCTCTTGCATTTTTTGTCTCAGGCTCCCGCATGGATAAAACTTTCCTGTTTTTGTTGGATCACACTAATTAGGCTGCACTCTGCTGTTATATGCTGCAATGGTCAACCTCCAAATTGTGAACTACTTCACAAATATTACTAGAACTAGACTAATTGCTGTTGCAAATATCTGCTCGAGGTAGGTGAATTCATGTGGAATGGGTTCTGCTACTTGATTTAGGAGAGAAATAGCCTTGTGGCCATAGACCCTCATGCCCAGTTTGAACCGAAACACATGAAATGGGCACTACTTACTTTTGTGAGAGGCTCACTCCAGTACTGTGACTTATCGTGATATAAACAATTCTAGGAAATACAGAGGCGGTGTGTAAGCTTGCAAGATGGCAAAAATTTGTTACTTATGCTTGTTCCATTTATGTTGACTGGCTGCATCTCCCTAGTTTGGGTACTGTGTGGAAAAGGATAGTGCTAAGTCTGTTCAAAGTGGGAAGTAGTGTCTCCTATCTCTCTTCTTTGTACTTCTATTGTTGAATATGAGATTAAGATCCTTTTGGACTAGAGCTAGCTAATTAGGAATTTTCTTAGAATGCCATGATATCCCAGACTATGGTTATGAACAGCCTCCAAAGTTGTGCAAGTGTTAAGTGCAATCGTAAAGGCCAATATAACTAGCGATACTAAAATCATTATTTTGTACGAAATCTTGCTTTCAAATTATCAATAGATCGAGCTAATGGATTATGTTCTTAATCTCCAATGTGTTATTAAGGTCAAGTTCTCTTTCTCCGAGAATATCAGAGAATTGGTTTCAGCCACCTGCTCCCCTGACAAGTCCAATGCAAACTGTACAGGCGGCGGTTGCCCAACGATTGTAACCAGCGTTTTTTTTTTCATTTAAGAACTTGAGCCATGGTGGCTCCTGGCTGGCCTATGAGGAAGATCAATTGGCGACTCTGTGGCATGTGATCTCGAACCGGTGGCTACTATCAAGAATGTTTGATGAGTTTTATGCGAACTCAACTCATGTAGTGTTCGGTTTGTGGGAGCGACAAGGGAGGTAATTTTTTGTAAGTGACAATGACACTGCATATTGCAAAGCATAGCACAACTCTGTCACATGGATACAATCCATTGACAAATATGACTACTCTTGTCCAAGATCAGCAACTCTCCTCAAAGCCTCATGTGCCACTGCAAGAGGCGGTGCAAGTCTACTTAAATGGAGGTGCATGACACGGATACTAGGCGGGTAAGCAAAACCTAAATGAGAGTTCCCTCCATAGCTTGATCCATTGGCGAAAGCGGGAAGACTTTGAACCCAAGGCTTTGCTCCTTGCGCTGGCAGGGTGGTAGGTTTCTAGAAATCGATAGACAAGATCATCTGGATCTAACGAACCCAAATGGCATGTGGCTCTTTCCCTGTGTGACAGTTGTACAGGCAACGTCCTCATTGCAACGACATGATGGCATTAAGGAGGGCAGTAAAGCGGAACAGTGCCATATTTTAAACCATAATTCCTTTGTAAATTTCGTGAGGCCAATTTCTGGATCGAAAAGTGGCGAAATTTCGCACCAAAAAAAAACGCTGATTGCAACATGTGATGAGTCCCTTGATGCAGCACAGTGCCTATTTGACGTTGGCTTCCGAACCAACCAGAAGTGCTGTGATAACTAAAATAACCACAAACTCTGACACACTCCAACACCGATGAGAGACGGGGAGCTTGATATGCTGAATGTACTAGGGTTGTGAATCGTGATGAATCATGATGCTTTGTGTCGTCTCTCACGGCCCCCATTCTGTGGTCATTTGTGCAAGAGTGTACTCGCCTGCACACACTTTCGCAGCCCGACAACGATTGACAATGTCGTCTTCTCACAGTGTCCGCTTCAAGCTCCGCCATTCTTCAAGAGGCAAATGTTTCTTACGAATTAGGGTTCGGAGAACCGAAAATGGTGGTGTGGTATCACACATAACGACATTGAAACCCTAAACCTAAACACCAATATCCATCCAGACCAAAACCTTGAACCTTAAACCCTAAACCCGGGGGGTAGCAGAGCAGCTTCATCAGTGTGTGAGCTGTGCGTGTGTATGGAAAGGCGTGGCTATGGCTTCTGGTGCTCTGGGGAGCCCCTTAGTCTTTAAGTCATCGGCCAGCGTCATGATCGCTAGTAGGCCTAGATTTGCTCGCGCCATTGTGCGTGTCTTTCTTCGTGCCGACCAAGAACCCACACTGACCTGGGGTTCTAAGCATTTTGAACACCGGAGCCATAATGGCAACCGACAATTCAGATACTTCCCCAATTGCTACTGTGCTGTTATTCCAAGGTTAGTGTGACTGTATATTTTCTGAAGTGTTTGGAAGTGTCGTGGTTATGAAGCTGTATCCTTTGATTGTCATTGGCCGCAACTGTTCTCAGCTGGTACTGTTCCAGATGACGCATTATTAACCTTGTTTTCTTGTTCCGGCGAAGTTGAATGATGATGGTGAGTGTACCGTATAGATCTTTGTGGGTTCGTTTGCAAGGATTGGCACATTTGCTATGAGGTCTCAAAGTAAGACTGGTTTCTTCTGGCTTCAAACCAACCTAAGCGAGCAGGAAATCCGTCATGCTACCCGTCATGTGGATATCCTGCCGTCTCTGTGGAGAGGCTTGTCACTGACTAATTATGGGTGGAATGTCACGGGCTCACCATTGACAGAGATTCAGAGATTCGCGCGATTTTGTGAGTGCTTGGCGGGGTATTGTCGTTGAAGTTATTGGTTTTAGAAAGAAATAACGGGGGACAAACTAGTATCGTTTCTCATGGGGAGGACAGGTGGGGTGCTGTGAAAAGCAGCATGGGTAATATTTAGACAGCCACTGCATTTGTGTAGAAATTGTGAGGTTAAGGATGTGCCCTTGTGTTGCAGGAACTCTTATGGTACCAGTAGCCATCCACTTGCTGGAGGGGGAATTGTTCGGCAATTTGTTCGGACAATGGTAGCAACCACTGTCACAAGCGAAGTTCCTACATCTGAAGCAGTGAATGCTTATGATGCAGGTCAGATACAGGTGATTCTCTCTCCTTCTGGTAAGCATGGGCACCTTTAAGAGGAGTATTTTGTGGGTTGGATATTTGTTTGACTTGGACCCGTTTTGGCCCACCCTATCATGCTGTCACTCTAACACGTTTCTAATTCCAAGGTCAACCTGCATCCCAGCTGCGAAAGATAAGGTAGTCAAAAGGTCCTTTCAGTCATATGTATGTAACTTTTGGTGATTAAAAGAGTGCTCCAAATGAATAAATAAATGCCTTAGCCTCCATCTATTACATACGTGTAAGAAGCTGTTGTTGTTGTTGTTGTTGTTGTTGATTTTGTTTCAAAGGTACTGGAGGGTTTGGAGCCAGTCCGTAAGCGTCCAGGCATGTACATCGGCAGCACTGGTCCTCGAGGTCTTCACCATCTGGTTGGCCTCTATCTTTCACCTTTATTGGGCACTCCATCAATGACCTGCAAAACTCACTTGAGGATGTGCTGTAGCTATGGGTTATGTGGGATTGGACTACTTCCTCAGCAGCCAGCTTTGTAAGAGAGATATCAGCACCCCATGGACAAGAAATTCTCACCTAGTTGATGCCTTCTGTTTTCTAGATTGCCTTGACATTTTACTCTCTCTTTATTCTGCCCCATGCAGCAGGCTGATGACAGTACCTGTGATGTCAACTTGGATGGGACAGGTCTATGAGGTGTTAGACAATGCAATTGATGAAGCGCAAGCGGGGTTCGCCACAGACATAGATGTTGTGTTATGTACAGATGGATCCGTCAGCATTACGGATAATGGACGTGGGGTAGGTCAGGCTATGTTTTAATTGGGCTGTCTTTCTGTATTGTCTCCTGATTTGAAGCTACTTTTGGTGCGGTGAATATTTTCTGTTTGTAATAGATGTTTCTGAAATCACCCCCTCTGTTTTTCTGCAGATCCCAACGGATATCCATCCAGCGACAGGAAAATCTGCACTAGAGACTGTGCTTACGGTATGGTGAAAAAGCACCGGCACTTTTGTAATTAAGTTATATCATATGGAGCTTTCTGGCAACCACCGCAATTCATTACAGTGCCATTATACTAGTGAGGTTCTGTGTGTGTGTTTTGAGGTGCTAAAATGGTCTGCCTAAATCTTCATGTGTTGACACAGAAACTCATCCATCTGGACCCTCTGTTGGGAACTGATGAAGTCAGTGTGGAGTTATAACAGCTGGTCATTGTTATACAGGATATGGTCGATTTGTCTTGTTCACCCTCTCTTATGTTAAGAGACTGCATTCCTTCTAGTCTTTTGTTATCTTTTCTTCTCAGTGTGAATCTCCTTGGATGTTTTGTCCTGGTGCATTTGTTTTCATCTTTCAAATCCTTCTGTAACTTGGGTGTGGCTATTTCATTTTATTTTTGGTTACCTCTCAATTCTGATTTCACAGTTTACTAGGCTCTCCTATATTGTTTTACATTATATTCTTAGAATCCTTAGCATCAAAATGGGTCCTCTGTTGGAAGTTTCAAGGACAATTTTCTGAATGTGGAAGATTCATGTGGGCTTTAAGTAGTGCAAGATGAGAAGACCTCTGTGTACAGGGTTGAGAATGCCTGCCTATGATTGTCAGTAGTTCATGTCCTGCTGATGGTCTGAAATTCCTAGCTTGGAAGCAGATGAAGAGTGTTGCCTTCTGACGGTAGATTCTTCCATATGGCATAGAATGTACTCAAGATGTTGTTTGCCATAGCCCTGTGGCCATAGACCCCGTGCTCAGTTGGGCAGAACAAGAGGGAACAGACACTAACTTTGTGAGGGGCTCACTTCACTAGTTGCTTCCCATATGGGATCCTGGGATACTGTTGGATGAAGGTACTACATGCCGGCGGCAAGTTTGGAGGGGATAGCAGTGGTTATACTGTCTCTGGTGGCTTGCATGGCGTTGGTGTGTCAGTTGTCAATGCCCTTTCAGAGGTATGCTCTGAAAGTAGGTAGGTCAACCATAAGCTTGTAGTCACCCTTTCTCTCCCCTTAGCTGTCTCTTATTTCTCACTCCCCCCCCCCCTCCAATTCCCTTTTTTATGCCTTGCGCCACTTGGAATTTTTTGTTTTGGTGGGACTAACAGCATTGGTGGTGATTAACAGAGACTAGAGGTGACAGTGTGGCGCAATGGACAGGAGCATAGGCAGGCCTTTGAGTGTGGCAGGCCTATCTCAGGTCTGATCAGCAGCCACCTTCCTGCTGACGAGAGACTGCGTACAGGCACCTGTGTGAAGTTTCGACCAGACAAGCAAGGCAAGTCACTACTTCTTTTGGTCATTGTTAAGAGGATGTCTGCCAGCAAAGATTTGAGCACGAAGGTTTGCAGGGTAGGCCTGAACAAGCAAAAAGGTGGTTAGCAAAGGGTAGAGTGGGTTGCTTTCAGAACATGATGACAGGTTTGTAGATGGATGCTTGAAGGACTCAGTCATATCCACTGGGAGTTGAGTTTGTTCTTAAGCTTTGGAGGCACTATGACAAAGGGGAAGGTGACTTTGGAGTGTGTACATGCTCATGGCATGTAGAGTGATGATGCAGTCTTCACAACCACTACTGAATTTGACTACTCCACCATCGCTGGGCGTTTGCGTGAACTCGCATTTTTGAATCCCGAGGTTAGACATCTGGTGTTGCTTGACCTTCACAACTATATTTACAGTGGTTTTTGGGTGTGCCATTTGTTCTCAAAGTGACCGCAATGTCCAATGGAAATTAACAGAGCTGATTTTGTTGTTTGCGTGTAAGAGTTCATTTTAAAGGTAAAATCTTTGCTTGTAAGGTCATATGCACTTCCATTGTCTGAGTCTAGATTCCTAATGCACAGTTTTTCTTTCAGCTTGCCACATCCGCATTTCCTTGCATTGCTGAACATGTTCTTTTCGGAATCTGTGGCATTCTCTTTTCAGCCAAAGATTTTTCAGGTGATAGAAGCCCCACATTGGAGGGTTTTTCTGAATGACTGTCTGGGGTGGAGTCTTGACCTGAATTATCTGAGGGCACTTTGATGGCTGTTGCAGGTTACCATCAAGTTGAAGCATGAGCATGAGAACCCTGAAAAAAGTCGGGCAAATGTGTACCATTTCGCTGGAGGTCTACTTGAGTATGTTCTGTGGCTCAATAATGACAAGGTGTGCTACAGGACCGCCTATCTCTAGGACACACTGTTCAATGTAGCCATTTCAAACCCTTAGTACGAAACCAGTGAGTGAGGAAGTGTATGTGAACACAGTGATGACCTTAAGACTACAGTGAAGTCACTATGTGATGGATGTTGTTGCATTACGCTTAGTATGGCTTTGAGCCTTTTGGTGGTGAGCTGGAGGGAAGATCATTAATACATCCTGATGAATTATTGGACAGGAGCGCCTGCATGAGCCCATTTCCATACATAGGGAGAGGGAAGGCATCGCAGTGGATGTGGCCCTGCAATGGTATGTGAGTCCTTCCCTCTCTAGCCAGAAGCATTGCGTGAAATTATAAACTACAGACAAGAAGTGGCAGAATGGCTCCTTGATCACTGATCAGTGAAAATGATGGGTTGCGCAAGCATTTGTGCTGATGAAATGATGTTTTCCTGATGGCACAGGTGCTCTGATGCATACTCTGATACCCTGCTGGGCTATGCCAACAGCATTCGCACCAGTGATGGTGGTACTCATCTGGATGGCATGAAGGCTGCCATCACCAGGACACTCAACACGCTTGGCAGAAAGTCTAAAGCTATCAAGGTACGGTGTGTATCTTGCAGCTTACAGAAGCTTTCTCTTTGTGAAATTCATGAGGAGTTGGTCTAGTTGGTGCCAAAACTGTATTCCAATTCTTTCCAGTATGCTGTAGCCATGCCAGCTGAAGTGAACAACAGTGGGTCTTGAGCCAATCTAAGCGTAATTGGACATCTAAAAGTGGATCAGGCTGCAATGACATCAAAACCATCTGACTTGCTAGCTCCCCCTAGACTCCCAGCCACAATCTACCTTGTCTTTCATCAAATCTTGAGGAAGAAGTTTTCATGGTTGAATGGAGAAGTCTGGAGGTCTTATTTCTGGGTGTGTTGAATGGCAGGAGAAGGATGAGAATCTGACTGGAGATCATGCCAGAGAGGGGCTCACCTGCATTGTTGCAGTTAAAATTCCAAATCCGGAATTTGAAGGCCAGACGAAGGTGTTTGTCACATGAGTGTTTTTCAAAACCCACCTTCATTTTTTGGATTATGACAGAGACACTTTGATAGCAATCATGACACGTCTATTTGGGAATGAAGTGGGTAGTTGCGGGGTATTGATGTAGCAATGTGGTTCAGGTTTTTTGCATTCCGGAGGATTGGAAAGAACAGTGTTGTGGTAAACATAGCTTAATTTGGAAGTGCAGCCAGAAGACTAGCTCACGGTTGTTTGGGCACTTCCTGTAAAACACACAGAAATGTGCATAATTGCAAATATTAGCCACTGCAATAGGATGGAGAGATGATGAATGCAGTCTAGAATTTTCAGATGGAGAGTTAATGAGGATTAGGGGTTCCTCTCATTGCATTGTGCTTGTAGTGTTTTCATCTTTCCAAGAGGAATATGTAAAAAGTTCAATGTCAGTGGTGTGATTGGGGTGTCGGTGGCAGACACGGCTGGGCAATCCCGAGGTGCGGAGAGTGGTAGAGCAAGCAGTGCACGAGCTGGTGACTGAGTACTTGGAGTGCCATCCTGACACTCTGAATGCAATTCTCTCTAAAGCCATTCAGGCTTTCAAGGTGGGATTATCTTAGAAAATCTTTCTCATCGAATCTGACTGCTACATAGTGGGTTCATTTGATGCAGTGTCTTGAAGATCATAGTTTCTCTCACATAGCACTTTCTTTCTTTGAACTTCGTTATCAGACCATTCTGAGGGAGTGATCTATCGACAAGACTGCTGCTTTGGTCTTGTAAAAGTAAATGCAAGGCTGAAGCCATTTTGTGGGGGTGTTCAGGCAGCCCTTGCAGCCAAAAAAGCAAGGGAGCTGGTAAGACGCAAGAATGTGCTCAAAACATCCATGCTTCCCGGCAAACTCTCTGACTGCTCCTGCACTGATCCCAGAAACTCTGGTTGTTTTCTCTTCCTTCCTCTTGTGCCCTCATTCTCCATTCCCGTGGCATAGCATATGTATGTGCTCTTTGTTCTGTTTATCCATTCTGAGTCTTGAAAGGTTGCTATATAAAATACTTATGGTGTTTACTTATTGTTCCACATGGGCACTGAATTGGTGGTTTGGTACAACAGAGATCTTCATTGTGGAAGGGGACTCAGCAGGGGGGAGTGCCAAGCAGGGTCGTGACCGGCGGTTTCAGGTGGGTAGTGGTGAATGGTATTCCCTATCAAAAAGGTCACTTGGCTGGGGATTATGTGGTGTGAAGATTTTAGGAGTATGATTCAGGTCTTCAAGGTGGTGCTGCTTCATAGAGAATCCAGGGTGACGTGATAAGGTTAAAGCTTCTTAGGAATGAGGAAGAGTTAGGGAGGTTCATAAAGAATGTGGGAGCTGCCGCTTGGTGGGGCTAGGCAATATTGCCTTTGAGGGGGAAAATCCTGAACATTGAGCGCAAGGATGATGCTGCTATCTACAAGAACCAGGAGATTCAGAACCTTATTCTTGCCCTTGGGCTTGGTGTAAAGGTACAAGCGATACCTTCTTCCCGTTAAGGCTTGTGTGTTCTGGCCGAACGTAGTTGTGTGGAGGCATTGTGATGAGTTCTTATAAGGGTAGGTTGAGTGGACGTGGGCAGGGTGAGGAATTTAGCAAGGACGCGCTGCGATATCAGAAAATTATTATATTGACAGATGCTGATGTTGATGGTGCACACATCCGCACTCTGCTGCTTACCTTCTTCTTCAGATATCAGGTAATTGCTCCAACGTTAGATTTTGACATATTTAGCTGCCTACTAGGTGATGTGAAATTGTAACTGGGAAAGCTATGCTCATAGCTGTGCAAGAAAGCTTGTTTAGCTAATTTATAAACCACCAGTTGGCCTCTGGCATGCATTGAAGTGAAGAGGTCAGAGCGGAATGAGCCTCACGAATTGACAACCAGTGTGGTGGCATCGGGACGCTAGTTTCTTGAGGTTTTGGGCCGTGGAATAGATGTTATTAACCAGTGCAGTTTTTGTGGTTTTCGTTTACAGAGGGCTCTGTTTGAGGCAGGGTGCATTTATGTGGGAGTTCCACCACTCTACAAGGTATTTTAAAGAAATATGCATTACTTCGGCTAGTCTGGTGGATATTTACTGAGTCTGTTTTTGAGACTTACGACGTGACTTGTTCCATGTGCTGTGCCTTGTCCTTGAATTCTATTCTTCTCCTCATTGCAAGGTGGGGACTGAGGGGTGTAAGTTCTGAACGAAGGATGTGGCTTCAATGGCATAATAGCTAATTTGAGAGAAGGTGTGAACAAGGTGTCTGGATGAGGCCTTACCTTGGTCTTTGCTTGTTTGGCATAAACTCTTAATTTTTTTTAACATGTGCAGGTGGAAAGAGGGAAGCAGGCACACTACTGTTTTGATGAAGCTGACTTGAAGACCTTGTTGAAGACTTATCCGGCCAATGCGTCTTACAATATTCAACGATTTAAAGGTTCTGCTTTTGATCGCATCTGAAGTAGAGCATTAGGGACTCCAATACTGCTCCTTCTGGAGATTTGACCAAGTAGGTGGGTTTGTGGTGCAGGATTGGGAGAGATGATGCCATTGCAATTATGGGAAACCACATTGGACCCCCAGCGCCGAATGCTGAAGCAACTGACAGTTGTTGATGCTGCTGAAGCCAGTGTCATGTTCTCTCTCCTTATGGGTGACAAGGTGCTCCATGCCTCTTTTCCATACTTCAGTGATGAAATTGATTCATACCAAAGACAAGAGGTTTAGCTCCAGTCGTGTGTACTCGAGGTTGCTTATGCTTATGACTTCGTTCTTTTCCAAGGCTGTCAGGCTCACACACGCATTGCAAATGCAAAATGAACGACCTGGGCTTCACCCCTTCCTGCATCATTTGCTCATACATCTGCAGAGCCTCCATTCCGGCTCTTCTGGACATATCTCCTGATCATTGTACTCCGTGACACCACATGTCGTTTGGGCATGTTGTCAAACACTCCCTTTGCATCCTCTATGCTGCCGCATTTGGCATACATGTCCATGAGGGTAGTAGTGAGAATCCTATTTGGTACAATTCCTGCTTTCACAATGTCAGCATGGACCTGTTTGCCCTTTTCCAGGGCTGCCAGGCAGGGACAGGCCTTGAGGACACAAATTAGTGTTACCTGGTTGGGCATCATCCCTTCCTGTGTCATTAGCTCATAGGTCTCCAAGGCATTCCTACCACGACCATGTTTGGTATATCCTGCTATCGTTATATTCCACATGATCAAACGTGTACCATCGAGCATAAATTATGTATGATGGGTTGTTGTTGTGCCAGGTGGAACCACGGAAGGAGCTGATCCGGAGCTCAGCTTCGCAGATGCAGCTCCAGCGCTTAGACGTTTAGGGACAGTTATGTGCTGTTGCAACTGGCCTGGAAGGGTTGCAAGGGACTGCATCATGCTACAACATTTGTGCCATTCACAAATGTCAAATGGCAGGGTGAGGAGGTATAGACTACTATCGCCATGCAATGAGACTCTTCCATGCGTTTTCCGTACTTGGAATGTATGGAAGGAACAATCTCTCAAGTGGGCGTTTTAAAGATTTATGCCCTTTTCTGGGTAGGAGAGGATACCATCCTAAACAGAGGAAAGGAGATTCTCACTCATATATGTGCAGCTGGAGGTGCTGGTGCTTAGGGGCTACTCTTGCAGCTGCTTTCCAGTAAAACTACCAACTGAAGTTTTTACTCGGCAGTTCTCGTCAGGCATATAACTGCTTCTGGAGACAGGATTCACAGGCTTTCCTGGCTTGCCTTGAGCTGGCTGTGGCTGAATTTATGCTTGTGGAGTTTCCATTCACAATGGAGGCCCATTACTAAAATCCAAATTCATCATCTGACAGGCTAGAGTTATCTGTTGTTTGTGTTCTCGGATCGGACATCTTACGAGTACATTATATTCCTGGGGACTGAGATCTAGAATGCGGTATCATGTATCATGGCCCTCTGGGGCTGCCCGCTTTGTATTCGGATGGGAAACTTTTCAGGCTGTGAACCTAAAGGTCAGGTACAGGCAGGACAGGTGAGGGGTCATGGAGGATTGGTTCACTGGGTTCTTCAGTGACCACATAGTCATGGAGTGGAAGGAAGCCTGAAACATACCTCAAGGGTTGCAAGACATGTCCTAGGGTGAAGTATTTAAGAGACGTTGTAATCTGCAAGCAAAGATATAATGTGAAGTGTTCACACTATCCAATGCTAAATTCGCTGGGTCCTGCCCTCAGGGAAGGCACATATCCGCCAGCCTGTCCCATGATTTGTTTTGTGAATCATTGGAGGTTAAACTTCTTTTCCTTTCCTTTGGCCTTGAGCCTGTACAACAATAGAGAAGACCAGATTGAACCCATGCAAATATGAATATATTTCAACGAGGAAAGTAAGTTGCCATATTAGATCCTTTATTTTTATTTTTTTTCTGAGAAAGGGCGTGGATACCCTAGAGCTTTATCAGCTTTAAAACAAGAGGACAAAAAAAGTCCCAGGAGTATTCGCTGAAGGTGCCATAGAGGCTGGTCTGGGAAGGCTCTACTTCCTAACGAGTGTTGGACTGGTATACAAGGTCTGGCCGGGTATCAACCAGGGTATTGGGTATCAACCAGGGTATTGAATAACCGACCCTGCTGGTATTGGCAATTCCAATACTATGGTTGATAACCTTGATAACTCTGGTATTGCCAAGGCAGTAGTTTGGACGTGGCGGGGCCACAGGCCTATGTGTGTGCATTCAAGACGCCATTAATCTAAAATGAGAGGCCAGAAAACTCCCAATTTTCCTAACTGATTTCTCCTAATTATATCTACAAAATCAGTATATATGATGCAAAGGGCAGAATTTATTTTCTTTGGAGACCAGGTATGCTTATCATTTCTTGAAAAACAAATTCAGACAGGAAAATACGAAAATACCTGCCAAGAGTGACTGCTGACAAATCAGGCCCCTTAATTAGTGAGCGGAGAAAATAACCTCTTTCAAAGTAACCTGCTCAACGGACACTACAAGAGGGAAGGGGGGAAGAAGATTACACCACACCCGACAAGATAGCACAGACTCACTTGGGTGGCACTCGATGCTCTATCCAACTGAGCAACCAACTAGTGTTACTTATAAATTGTAATGAGAACTTGAATGTCTTGGCTACCACTTTGAGTTAGGGCTTTGCATTAGTACCTAGTGATGGCTTTAGTGTAGAGCGGGAATAGTTTGTCATAGTGCCACATCATCATGCCATGTCATTCTTAACACGTCATTGTCACCCACATCATCATTGTCATTTTGTTGGCATCCCCAAATAAAAACCTAAAGTTTGAAGATCTTTTTTGCAATCCCAAGCTTCTCTGGTTCCTTACGCCCGTGTCCCTTCTACAGTTTGATCCATGGGAGTGGATTTGGAGAAACAAGCAACATGCCCCTTTTTTTGTTTTTAGAAAACAGGGGACAGAGGCCCTGATGAAAACTTTACTAAGGGAATGGCGAGGAGAAAATAACCTGGATGAGTACACCATAGAGGCTGAAAAAGGAGGCACCGCCCCCAGAACTAAAAACCAACAAGAAGGCCCACTGCAAAAAAGGAAACTCCAGTGGGGAGAGAGGGGGGGGCCTATCCAAGGGGACACAGGAAGGCCTAAAGCAGACAAGAATCTGATAATCTGCCTAGAAGAGAAGAAAACACCAGAGAAGAACCACCAGAGAAGAGAAAGGAGGGCTACAGACTTCCCCTTCTCCTCTTAGAAGTTTCAAAAGACAATTGAGCTTTGGATTTTCCTTTTCTAAGGCTTCGCTTGTGCCTCCATTGACATCCGAGTCCTCACCCTCAGTAGGGGATTGCATCGCGGTAGCAGAACTCCCAGCATGTCCGGAGGTGATCGTACCAGACAATCTTTACCTTTTTTTTTCCTTACAAAGTCAAACAGAAAAGATTAAAAAAAAAAAAAACTAGGCTATAAGTTCCTTACCTAAGCTTGTAGTCTCAATGGACTCTAAATTGTCTAAAAAATGTCACATTTGGCTGACTGAAAGCTATTTGGGGCGACGTCTGGAGGAAAGATGGTGCAGCTAGAGTTAGTGGGTTCCTATGGAAGCTAGTTGATCGTATCCTGCTTAGCTCACACACCTTCAACTTGTAAACTCTGCAACCTGTAGGTCCTTGAGACATTGGAACATTGTTTCCTTATTTGCCGAAGCAGCAAACACCTAGAAGAGGGCTCTTTCTTTTTACTCCCATTGGAAAGTCCTGCCTGCTGATTTTGCTTCTAAATTTTTCTGCAGTATCCATATGGTCTAATTGTCCTGTTTGGTCCATACTTCGAGCTCATACTCTATGGAATATCTGGAAGCTTGTTGTTGGCAAATCGACTTGTGTGAAGTCTATTCTGTTTAAGATTCACTCTGACGTGATGTCTATGGCTTGGATGGCTTGGTGGGTCTAGGAGAAGTTCTTTGCAGATGTAGCCAGAGAAGAGGATCACAACTTCTCGTTGAATTAGACAACACTTGGGGCAAGGGAGCTCGAATCTATTCTAGAGACTCGGATACAAGAATTCATTGGTGTGACACTATCCCACCATGCTAGCAGTTCGCATAATGCAAGGTATTCTCTTTTGGAGGGTGGGAGCCTTAAGTTATTTGGAGACACCGTAGATCTTTTAGGAAAGGGAAATCAAAAGGCCATCTTTATTTCGAACCCCATAGAAAAAATAATAATAATAGCTATTAGCATTGTTGTTTGCTTTATCTTCTCTTCTTTTGTCTTTCTCCCTTTCTAAATCTTTGCTAAATATAACTAAGGTTACGAACAGTGTTGGGCGGGTATTACTTTTTCTAATACCAGCCGGGTCTGGGTATTGAAAAGAAATTAATTTGCAATACCAGCCGGTTCCCTAGTATTGAAAGATTCCCTTAATTTCAATACCCGCCGGTTCTCAATAGTAGTATGATTTTCGATTTGCGGACGGGTATCAATAGGATGGGTATCCAATCTACGGGTATAATTTTTTTTTTTTTTAAAGAAAAAAAAGATAACCACTAAATCATTAATATGTATTGAATTTAGAATATTTCAGTTGATTTCACAAAGAAATTGATTATTATGTTGCAAAATTCAGTCTTTGCATTGCATAATAACAACGTTGCAGATTTTAGTATCCAAATTGAAGCAAGCTTAGTTGAAAGAAGACTGATTGCAACCCTCATCGTCAAATAAACCAGCATCTCCATTGAGGTCCTCATAAGACACCCTACATGTGTTAAAAAAATATATATATATATATATATATATATATATAGAGGCGGCCCCGCCCTACTAAGAAATGAAGCATAGTGGCGGGCCCTTGTGACATGTGCACCCTCTTACCCTAACCCCTAACGTAACACCTGGGAAAACAATGACCAATTTTTTAGCACCCATGGTAACCTAAATCTACACCATAATATTCAAATGGTTACCGATCACCACCGACGAACCAACACCTACTACTTATCGCATATTCATACCCAATATGCGGATGAACCACAAGCCAACAATAGACGTTTCATCAGCCCGCCACGAAATATCCCAAATCTATACATCTTTATAGCTGAATGTAACCCAGATAAAGACATCCTGAAGTCCCACGCCCGCATACACGCTCACAATAACTTGGCACACATATATGGACCACTAGGGTACTACATTGGTACCATAACACTCCAAAGATTTGGAGTGGTTATGGAAAAGATTTCATTCCAACCCACTCCACCTCACAGACCTGCATACGCCGTCAGCATTTGCAGGTACAAGTCTCCAGACTCATCCAACGCTACGCCCAAGACCTATCACCCAAAACACCCACAACAACAAACAAACTTTCACTTGCACACTCCCACTCGACCCTCCCCGCACTCCTTCTAGACTTCCTCACCACGGAGCTACAACTCAGTCACTCATACTACTCTAACCTTATATACCCGATCATAACACCTATACGGAATTTGCACACACGCATTCAAGGCGAGACCAAACTACTCATACAAGAATCCCGCACCTACAGAAAATTTGTACACAAATAAGTGGGTCTTGTCCCCACACCTGCTACATAGTATGTCCAATCATTTCTGGACATCCCCCAGGGTTACCGATGCACAAATCAAACAAACTTTGAAATTTCAGTATGGTCAATACATGGGCAATTAACGACGGAACCTGTTCTGGCCATTATTATATCCAATAAACACTGCGTGTTATGTTCATCCCAAAATCCCCAAATAGATACATGGCCACACTACCCCATAATACACGGGTTGCGGGTAACTAGACATAACCAAGGGGTTAGACAACTCCACAAAATTCTCACTTCATGGCTGATTTGCTCCCCCAGACTGTCATGGTGTCGGACCGAACATATCAGTTATTCAGCACCTTTGGACGAGGGAATGATTCACAGTTCACTTTGGTTCTGCTTTGACCGTTTGGAAGGACTCTCTCCCCGTCTTGGGAGATCACCGGTTGAAGGTGAAGAGGAGGATGTCAACTGGCGGCACCGTCGTGCTAGGGATTCAAAGCGTGAAACACAGATTGTCCAGCAGCTATATTTCACAGTTGAACGGGTGCCCATGTCCTTCAGCGGTGCACCCCATTTTGATTCACCTTTGGAATCGAAAGAGGCCAGATGGTTTAACCTCATCAATGTAGACACATTCCAAGGTCGCCCACCGGACCACACCATACCCCCATGGCTGCTACCGTGTATATGCTCCCAAGGACACCCGTGCATTTGCTAGACTATGCCCAGATATTTTGCTAATCCAGGGACTTCCTATACTGGCATTGCCACCGACAGAACCACTTCCATATCTCAAAATACATTTTTTGGAATTTGCATTCTGCCATGATCGAAATCCAGATCAATCAATTATGTACAAACATGAAAATGTGACCGAATCATACATGCCCTCCGTCACAGAGGCTGGAACACGACACCTCTGACCGTCATCACTGCGGGTGTTAGGGGCGGTGCTCATACCCATAATATCCAAGGTTTAAAAGATAATCTTAACCTACCACCCAAATGCACTACACCTCTACTACGCTTCTTGCATTTCACAGCTATTTCATCACTCACATCCCTAATTCTCAATAAACGTAAGATTGAAAGTGGCCAGCTAGCCACTGTGGTTACGGTTCAAGTAGAGCCCACCCCTCAAAAGGGGCAGTACCCGCAAGGGGAAGAGGTTCTTATTTATGCTAGCTTTGGTTGGCGTCATATATATATATATATATATATATTGTGTACTCAACCAATTTCCTATTCATACCATGGTATAGTCCTTGTTTTTGCCTATAATATGGGTATGCAAACAAGGGGTCACCCCCACCATGGCCGGGTCCATGTCCTAGGGTTTGCCGCTACTTATCAGGGCAGACCCAGAGAGGGTATGCTGCCATTTAAATTTTTTTAGAGATTTTATGAGTTTTCCCAACTTCAAAAACATTGTTTACAAGTATCTCAATTATCCACCTAGGGTTATGCCAGTTACACTATGCCGTTATGGCCTTTCTCCTTCCTCATGAAGAGGGTCTTTCTTTTGGGTCCCTTCTTTCGTTATGAGGGTGATGGCCTATTGGAGACTCTGGGTCTCTACCGCTTACTAGTGTTTCACTCTGGGCGGTGTATAGTTCTTTGTTACAGGTATTGTTATTTTAGGCTACAGATCTTCTGATATCCAACATGGTCTCCATGCGAAAAGCTTTATGGCAGCCTTCGTGCAAAGAAGGGTTTTAATTTTTTTCCCTTCAAATAATCATTTTAATAAGGTGCATCCTCTGTCCCATGTTCCTAAAAATATTTGAAAAAAAAAAAGAAAAAACGTATCATACTAAAGTTATCTGTTAAGTCTAGGGGATGGAGGGTGAGTTAGGCCAGTATGGCCGAAAGACAGGATGAAGTGCAATAAATGTCAAAAGAGCAAGGGATTAAAATACCAGCAAAAAAAAGACATGACCAAACTCAAAATAGGACCAAATGAGAGCAAAACGAGTTTCATCCTACATTTGTTTTTTGGCTTTCCTCTTGGGTACCTGTTGCGGCATGGAACCAAGCGGGCAGGGAGGCTAGGGCGGGGCCCACACTGACTTAACTTTATGTGGCCGGTCCCTAGGTACTCTATCTGCAAGACTTCCCCGGATACGCACCCAGGAGAGGTATAGTGGGGATGTATAAAGGGGCGGAAGGGATGGTCACTTAACGGATAACTTTACTACTATCATAAAAGCCATGACCACCATACTGTCACCATTAGGACATCTGCCACTTTCTCACCAGCCTTCAAACTTTTATTGATTTATTCTATATTTCGACATGGATTAGCATATGCGCCTAACAAGAGGCCCTCTGGCAGGTCTGCGGGTCTACAGGTGTGTGGGTCTGCCAAGTGGGGCTTGAGGAGACCCTCCATGCTGCAGACCATCCCTGCAGACCCATGGGCCGGGTGGGGTGGGGTGTCCCTCTCCTATTTGCGGGCCGCGATGTAATCAAGACACCTATTAATCTACAGTGGGTGCCAACTTGCGACGGCGTGGAACATGTGTTGCATGCGTTAAGGGAATGAGCGAGGAAACGGGCCCTCGGATTTGTCCCATACTGCGATGTGTGTGAGTGAGGGAGAGAGAGAAAGAGAGGGAGAGTCAGTCGAATGCGTTTCAAAATCCACGGTGTTGAAGAATCGGCTGCCCAGGCACGCCAGTGGCTTCAAGGTGCTTTCTTGGTAGAGTATGCTACAGCCGTTTTGGATTTGTGGGTTGGAATGCTGACATCGAGCTCTGCTGCACGGTCTCAGCTTCACTCTGGTGCATCAGCTCTTGCATAAGGTGCTCTTCGGGCGCTAGGTGGCTTAGAAGGCAGCTTCAACTGATGAGTGGTAGCCTGAATCTGGTGGCCAGTCATTTGTTGAACCCCTTTCGGTGAGGTTTTAGTGCAAAAGAGTCTTGGGGAAGAGAGAGGCTCCAGGATCTTCTTCTACATATTGTCTGCGAATATTAGTCTCCATCTGAGGGATTGAAACTTTGGTTCCCTTTGTTGAAACTCAAGAGAGCGGGAGTTGTGCTTGCTGGCCAGCAGAAGAGATGGCGGAGCAGGACTCTTTGCAGGAGCCCTTCATAGGCAGGGAGGAGTCAGCACACCTCTCCACACTCGAACCCACCACAAATTCACACGCGTTTTCATTTGGTAATGGAGGAAGTAATGGTCACAGTGAGATGGATGATAGAGCGTCTATCTTATGGCCAGCAAACTGGTCAGTATGGGAAGAGATCAGGATCCAGCTAACGATTGCAGTGCCAATGATATGTGTGAATTTACTTCAGTACTCACTGGTTGTAGTGTCCGTCATGTTTGTGGGGCACTTGGGTGAACTTGCCCTTTCCAGTGCTACTCTGGCCAACTCCATCGCAGGTGTTACAGGGATAAGCCTTCTATTGGGAATGTCATCCGCATTAGAGACCTTGTGCGGGCAGGCATACGGAGCCAAGCAATACCACATGCTGGGGATCTATCTTCAGCGTGCAACGTTGGTCCTCTATCTTACGAGCCTGCCTGTTTCTGTTGTGTGGTGGAACATGGGCTATATTCTCAGGGCTCTTGGGCAGGATCCTGAGATCTCAGTTGTGGCAGGAGAATACGCCCGGTGGCTGATTCCAACCTTATTTGCGGTTGCCTCTACTCAAACCCTGGTGAAGTTTTTGCAAACACAGAGTGTCGTGTTGCCAATGGCATTGATTTCTGTCACCACGTTGCTTCTCCATATCCCCCTATGCTGGCTGGTGATTTTCAAGCTGGACTTCGGATTTCGCGGGGCAGCTATCACGAGTGGCATTTCAAACTGGCTGAATGTTGTGCTCCTGTGTGCTTATGTGGCGTTTTCACCTAAGTGTAAGAAGACTTGGACATCGTTTTCGACGGAGGCGTATAAGGACCTCGGAAGCTTTTTCAAGCTGGCCATCCCCTCCGCAGTCATGGTATGCTTGGAGTTATGGTCATTCGAAATACTTGTGATTCTCTCAGGCCTGTTGGCACACCCACAGTTAGAAACGTCCACCTTCGCCATCTGTATGACGAATCTCGTGTTGATGTTCATGGTGCCATTTGGCCTCAGTGCTGCAGCCAGCACTCGCGTTTCCAATGAGCTTGGAGCTGGAAACCCACAAGCGGCCAAGTATGCGGTGGTCGTCGCCGTTGTAATGGCCGTGTTGGAAGGTGCTCTGATGGCAACTCTGCTGCTAACAGTTCTGCGCAATATCAATGGCCGGGCCTTCACAGATGAAGCCGAGGTTATCGAGTACGTGGCTCGTTGTATACCCTTTCTTGCAACAATTGTTAGCATGGATGGCCTTCAAGGTGTCCTTTCAGGCGTGGCGAGGGGATGCGGCTGGCAAGCTCTTGGAGCATACACGAACCTCGGGTCGTTTTACATTGTGGGATTGCCATGCTCAGTCGTACTGGCCTTTGTCTTCCACTTCAACGGCGTGGGACTGTGGATTGGAATGATCGCAGGGATGACAATCAAGACTCTTGGCCTTGTCCTTATTACACTCTTCACCGATTGGGACAAGCAGGCCATGAAAGCATCGGGTCGGATCTACTCATCTTCAAGCGCGGTACTGCCCCTTCTATCAGAAAAGATTCAACAGCATCATCTCTGGAATGAAGAGAGGGATTATCAGGTGACCCATTGAATGTTTCAGCTGCAAATAGGTACTTCTATATCATTTTAGAATATGGATTTTCTTCCATGCAGCTCACAAATTTCCGCAAGGCACCCCTCTCTTATCTTTGTCACATGGGGGACTTTCAGATACTTCGACGAGCCCCCAAAATTTTGCACCTAATTTTGCAAGGGAGAACAACCCTGCAACCTCTGAATTGGCATCTCTTGTGCGAGGTAGAAGAACTCTCTACAATTAGTTTGTGGAGGAAAATATGCAAAGTTTTGTATCTCCAGGGGAAAAAATAAATAAAAAATTGGCTTGAAGCCTGTACCGCATCTGCAACAAGGTTCTTCTCATCCACCATATTACATTCAGACACAAGGTTGGCAGGGTAGAGCAAGTTGGAGGTAAACTAAAGAGCAGGTGGTGGGCACTTGGCACCCGCACAACATTGGTTTATACTTGCATGGTCCATGGTCCTTGTTTTTGCCCCTAACACGAATATTGCCTGGGTGTTGCCTTTGCCAACACCAGCCTAGTTAGGGTATTGACCTAGCTATTGCAAGTGCCAATACCAGTGGGTCCGGTTCTTAACCCTAGTATTGCAAAAGAAAACACCGGCGGGGTGGGTTCTTTAGTCCCCTTGTTGATACTTGGTACCCGGATTGATAGCCGCCCTAACACTGATGTAGTCTTGCGCTGGACATTCCATATAAGCACACATCCAGTTCAAAAAAAAATTGAATCGAAAAAGTATCAAACTCAGGAAGCGAAGTCTTTGAGGGTCTGAGGCTGACTCTCTACCAACAAGTACTTGGCCATGTGGTTGCAATCAGTAAATACAGGAAACCTCGGTGATAGGATGAAGACTGGCATAGGCAAGTGAGAAAAAACCAACATACAATCCAATCAAGATTGCTTGCATAACACACCTTGAGTAGGCAAGGATGATTCGTCCATAAAATCAATTTGCAATCCTTTAGTACAGAGAGAAACTCCACTTTCGAAGTCAAGTATCAAAACAATGTTGTTCTTTAGTTTCCTTCCTTTGCACTTCTCCATTTCTAGCACGAAATGACGTGCTCCCACCCTCCACAAACCTCCATAGCCCTTGGAGCAAGTTTGAGAAGGACACTTCCAAACTACGATTTGGGGGTAAGGCAAGCCCTAGGGGCAGTGTATGGTTAGGTGACGAGAAGCAGCAAGGTAGCTCATTCAGGGTGTTGGAAAAATCTGGGCACCTATTCACGGAACCTCAAAAGGGCATAAGGTGCTTTTCCCAACTGTCTGTTCCCTGAGAATTCAACCAAGTGACCCCTGGTAGCCTAGAACATTTCAGCCTCTTTCCTACTGGTGGACAGTCTATTGCTTTAACTTTCTGTGAGCACATCCAGTGTCGGTGGCAATATGTCAAGAATTTTTGGCCTTTTCTCCCCTTGTCGGGCTTCCTCTTCCTCAAACTTCCTTTTCGTGCCTCCAGGTTTCTCCTCAGTGACCATGACCAGATCATCATCATCCCCATCTCCATTATTGACCTTGTCAGAGGAGGCCTGATATGAAGGAGTGCCTGGTTGCAAAACTTCCGCAGAAGAGCTGGAAGGAAGTTCTCCTGTGATGAGCATCCCGTCGGGTTCCTTTTCTTCGTCAAATGACTCTCTGAGAGAAAGGAGCAAACAAACCATCCATCCATCCTATGTCAAAACTCCATGATTGTTTCAACCCAATCATGACAAGGTTCTCGAGAATGAACAAGTGAGCGCCGCTTAACTGACGGCTGTTGTGAAAAGACCATAGACTTAGAATACAGTTTGACAGTTAAGAGTCTCCTTATCACAAATTTTGACTAATCACCATCTCAACACACCTGTGCTTCACATGAAGGCTGCACCGAAATTCCTGTTGCGAGTCCTCCACAAGCAGAACCACACCACTTGTGATAGGCGTGGGAAATGAGTCCAGACTCTGATCCAAGCCATCAGCGCACTGTTATGTACTGCGGCAAATAATGCAGCTTTGGTCCCATGGACTCTGTTATTCAAACAATCGGTGCATGATAGAATAGTCCCAAGTTTACAGACCTTGTCAAGGATGGAGGCATAGTGAGCAGCCATGTCTTCCTCTAAGTCATCGCCAGTCTCATACAGAAGAGTGGAACCCTGCATAATCAGGGGAGAGTTCACACCCAGCTTGCGCTTCACTGCCTTCTCAATAATATCCCGCATTGTCGCTGTTGTAGTGTTCACCTCCAATACCAGTGGTGTCTGTCCTCCAAAGCCCCACACACCTAGACCTTTGAGTCCACTTACTAAAGCTAGTGGCAAAAATTCATCACACCATCGTGGGCAGAACAAATGCAAAATACCTCAGAGCACACATAGCAGCGCGGGTTAGGTTCAGCTGGCTCTACTGGCACCAATAGCATCTTCCTGGTGGGATGTTCAACGCAATATGTCATCCTGTGCCCCACAGAGCCACAACACATGACATCTTCATCTTTAGCAACCAACTCAGCTGAAAATAAAATATTTGCATGTTGTACACATGGCGGTCCCCCAGGCTCCCCTACCTACATGCCACAGTAACATACAATTTAAAATATAAAATGTACTCAGATGAACTAACTGGAATTTAATTGCTGTAGCCTTGTGGCCAAAGACTCTGCCCAGTTTGGACACTGTAGAAAGGAACAGGAAGCTGGGGTAGGGGAAATTGAGTCTCGTTTTCAGAATCTCTCGAGACATCACTTTCAACACATAGCACGTGTCCACTCTGGAGCACTTGAAGGCATTGTGTTGAAGTTTTCCAGGAGTTTGAACTGCCTCCCAATTAAGTTCAGCCCCTCCCCAAACCCTTTGTCTGTACCAAGCTTTCCCCACAAGGGAATTGAAACCCCCATTGAGGTTACTTGAGATCAAGAGAGCTCACCTCCTCATAAGCCTTGTCAGTTCACTATACATGGGTATACCCACAAGCAGGTCTTACTCCATGAGCCCTTTCAATTTAAGCACAACCCGATCTCGCGGGCAAGATCAGGAGCTCACCAATGTGATCCATCACAAAAATGATACCTAATTTTGACCTATCCTACTCCCTTTAGCCTCCTCATTTCACAGATCTTCTGACACCATTTTCAGCCCACAGACTCCCCACAGACTCATCCAAAATATTCCATGTCTCTTGCCATATGGTGGATAAAGTCAGGGCGCACCTCAATCTGTTTCCTCGAGCTCGTCAGACCATTGAAGCTAAAGGCATTGAGATGAGTCCCTGTTGGGGAGAAACTTCATGGCTAGATGGTTTCTTGCCAGCAACATCACCTTTTATACCAAGCAATGTCCTGGAGAGCAAAAGAGTTTTTGAATACTCGACATCAAACGTGTTTGCAGTATGCATAGCACCCAGAGAGAGAGAGAGAGAGGACCCACCGGCACTGCTGGACTTGTTTCGTAAGAAGCTTAACAGCCTCAAGCACAATAAGGCCAGCAATTATTGCATTGGTGGTGGCAATGGCATGCACAATGTTGCCAGCCATGCCCTTAATCTCAAATAAGCTGTGTGCTGCTATCCCAAATGACTGCGCCCGAAGGTTGGCAGCTGCTGTCACAAACTCCACTGCCAGCTGGTCATCCTTGTCGAAAGTAAGCTTCCCAATATCCTTCACACCCAAAGTGGAGATCATCATCATCATAAATTGTGCTAATGCACTCCGGAATGAATTCAGTCACTCACCCACAACTAGATTTGTGAGTATGTCAAACAGTGCCAGATTTCTCACCTTACTCCTCTGCTGAAGAAAAAGTTTCACTGATTCCAGAAATACTCTAGAATTATCCTTCAAACTCCAGGTTTCTTGGGGATCCTTCAATCCCAAAGATGCCATAGCAGACACTGTGGGATGCTCAGAACCAACCGCGCCGTTTCCATCTATCACCTGCTTTTCATATGACAGAATCTCGTCAAGGTACAGAGGACAGGGCTTTGTTCTCCCTTTCCAGGCCTCCTCATTTTGAAGAGACGTTTCAATGTTGAGACGAAAAATGCGGTCAAACACTCTTCCTGCAAAAGCCCGACTGCTCTCTCCATCCTTCACTTCAAAGGCTTGTGCATCATTGTTGGCCTCAGGGGGGACGATTCCACCATCAGCAGTGGAAGTCCGCACATCCAAATCATTGGCCTGGCTTCGGTCTCCAAACAGCTTTGCAAATGCTAGCTCTTTTGCCCAGACTATGCAATGGATTGGCTGCCACACAAAAGCACAATAAACACAAATAGAGAGATTCAGTGACTATATGTCAGAATGATAGTACAAGGTGGATTGGTGCAGCACTTGCGAACTTGCTCTAAACATTATCACTAGGAAGGAACTAGTGGGATGCAAGCAGGGGACTCTGCTTGTATTCAATTTCAGCTTCTTCATCAATCTACTCACATACACCTCCATACAAACAGATGCACTACTCCGGCATATCTCTCCTCAGAGCCTTTTGTCCAGAAAGATTCTTTTGAGCATATGAATATGTACAGGAATGATAGAGAGTACCTTAGAAGGGGTGCTAGTGATGGTACAGACAGGATACGTTTTAGGTGCAGGCTTAGGTTGACATTCATAGCACTCCGTGTGCCCCTTGACATGCACTGTCACCTGCAAGGTAAGAAAAATATGAATTGAGTGCACTTGCACTGAAGCTCCTTGAATTAAGATGCTGGAGCGAGGGCCAATCTAGCGACACTGGCATAAAGTTTATACCTGACCAAGGTAGCCAGTTGTGCCACTTTCCACCAACGGCTTTCCAGCAGCCAAGCACATGCGGTTGACATGTCGGCGTGCATCCAGGTTGTCAAGGCCATTAAGTATCACACTGAACTGTTTGAAAAAGTCGATGTCGAACTCAGGGCTCTTCACATTGCCATGGTGTGCCACTATGTCCACTCCCGGCCTAATCTTGAGAACTGCCTCACGAGCCACCTGGTGCCACAAACCTGAATAAGGGACCCTGCATAAGGACACCTGCCTAGACACCTCCCAAACATGGGTGAATCTCAAACAATCAAAGAACACTTCTAATATCCGAAATGAAACTGAAGAAAAAAGCTCGCTCTTTTCCACCATAATATGCACCATCCAGATGTTTGAGTATCTCATACCTTGGCTTTGGACTGCCCCACATGACGCTTGCGGAACAGGAACTGTCTGTTAAGGTTGCTTACTTCTATGGTGTCCATGTCAATCTGCAAACACATCACCAAGGCAGAACCCACTTAGAGAGATATAGACAGAAAGATGGGGAGGGGGCATGAGCCTCAACGCAATATTCTCAAGTCATATATCACAACAGGAGAAAACGCACAAAGCATTTGATTTTGGTGGAATGCTTTGAAATACCCGACAAGGTAGTAAACCGACTCTTTGACACGGCGGTACCACAACCATCCAACATTTACAAGGTCACAAAAACTTTGGAGGCTCCATCGACCCACATTAAAACCTGCAAAGTTTGCTATTATTTGGCAATATCACATAAAGGACATAAAAAGGGAGGCAATATAAGCAAAACAATCCCCCACCCTTCCATTTGGAAAGAAGAAACAAGTGAAACAAAGCCACTGGCTTCCTCCTCAGGTTACTGGTTTGGAGAACTCCCCCAACTAGTGGTGGTATACAATGGTTTGGTGCACACCGACTTGTTAGAATCGACAAATATTCAGTCTGCCCTTTAGCAGTAGGGCTGGAAGCGACATCTGCTTGTGCCTCTGCATTTAGCTTGTCAAAGATCTCCGGAAGTCCCACAAAGTAAACCCTTACAGCTAAACTGTGTCCAGTCTCATCCAAGCGCACCTTCTGTTTTTTTGAGGAGCACGCATTCCCCCATCTAATGCTATTCACAATTCTTATATGCCTCACCAACCAGGTGCAGGGTTTATGACAGAGGGTACAACAACAAAACCAAAGCAGGAAAGGGCCTGGCAGAAGGCCCTTAATATTAAGCTGACACACTGACCAGATGAATGTGCTTGAACCCAGTCAAGACGAGTGTCTTCAGCAGCTCACATCCAATGCCACCCGCCCCCACCATAAGTACCTTCGCTCTCTGCTCTCATCCCAGACACATATTAGCAACCGAGCATTGCATCATGGGTAACATCATAATCTGGAAAAATTGAACGAAAAGACGCATGATACCAACTGCTCCCCAGCTGGGAAGGTCCGTCAAGCTCCAATTCAAAGGGACGGAGCCCAGAAAATGAAAACACCGGAAGTGAAGAGAGGTAGCAGGACCCGCACCTCAATTCCCACGCGTTCATCCTCGGAGGCCATCATACCGACAAACCCCAAAAACCTGTCTGTCTGTGTGAAGCGCAAGCCCAATTCTTTCTTTCCGGTTCCAGAAACAGGCCGGAACCCAAGTCTCCAAACCTTCCCTCTCCTCAACTTGCCCCTCTTCTCGGGTAGTCTTAGACAGGGCACGCACCGATGGCTCTCAACAAGAATCTGTGTGTGAACGTCGCCCTCCCTCTCACACTGCCTGCCCACGTTTTTACTATTTACTGCTCATATTCACGAGTGCGGTAATTGGATGAAACAAGTTATCATCCATCAGGAGTTGTCCATTTACATTCTGTTCATCTTTCTTTTTTTCCTTTTTTGTTTTGTTTTTTTGTTTTTTTTTAACAGGGGGACACTGGAGAAAGAGAAGTAGGGATATCTGGGCTAACTGGCCCCGGCTTAACTTAATTACCATGAGCAGTGAGAGGAGAAAATAACCAAGTAAGCCGAGCACAAGGAGCCCAAGAGAACATACACCCACAAGGTAGCAGGATTTGAACCCAAAGTCATCTGTGTAGCACTCAGTGCACTATCCAATGGAGCTACCTGCTGGTGCACTAGTAAGTTAAACTATGAATTCTATTAACAAAGACAAAAACAAAAAAAAGTAGGAAGAAGAAGATGTGGAAGAAGAGCTGCAGCACCATAGCTGCACAAGGCAAGGAAGTGACAGTGAGTAGTGTGGTCACCATGGATGGCGTTGCTCGAAGGAGGCGGAGCGAGGAGACAACTAAATCTGATGCTCCGAAAGAAACCCATATGCCTGTTTCTGATTCTCCGACTCTGAGCATCAAGTGGAAGAAGATATGCATATTTGCGGTGCTGTGTCTGTCGCCCTACTCTCTTCTGCTCTACTTGTTGGATCTGGAGAAGGCGGTGATGAAATCCATCCTCATAAACCTGGCAATGAGTGTGGTGGCGTTTTCCATGACGATGTTTCTTATCCCAGCTGCGTCCACTTACGTGTTGAGGAGGAACATGTTCGGTTATGACATCAACAAGAAGGGATCTCCCGGTGGCGCTGTCAAAGTGTAATCTCCTAATCTGTTTTGAGCCTGTCTCCTCTCTCCTGCTATCTTGGACGAACTTTTTTGGGGAATCACTAAAGCAGTGAAATACATCTTCCTGATTCAGCTTGGTCTAGTCTCAATTGTTCCTTCCCCTCTGCCATCCTATAAAAACTCTTCGTAATATGACGTTTGTTGCCGTCTCATGTTTGCGATCTGCCTTCTTCCTCTAGGTTGCACTTTGTTTATTCGTTTGCATTTTGTTTATTCTTAATGGTTGTTCTTTATCATCCAGGGATATGTCTCTTTGTCTTGAAATGTTTCAGTGTACTTGCAGGTTTAGATTATAATTTCTGAGTACGCCGTATATTCTGCAAATAGTGAAACGGGTCTAGACTATATCTGAAGGGTGTTGTGCGATGGCAGGCCGGAGTCGCTGGGGTTGGTGACAGGAATTGTGTACTTGGTCGTGACCATCCTGTTCCAGCATTTCTACTTCACGCCTGATAACGCTGTATGCGATAATTTCCAGCCTTTCCTGCGGTAATTATCCCTCTAGGTTTTCTATGCAGCGTCACATATCCGCCTGCCTCTGTTGGATTGGCTCTTCAAAGAGGCAGACATTGACTGTTCCGCACGAGAGTGGAAGACGGATATGTGACTGGTCCAGCAGAATCTGTCTTCTCTGTTTTGCAATCCCTTACGAAGTGATCCTGTGATGCCCTTGTAGTTCCTGAGTTGTAGCTGAGATTTAGAGCCACTTTGGGCTGGTTGAGTTCCTGATAGACGTTCCAATACTGCATCTGAGAAGGAGAGGTCCACAGAGGTCTTTTGATGGACTAGTTTATGGCTTCTGAGAGGCTTGGGTTATTACTGGCAGACTGCAGCCTGTGAGCTGCTGCTTCTCAAAGTGCGTGCTTCAGATTTGTTATTTCCTGTCTGCAATTGGATCTTAGCACCCCTTGTGCTTAAACTTTGCTCATTTGGGCAAGGGTTGTGTCCGTCTAGAATTAATATAGTATGCGTGTAGAAGGTCAGCATGAAGTATAAGTAACTATATTGAGCAAAGGATGGCAGATAGTCATGGAAACTCTGGACTCACTAATGTGTCAGGCAGTTATACTTGTAGTCACTTGAACAAAGGTTTAGATGTACTGAATTATCTAGTGATTTAGTTTGTGGGTGTAGTTTGTCTGTACTGTAGTTAGAGTGGTTGATATAGAGTATGCTTGAGGAGGTGAGGTGGCGTGTGTCTTTGTGCAGTGGCTGACCGAGTACAATGCAGCACTAGCATGTATCTGCTTCATGCTCTTCTTAGGCTTTGTCGATGACGTCCTGGACATCCCATGGCGTGTGTATGTTCTACCTTTCTTCTGCTTTTGGTTTAATTAAGAGCATGTACTGCCACCACTTTGCAGTTGTCTCATCTGATTGACAAGCCTGTCGATGGGCCTTGCATCAAACCAAATCTGTGAGGCTATTGTAACCAGTTCCTTCTTGTGATGAATCCTCAATATGCATGAGAATATGCAGAAAGGAGTTATTTTGGTCCTTTACACTGGTGATTTGGTCTTCTTCTCCAGGCAACAGGAGCTTAATGTGGTGCATTGTGTGCAGAACAAGTGATTATTCCCTGTGCCTGTATATGTGGATGTGGTCTCTGGATTCAGTATAAACTCCTGTTTGGAACGGGGTTGTATTTTGCAGAAAGTTGATCCTGCCATCATTTGCAGCACTCCCCCTGTTGATGGCCTATGCGGGCAGGACCAGTATCATCATTCCAAAACCCCTGCGGGCCTCTCTTGGTTTTGAAAAACTGGATCTGGGTAAGCCCTGTTCCCCCTATGAAGTAGGGATAGTTAATAGGCCACCATGATGGTTGTAACTGTGGAAGAGTGCCTTTTTCTCAAAACTATGTTGGTTTATAAGCATATTCACTTAGTAGTGGTTGACATGTGCACTCTTGGCAGGCTGGGTGTACAAGCTGTACATGGGCTTATTAGCTGTGTTCTGCACCAACTCTGTTAATATCTTGGCTGGCGTAAATGGATTGGAAGTTGGCCAGACTGTCATCATTTCATCTGCGGTAGGCGCTCTGGTATTGGTGTTTTCTTGTGTCTGGTATGTTTTAAGGGTTAGAAAGAAAGTTGCTGAAACCTGTAAAAAGAGAACCTATCTTGGCGTTTCTCTGAGTAAGTGCAGCTTGGTGTTGACTATGCAGGTATTGATTCACAATGTGATGCAAATTGCATACACTAGTGGAGAGACACGTCAAGCCCATGCCTTCTCTGTCTATCTCATGCAGCCCCTTGTGGCAACCTCTCTTGGGTTGCTGGCTTTCAATTGGTAAGTGGAAACTCACTGTTTGGTCTCTTCAAAGGGCCAATTGTTCACCTTGACTTCATAAATACAAGACACTGCCTACTCTGACATGAGAATTTGAAATGTGGCTTGCTTTACATTTGAGGACTAGTGGGACTCTTTCCTTGGCTCTGCAGCCAAGCTGTTATATAGTTTATGACCATTCCGGGTGATCCTTGCACCCTGGGCTAATGGGTTGGGGCTCTAAGCAGCAGGAACGGTGTCTGATATCACCACCTGTGGTGGGTTGGTGCAGGTATCCGTCATCGGTATTTGTAGGTGATACATTCACTTATTTTGCAGGGATGACCATGGCAGTGGTTGGCATTCTTGGTCATTTCAGGTAAGGATTAAGATTTTTTCTAGTGTTGTGCGAGTGAAAGATTATTATGTATCATGAGATGCCTTTCCGCAACTTGCAAATTATGGATGATCAGAAATAGGTATGGCATGATGACTACGCACACACGGGGTATTTTTGTACCCTGAAAATCAGTTGTTCATATGTTGTGTGCAGTGAGACATTGCTACTGTTTTTCTTGCCTCAGATTCTCAACTTTCTTTACTCCATCCCCCAGGTATCTATATCCTCTACCTCTTAAGCACATATGCTGGAAGACTTCCAGGTTTATTATGTATGCTTTCCAGGATTATGAATTGGTGGAAAACTCTCACCAGTGCAAATGAACACATCAAAGTTTGGTGCCACAATTGATTAGGTGCATGTGGTGGATCCAGCTAATGTACCAAGGTGTCCTTGGTGTGGAATGTCTGGACAGCTCTTCAAGATTGTACCATGTCCACGGCATCGTTTGCCAAGGTAATGAACAAGTGCCACACCATTTCCCCTGTGCTGCCTCAGAACTATGCCAGGTTTCTGTTTCTCTTTTTCTCATGATGTGGTGCAACTGAGCAATCTTGTAACTAGGTTGATGCCATGCGCTGGTGCTGGTAGCTCAAAGTAACAGTGATATTGTTGGGGTTGGTATGACTTATCAGTTTTGATCCAAAGACGGGTCTTTTGACTGGAAGCAATGATATGAATCTGGTGAATCTCTTCCTGCGCTGGTTTGGGCGCTGTTCTGAGCAACAGCTCTGCATACGCCTTTTGTCGTTCCAGGTATGATGTATTCTGTTTGTGCAGATCATGATGGCAATGAATTTTTATGTCGACTGCCAAGCTCTCTTTTTTATGCGTTGCTTTTGTGTTGGGTCTTTCTGGAGATACATGGATCGTTTCCTAAAAGACCTGCGGGGGGAAGCTAGTCGGCCTAAATATGATGATGTCAATGGTCCCCTACATAGTCAGTGTCCCTCATGAGGTTAAGACTGTATTTCTGTCGTTCAAATGTTACTGACACTGACATGGATATTTGCATTTATCTTGTAAGCAATCATTCGCAGTTATTTCCTGGTGCACATGTACAGTTCCATGGCACTGTTTTGACCACTTCGTGCAAGAGCTTTTGCTGTTGTATTTGCCACCACTGTATGACTGATGTGGAAATGAAAGTATTTCTGCTGCAGGCACTGTCGTGTTTGCTCTGCTTCGGTCTTCGATATCTAATGGCGGGTTGGTATAAGTGATTTACTGGCTACATCTCTTTTACACGTTGGTTGTCAAACCTTCATTACCTTATCCAGAGGCAACTTTTTAGTGTAATTCCTCTGGCAGATGTGCTTTTATTGCACACAAAATACTCTGAAAGGGATTGTAGGCCTGGGCCTCCTAGATGCATTTGAACTGAAATTTGATGGGGCTACCCATAGTTGGTTTTAAATTTTTTTGCCTTCAGTGAAAAGTGAGGCCTCATTTTATTTAGGGCTGCGGGGTTCACATGAGGACACCACTTATTGGGTTGCATAACCCTAAGTAGGCCCCCCCCCCTTAGCACGGTAGGGGGAAGATCTTTCATCTCTGCGGAGGGAGGGAGGGGAGGGCAGAGATGACCTAGATAGTGCTGGATAAATGGGATTAAGGGTAGGGACCGCACTTGCACTAACTGGGTCATCTCTTCCACACCTATTTGTTGGATACTCACATTTTAAGACTTCTTCAAGCTATACCTGATGCCAGGCGAAGACCCTTAAGGCCTTACGAAATTTGTAAGGTGACGATTTTGGGGGACCATGAAGGGACAAGTTGTTTTTTTCCGCTGGTGAAGGGCAGCTGATGAGGCCCTTCCACCGTTTTTGAACGAAGTGAACTCAGGCTAGTAACACATATGATCCCCACATATGATCGTGGGCTCTACTCAATGTGGGGCACCTTTGGGATATGGGTGGGCCCTGGTAGTCTGACTGGTATGTTGTAGGACCTTGGAAAGGCCCACTTGTACCCGGTCCATCCAGCTTGTACCGAGGGTGACCATATATTTAACCAATTGATGGCCATTAGTTGGTTTTATTCATGACCAATGCTAGTGTTGTAACCAGGGTAACCAGATCTTAACCATGCTTTCCCAATGGAGACCTTGGTCAACATGGGTACTTGGACTGCAAGTGCCTAGGTGATGTTTCCTGAAAAATCTACACTGCAGTTTGGTTAAGCTAACCCTAGTTCAGCACGCCATGAGTTGTGTGCACTTTGCATATACTTTATTGGTTTCATGGTCTTAGTCACTGGTGCTGTGCCTTCTTCACTTTATCCTCTTCAGCCCAGCAAGGACTTTCTCAGTTTGTGGATGCAATTTTGTCATGTGCATCCAGTATGTTTAGTATGCCATCTGACAGGTCCCAGACAAATATGATATCAAACGAAATTAATTCAAAGGGTTATTAACCTCAATGCAGCTGTACCTGGCTCATCTCTCACTTGCATCATTTTTCTCATCCTTGTTGTATCCCCTTATCTGCAGGCAGCAGCATAGATGCATAAGTAGTAGTGTCTTGTGGATCTCACTTGAGAAGGTTACATCTCTGTTACCATGAATTCTGCAGGCACTAAGTCAAGCCCCCCACACCGCTGAATCGGGTTGGAGTGGCATACACGTCAAACAAGAGCAGTCTCCAGCATGATGTCTGTTGCAATCCCAATTTTGATGATGTCACTGTGGACCTCTTGGCCATTTACCAGGGCTTCTGGGTTTGGCACAGGCCTTGAGAATGTAGATGAAGGTGACTTTGTTTGGTAGCACCGCATCCCTTATCATCTGCTCATATATCCCAAAAGCCTCCCTACCATACCCCTGCAGAGGGTATCCTGTGATCATCGCACTCCACGAAACCACATTGGTGTGGGCCATATTGTGAAACACTTCCTTGTCAGCATGTATGCTGACAAGGACAGTCTCCAGAATGACATCTGGCACAACTCCAGCTTTGATGACTGCAAACCAATGTATTTCTTTCTGGCAAAAAATCCCCAGATTTCGACCTGGAAACTCGGTCAGCTACTTGTACAAAGGAATTATGGGGGGTAAAATCTGAGATTTTCGCCAAAAAGCACCAGGAGATAAATTTCAGGAGCCTAATTTTTTATACGTGGACCAATGATAACGTGACACCTGGAATAGAGCCACTTTTCTAACTTTATCACCTCGATATGCTCGCCACGTGGGCACTGGGTGGAAATCACAGGCCCCGCCAACGATTTTGGAAATATGGAAAAAAAAACACTGACTGCCATGGCGCCTAGGTTAAATCCAGTGTTGGGCTGTTCTTAAATTTTTTTAATATCCGCAGGGTCCGGATACTTGACAAATTAGTGAATGATATATCCTGTGGATCCGAATATTAGAATAAATTGCATTTTTTATTTTATTTTTCTTCCAGAACATGGACGGTGCCATGAGAACTTTATTAATTGATTATTGAAAGGAAAAACATTAAAACCCTTTAAATGCCCGCAGGCTGCCATAAGGCATAACACACGGAGGACGTTGCTGGATAGATCTAGGACCATAACCGAGAGTGGACTCATTATGAACCTATAGGGCTCGATGCCTTTTCTAAAACCTTGAAGACTTTGGTAAAATCCTCAAGAATCCATTAACCGTAACGGAAGTAGGTCTGGATCTACGACAGTGGACAGAACTGAGAACAGTGAAGCCGAAGGTTGGTGAGGGAGAGGGTGCATGGAGGTGGCCGGGAGAGTAGGAGAAGAGCAGGGCGAATCTGATGAGGCTAGAAGATGGGAAGCACTTGCTAATTGGCTTGCATTTCTAATATCCACCGGTTATGCATAGTGGAAGTTCTTAAAAATCTGCCGGATATAAATATGTCCGGATATTTAGATTTTAATATCTGGCGGTTATAGAGTAATCCGGATATAAATAATCATGAAATATAATTTTTTGTTAAACAGGGGGATTGTAGCCCTGATTTAACTTTATTGAGATTTACTCGCAATTGTTTTTTAAATCAATTTAAATTATTAAATTTCTAATAAAATATTTTTCTTTTCTTTTCTTTTCTTGTATCCGGTTGAGATCCGGTATTTTGGCTACATATCCGGATACAATCCGGTTATTAAACCTTTAGGATCCTATCCGGATCCTCTGTTTTACGTATCCGCCAGATATAAATAATAGCCGGATATCAAATTGTTGCCAGATCCGGATCCGGATACATTGATATCCTACTATTGATATCCTGATGACTCTATATCCGCCCAACATTGGTTAGATCCCCCTTGGGCCAAATGGCAATGGCCCAGCCCCAGCTCCCACTATGGCGGCTGGGAAGGTCCTATAAAGCCAAAAAAAAAAAAAAAACACCTCTTCCCAGGCCCTCTTTGGGATTAATGGGGTTAGTATGACCCCTTGGCCCTTTGATCTGCTGAACCTGCTCTATGGTCAGTCCACTTCCTAACTGGTTTTCAGCTTAGCTTTCATCAAAGAATCTTAAAAAATCAACACTTTCATATTTAAAATCGAAGAGACTACCGTAGGTTCATAGCATATTAGGCACCCCAGTGCCTAATAATTATTAAATCTGGAATATTATTAGGCAGATTCGTTTTTATTATTTAAGCACCTCACCTAGGTATTTTCCAAACATTAGGCATGTATTACAGTCAACCCTGGATAAATGTTACTTGCTTTTTTGTTATGTCACCCTTATTCAGTTTCGGTGTGAGGCTATGAGAGCCATTTTTATAAAGCCTTTGTTTACAGCCACGACTCCTGAAGTGGAAGTGGAATGTACTCTTAGTTGCTTAGAGGTACCAGATTTCTATCTTGATGTTGAGGTGGTGGAGAGCATGAGTCGCTGCCTTGGAAATTTGCATATTGAAGACTCAGATGTATCGAGCCATTGTTACAGAGACTTTGTTTACAGCCACAGCTCCTGAAGTGGAAGTGGAATGTACTCGTAGTTGCTCAGAGGTACCAGATTTCTATCTTGATGTTGAGGTGGTGGAGAGCATGAGTCGCTCCCTTGGAAATTTGCACATTGAAGACTAAGATGTATCTCACTTGAATGGGGATGAAGACTTCAAGGATGAGCATATGTAGGATGTTGAAGACTCATTGGAAGGTCCTTTGGAGGTTGTATGGACCTAGGGAGTTGGCCTATACTTTTTGAACATTTATGGAGGGCATTTGGTTTTTGTTTTCAATAGAAATTATATAGAGTAGGATTTTTTAAGACAATTTTACCGAATTAGGCACTTTTCATATTATTTTCCAACCTTTTAGGCATAAATCTTGAAAAATCACATATTTGCTTAGGTTTTTTTTTTTTTGGCAGAACGGGGACGGTGCCCCGGGAAACTTTATTGCTTTGAGAAAGAAGGGAAAAAAATTAAAACCCTTAAGAGTTGCCATAAGGCTTTACTCACGGTAGGCCGTGCTGGATAACCCTGGATTAGTAACCCAAGAGTGGCCTCTTGGCATTATATGGGCACAGGGCTCCGAGAAACCCATCATTAGAGCGAAAAAACGAGGATGAAGACTAAGCCCTAGGAATGAAAAAGATAGCGAATAGAACGGAAAGAAGGAACCCCGTAGGGTAACTGAGTGACTGGTGGAAGCAGACAGGAGAGGGAGAGAAGAGGGCACAGGTTTTTGTAGAAGAATTAGCTGGAGATCCTAAGAAATTGGAGTTTCTATCTATTGAAATGGAGATGAGCTGCTGATGCCGATCGAACGTGCTTCTAGTTGAGTTCTGATCTTTCAAATTCCGGGGAGGCTGAAGAGGTTCCCTCTTCTTCCCTGCCAGCATGTGGATATACCGTTTGCCCAAACACAGGTGAGCCATCCACTTTGCATATGATCCCATGCTTGCCCCTAGGTAGCTCGGAAGGTATGGATGAGGGAGGACTCACGCTCTGGCTTAATTTCTTGCAACCGCTGCACAAAGCAATGCCCAAGCTTTTTTAGTAGCAACAGATAGATCAAAGAAAACCATAGTGAGGATGGCAGTTGGAAATGTATTCTCGCAGTTAAGAGCCCAGGCACACCTTCCCTTCCATAGATTCCATAGAACTGAAGTTCGAAGAGCTAAGACTGGGCAATCAGAGACAGTTGATTTTTCCCTTGGATTGTAGTTGAGGAGGATTTAAATTTAATTTGTGCCTTGTATGAACCTACGGTTACAAGACGAGTTTATTTCGGGCGTGCGAAACTGACAGCACAGACGTCCGGACGCCTGCCGGAACCCTGGACCGCGGGCGTCCGCCGGGTCAAATCCCTGCCCCTCGTCGAACCATCCCCGCCCCCCTCGCCTTGGTATTATCATATCATAATCCGTGGTATCTGCCTCATTTCTTTGAATTTACAGTAGGTTCTGTAAATTCACTGGACGTTAAAGAAACTTTATCTTTATCTTTGAAAGAGGTTATTTTCTCCTCCCACTGTCAGGTGGGCTTATTCATCATTTGCTCTGCTGCTATTAATTTATTATGGCATTATGTACCGCTGTTTGCGTTTTTTTGGGGCCTGATGCTGTGTCATCCATAGCCACAGGAGGAATGTGCTCTGGACATTCAATTTTACCCCAAATCAGTCAGCAAGTAATCTTCAAGGTAGCCCTTGCTCACAAGTTGCCACTCATGTTTCTGCAATTTGTATATCCTCCCTAACAAATGAAATGGTACTTTATACCGTCCGCGGGAAGCTGAAAGAACTTATGGGACAAGAGGAAGAAAGAAACAAGAAAGAGAGGGGCCACAAACAGCCCAAAAACAACTAAAGCTCAGAGTCAATGCTTCATGCCGGTAAGCTGCAAAGCAATTCTGATCCTGGTAAAGGAGGACCTCTGTGAGAGATTGGGCATCGCAGAGTAGACAGGTGTATCTCTCACGTAAAAGTGGTGCACAACCACCAGCCACCACAACCCTACAACTACAACTCAACTCTGAAAGAAAGAATGAAAGAAATATGATACATACACACGAAGCCCATTGGGCACAGTAGAGAAATGACATGAAATGGTATTATACAACATCCACGGAAAGCTCAAAGAGAGTCTGGGACAGAAATGAAATGAAATGAAATGGTACTTTATAACGTCCGACAAAGAAACAAGCAAGAGAAATGAAATGAAAGAACGAACAAAAGAAATTTATTACTTTGATGGAAGGGCACAAGGACCCAAGGGTCACAGTAGAAC